>ML681990.1:15710261-15772811 GCA_007922195.1 Podocnemis expansa
AGGGGGGGAGAGCGCAGCGAGCAACAGGAGTTGCTCAGCTGCTCTCTCCCCTTAGAGGGAACATTGCTGGGGAGGGGTCGGGGCATTATTCTCCCCAGGACTTGAAATTAGGGTTGGTGTAGGGGGAGGTTTGAGGGGATATTGGGGGTGCTCACTAATTTGGTATAACAACTGGGGGGGGGGCGTTGGGAAATTTGGGAGGGTGCAGGAGGAATGTAGGGGGGTGTTAGGGAAATCCCTGGTTTGGGGACAAGTGAGCTAGCCTGGCAGGGGAAGGGTGTGGGGGAGAGGGTTGACCTGGTGTAGCAGGGGAAGACTGCATGGCATGGTGCGGGTTTGGGGGACCAGCAGCAAGACAGGGGCCAGGGGCAGTAGCTGTGGTGGTGGGTAGGTCTGTGGGGAGCAGTAGCTGTGGTGGGGGTAGGCATTTGGTGGGAAGTAGCTGTAGTGGGGGGCAGGCATTTGGAGGGCAGTAGATGGAGTACATGAGGGGGGCCCGGACCAGCATGGGGGGGGCCACCAATTTAGGAGTGTTCCAGGGCCCACCAAAATTATACTTTAACCACCGGCTGCCAGCCAGCTCTGCTGACCTGGGGCAGGACCGGAGATGTGCAGGGCTCATGTCCCACAGGCCCAGCAACAGTGATGTCCCTGATGGTGGGGGCTTGTGGACTCAGTGTTTCCATTCTGGTATTTGAGCATTAAAATTGCTGGACCCATGTCTCTAGCCATGTAAACATGGCCATACTGTGCTATGCAATTAGGGAAGAGTCCTTTGAAAAGGAGGAAGCTGTCATCCATGGGTGGATGTCAGAGCAGAAGTGGCTGGACTGATGGCTGAAACAGGAGATAAAACTCCCATGTTTGAGACCCACAGAGTGTGCCAGATTTGGCTGTGAATCCACTACGTAGGCCCCTCTTGAATTAAGAGGTTTTCGCCAGACTCTTTCTTTTGAGTTGGCCTGTGAAGAGTTTGTTCTGAGTCATACAGGGACCCTTGTCCCCTTTTTGGTTCTCCCCTTGTAAAGACATATAAGGAAGCCCAAAAAGAACAAAGCCCACTGCAAGCAATAGCAACAGGGACCTGAGGTGGGTCTGCCCAGTGTTCATAACTGGGCACGTCCAGGGCCTCCCACTAGGTGAAAGAAATGCCTGAGGAGAACTTGTTTACATCCCCACTATGCAAATGAGAAAAATCAAGGCACAGAATGGTTAAGTGAGAGGACCAGAGTCACAGAGAGAGTTAGCAGAAGGGCCAGAAACTGAACCCACATCTGCCAAGTCCCAGCCTTAATTACAAGCCCATCCTTCCCCTCTTCCTTGACCTGTCTCACTCCCACAGCTCTTCCTAGGTCTAGAAAATCACTTCCACAGTGTCCAGAAGGATCCATGAAATCTAGCCTGATCTGTACATCACAGGCCATCATGCCTCACCCAGAGCGCCCCCTCCCCCCCCCATATTAAACCCATTGACTTGGACTAAAGCGTTCCAGCTCTCTGGAGACTAAAAAGACACATGCTATAGGTAGAGAGGAGGAGAGATCAAAGTAATGTCTACACTACAGTTGGCACAGGGCAGACACACTCACACTAGCTCAGCTTGAGCTAGCGCACTAAAAATAGCTGTGCAGACAGGGTGGCCGGGGCAGCAGTTCCCAGATTGGCTGGCAGAGTCCATGCCCACCTAATCCCCGAGGTCTGAGTTCAGGTCGCAAGCCCAAGCCATCCGCATGCTGTAATTTCCTCTCTGATATTTGTACCATCTACCTGTGCTGAGAATCACACCTCCTGCTGCATGTTGACATGCCCCATAGTGCCACCAACACCAGAGGCCATTGCAGGGGCCGGGAGCTGATTAACAAGAGATGTCCAGACATTCCCAGCTTGTCCTTTTCTCCTAACAGACCAGGCAGCCTGAAGAACTGTCTCCTCTCTGCAGGATGCCATGCCGTGGAAACCAGACTCGTAGCAAAGGAAAACAGTGGCACAATCAAGGTGGGTGACACTTACAACGCTGGGCCAGTCTAGTGGCATTAAGTGGCTACTTTCTCTGGGCCACCAGGCTATAGCAGTGCCATGGAGAGCTCTGCTGCCTGAGCAGAGGAAATGCTGCGCACAGAAGAGGAATGGATGACTGATGGGATGGAGAGCCCCTCTAACATCTCCTGGACCAGAGGGATATGGGCTGGACAGTGGGGGATGGGAGCAAGGGAGCAGGAACAGAAGAAGGGGGAAGAAATGGGGCTTAGTGAAGGGAGGCAGCTGAAGGCTTCAGCAGGGGCTGTGCAGAAGACGAAAGACAGTTGCCCAGCATGTGGTCACGTGCTTCAAGCCTGTGGACTGTACTCTGGCAAAGATCCCCCTCAAGGTCAACAAATCAAACCCAGACATCCCCTCTGCCCGCTTTCATCGGAGAGGTAGGCATTCCCCAGTCACCTCCTCTCTAGCCAAGAACAGGCACAGAGCACAGGGTCAGCAGAGCTTAGTGCCCAGTCAGCTGGTTTCTCTTCTTCCTGAAAAACCACCACCACAGCCCTGCCAACTTAAAAGGAAACATTCTAAGCCTGAGCGTGGTACCTTGTGGTGACACCATGGCCTGAAGTTTTGCCATTCTCAGTGGATTTGCCTAGCTGATCATGCATTTGCCATCCAGTTTCACGAGAACACCATGCTTTGAGATTCCACAGTGCCTTTTATTTTAGGATCTCAAAGTGCTTTACCAACTCTCCCCCGGAGTTAGCCATCAGTCCCCCATTTTACCAATGAGGAAACTGAAGCACAGAAAGATTACATGATTTGCCCAAGTGACAGGGACAGAGCCTAGGACTAACCTAGCCAATCTTCTAACATGGAGCTGCACTGCAGGGCCAGTAAAAAAACAAGCAGTTGTGTGGCACTTTAAGACTAACAGATTTATTTTTTGCATGAGCTCTCGTGGGAGAAGATCCCACTTCTGTTTCAAACCTCAGCTGTCCACCTTGGCAGCTTGCAGTACCTGTTGCTGCAGAAATTCCAGCATCACACAGTGGGCCTAGGCAAATCCACACAGTGTCAGCTGCCATCTGCACTGGGGTCAGACACTTCTTCAGAGCCTCTGTGTCTTGCCCCCCTCCACTCCTCCCTAGAGATTGGATTCTAATAATAGGCAAAAAGTGCTGGATTTTTCCAAGCATGAAGATCCAAAATGACTTTTATTTTCAGCACAAGCTTGGTTCATTAACATGAAGCCACCCAGCCAAATAAAATGCAGCAAGTGCCGTGACAGCTCTGCTCCAAATAACAGGGGAAGGGACGGTTGATTCCTCTCTGAGTCTGCCCTTGCCAAATGTAATGGCAGCTGTGGAAAGGAAGTCAACTGACAGGTGGTTGTTTCGTACCCTATTACTGTGTCACTCGGCCTAGCCCTTGCTGCCTCCTCTTCTCTGACAGACGAGATGGGATTTCCAGCCCTACTCAGAGTCTGTGGAGATAGCGGGAATGATGGGGAGGGTTCGTAGAGTTCTGCACTACCCATGGCCTTTCACAAGGTTAGAAGTGGCTGCCCAGCTCTCTGTTAGGTTAGAACAGGAAACCAGAACTTCTCTCTTTTCAAGTAGTGTCTGCACTACACGTTATGACCACACTTATGGTGGCATGTAGAGTACAGGCACTATAAGCCACAGTGAAAGGCCCTTCTCCATTGCTGGAGCCTTTCCCCACTGCCACTCTTGCTGCCAGAGTCTCTCCCTGTGGCAGGGAAAGATTCTGATGCCAGGAGGGCAATGAGATGCTACACAACTATAAACAGACACAGGAGGCACTGCTTGGGCACATAAAGAGCCACAGAGGGAACATATCTAGGGGGATGCAATCACATAGGCCACTTTATTCTGGCCACCTATGCAGTGCCTTACCTTTGTCACAGCTATTGTTACCTGCGTTAGCCTGTGCTCTACACACCACCATAAGCGTAAATGTACCTAAAGATCAAGACCTCAAAGCATTAGGTACTGAATGTGTGCAATGAGATATAGTCCCTGCTCTGAAGAGCATATAATGTGAAGAAAGAAGACATCCCAAGCAGGTATTTTTATTCCCATTTTATGGAGAGATTAAAACTAATGCTTTTCAAAGTGCCTATGACAACTAAATCCCACTGAAAGTTCAGAGATATATGCTCCTAGGTCACTTCAGGGCTTCTGAAAATATTATTCTATATGAACTACCCAGCACCACTCTGGAAATCCTTGTCAAAGCTAGGAATTTAACCCTTTCCTACACCCCACTTGGGTGTTTTCCTGTCAAGACCCTGGGTTCCCAGTTTGCCCTGTGACTTGTTGCATCACTTCACTTCTCTCCAGAATGTGTACCCCTGCTTGCCTCTCTACACTCTCAGGCTATAATGAGCTAAGGGCTCTGGGATGAGAGGCAGCAGAAAAGAAAAGAATGTGGGTCTAAACCCCATAAGCTGCCTCAGAGATTTCTCCCCTCTACAAGCCCAGCACTACCACCATGTCTGTATTTAAAACTGCCCAAGTGGCTTCAGCATGGTCCATTTGGGCTTAGTCCACTGGAGGGGGAATGAGTTGCAGATACAGTATTGTTACTGATACTCTGTGGGTATGTCCACACAAGTCTTTTATTTCAAAACAACACTGGTTGTTTTGAAATAAAAAACTGAATGTCCACACGACATTTTCTTATTTCGAAATGACAGGCTCTGTCATTTTGAAATAAAAACCGCCATTTTGAAACAGCTTAAACCCCATTCATTTCAAAACAGCTGTTATTTCAAAATGGTTATTTCAAAATAATGCTGTTTAGACATTTTGCTTCGAAACTACACCATTGTTTCAAAACAACTGTTTCGAAACAACATGTCCAAATGGCCTTATTTCAAAATAACCATTTCAAAATAACAGCTGTTTCAAAAGCAGGCTTTCCCTTAATTCAAATTAACATTTTCTTAATTTGAGTTAACTTATTTCGAAATAAGGACTTTATTTTGAAATAATTCATTTCAAAATAACTTATTTTGAAATAATGATGTATGTGTGGACATACTCTATCAGATCAAAGTGTTCCATATGAAAAACAAAACCCACAACCCCACGCTGCAATAACCTCTAGACGGCGGTCTGAGGGTTAGGCCCCCTAGCACCCTCCCTACGCCCTGAAGAATAGACCATTAAATAAGAACAATGTCAAGAGTACCCAAGAGGAGATTTCGATACCTGTAATCACAGGGCATTCATGAAGGAAAGCACCATGTGTTCTGGGGAACCGAGAGATGATGCAAAGTTGAAAGCTACAAGCCACTGGCCCACCATACCAGCTTTGCTCTCCTTATCAGGGCCAGGGGAGGAAAGAGGGACTTGTTGAAAATGCTCTGTTTAGAGGAGCAGTGAGTTATCAATGATCCAAGGTCAATGGCTCAGTCAAAGACAGAAACTAGTAAGTTGCAGATTATCCTGCAGCCTGCTTCAGCTAGAGCCATTTGCTTAGGCACAAGACTTATGGGAAGACGGAAACTGCAGAAGCTAGAGCACCCTCAAGGTAGGATCAGTGACTAATGTCTCATCCATGTCCCTTTGAATGTCACATGTGATGGTCATGGCCTGAGATCTCACTCAGTGGCCTGAAGGGAAATATCCTGATGAGATCCTACCCACACTCTGCATTCTTCCTTATGGCACTTTGTCCAGTGTGGTTTTAAATGGCTTAGCGAGTGTTTCTCAACAACTGGTCCATGGACTAGTACCAGTCCCTGAGATTTCCCTGACAGAGTATAGGAAGCCAGTCTCTGGTACCCAAAAGGCTGTGAAACCCTGGCTTAGGTGACAAAGTTTCCATGGCTTTGAGAGTAAGGCAAGGGGCCAGGGCCCAGGAAGCAGAATGGGACAGGACAGTGGCTTTACAAGACAAGTCCCAAGCCAGATGCTTAGCAAGATACAGATGCTGCAGCCCATGGAAGGGACATGAAGACTCAAAGAAAAAGCCAGGATGGTTCTGGACATGAGCCAACAGATAAGCTGCAAGGGGTGGAAGCCTACAAATTTAGCCAGCCAATTAAAACATGGAGGCTTTAAATGGGCTGTAATTGAAATATATAAACTTGGGGACTGTGGACATCTGACAATGTCAGCCAAAGTTAGTATCTGCAGGCTCAGCCAGATAAGAGGGCAAAGAGGGCATCCGGAGCAAAGGAAAAATTATACTACTGATTACATGAGGCAGCTTCTGTCCCCCAGCTCTTCTGCTCCTTCCTCATCCATGCTGGCAAAACTGCTCCCATCTCGCACATTCCCACATCCTTGCTATAGCCATCCTGTCTACTCAGAGGAACACCCCTGACCCCTCTCCCCTGTCCTTCCAAGAATTCCAGCTTGTGATCAAATATAGCAGCTATGCTTCCATGGTTCTGAACACAGATGTCCTCCCATCAAACCCACTGCTGGTGCTCTGAGCTGGCATGAAAGGTTGAGGGCCAGGAATATTTCCACAGCAACCTCTGCAGGAACTCTTTCCCTAGCTTAGGGCTCCTATCAAGCCACAGTTCAATCCCAATCAAGCTATGGTGGGGGGAAAAGGGGAGCCATAGCTTGCTGACCCTGATAAGATGGCTTAGACCTGTTTTACAACTCAAGCTTCAGTTGATTGAGCTACATGATGCAGCGGTCTAGACTAGTAAATGCACATTGTTAAGCCCTAGTGTAGACACCACTAGGGAGAGAGAAGAATTTTTCCAGCTACCTAGCTCCACCTCTGGAAGGTAGGGTGAGAGATTTACAATACCAACTGAAAAACCCCCTCTGTCACTGCAGTTGTGTTGCTGTCACATTTGCAGTGTGGACTTGGCCTTAGAGGTCCAGCTCCCCTTCAGTGCTGAGGACCACATGGCCAGGGGTGTATGTGTGGTCTGGAGAAGAGTGGTGGCAAGGTGCAGAGCTCCTGCTTGCTGAAAGCCTTTGAAGACTTGCTGCTCCCTATGCAGATCACCTACTGAAGGCCTGTACTGCTGCTCCCAGAAGAGAGGGAGTTCAGCAGAGGGAAAGCAGTGCCCTTCTTCCCCACCAGAGCTGCCCTGCACTCAGGTCAGGCCCTAGTTTAGGATACAGCTGCTCTGAGGGTTGCCTTAATTTTCATCCTAGCTGCCATGCCCCAGGAACTATTCTGGGAGCTAGACACAAATGGGGTAGAAATGTCCTTGTCATGACTCCTCCTGCCACAGCTACATCTCCATGTCCAGGGCTGGCAACTCTGCAAAGCTAGGGAAGCCCCTAGCACCAGGAACATACCTTGAAACATAGGAGGAAATTCCCTCCAGGGAAAATCTGATTCTACACTACAGGGCTGGCTCCTATCCTGGGTTTGGGAGAATCACCCATTAGTTAGCTGGGGATCTGAGTTCAATTCCCTGCCCTGACACAGACTCCCTAGATGACTATTTCCAAGTAACTGACTGGCACAGTGGGGATAACAACACTGGGGTGTTACAAGAATGAATATATCCACAGCTGTGAGGCACTGAGCACTCTGGGAACCAGCTCTGTAAGTATCATAACCAGGCAAGGGGATTTTTGGTGGGGGGCAGTATCTACATTCTCCTTGCTGGATACATGAAGAACCCCTCAAAGAAAAGCACCACAAAGCACCTTTGAAAGACAAAGACTCCTCCCCACCGAATTTTGGGTCCAGCCCAGCTGCTGAATGGCACACATCCACCAGCCCTACTCCAATGAGGGCAGAGAGCCAACACTGTGCCTACATGTGTGCACCATGGAATTCAGGCCAGAAAAGGGTGTCAAGGGCCCAGCTCTGGCACAAAAGAGCCCAGGAAGATCAGAACAAGATATTAGCAAGACCCAGTTTTAGTCTCTGCTGGTCCAGTCCCTTCCCTAGCACCTTGCAGGAGGTGTTCAGCTTAGAACTGCCCAAGAGCAAAGGGATGGCCCAGGAATGGGGATGCTAACCCAGCATGTGAAGATCCACAGCACCTCCCTACTTTGCCCTAGACTTCCTGTGGGACCTGGGGCACATCACTGAGGGTGCGTCTATGCCAGTGGTTCCCAACCAGTGTGCCAGGGCACACTGGTGTGCCACGGCAACACCCAAAATGTGCCGCGAGCATCCCCGAGAGCTGGAGTTAAAGTTCCTTCCCTGCTCAGCTCAGCCACATGGACTGTGCAGGGCTGGGAAAAGGCAGGGGTTAAAGTAAGGTGGAGGGCACCAAAACACAGTTCCAGGACCCCCTATTTTTAGGCAGGCAGCCTTCTGGCCCCCCTAAAAATAGAGGAAGGCACTGGAACGTGGCATTCCAGGGGTCCCCTTAAAAATAGCAGGAGCAGCCCAAACACAGCATTTTGGTAGCTCCAGCTTAGGCCCAGCCGGCAGAGGGGCAGGAGGCTCGGAATGCGTGAATCTCCTCCTGCAGGGTGGAGCAACTCGTGTCAGGCAGCCTGAAAACAGCCCAGGTAAAGGCTTTGGGAGGGAGGGCTGCTGGGGGTTGTGTATGGCAGGTGTGTGTGTGTAGCAGAGGTGGGTGGGAGTGGATGTGTAGCAGAGGGTGTGTAGCTGGGGTTGTGGGGTGGCTATTTGGTTGGGGGGGTGTGTAGCTGGAGAATGAAGTTGCTGTGGGGGGCATGTAGCTGGGGGCTGGAGGCCTAGTTCTGGGCCCTCCAGTGATGGGAGGGTCCATCACAGGCAGCAGGGACTGGAGGAGGAGAGGACTGGAACCACTGGGGTGGGAGGGAGCAGCAGTGGGGTGAGGATTTGCCCTGAGTGGCAGGGAGCCACTGTGGAGAAGGGGGAAGTGAGTGCTGCGCCATGCTCCCCTGCCGTACCTTCCCACTCCCCAGGTTCCCCCTGTCCCCCACAAGGCCACTCTTGTTCTCCCTTTCTCTCTCCTCTCTTGCCACCCTTGTGCTGTTCCCTACATGGCTGCCCTTGTCCTCTTTTGCCATCCTTGCCCTGCTCTGCTCCCCACACTCACTCCTGCCACTGCACACGACTCCTGACCTCCCGTGTTTTGCCACCCCTGCTCTGCTACCCCACCTAGGAGCATTTCCCAAACACCATGGCATGGCTCATGAATATTCATAACTAGTTTAAATTAATTTGAATATTTGTGAGTTTTTTAATGGCGGTGTGCCTCGAAAAATTTGAAGGTATCAAGGTGTGCCACAGCAGAGAAAAGGTTGGGAACCACTGGTCTATGCTACCATTCAAGGTGTGGGCACAGCTTCTTTTGATACCACCATGCAAGTCTCAGCACAGAGAAGGCAGCTGAAAATTAGAGAAGATGAGGTAGTGCAGGCTGGGAAGAAACACACAGGCTCCGGGTTCCAGGCAAGCAGGCTCACACAGTCTCTGTCTCAGTCCCATCTGTAAAATGGGAATAAATAGCACCACCTAGGCTCATGGAATTTTGGGAGAAAAAGTACCCTGCAGAGGATGAGGTGCTCTGATATAACAGTGATGGGGTGTCAGAGAAATAAGTTATGCAGTATTTTACAATAGTGGGGGGTTTTCAAAGCAGCCTCTCTTGCAAGATTTCACCCTGAGATTATGCTTCTTGACAGCATGAGCCTTGGGCCTGGGGGATGTGAGTAGACTGACGGCAGAAGTGAAAGGAGGCTATTTTTGGTTGAGCTTCCCGTGTCTCATGAGTTGGTGGCAGGGTGCATCTGCTAGGTCACCAGGGCTAGGGTCATGAGCTGCACTGGAGGTCATCGGCATCACCCCCTTTGCCACTCTACCCTCTGCAGTCAGAACAACAGTAGCTGGAGAAGGGCGAAAAAGAACCACCAAGCACACACAAGTGGGTTTTTTCCACTGCCTGCTCTTCCTCCCCAGCCCCACCCACCCTCTCCAGCAGCCCTTCGGTTTGAAACGAAATTAAGAAACCCATCATTTGCATGTATTTCAAGAGTGGAATTCAAGCAGCAGAAGGGGAAAAAATAAAGTAGAAAGAGCTGACGACAAAAATTTCATTACCCCCCCCACCCATGGAAGCAAACAAATAATTTCTTTTTTTAAACTACCATTGAAGCTCCTTCAGTGTCAGAGAGTGTCTCATTCAGCATCGTTGCACCTGCACCCCGGCCCTGCTCACAGGAAAGGGGCCGGGGAAGGACGATAATGGGGACCTTGGCTGGATAGTGAGTACAGCTGATGGGTGGTGCTTGCTTTTCCCTCACAGCCCCATGTCATCACAAGCACTGAGAGAAGGTGCGTCTTTGGGAGATGCAGGATAGCATAAGGAATTGGAGCTAGCAGGTAACACAGCTGGAGATCACTGCTGTTCCAGTTCTGGTTAGATGTGAACTACAGGGGAGATCCCAGATCAGATGTGGTTGAGATTGAGCAAGCAGAGCATGGCAAGTTCCCAGCTTTCAGGTGATAATGGCTTTACAGCAGGGCTTTCCCTTACGAAGAGCATTCCCCCAGCAGGTAGTCCCTAGCCACATGGTTTGAGAGCATCCAGGTCCATGGGAAGGGATGGGATGCAAGAAAGTCCACGTTCTGCCACACCACTAGCAGCATGGGCAGTTCTGCAAGAGGAGGAAGGAGTGCCTCCATGGGAGGACACAGGTCACTGGAGAAAACCACAGAAGTACTGGAACCTGCTCCACTGGCATATCCTCCTCCCCTCTGCAAAGCCAACAGAGCCAGTGCTGGAGCAGCCTGAAAAAGGCTAATCCAGGAACCTCAGTGTCTCTCCCCTTGGGCCAGCACCTTCAAGGCAGGAAAGGAAACTGTAGAGTCCTCCAACACTGTTAACACTTCCCCTGCCTTGCAAAAGCACATTCCACCTGCACTAGCAAATCTGCCCTAAGGTAACAGGTTTCATAGGGTGTCTGGGAGAGGGTGGTGCGCAGTGATGGATTTAGGCACAAGCCAAAAAAGCCATGGCCTAGGGCCTCACATTATGAGGGGCCTCTGAATATGTTGGAGTTAACTAAGAAGATATTTGATAATGCCAATCAGGCTTTTTGCAAGATGTATGTGTCATGTAGTGCTTTTTGTTCCATCTTTGCCTATGCATACCTGCAAATAACAGTTTATCATTTATTTTTTCATTACCCTTTCTGTTATAATGTAATACACTTTTTTCTCTTTACTTTTTATGGTATGGGGCCTCTGAATCTTGACATAGCTTAGGCCTCTAGCTATCTTAATCTGGTCCTGTGGGAGTGTCTCACTCCTGTGCAGAGAGTGTCAAGCCACATTCAGGAACCACGCTCTGCCTTAGTTTTGAGGCCTTGCCTGAGCCAGGCTACCAACAGGCCTAGAGCTGTCAATGTATGGCACCAGCCTCGCATTCCACTGCCACCTCCCCACCAGGGTTGTTGGATGCAGAACTTCCCTGCACACCACAGGCAGGGCAATGGGATGAGACATCCAATCAGGCCAGCAGGTTTGCAGGGCCTGCTTCAAACACAGCACAGGCAGTTTGTGGGCACTGCTAAAGGAGGGAGAATGAAAGCACCATGAATGAGAGGTGCTAGACACAGCACTTAACATGTTCAGGTAGTAAGGCTGGTAAGGGGCAGAAGGCAGGAACCTGACTGCAATGAAATAGATTACATGACACCAACTTCCAGGCAATGAGGGGCAAACTTTAGAAAGCAGGGGGGTTACAGACCTCTCCAAGGGGTTTGCAAAAGCTGATTTAAAACCAACCTTGACCCTCCTTCTTCTGCATGCACTTTGAAATCATGCCTTTCCCACCTCCCGCAGCCCCAGAGCGATTTGATGATGATTAGCATAAAGCCAAAGAGTTTTCCAGCTGAAGCGAAACCATGCCATGCAGCGGAGATAAAGAGACCTGGCTGGAGCAACCAGAAGCAGTGGGCACTTCCCCCAAAAACACTTCTGCTCCTTCCCCACACCCCCCACTCCACCAAGCCTGTCTTAAAAGGAATGAGAACCTAGGGAGGACAGGGTTGAACTTCCCAACTTACAATGAGACTAGTCAAATCAGCTCCCACCCAGCCACAGTTCCAACCCAACACCCTAAGGTACAAGCAGAGCCCCTGCCCCCAATTCACACCCCCAGCCTGCTGCTTTGATTACAGTCCAACGTCTCTGCTACAGCAGATTTCAGGGCTTCTCCCTATGGGAAATGGCAGGGTGAGAATCTTTCCAAATCGAGGAAGAGATCAGCTTGGTGAATCAGCAGGGAGGGTGCATGTGCTATCAAAGGGAGACATCAAGTCAGCAGTTGGAAGAATGAGGCTGCGGGAGAGACGGTCCTGCCATCCCTGAGAGATCAAAGAGACAGATGTGCCAAAGGGCCTCTGGCTAGGGCCTACCCCACCAACTCAGGCCCCGTGATCCTGCCAGCAAAGAGCCCAGCAAGACAGGCCCATCTCATGGTTCCAGAGAGTGCCATGGGCGACTGGTAGGGTGTGCATATGACAGCTGCAAAGGGGTGGCAGGGAGAGGACGGGATGTAGGACGGAGGCGATTTCTGTGTTGGGAGTTAGAGGAGACTGTCAGAAACAAGTGAGGGATGACACATTACCCAGGCTGGAAGCTGTGTGGTGGGGCCCAGGTGCAAAAGGCCATTCACAGGACTGGCAGTGTGATGCCGAACATGAACAGGACAGAGTGCTCACCCTTATCTGCCATGCAGCACCCCCTCATGCAGCCCTGTCACTGTGCAACTCCCCCCTCCCAGACATGTCCCCACTCTGCTATGGTCCCTACCATCCCCTCCAAGGCATGCCATGCTTTCCAGCTCCAGTGCGCCCCCAGACAAGCTTATCTATGCATTCATCACTCCAGGGACCTTATTTCCATCTCCCATCTGCCTTCTTCCCTGGACCAGAATCTTCCCTCCTACCTCAACAGCCACTCAGGAGGTTTATAGGACAGGGACCCTCTCCCTTCCCTCTCCTCAACTGGGACCAGCAGCAGAGAGGGCAGTGTGTGTGTTGGGAGGTTGTTTCAGCAGGAGAGAGTGGGAAGCAGCTGCGCAACAGCAGCACAGTACAATCAATGTACAGCAAAAAGAAGAATCAGTTTCTATAATTAAGTACTGGGTTGCTGGGGTTTTATTCCCTCCCATCCCCATGCCCCAAAAGGCACAGGGAGCTGCCTACATTCCCCACACTAGCTCAGTTACAAGGAGGCTCTTTGCTACACCAGTTTCACTCAGGCGCCTGGTACCAAGGCTAGCTCCAAAGATTCTTAGCATCTCGTGCTAATAAGCTGCTCTGGCAGCTATAGCTGCCTCATGTCGTTCTGTCCTCAGGACAAGACAGTTCTGGACCTGGGGAAATGGGACCACAAGAAAGGGAAGGCACCTATCATTCCAGGAGGGAGCACATTGGGGCTGGGGCTTTTTCTAGTGGAAGGCAGTCAGGTAAAGGTAGGATTGAAGGGACAAAACGCCAAACTCCTGGCTCACTGTAGCACAGACTGTTGACTCCAGGAGCCCTTGCTACACCAGGAAACCAAGAGGTCCCATCAGCAATGAGCCCGTGAATTGGAATGGAGAAAATGTAGCCACTAGCACAGATGGGACAAGTTACAACCACTGTTGTGTCCCAAAGTCACATCTAGAACCGTCCAATCCCAATCGATGCCCAACATACCCATCACAAGGGACATTCCCTGTTTCAAAGAGCTTTCAGGCTCCCTGGATGGATTGGGTAAGAATTATCATCCCCTTTTTTACAGATGGGAAAAGTGAGGCACAGATGGGTTCAGAGACTCCCAGGGCCACACAGGGAATCTGCAGCATAGGTGGAAATTAAGCCCTGATTTCCTGGCTCCTAAACCAATACCTCAACTACCTGGGCCCTCCCTCTCCAAACCATAGCAACACCATTCTGTACTTGGTCCCAGTTGCCCTCTTGGCTGATGAGCCTTGTGTCTCATCTGTGTTAGGCCAACCCGAGCACAAGCTCAAGGGCACCAGTTACTGACAGCAGTGCTGCAACCTTGGGTAAAAGAAGACTTTTAAAGACCCAGAGTGAAGCCACATTAAGGGGCACCCAGGACTGAATGAGCTGACATGACCCCCACACACCCCAATCCTAGAGCAGGGGAAAGAGTCTCTAACTCCCAGCTTGATGACAAATGAGATCCCTGGTGAACAAAGCCACTGGCCCACACTGCCAGTGCTCACCACCAGCCCCTTCTTCTCCTGCATAGGTGGTTTGTAGCCCACTGGCACTTCCACCTCATTCAGCTAAGCTGGGGTTGCTTTAAGGGGGATAGGCTCCAGCCCCCCTTCCTCTGCAGCCAACCTGCTCTTGGTCCCAGCAGGGTTGGGAAAGCAGAGAACTGATAAGGGGACATGTGATGGGAACATCATTGATCTTCATGCCAGAAATTGTGCCTTGGTAGAGTGGTGCTTCATCAAAGGGCAGCACCAGCCAAGCTAGAGGGCAGACATCAAGAGCCAGTGTCATCAGCCATCTCACAGGAGTGGCAGAAAATGGGGAGCCGTGGCCTGAATTTGGTATCTCATCACTCCAAGTTAGGGGTAGAGGGACAAGCACAACCAGAGGGGGAAACATTCTCCCAGCTCTGATCTCTAACAATGCCCTGGTAAGTATTCTCACTGGAGGGGTGAGGGGATCTGCAACTCTAACAGCACCATACCCTCTCAGCCAGATTGAGGCAGCTGCTGCTCCTGGTGACCCTCATTCCCCCCACTCCTGCCCTAACTCAGAGTCTAGTAGCATATGGGGGGACAGCTCCACCCTCTCCCCACCCATCACTGGAGCATTTCTGGCTGGTGGAGCCAGCCATGTGTCCTCAAAGGGAAAGGTCCAGTCTGACAGAACTTGAAGAGTTCTAGCGCCACCACCAGGGCCCCAAAGACAGCACCACACTGGGGGCAGGAGGGAAGGCACTGGAGCATGGCAACCAGGGCAAAAATTCAGGGAACAAAAGAAAGAAAAATGCTGCCAGCCTTGGAATTTGCCCAGAAAGTGAGGAGAAAGGGGTCATAACAAAACATGCAGCACAACCCTCACCTCTTGCCACCTTGAAATCCATCTCTTAGTCCACTGCCTCCTGCTTCCCACCCCACCCAGCAATGTGGAAGGGCCCTTGAGGTTCCAAGCAAATACACATAAAGCCAGTAAACTCAACTGCACAAATTTGTCCCTTCGACAGAGCTGGTGTGGCAACCTGCTGGTGAAGTTTGCACGCGCACGCACACACACACAAACACACACACACACCTTTTGTGAAGAACAACCCTGCCTTGGCATGGTCCCGACGTGCACACAACACCAGAAACAATGTGCCTTTTCTTATCCTGCATGCACACTAGGAGAAAAAGCAACCACAAATCACGGTGGTAAAGGGGGTGAGCTGTTTGAGTTATTTTAAGTTTTCCTCCTCCAAATCCTGTGATGTGCCATGTTTTTCCGCCTCCTTAAAGGATGTTTAAAATAACTCACCCAAGCGACCTGCAGCCAGAACGCTTGCTCTGCACATTGCCTTTGATCACCACCACCCCCTTGGAAAAAGCCAAGAAAGCAGGTATTAAACAGCCAACCAGCCCCCACCCCCCACATCCCATCTGTCTGCATTATTTAATGAAGCAGACGGCCTCACTGCCAGCCCAGAAAAAGAAAGGAAAATTCAGAACCCAACTCAACCAGCAAATCACATTGCTATAAGACGCGAAAAAATAAACAGACACCTCTTGGTCCTTCTCTCCCCCCCTCCCCCCTACACACACTTTCTTTCAGCAGCATTTCTAGGACAGCAGGATCTATAGATACTTTACCCCCTTGGAGGCAGACACCTACAACAATAACAACACTGAAAACCCTCAGTGACAAGCACCAGATTAGCATCCCGGGCTGCCTTTATCTGACAGTCTAGCTCCCCCATATCTACAACAACCCCCATTAGGTAAGGGGATAGCTGAAGATTTCTACCTTGTCACTGCATGTAAAGGGCTTGATCCCCTCCCATAACCCTTTTAAAACCAAGACACCAAGACACTCCCCCACCCCATCTCTCTCTGTTCAGATTCAAAGGCAACAACTCCGGCATCAGTTGCTCACAGCAGCACCAGTCCCTCAGCATCACCACACTGTACCAGCAGTTGGAGGGAGGGAAAAGGAAAAAAAAACAACACACAAATAAAAAAAAATACCTGCTACTTAAGAATGGATGCACATAGTGAGAGTGACATGCCTTGAGAGGGTGTATTTCCCATTATCGCCCCTGCTTTCTTCCCTTTGCTCGCTCTCGTTCTCGTCTTTCTTTCTCCGAGTGGCTCAGGCCCAGCCAACCATGGGAGGCTGCAGGCTGGAGTGGAAGAGAGCAGGAGCGCGTGCTTGTGCGCGCGCGCGGCTCGGCGAGGTACAAAGGAACAAATGGGAAAAACACATTAGCTCATGATAGATTCATGTGCCGGGAGATCTCTCCCTCTCTCTCTCCAAGGCCCCTACATTTTATACAGAGATAGGCGTCTAGTCTAAATGCCAGGAGGATATTATGATAATAAGGATGGCGTGTAATTATCACTGGTTCCGGCAGAGGCAGCAGGACCCAGGAGGCAATGCTGAGTCTTGGATACATGGACAAATATCCGACCACCTGGCTATCCCATACTTTAGCAGATGCAGACTGTTAATGATGAACTACTTTCATCTTAGCCGGCACAGGTTCTCCCCCACATACAAGAGCTACTTATTCAGCATCCACATTTTCACTACGTCAGGCTGAGAAACAACAAAATTTATTCTCCACGAAGGGGGCATCTATGGTCACAATCCCCACCAACCTGCCACTGGAAGAGAGACTGATCTAGCTCTAAAAGTCAACCAGAACAACCTCTGCAAAAGGCAGGTGTGGAAACCACATCAGCAGAGCCTCTTGTGTTAGTCGCTTCCCTGGATGGTATTGACTGACAGCTGTCAATTATAGCTAAGAAATGGCCTGTCCGTTGCACACTCCCCGCATAAACCACCATTAACGTCTTCTCTCTGGAGGAGATGGGAATTGAGAAATCATTGTTCTAAATATTACACACAAACCTGGAAACACCAACAGAGATGGGGCAGCATTATGGCAGGTGCAATTCACAGTGAGACATTTGCCTGATCCTAAGGAACTTATCATCTAAAGAGATGAGACATAAATTGAGAGAGGGAGAAAAACCAGTGAAGTGACCTGCCCAAAAGCTAGGAAAGAACCCAGCTTTGCTGTTTCCCCACTCCAGGGCCCTATCCTCAAGGCCACACTATGCCTCCAAAAAGAGATCAATGAAAAACCACCTCTGGGCACAGCTGATAACACAAAAACATCCAGAGACACTTCACTTCTAATCACGCTTCTGAACCTGCTCAAAAACGCTCTGTGGAAGTGCAGGACTAGCAGAGATGTCCTTCCCAGCCCACCATTCCCAGCTGGCTCCACCCCAGCCAATGCTGGTCACCAGTGACAGCAAAGCTTTCTGACTACCAGCATGCTTACCTGCTCAAATGAGAGAGGCTTTTCCCTGGCCAGCCAGCACTGCGGATGGGCTCCCACAGACACACCAGCTCTCTGGCTGGCGGAGCCTTCCCGTGATGGTGATAGATTAGCTGCTCGCTCCAGAGAGCAAGTGCCCAGCAGGCATGGAGAGAGTGCAATCTCTGGTTCCATTAGGAGAACTCTGAGGGGCCGCAGCCTCTTCCAGCTCTACCCAGGTGCATCTTGATTGAGCTGCTGTGCGCGTCCTGACAAGGAAATGCCCTATTCCAGAGCATCGTGGGCCTCGGCTGTCCAGCGGGGAGGGGAGAGCATCCCCAGGAGGAAGCAGAGACAACTCAGGCATCTGCTACCTTAATGGGACAAGGGCCCCCTGGCTGTGAGCTGTCAGGGCCTACGCAGCCATGGAACTTGGGACACTCCCTCCCTTCCATGCCAGTTTCAATAGTCTGCCATTGCTCCTGTGCCTGCAAGATGAGCTCGTACAAGGCAACAAAGGAGCAGAGCTTCAGCTGCTACAGGCCCAGGGGTGTTTGCAGGTGTGGGGGAGGGGTGAAAGAGAGGAAGAAGTGGGAAAAGAGATGGGGAGGGGGAGAAAGAGAACTGGGGAGGAAAGACAGTCCTGATTAGCTGTTAAAGTTTAAGAGCAAGCCATAGATTTGTAATAGAAATTAACAGGCTCAATACAAACGAAAGTGGGGAAAGCTCCTCTTCCCTGTACTACAGGGCTCAGATTAGATGACTTAATGGTGAGGATTCAGAGCAAATTCTGACCTCCTTCCTCAAGGAAGAACTTAGGGAGGTCTGAGATTGTTCAGTCCCACAGAGGCTGCCTGGGATGTGGGGTAGGCATTTGGCAGGTCTATATATTTAGCTCCAAGCACGGAAGACTCTCTTGTGAATGCTTCATAATCTTGGCCAAGAAGTTCACTCCATCGGCCACTGAAGCTGACTCCCAGAGAGGTTTGAAAAGTGATTTGCCAGCCCAGGTGCCAAGAGGAGGCTGCCAGGATCTGGTGTTATGCAAAGCATTAGCTGCCCCTAGCACAGCCAGAGTTCAATAGGCTAATTCAAGGGGGTCTCTAAATATCTGTGGGGCAATGAAGTGCCCTTTGGGGCAACATTCCAGCCTCTGGGGCCACTGGGAGGAGAGGTCCAGTGGGATGTGCCATACCAGGATGAAACACATAGCAAGCAAGGCCTGCAGCTGACTCTCCCAGGGCAGATTTCTTTCCATAGACAGTCTGGGAGAAATGCACAAGCCAGGCCAAAAATTGCTGCTTTTTCATCCATGGACAGTGACTCAAAACCCAGATCACTTCTGGGGCTTTAGAGCCATTTTGGCTTGGCCAGAGTACCCACAAAACCAAGAAGCGGAAACACTGATGAAAGTCAGGGGTAAGACTGGCAGGTGGGCACTGTAAGAATCTCCCTACATATCTGAACTGATGGCTCAGGCCCAACACAGCCCTATTCTGGTCACTCAGAGACTTTCAATTGTGTCAAAACCGTTGAACGAAAGATAGTGTGCCAGGTTACAGACACAGCCCTACTGATGAATAAACTGACTTCACTGCACTCATTTCACTGGTGACTTTAATTGGGTTGGGGATGGAGGAGTATCCCAAGACAAAATGTTCATACAGTAACATACTGAACTTTTACTGTCACCCCATATCCCCAAGAAACTGAAGGCTGTTCACTGAAGCTTCTGTAATACCACAGTGCCCTGACAATAACAATACCCCAGCACTTCTATAGCATTTTTCCATCAATTTTTCCACCATGTACTTTACAAAAGGGCACTATCATTATCCCACTTTACAGGTGGGGAGACTGAGGGAGATGGAAGGAAAGTGATTTGCCCACGTGGTCACACAACAGGTTGTCCGAGTCAAAGCCCATCACTCTGTTCATGATGCAACACTGCCTCTCATGACAGCCTCCACCATCAGAATCCTTGGAGGTGCTGGAGATGGCTTCTCAAAGCATCTCCATGCAACAACCCTCCATTGTTACCAGTCAACCAAAGAAAACTCAGCCCTGAGCCCTTGGAGGTGTGATGGTGCCACTATCCATTATGAAAAGGAGAGAGACCACCTAAAACTTCCAAGACTTTTCAGCCATCAAAAGGGACAAAGGTTTGGAGCTACAATCATAGCAAGTCTAAGGGGGGTGACAAATGTGTCTAACTGAACTCCAAATTGGGACTGAAACTTGATGCAATCTGCACACTTATTTTATAATAAGTTCCATATTCCCTTCTGAGCTCAAGTCATTTCAAAGACACATTAAGAAGAAATATTTGAAAGCTAAAGTGTATTAAACAAGCACTTCATTCTCATCAGCAGAGAGGTTACAGACCTACACCAATCTCCTTCCAATAACCTTGTGCACAGGATGCTGCGAGGCAACCCTCTGTTTTCAAAAAGCCATTAAGCACACGTTTGAGTGAAGTGACTGCTGGCAAAAAGGCTCAACTGACACAGGCTGTGACTTTATGCACCAGATTGGCCCATTATATACCAAGCTCCATGACAACATCGTGCCATGCCTTTTCTGGAAGGCACATTTAGGAATTACTAGCGGAGTTCCCTTTTTCCAAACCAGTCTGTGCAGATTTGGCCAACCTAGCTGCAATATCTGGGATGCAGTATTGTCAACCAAGTACATTCAGAAATCAGGAGTCAGGCCCCAATTGCAAGATTAAAACACACACGCACAAACAAAACATCCTTTTTAAAAAAAAAAAAAAAAAAAGAGTTTGTCTCCTCATTTCTCAGCCTTCAGAAGCCACATTGCCAAGATTTTTCTGCAACTATGATGGGTAGAAGCTTTCTTTGAAAAAAATATTAAAACTGAGATTCTCACGTAACCACATCATGACTCACAGAACCATAAAAGATGAGGGCTCGAAGGGACCTCAGGAGGTCGCCTAGTCCAACGCGCTGCTCAAAGCAGGACTAACCAAAGCTAAATCAAACTCCTGGAGCTAGGGCTTTAAGAAAGCAAATTCTGTGCAGAAAATTGTAAGATGTGGCACCATGCAAGAGCAGTGGTTCTCAGCTCGCGGTGTGGGCCCCCCACAAACAATTTTGGGCATCCTGTGAGTCCCAACACCCTTGGAAGGCTACAGTTGGGAGCACCCCAGCCTGATAGCTGAAGCCTCAAGTTCCCAATCAGGTGCCCAGCACCCCCAATCTCTAGCGGCCAAAGCCTGGAACCCCCAGCTCCCCATGCTGGGCCCTGGAATTTTTAATAGCTTGTTGGGAGGTAGGGGGCTTAGAAGGAAAAAGGTTGAGAACCCTTGCTTTAGAGGATGGAAAACTCTCTGCTGTCAGCAGAAAGGGAAGTACCAAGAAAGGACTTTCATGCTGGTTTGGAATCAAGTCTCAGGGAAGAGGAGAAAGATGAACAGAGAGAAGCGAGGATGGAGCAATGAGCAGAAGGAGAAATCTGAATAGCCAATGAGCAGCTTCCAAGAGCTTCCCCCAGCTGTATGGCCTTTCCCAGGACAGGCAAGTAACTGGACTTTCCCAGTTGGCACAGGAGCCCCACTTAGCTATTTCATGTTACTCCAACGATGGGACCAAAAAGCGAGTCACCATCACCCCTGCTGGGAAGAACTGGGACCAACTTCCTATCAAGCAAACAGGAAAAAATAACCCACAACTTTTTCCATTTTTCTTAGGGAGTCCACCACCCACAACCTGCCCAGGTACCCTAGTTTCACCTTCCCACCAACATAGCAAATCTCCTTCTCCCAGTCATCCTTGGCTGCTCTCCTTCACCTCAATGTCCCCTTTTCCCACTCCATTGAGTTCAGAACCAAACCCTAATAAGTAGGTGATTTACTCACCAAATGTGAGGCCAAGAAGCTGGCTAACAAGACCCAGTCCTAGGCTGCTCCTGAAATCGGTGACAGGAGACAGGGCTGGAGGAGGAATGATGGTCTCGGCATCTAGCACCTGTAATTTCAGGAGCAAGGTAAATTGGACGTGGATGGCATTCACTATTCTGTTCAGCTTCTACGTATATCAGGTAACTGCCCTGGGAAAACTGGAGAGTGCATAAGTGAAAGACGAGCTGCTGGATTGGTGAGGACAGAGGGTGGGGAGCAGAGTGGGCTGCTCAAGTACTAGAAAGTAAAGGAGGGTGTGGGGTACTTAAAATAACCCACATTTTAGAACAAGTGAAACCACAAAGGAAACAAGGGATAAATAATTGAAAGAGGCCAAGGGCTCAGCTTTCACAGCATTGCTATCTATAGCTCCTGGCTGCCAGGCCCAGATGGTTGCTGGCAGGGCATGCACCCACCCTTACAACCACAGACTCTTTGAAGTCAGAATTTTATGGCCATAGTGGAGGAGAGACTCCAGACCTACCTGCTTGAAAAACGCAGGCCTCAGGTGCCTAAGCTAACAGTGAACTACCCTTGGCTGTATAAGGCATGTGACACACAGTTGAGCAAGTTCATTCACATTTAACAGAGGATGATGGTGAGACATATTCCAGCTCATTGTAAAGCTTTGCTCTTCTTAGGGTGTTGTATGGGAGGGTCTCCAAGTAGTTTTCCTCCATTAATTAACTAGGCCTCAGAACAAACCCTGCAAAAGAGATCACTACTATTAGCACCACTGAAATGCAGCTACCTCTGGGGTAGAGCACAACTGAGAATTCACCAAGAGATCTTTGGATGAGCTACTAATTATTTTTACCATGGAAACACCTGAGGCCTCCATTGCAGCAGGCACTCAAACAGGCCGTGCCCTGGAGAACTCACAGCCTAGAACAAATTCACGCCAGAGACCATCCAGACAGGACAGGCCTGCTGTTGGTAACATGGGAAGGGCAGGTTGATTTCAACCTTGCATATAGCTGGCTAGGTGGGTGGGGTGCTTAGGGAGAAAGGTATGGGGAGAAGAGGTGGGTAAAGGTATTCCAGAGGCTGGGGGCGGGGGGGGACTGTACCAAGTAGCAGATGAGGAATCTTGGGGACCGTTTGAGGTGAGTGGGAAGTTTTGGAGCAGTCTAGCATAGTAGTTCCCAACCCTTTCAGTAACATAGCACATTTCAGTGAGACAAACAATTTCATGGCACACCCACTTTTTTCAGCTGAATTGATTGCTCATAAATGTCACATTTCCTTACATTTACCATGGTTATTCTTATTAGACAGGTTTGCAACATAATGCATACAACAAGCTAAAGAAGGATCAAATGCATTAATGTTTAAAATCCACCGGAAAAAAAAAAAGTCATCTCAGTTTTGCCCTTTGGCCACCTGCATTTAGAATGTTCACATTTTCGAATCAAAAGACCAATACCTCGCTTTTAATTTGATTATAAATTTTCACGAGTTTTATGAGTTGTAATTTTGGTCAGAGAGAATATTGTTTAAGATGAAACAATGTTTGTGTTACATTGATTTTCATTACCTTTGTCAAAATTTCACGGCACACTTCAACAGTTGCTGCAGCAGACCAGTGTGCCACAGCACAGTGGCTGAAAACCACTGATCCTGTAGCAGGTAACTAGGAAGAAAGCCGAGGATGTGTGCACACCTGGGAGTGATTTAAAAGGCAGCTGGGTAGCTGGGTATGGGTGCCAGGGACAGTAGTTGGGTGCCACGAGTTGTCTAGGAAACTGAAGCATTAACTCTGGCTGGAAACCCGTCAGCAATTCTCAGACAGGCCAGGCCAGCCATGAGATGCCAGTGACACCTTCCACCTCAACTGGAGTCAAACCAGAGGTAAATAAAAAAAAAATCCATTCTACCACTTCTCATCTCCTGGGCCAGCCAGTTCCCTCCTGCTGATAACACAGGAATTGCCAGACCAAATCACAGCCAAGAATCCCTCCAGCTAGCCCAATATCCTGTTCCTAGAAGTCCTCAGCATCAGCTGTGTCAGAGCAAGATGCAAGAGACCTGCAGTAGAAACCAGCCAGGGGACAGTCTGTCTGCCTTCTACATTCTGGTCTCCCCGCTGGAGGAGGCAGGGCAGGGCCTGCTGCTGCGTCCACAACCAGGTCCATGCCTTCTGCCTCCAGGCCCTGCAGAGACTCCTTTATGGTGCAGGTAGTCCAGCATGGAGCCACTTGGCATGCACCTTTCTCCACCGCTACTGAGGGCTCCAATACAACCGGCAGCTCTTTTATCTTGACCTGAGAGGTGGTCCACGAGACTTCTCTGAGCCTCCGGCCTTCTACCATGACCTCCTCCAGACCCGGAGTCTCGTTGTGGCTTCCAGGTCAGTTGCACCCAGCAAGGGGAAGGGCCAACTCGTGGAGCCCCTGCTACACAACCTCCATCTCAGTGTGCAGGTGTCGGAGGCCCCCTCCGTGAGTTGGAGATTGGTCCTGGCAGGTGTCACCAGGGTCGGACACCTCCTGGATTATGCCCGCGGGGACTGGGTGGATCCCCATGAGCTAGCTCGGAGCATAGGGCTCTCCACCCCTCGTATCCCCCAGCGCCAACTCCAGGAGGTGAAGGCGGCTCTGTCCCCCACTGCTTGGGCATACCTCGAGCGGATCCTGGGAGAGGGTACTCCCCGCCCCCCTCTCAGTCCTGGCCCTCCGGAGCTCTTGATTGGGCCCCGGCCCTGCAAGCCCCCCTGGCCACCCCTGCCCCACACCCCAAGCCAGCTGCTAGACTTGCAGCCAGTCCTCTTCCAAACTGCACCCCGCCAATATCTGTACACACTCATGCTCCACACCATCCACTTCCTCACCCTCATGTCCCGCCCCGACACCAAGTGATGGGACCTGATCCCATCCACGGAGGGCAAGGACCCCCGGTGGGCCAGCCTATACTCCACTCTGACTCCACGGCCTGCCGGGGACATCAGTTGGTGGCTCCTCCACGGAGTCGTGAGCAGGGGCGTGTACTTGGCACAGTTCACCCCCCTGTCCTGACACCTGCCCCTTTTGTGGTGTGAGGGAGACCCTGGCACACCCCTACCTAGAGTGTGCCAGGTTGCAGCCCCTTTTCCAGCTCCTCCAGAAGCTCTTATTGAGGTTCTGGCTGCACTTCTCCCCACACCTGTTCCTCTATGCACTCCCTATCCATGGCTCCACAAAGTCATGGGACCTCCTCACCAACCTCCTCCTGGCGTACGCCAAGACCACTATCTATAAGACCAGGGAGAGGAGGTTGGCTGGGGAAGGCGCCTGTGACTGTGGGGCCTATTTCTGGTCCCTCGTCTGAGAACGCTTCCAGGCAGAGTTCCTCTGGGCCGCATTCACTGGCTCCCCCGACAGCTTCCCTGAGCAGTGGGAGGTGTCCGAGTTTCTCTGCTCGGCGTCCCCATCTCAAATGCTTATTATCAACCTGTGACCCTCACACTTGTCCCTGTTATTTCCTCAGTTGTCCCCAGAAATCACTTGAAAAACAACCCAGTGCCACCTCCCCCAAGGCTGGGGGAGGGGTTTTAGAAGTGGGTGGGCTTGTGCCCACCCACCACCATTCTTCAACAGGACATTCTGGTCTCCAGTAGCTAGAGATGGGCTTAAGTCCTGAACCAGGAGTTTTAACATCCACCAAAATTCATGTAACGTTTCGGGGTAGTCCTCTTGTGGTCTAGTCCATACAAGTGCCCACTCCCTTCCTGTATTTTGCCACAGTAGCAGAATCAGTGACTTCCTGGCACAAGTTCTGCAGTATATGCAGGAGTGAAAAAAGATCTAATCTTTTCTTACCAGCTTTGCTTTTGCCACCTTGGGACATGTTCTGAGGGAGGTTCATGTTCCCTTAATAAAGGTGGTGGGGACATTTAAAAGCTACAGGAGGGGGATCAGCACACAATCCGTTCCCCATTGCCAACATCCTGTTCTTTGGGTTAAAAGGCCAGGAGGCCCAAACCCTCAAAGCCCTCTTCTACACTGACAGTGAAGTTCAACATAATGGTACTTACCTCAACCTTCTGCCGCCTGTCTCCACTCTCAGAGCAGTGATTCAAAAAAACCCTCTAATTTGACCTGCTAACACCACCCCTGCAAGTCACATAGCACTGAGGTCAAAATCTACAGTTCGAATTCTGGTCCATGTAGCCAGAGAGCAGCTTTTCTGATTTTTCCAGCGTGTGTTGTACTGTAGCAACATAGCTCTTCCCCTGCCTGCAGCCCCAGAAAGTTTTCATTTAATTCCTCTCTTTGCATGTAGTACTGTGTCTCTCTTTTGTGCCTGCAGCAGAGAAACAGCAAGGAAAGCTTCTCTTGCTTTCTTTTTTCCTTTAGAGAAGAGGGGAGAGGGAGTGAGTGGAGGATGACTACCTCCCCCAAAACCCCTGCACTTTTTTCAGGGAGTAATGTGAGCAGTGGAGACAGGAGACCCCAAGCAAGCTGTGATCACTCACCTTCGCCTTCTGTAATTCAACAACCTAAACTCGAGTTATAATCCCACCCCCAGTGAAGATAAGCCCAAAGGTAGTTAAATGTTAAATCAGTGGACATTCATTCAGCACTTAATCATCATTGAGGATCTGAAACGTCATTGAGGATCTGGACTCAAGTTCCTACTGGTCTGTATTGCTTTCTGAAATGCTACCACCTCTTAAGAGAGGAAAAAAATAAGAAAATATTTTTAAAAGGCATAAATAAGTGTGACTGTTAACTTGAGTGCCAGCTAGCAGCCAGGGGACATGGTGATAGAGAGAGCTAGCTATTTACAGCTTGCCCCATATTAATAGCCTCCCACCCTTATTATTTGTTTAACAGTAGAGCACACCAGCCCCAGCTGTAACTGGCCCTTCCAGTGTCTGACAAAGTGGGATCTCTCACATGAAAGCTCATGCAATAAGTAATTTGTTAGTCTTTAAAAGTGCCACAGGACTCCTTGTTTGTTTTGCTGAATTAGACTAACACTGCTGCCCCTTTGGAACTGGCTCTATACAGACACACAGGGAGACCCTCCAGACTGGAGAGCTTACAACCTAATTAGATCAGACACCCAGCAGGAAGAGAAAAAGAGGCGCAGGAGAAGCAAGTCAGCCAAGGTCACTCAGCCAGTCAGTAGTAGGCATCCTAAAGCCCTGCCCACCATATTATAAGCTCTTTGGGAGGAGAAGGACTCTTAGTTATGTGCCCAGGACCTAGAACAAAGGGCCCTGACACCCCTGCCCTCTTGGGAGACTGCTCCTTTGACATTATTGATGCACTGTGCCTGTGGAGGTGAGAGGCAATACACATGTAAGGTCACAACAGAAAGGAGCTGGGCAGCCTCCTTCAACTTACTAGCCTTTGTCCACAGGACGGAACCCTCATCCCCACCCCTCCCAAAGACACATTTGGACTACAGCTCTCTCTTCCAAAAACTTTCTTGCTTCAAAGTCTCTGAGCTTCTGGAAGCACCCAAGTCAGCTTTGCTCATATTTTTATATAGCTTCACACACAGACATCCCACACCCATCTGTCCCCAGTGCACACATGCTTTCCCATCAGCACGGCCCCCTCCCCCCGTCTTCCTATGCACACGCATCACACTTCAATTATACAATGCACCCAACCCCCATACATTCATGCATAACCCAGCTGCTTACAGACCTAGGGTGGCCAGATAGTGAGGGTGACCAGACAGCATGTGTGAAAAATCAGGACAGAGAGTGAGTGGTGTAAGGCACCTGTATAAGAGAAAGCCCCAAGAATCAGGACTATCCCTATAAAATTGGGACTTCTGGTCAACCCATATACACCCCACATACTCCCCAAGGAGATCTGCACATTTGTCCACCTCAGTCCACACACACGCACATGCACGCACACCCTGGCTCTCTGTTTCAAGTGGAAGAATTCTCAGCCTGAGAGACCTAAGGGACACATTTTCATTACCAACATCCATGGTGTTTCGACCCATGGAATCAAAGCACCATGTACCAAAGTTCTAGTCACAAAATGCCAGATTTTTGCACTCATACTCAGGGTGAGCAAATCTCTACTGCACGAGCAGCCTCCCTCATGAAGGGTAGCAGGATCTGGCCTAAAATGATTGGGATTTTGATAACATCTCCCATCAACCAGGAGCTCAACATGTGCCAGCTAATTTTGGTCTGCTGTGATGGTCTGATTAGCCCCCAGACTACAGGTGGGGAAACTGAGGCACAGAATACAAGACGTGATTAGTTCAAGGTCACACAGAATCAGTGAATAGCATCCAGGACTCTCAACCATCTGTTTTAACCTCAAGAAAGCCCTTCTTCTTACACAACATAGGGGCAGTGTGAGGGGGCAGTTAAAGGGACATCCCTGCTATAGATACTGAGCTGGCCAAAGAGCAGAAAACAGAAAACATCGCAAACCCCGAGTAGATTACCCAGCCTGCTCCAGACAGAGATGAGCACAGCAGCATGTTTTCTCAGCACTGATGAAGGCTCAGCAACAGTTAAATAATACATGTATTGGCAGATGTTGATAGCCAAGGCTATTACATTCAGATAAATTGCATTGGCTCACAAAGGGACAGACTGCCTTCTTGCTGTCTTGCCCCTTCCCAGCTGCAAAGCTCAGAGAAGCTGACAGTCCACCTCTATGCCTGTCCATAGCCAATTTCCACTGGGACCCACAGAGCTGGAGAGCTCACGTGTACATAGCAAACGCTGGAAGAACGTGCTTCAGCTCCCTACCCCAGCTCTCTATCAGGCCTCTAGGCAAAATGAATTGAACTGTAAGAAGAGAGAAAGACAGAGACAGCAAGAGCTCCCTTAACAATCAGAGCTGGTAAAAGTACTGCAATCCCAGATCCTTAGCTCAGGAAGAGGGGGAGACAACACATGAGGATCTCAATCAAGACCATTAATCACTGACCTGTACTGTTCATCGAACTCCTCATTAGCACACACACTTTCATCCCTACCGAGATTTTATGCTGGCACACAGAGCAAGCAAAGGTATCCAAGGCACCAGACAGCAAAAGTGAAGTTGTAACAGGGCAAGAAACCCAAGAGCAGCTAGAAAGTTCAGTGTTGGGTTGAGAGGGAGACACAGGGGCATTAGTATCCAGCAGGGCCGGTTCTACCATAGACGTGACCTAGGTGGTTGCTTAGGGCACCAAACATTAAGGGGTATCAGACACCGCCAGCCTGGAGCCAGCAAGGCTATTTTAAATTTCCTGCCCTGCTGCACACAGGCACATAGCCCAGGGTGGAGCAAGGTGGGAAATCCTCTGCTCCCCATTCCAGCAAAGGTAAGTGCTGGGGTGGGGGGCTCGTAGGGACAGGCTTGGGGGCTGGGGGAGCTAAGAGGAATGGGAGGCAGAGTGGGCACAGGCCCCTTGGCCGGCCCATGGCTCAGCCCACTGCAACTTGGCCTGGCCCACCAACCTGGAGTTGGGGGTGGTGCTAAAATCACAGTTTGCCTAGTGCACCAAAAAACCTTGGGCCAGCCCTGGGAACCAGGACTGGTTCCAAGGAGGGGCAGGACTGATTTTGCATCTCAAAGAGCCTAAATCTGCAGCCACCAGTTGCTACTTTCATATCATTTCACACCTGTATTAACATGCTGCGAGAAAAGGGATGAAGTGGTAAAAAAATCAGATCCTAACATGGAAAAGCTTCATGTTTAGGGGAGTTGGGATCTCCAGCTCGTTATCCAGATAAGGAGAAAATTCATGTCTTATCCCAGATTTCCCACACACACCTGAAGTTCTGAGTTTTCAGTGCCCAAGGTTCTTGCCAGGCCCCTATCTAACAATCACACTTACAGCTTCTCTTGATAGAAACACGACCCAACATTACTCACAGGACTACAGTTACACTGATACAATTCCCCATGTAGATACTTATTCAGAATACGAGGGACCTTTGCTGGTTTAATTTATGTCACTCTAAATCAGAAAGGTGCACTGTTGGTACAATCCTATCTGTATAGCAACACCAGTAAATTTCTCTGGCCCTAAACATGCACCATGGTCTAACAGGTAGAGCAAGGAAGCAGGTAGCCAGGCTCTCAAGTTCTCTTCCCAGTTCTGTTGATGAATCACTGCACCTCTACCTTTCAGCTTTACCATCCATAGAGGAACATTGAGAGGCTCAATTCAGCCTGCAAAGTGCTCTGAAATCTCTGGATATGCTATAAATGCATCTTTTTGTTCTGGATTTATACAGTACCTAGCACCATGGGAGCCCGGTTCATGATTTGGTGCCATGGTAATGCAAAGAATACAAACTATCTGCTATTATGGGAGCATCTTCCCAGCAGAATTCAGCCTTTCTTCCTTTGAAACAGAGACTGTCTTCCCATCTGAATAGGCCAGATAACCAAGGGGGTATATTTTTATCCCCATTTTACAGATAAGACAAAGTGATTTGACCAAAGTTACTCAGCAGAGTTGAATCTGAACCTGTATCATCTGAATCCTCACTAAGTCCTGTGAGCATTAGGCCACCCATTCTTGCCACCCCCAGCAGCTAGGCCCCTTGATCTGCACTTGATCTGCTTCACTGACATTGTTCTGCTGTCCTCTCAGCTAGTCGCTGCCTTTTGTTTCTTTGGTGGGTTTTGACAGGCATGGTCAGGGGAGAAGGGGCTGGGTGTGCTGTGGCAATCTCAGCTTCAGGCAGCCCCCAGGTTAGAGAGGCAGCATTTCTTTCATCATCCATGAGCCAAGTTTCTCTATGTGGGGGCAAAGAATCCCTAACATACAGTCATGGGAACAGAAAGGAGGGTGAGAAAGGTGAAATTGGGAGATAGAGGGAGAAAAAAAGAAGGAAAAGGTTGGATGAGATCATGCAAGTTTCCAGAGTATCATTGTTTTCCCCTTTCCCTTTTTAAGGCACTAAAAATCTGAAAGACAAAAGGGCTGCTTGGAAAAATCCCCTTAAAAAAAAAAAGCATGGAAACAAGGATGTGCAGAATTTGAGTGGCAGCTACAGGTGTTAGTCACATTGTTTAATGAGCACAGTACAAGGGCTGAAACAGAAGTGAACAGCCCTAGCAGGAGAACAACCCTGACCCCTCACTTTCCCCCTAGAACTCATGGCTGCATATGGAGCAGGCATCTCTCAGCCCTGATGCACTTTGTCCAGCTACCACTCCCTAAATGCTGCCCACTCTGAGGAGATGGGTAGCCATGTAGGCAACAACTAATAGTAAAGGCAGGGGATGTCAGCTCCTAGTGTGCTCTGGAGAACCCTTAACATCCATGCCAAGCACACAAGACCCTGCTTTTGAAGGGCTCACACAGCACAGGTGCCGCACAGTGCATAACCAACCAACCAACCTCTTGCCCCTTGGAACAGCTGAGCCAAGATTTGAACTGGGGCCCAGGAGCCATGTGCCTCCAATTTCAAAGCTACTAGTTCCCCCCATTCCCTATTACACCCCCCCCCACCTGATGTCCATGGCACCAGCAGCCGCTTTGCTTTATAGGTAGAGCCATCAATGAAAGCAGTGGCCCATCCTCCACCACACTGAGGGCATCTGAACCCAGGTTTTAGCCAATTCCTGGCTCTGCCACAAACCTCCTTGAGCAAATCCCTTAATCCTTCTCCATCTTAGCTCCCCCTCAGTACAACAAAGATGCTAGCACCACCTGGCCTTCCTGGAGTGACATGAAGTGTTCAGATGCTATGGTGATGGGGCAATAAGTACCACATGGACCACAGTTTTGGGCTCAGGTGACCTGAATTCTACCATCCCCCCCCCCCCCCCAGTGGTGGCCCTTTTATGGGTCATTGCCTGTTTCCTCTCCCTTATCCCATCAGTAAAATAGGGAAGACATTCTTTGAAAGCTTGGTGGTTTTCTATGGATACTAGAGTAGGAAATCACAACTTCCAGATTCTGGTCCCAGCCCAGCAGCATCCTTCTCTTAGAACTCCAGGAATGAAAAAGCAAGTGCCTGGAGGAAAGCTCAGGGGATCCATCCCTGGTTCCCTACTCCCCACCTACAGCAGAGAAATAGACCATGCAGCTCACACTGGTGGCTTCATTTGCTATTCATGCTGAAGTCTGCAGCTCACTGGCAGGCCACACAGCACTGCTCCTTCCACCATGCCAGGAAGATGGTTAATCCTGATAACACAGATGCCAAAGCCACAACCCACCCAGCAAACCTTTCCTTTGATAAGGGTGCTGGGACCCTCACCACCTCTCCAGAAGTGGGGGCCCTCCCTACTGTCCTCTGGCCTGGATTCCAGGGCACAGCTAGAGCTGCTCACAGACAAACAGGTATGGAGGAGTAATGGGAACTGGGTGACTGTGAGCTAGACTCCTAGGCTCTCCCCATTTTGTCAGGTGACTGAGGGCAAAGCAAGTAACTTGGCAATGCCCCTGTGTCATCAGTGAAGAGGGGAGAACTGGCCACAGCAAAGGGCACACTGTGTAACATGTAGACCACTTTGTGCACTTTACTTAAAAGCTGCTCCAAGAGACTGTAAATGAGGTTTACCTACCAGCAGGTGCCCACTTGTGGGAGAGTGGGGGCATCATAGCTCTTGCTCTGCAAGCACACACTGCCAATGGCCACACTGGCACTGCCTCTTCCAATGACTCAGTCATCTGGCCAGGTCTTCCTCCCAAATCCATGCCTCCCAGGGCACAGTCATCCAAGCAAAGAGTCCTTAACACCTTAACAGAACCCAAACCCTTCCACCTTCCCCGGCACTCTTCCTCAGTCTGTCTTTGGAGCTCAGACCACAGCCTTAATAACCCTGGCCATGGGCTTGTACACCCCCATACCACTCTCTGTGCTGGTTTCCAGCCCCAAGGAAGCCCTAGACTGCAGAGCTCCGCCTACCCCTTCACTAGAGCTGGTTTTTCCAGGTCCATTTCCTATCTCAAACCTGTTTCATTTCCCACTAAATCCCCAGTTCTTCCCTGCTTAGTCAGGGTCTCTCGCTGGTTGACTGGTCCAGTTTTTCCTCCTATTCAGAGGTAGCTACTTACCTAACTGGCTCCCCTTGGTTGGGCTCTGTCACCGCTTCAGTCTAGCCCCTCCCTCTTTGCTAGAAGTGCCTTTTGCTCCTTACAGTCGGGGCCTGGTTGCTCAGAGGTACAGCTCATCACGTCATTGGCTTAGCCCCAAGTTCTTCAGCCCAGCCCTTGGGCAAGCCCACCCTGTTACAGAGGAGCAAAGAATTTATCTTGGACACACCTTAGGAGCCTCCAGACCTCCTCCCTGTTCACATCCTCCCCGCACAACCATCTCTTGAACAGTTGCTCCCTGGACTTGGTCTTTGCTCAGCCCAGCGGGGCAGACTTAGGCGTTTGCTTAGTTTGCTTCAGCTTCTAGTTTGGCTGACACAGCTAGTGCTGAGCAGCTCTGAAAGGGAGCCTCCTCCCAGCCCTGCTCTGCCCTGCCCTCCTGGCATGGGCAGCTTGAGTCATTTGGCAAACAGAAGCCACCCTAATGGGGTAGAGCCTGCCCAGCTGATTATCCCCACTTCTCAATACATTGGAGGGGTTACCCCCTTCCCTGCCTTGACTCAGCCCATTCCCTTCTCCATGAGGCACAGGACAGTTGGCTTCATGGCATCCCCCAGCATCCGCTCAAGGCATTCGCAACCTGCTAATGCCAGGGATCTGACTGGCACCACCAGTCATCACTGAGACACTGAGAATCCCAGCACAATTCTTAAAGCCCTTGATCACTTTTCCTGTCTCGGGCCCTTCTCTCATCCCTGCTGGTCCTTGTGAAGATCTCTGACCCCACCCCGTCCCGATCGGGGTCCTTCCCCTCCCCTGCTTTGGAGGACTCCAGTTCTCAGAATGAAGGCATTTCCATTCTCTTCTGTCTCCCCCTTGTTCCCATTCTTCCCTTTCCAGCTGAAGATCCCAGTGTCCATCCTAGGAACAGTAAAATAACCCAGCTGCCTCACAAGGTTGTCTTTCTCCTTGCAGTTCTAAGAGGATTTTCTTGTTAGAATGACTGGCTTTGCTGACTGTGAAGAGGGGGTGGAAAATCTCCCCCCAGCCTGGCAGGAGATTCCTCCCCAACCGCCCAGCCAGGGCTGGCCATTGGAGAGTGTGGCTTTTCAGGAATACAGAGACCACTGTTAAGTCAGCTGATATGCCCTATATTTTACCACTAAATATAACCATAGCTCTGTACAAACTAGCCCTCCCTCCAGGAACACCTCCCCCCCCCCCCCGACTCAGAGCAGAAGCAATTCCAGCAGCCACTCTCTCCTCTAGAACCAGAGAGATGTCATGTGCCCTTTTATCCAGACAGCATTATTCGAAGCCTCCTGTAACAGGCAAGCCCCAGGTGCTGAATTTTAGAGGGCATTGCCAGACCCTCCCTGGCCCCGAAGAGGAATGTGCCTTTGCTGAAGGCACATTCCTCCCGGAGTAGGGTTATCAGATACCACAGCATGGAAAGGAGGACAGGGAAGTATGAAAAGGAGGACACATGGAGAAAATATAGTATTAATGTAATATTCTTCTGTTTTTAGGGGGCCCTGGAATACTTCCCCCTAAAAATAGAGTGCTCCGAGGTGTTCCAGCATACTTTAACCCCTGTAAGTAAAAGGCCAGACAAAATCATGTATTTTTAAAATCCTTCCGGATGGAGGACGTGAAGGTAAAAAGGAGGACATGACCTCCTTTTGCCTGACATCTGGTAACCCTATCCAGGAGTCAGGCAGGGGCTGGGGGAGTTTCTCCCATCCTGCCCCTGAACAAGCCAGCTGCACTGGCTGGCCGGCAGGGGAGGCACCCACCCGGCCCTGGCTGGCTGGCTGGCCAGCTGTGCTGGCTGGCCAGTGGGGCAGGCACACCACGCCAGGCCCCTTTCCATTCTCTCCTGGTGGTGGGAAAGGCACCTCCCACTGGGCCCCCAACCACACTCACCCAGCAGCAGAGAAGGCGCCCCCTGCCAGGCCCCTAGCTGCACTTGCCTGGCAGTGAGGTCAGATCCAGCTCCCCACCACCAGGATGGATCAGGGCCCAGGCTGAATTGGGGTCCAGGTCAGAGGGACTGCCCTTGGGGCTGCTTGCCCCTGGCAACAGAAGGCCTAGTTACAGCCCTGCTTGCAGAGGTATCTATGCTGCAATTAAAAACCCATGACTAGTCCATGCCAACTGACTTGGGCTCTCCGGATTCAGATAAAGGAGCCATTTAATTCCAGTATAGTCTTCAGTCTCGGGCTGGAACCTGGATTCTAGGACACTGCAAGGTGGAAGAGATATAAAAGGAGGCTGTGCGATGGTCAAAGCAACCCACTAGGATGGAGAATGATCTGTGCAGCAGCAGTCTCAGTGGAGATGAATGCAGCAAGGCCGTGTTTGTGAGGCCAGAGAACAAGCTGTTGCACTAACTGAGATGGAAGATGAGCACCTAGAAAGAGTTTTAGCTGTGTGGAGGGGTAGGAAGCCCATATTCTGCAGATGCTTTGCAGAATGAATCAACCACAATTTAGACATAGCCTGGATGTGAAGACCTAGACAGAAGTCTGAATCAAAGGTGATGTCTAGTTTCCAGGCCTGAGTGACAGGCAGGATGGTTGTACTGTCTACATACAGTGATGAAGAAAGGAGACTGGGGGGTGGGGATTAGTTGTGTTAGCCACGCTGTGCTTGAGCTGATGGCTAGACATCCACAAGAAGATATCAGAGAGAGGCTGCATTTTTAGTTGGGACAGAAGGAGGCAGATATGTGGCAGAGAAATAGATCTGTGAGTCATCAGCATAGAAACAGTAGTTGAATGTATTTTTGCAGGTGAGATTATCCAGAGATAAGTGCAGAGGAGAGAAATACTGAGACCAAGGACAGACCCCTGTGGAATCCCCACTGTAAGCCAGAAGGGAGCTCTGAAAGACACACTGGAGAAGCAATTAGAAGAGTTAGGGGGAGAAACAAGAAAAGACAGAACCATGGAAGCCCAGAGAGATCAAGATTTCAAGAGTATGGGGGATGCTGCCAAAGATGGTAGACAGGTTGAAGAGGATACTGGGTCTGAGCTTTGACTACAAAAAAGTCTTTAAAGACTCCGATGAGAGAAGCATCAGTGGAGCTCAGGAAGCAGAAACTGGATTGGAGAGGGGTTAGACTGGAACTGTAGGAGAGGAACTCCCAACAACAACTGGAGACAGCGTGTTCAGTTCTAGCTACAGTTAGATAGGACTGCATCAATGCTAACCCTGCTGAGTTCAGTTCTCCCCCATGGCTGAAAAACTTTTTCTATCTTGGGAGCCAGTTCGGAGTGACAGGTTGGTCTTGTAGTTAAGACACTAGTGTGAGAGTTGGAAGCTCCCAATTCTGCCAGACCTCACTAAGGAAAACCACCTAATTGCTCCGTGCCTCAGTTCCCCCCTTGCCACTGGGATAAGAATGCTCTCACCTTTCCTCTGTCTAGTCTACTTAGACTGTAAACTTTCTGGGGCAGGGACTGTCCCTCACATGGTGTCTGTGCAGCACACAGCCCAATGGGGTGCAGAGGTGCTATTTTAACAATTACTTAGATTGCAAGCTCATTGGGATGGTCATTTTTGTTCTGTGTTTGTACAGCACCTAGCTCTCTGGGGCTCTGGTCCATGACTGGGGCTCCTAGACATTACTCAACACAAAGAGAAATGCTCAAGATTTCACTGCTTTATCCCAATGCCCAAAGAAAGGACTTGTGTTGGGCAGACAGAGGAAGTTGCATCAGACACCAGCAGTAAGTTTCAGTCCTTGAGTTTTTCCAGGAACTAACGCACCCTTCAGAAAAGTCTCTGGCCCAGGGTGCAGGGGCATTTGCTTGCTCAGATGCTCACTGGGATATTCACCAGCTACTTTCCATGGGGAGCTGGCCCTCAATGTGAGGAAGGCTGGCTGGGGGCCAGGGGCAGGGCTGTGAATCACACATACCATATGGTGGCTCCGTTAGAAAATATTGGAGCTGGAGAGTTCTAAAAGGAGGAAGCTCCAGGGCTGTTTCTGCAGTAAAAGGAATTAGAAATCTGGGTTAGAGAGGGTGCAAAATATGCAACTCCACATTTAGGAAGATGACCCTGTATCTAGGGGGCATGGCTGGGCCCACTGGAGATTCTGGATCAGAGTTTAGATTTCCAGTGAGCATTGAGTTCTGAGGCTATTTGGAAACAGAGGTCTAGGTGGGGGTCCTGCCTCTAACACCACTTAAAACCCCCAAAGCACTTTAACAAACGAGAATAGAGGCCCAGATCTCCTGTAAGAGACTAGTATTATCCATCTTTTGCATATGGGGAAACTGAGACACAGAGAGGTGCAGTGACATTGCCCAAGGTCACATAGGGAGCCAATAGTAAAGTAGAAATAGAACCCAAGACCCTGGGTTCCAGTTCCCTTTAACTACTAGGTAATACTGCTGTCTCACCAGGGAACCAACAGGCTGCTGTTTCAGAGGGGCTAAAGGGTCCCTTTCACTGATGTACTAGGAAGCAGCTAGTTCCTGTGTCCCTGCTACTTTTCCTTGCTGCATGTTCAAGGCAGAGAACAAAGCTTTGCAGCTTCCTTGCCCTGGCTGGCCTTGGTTCCCAGGGATGAGTGAGATACACTGCTGGGATTTTTCAGAGGACAGCTGGGCGGGGGAGGCTGGTTTTGGGAGGGGGGAGTTCGCAAGGACCCTGTGAGCATGGAGGGGGCTGGCTCAACAGCAGTTTCTCCCACTGCATTTTCTCAAGCTGCTGCAGCCTCTCAAGAAATGGCTAGAAAATTACAGCTTTAAACAAGAAGTAGGTTGAGCTCCAGCCCATTAGCTGTGTTCTGAGTCTCTGCAGCTCTGTAGCCGGGGCTGAAGCCGCTGCAGCCAGCAGGACATAGATGACAAGGGTTCAGCACAAGCCATGGAAGCTGGGCTAGTTAGAGCAGACATTTCTGAGGCCCTGAACACAAAAGGGGTTACCAGTAATAACCATCTCCCAGCACACTTTGTCAGGAGATTTCATTTCGCAGAGATGGTCATAATTATTAGCCTTATTTTACAGAGGGGTAAAGTGACTTGCTCAAAGCCACCAGCAGAGCTGGGAATAGAACTAGTGTCTGCTGAGTCCTACTCCAGTGCTTGGACAAGGGGGAACAAAAGCAAAGCAGCAGGGGCACACCAGCCCCCAGAACCAGAAAGAACAGTATGCAGCCCCTCTGCCAGGAGATTAAATGACTGGGTGACTTGTGTTTGCTCAAGGAGCCATCCCCTTAGCTCAGGGGTCTTCCAGACACACAGGGGGTCCCACTGCCACTCCTGCATGAAATATACACTCTTCAGTATTAGAACCACCTGATACTAGGCAAAACATAACTGTCTGGGGATCCAAAAGCTTTTGGCTTTGCCCTTCTTGAGCATGCTTGACCAAGGCCGTCAAAGCTCCACCCAGTCCCCTCTGAGGTGAGAAACTGAGGCAGAGAGCTGGAAAGTGACCTTTCCACTGTCAGGCAGAAGCAGAAGAACTACCTAGAGCTCCCCCCCCCACCCCCCAGGCCTTTGCTCTGGCCACTAGACAATGCTTCCTTCTCATTGGCACATAGGTTCCTGTCAACACTATTGGGTGCCCTTGAGACATTGACTTCCATTTAGGTCTCCTTGTTCCATCTGTGCTCAGGACCAAGCTTCAGAAGGGCTGCTTGACAGATTTGCTTGCTAGTCATGTGGCTGCAAAATTACCCCATGCTGGTGGTGAGTGCTCCCTACCAGAGCTGACAGGGCAGCACAGAGCCAAGGTTGGGTTCACAGCACAGGGGTCTAGTTAACCATTATTAGAATATGCTACAAAGAACTACAGGTTTGTAGGGAGAAAGACAAGGTTAGAAATAGGATTCGGTAAATCCCTGGTGAAGAACTTGTGAAGATTAAAACTCATCTACATATGAAGTGAGGAAGTGGGAGAAATGCAGAAGGCTGGGAGTGCAGAGGAGCAGCCAGGTTTAAAGGAAGTGCAGGATTAGAATTTCTCAATTTAGAGAGGACTTGAGAGCTAAGTCACCACAGTTAGAGTGAGTCACAAGCTCTCCTCTGGGAAGGCCTGAAGATGAAGTAGCAGGAGGTGGTCTGGATCAGGATTCAGATGCATTAATCACAGACAGGCCAAGGGGTCATATCCCCCTGTAGAGACTGGTCCATATAGCAAATAATCACCTACTGCTGCTACCACCTAAGGGAATTACGGCTTTCCCACAAGTGGTGGCAGCCTGGGCTTTTGATATAGGTTCAGGCCCTGCCTCAGCAGACGCAGAGACCTGGAAGGAGTTGGGAGGTTCAGGCTAAGAGTGCATTGCACTGACATTGCTCCTGGACTGGCAGAAGAGGGGTTGCTATGGGTCAAAACTGGAAGGCATACTGACTGCATGGGGGAAGCTGGTATGTTATCTGCCTCCACCCAGCACTTGCTATGTCACTTCCAGAGCATCAGTCATATACGGATACAGCTATTCAAAAAAGCCCTGCAGCCAGGGCTCTGTGCTAGCATAAGGACGCCACTGACCTGAACTGTATTCCCTGCATATCTCCCAGTTGCATGGGCCTCTCTGATAAGATGCCATTAGGATAGAAATGCCAATCACCTTCCTTTTTAATGCAATCTTATTGTGATTCAGCTAGCCAGCCACAGCTAATTAAATTCTGGCTGCGGTCGCTCTTTAAAAAGAAAGTTTATTTCCACCGATAACCAAAGCAAAGGATGCTGCCCAAGCTTTCTTATATCTAGCAAGAACATCTGCCATTACCAGTTTATGCTACTCCTTTCTGCTCCATGATCTCACATACAGCAAATCCAGACCCCTTTTACAGATAGGAAAAGTCAGGGTAGCTCAAGCAATGTTTGCAAACAGGGTGTCCTATACAGGAGGTAAGCCAGGCAGGATCCTTCATCATTACTTACTTTGAAAGCACATTAGGGCAGGGACCATCTGCTTTTTCTGTGTACGTGCCACACCCAGCGCAATCAAGTCCTGGTCTGTGGTCAGGGCTCATGGATGCAGCCACAATGCAATAATAGTATTGCTGCCAGTAGACGGAGCTCTTTGGAGCATAACTGCAACCCCACCCAAACCCAGCAGGGCCTGACTACAGGCACTGGGTTCCGGTTGGATCAGAAACAACCCAGCTGCTTGAGCTCCCCTCCTCCTGACCAGGGTGTGGGTGTGGTGGCAGCAGCATGACCCTTTCCTGCCAGCTGCCCCCACCTCCCTGGCACAGTGCTATGTGTACAGCACAATGAGCATGCTGGTCTCTTCCTGTGTGGCACAAATTCAGTGCAGCAGGGGGTGGGGTTGTCACAAGCAAGGCTCACAACTTCCGCCACGCCAACCCCATTGGTGGGCGGCTCTGGCTTAGGTTCAGAGGGAAGTGCCAGGGTTGGGTCAGCAAATGACTTGACCCGTTCAAGTGCAGGTTAAGTCTGGGAGGCCTGGGCTGAGCGTAGATTGGGCTTAAAAATTCAGCCCAAATAGATCTCTGCTTTGCATCACTGATTTCAAGGTTTTATTTTTTTTATACTAACTGCAACCCACCAAAAATGGCAAGGGAAAATCAAAGGGGAATTTATGAAATATTTATTTTAATCAACTAATAGCTCTTTGATTACAACATTTTTTTGCAAAAGTTCTATGGTCAGCTAAAACTTTTCCTTGGTACTTCGTATCCCTCATATAAACTTTCAGATCTTCATGGTTTCCTCCCCGAGTGAGCACCACATACAACTTGTCTGAAGAGTCAATCGGGGCCAGCTCTACTGTGAGGCAAGAGACAGACATGGCTTCAGGTGACAGTTCTTAGAGGCGCCTAGCCTCCCTGAAGATCAGGCTGGCTCCCGCCTCTTCAACTCTTTCCTAGCAGCTCAGGCACTGTTAGTCAACCTGCAGCTTAAGTCATTTAGGCAGAGTGCACTTTAAATCCCTCTGCAGGCAGATGCTAGAGTTTTATGCACTTTGGAAAACCGTTTTCAACCTCCATGAAAGAGAAGGGGGGCGCCAAATGAAAATTGGGCTTGGGGTGCCACAACCGGTTGAGCCAGCTCTGGAGTCAGTATGAAATATTGGAAACAGCTGAAAGCATAGCTGAGAGATTTATAATTTTGACACGTTCCAAAGGGGGCAGCCATGCCACCAAAGTGAACCATCCCTGGGTTACACGGGCTGTTACTGTCCAATTTTTAAATTCTCAGCCATTTTGCCTGTGTGAATTACCATGAGGTATGCAGCCACAATAAGGTAGATATCTGTGCCAAGCCAAGACTCCTAGGCCATTGTGATGTTAGAGACATCTGACATCACAGTGGCCTGTCACATGGTACATTTCACATCGTGCACGCACATAGCAAATTAGGAGAGTTGATTACAGTAGCACCAAAACCTCCCCCAACATCAGGGACAATCCGTCCACAGAGGCAACCTAGGCAGTCGCCCATGGCCCCATGCCCCCCCCAACAGCTGCACTGTCCCCTGCCCCCTCCCCACTGCCTTCGGTGCGGAGCCAAAGGCAGCGAGGATGGGGGGGGCAGTAGTGCAGAGCCAACCTCTGCTCCAGGCCAGCTCTTCCCTGCCCTGAGCCAGCCCATAAGTGGAGCAGGCTGGTGTGGGGGCTGGACCTGCTCTATCACCTCTCCCCTGGGCCCACTGTTCCACCCTAGAGGTAGGGCGGGCCAGCCCAGAGGTGGGATGGGCCAGCAGAACCCAGCCCACAGACCAGCCTGCACCACCCCAGCTCAGGGTAGGGGCAGGAGTGCAGGGACGGCCCACCCCCAGCTCCAGGAGGGCACCAAAATTGCAGGCACCTAGGGCACCAAAAGACCTCAGGCTGGCCCTGCCCACCATGGAAACCTTTTGACTGACAACACAGAGGTTTCTCTATGGATGAGGGGTAGGGGGGATAGACTATTTGACTTCCAGGGTTAATAATGAGCTATCATGCCTTTCATGTGCAAATCATGGGGGCCAACTCAACCTAGCTTAGGTTGGGTGGCCTGTGAGAAGTGAGTTTGTTAGGACTCAGTGCACTCCCTAGACTAGATGACAAGCATCCACGTGACAGGTCCACCACTGGAATTGGCACTGAGTGGCTGAGAGACCAAGGAACAAATGGGACAAAGAACCTAAGCTCCATGCATCCCTCCAGGGAAAATGTCATGGTTTTTGTCCATACTAGGGATAAAGCAGTGACTCAGTCCCCGGCACTCCCAGTCCATCACCTCTCAGCAGCAGGAGATAACACAGAAAATATGAAATTAAAAGGAAAAAAAGAACCTGCTGAAATTTACAGTGTACTCAGAGCTCAAGAAAAACTCTCTGGCACGTGGTTTGGGAGCCCCTGCCGTGCTGTTGATGGCTCACTCTGCACAGAGGACCAGGGAAACTGTACAATACCCATGCTCCCCAGGCTCCAGGCAGCTCTCTGGCCCAATTTCCATGACCTGCAAGTAATCTGACAAAATTGTCTGGACTGCCATAATGAGCATTTTCTTAGGAGATCTTTACCCCAGGCTAGGAATTGAATAAAGCACCGTTTGCTATTTTAAATCCACCGAGGTTCCTGTGCAGCATTCAGGTACCCCTGCTTCAGATTCTTCCAGCCAATCTCATCTATTCCTGACATGGGGTAACCAGTTTAAAGATACTTTGAAAGGGATGATGGTTTTTAAATTTAGGGAAAATGTCCTCCATATTACTCAGTCCACAGCTCCCTAAGAAGCTCTCTCAGATTTTTGCCCAATATTCAGAATACCTCCCCTTTTTATTGGGAATAGCCCAGAGTTTTAACTGAGGTCAACTGCTGGTCTTGTAGTTCAGGCACTGTACTGTTTGGAGACATGGGTGCCACTCTCATCTCTCCTACAGACTTCCTGTATGACCTTGAAAAAGTCATTTATGCTTCTCTCCATTTCATCTGTAAGTGAATGAAATGTGTGACCCCCACCAACTGGGGTGGACTTTGAACCATGGGGCCTGCTGTTTTGAACAGTGGCTCACAGCAACTACATCCAGTCCAAGGGTTTTGTTCTGCGTTATTCTTCCTTGTGAAGAACAACTCCCCTGTGGGAAAGCCTCTGAATCGTGCCCTGCAGGGTTACCCACCCTTGTGAAGAAAAGGGAAGCCTTTCAAGAAGTCACCTGACACAGCATACTACCACACTTCCAAGCCCTTTGACCAATGGGATGCCTGCCAAACAAGCCTGAAGGCTCTTTGACCCCTGCAATCCTGTTTGCTTGTACTGCCAGTGCTAAGCCTTACAGCTGCAGATGGCTGGAGCTGAGCTCTGTCACGAATGTCAGAGAAGGATTATGACCTGTTGCCTTCACTGACAGAGGACTGTCAGACTCTGAGCTAGGGTATCCAGCAGGCAAGATGGGAGGGCAATGTCAGTTAGATAAGCGGCTCTGAGGGGTGAGATGCCAAAGCGGAACAGACAACAAGCCACGTCTCTGGATACTTACTACTGCAAGTCTGGACACAACTGGACAGAGGTGACTGTCCACCCTAGAAAGCATGACTTTAGCCTGATGTCCTTTCATGGGTGTGCAACCCCTGCCTGCAGAAGCTCCATCAAGCAGACCACATCCTGAATGGTCTGGGGAAGATGACTGGACTGTGTTCTCCACACCTGCAGGCAGGGCCACATGCCACACTGGCCACCTGAAGGGACAGCCCAGCAGCTATCAACATCAATCAAAGTGCTGATCAACTGGAGGCATCCTCCAGAATCTGTGCCTTATGTATACGTTTGTGTCTCTAGTTTGTACATCACTTCACTACTCCAGCTAATGGGACCTGCAGTTCAGGCTGCTTATAGAGCACAGCCAGGAGAGAAGGGCAACGCAGGGGGAACAACTTGTATCAGCCATGGAATCTGGATGTGCCTTTATGGATCTAAGTGTGGGAGTAATGAGGAATGGACTATCCTACTGGCCCTCCACTTGCAACACAAGCTCCGGACTGGGTCCTTAGTGGTAGGATCAAACCTGGCATCTCAAACTGTTACCACATGAGTTTCAACTGCTTGAGCTAAAAGACAACTCCTCTAATTTCTAACTCTGCACCTGCTCATCAAGCTCAGTAGCCGCTCATCAACTGCAACATAGCTTAACTGGCAGAGAAGGGATGGAGCCCCACACCAAGTTACACATTTGTCTGCCTCACAGAGCTTTCAGGTGGCTCAGACATTTTTCTGAACCACTGTGCTTTGCCCATGTTTCTATTTGATGTCTCTGGGACATTCATGAGTCAAAACAGGTAGGTGTGTGTGTTCCAGAAGTGAGAATGGGGGAAGAAACGAACTCTGTTGAACAGGCAAGGAACAGTGAGGCTCCCAACAGAAGGGAAGTGCATGGTGAGGAAGACAGCATTTCCTCCCCAAAATTATCAGCAAACAGTCTTCTGTAAAGCCAACATTCAGGAACAAAACAATCATTAGATTACAAACTGCTGAAGAGACAAACTTGTCAGGTTGATTCATGATTAAATATTAACTGTGCAATTCAGAAACACAGTCTAACAAGTCACAGGCTGAGTGATCAGAGCCTGGGAACTGAAAGACGGCAGGAGACAGACAGACAGCTGTAGGAGACAGACTGCACCTGCTCCTTCAGTGCAGCCATAATGGGATGAAATGGGGGAATACATCTATAGGTCAAACAGCCTGGAAGGGAAGGGTCATCTGAATCCAGAGGTTGTGATAGGCAAAGAGAAAAGGCTGGCATAACAAAAGAAGGGATGACCTAGTCTAGTGGATAGAACAGTGCACTGTGACTCAAGAGACCTAAGTTCCTGAATCTGCCTCTCACCTGCTGATTGTTCTAGAGCAAATCTCCATCACTCCTTGTGCCCATTTTCCCTATCTGTAAAATGGGAATAAGGATCTGCCCTTCTTTTTGAAAGATTTTCAGATGTTCAGATGAGAAGAGCTAGCTCAAAGCTAGGGATTGTTATCAAACGGGGGGGGGGGGGGATGATGGGAAAGGCTGAACGACAAATAAAGCAGGCCGAGAACAAGGGCAGCTTTTTCTCTCCATCTTTCCATGTAGACTTCAAGCCAGGCTGGCTGGAGTACTTAGCAGAGATGTCAGTTCAAATGTACAGCACACTCAGAGGTTACCTTTTATCCGGGACATTGCAGCTTTGAGTGGCTGCTCTTTTAGCATAGGTGAAGGAGGCATCCAGCCTTTGGAAGAAGTGGAGCAGAGTACAGAGAAGCCGCAGCTTTGCACAGGGAGCGGGGACACAGGTCTTATCCATTTCCTTCAGTGACTGATTTCTTTTTCTGGCTATCAACAGGCTACACTGTAACAGTCGTCAGGGCTCAGCTCCAGGCCAGGAGGAAACCTGTTGCAGTTGCTGAGATGAGAGGGTGGGAGAGCAGGTTAGAAATAAACCTCATAACTTGTTTAACCCCTCTCTATAATGCACCACTAGAGGATACACAGCACATGACTGCTAGACGTCAGACACCCTGCAGCATTCAGCCAATTGATCCCTCAAGCTATCATCCTAAAGAGACTCCAGGGCAGATGTGTACCATTGTATCAGGTGGCACCATCTGCTGTTGGAGACAAGCAGGAATATTTCCTACAAGCTAGAGAGACAAGGTAGGTGAGGGAATGTCTTTTATGCCCCAAATTTCCTGGTATAGAGCAGGCCTCAGCATTACATACAGTTGTGTCCCCAGAGAGGATTCACAGCTACAAGAACCCCCCCTAAGGAGCGGGCACTTCCTTCAGCCAAAGGAGTTCCCATGGGGAGAGTATAGCAAGATTGCTAAGTATATTACAGTAACACCAACAGGACACAACTGTGGCCATGCATCCATGGCAGGAAAAAAACAGTTTAGTAAGCGTCAGACACATGGCAACTTGGCTTAACAGCTCAGGTTCAATCCCAGGATCTTGTACAGACGTCTAACCAAGCTAAATAGATCTGCCACATCTTTGCTGCCATTTTAACACAAGCTAGCAAATGGGAGGGAGCTAATCCTAGTTGCTCACACACCTCTCCCCTTCCCACCCATCCCCATCCTGAGACAAGGGTCCTGTTGGGCTAGGGACTGCAATCAAATCTGTGAGATGCTGGAGCCAACTCACCCACCACTCAGTGCGTGACAAAGCAAACCCTACGGCACCAAGATTTTAGCTTCTTTCCTTCCAGAGGGAGTTTTATGTCTCCAGCTCAAACCAATTCAACGTCAATCATAGTAAAAAAAAAAAAAAAAAAAAAAAAACGCAACAGGCACTGCCTCATAGGGACCCCAGCTGCTCTCTGGAGGTCTCACTCCCAACTGAGCGACTTGCGTCTCTAAGGGCCTGCCAGCGGTGGCCAATCGATCCCTGGCCTAAGGTCTGATACCTGGGAGGCAGCTAATTAGACTCAGGTAGGGACTAAGCCCAGGTCCCTTAAAAGAGCAGGGCCAGCTCTATAGATGCATTGGCAGTGGCTGTGCTACACGCCATGGTCCTCTTTGCATTTCAGAATGGTTTTCTTGTGTTTTGCAGCAAACCCACAAGCTGGCTGGTCTTTTCTGTCTTCTCCAGCTGCACTGAGCCCTGTGCATATTGTCAGGGCCTTTGCAATGTCAGGGTCACATGAGTACCAAAGGAAATCAGAGTCATTCCCCAAGAGAAAAAGTACCTAGTCACAAGTAGGGGCCAGTCCACCCTGTGAGTGACACAGTCCCTGCTTGAAATAGACAAGAGACAGAGAGGATGGGAGGGGAAACTGAGGCATGGAACAGGAAAGTGGCTTGTGTGAGGTCACCCAGCAGAGTCAGGGGAAGCCCAGGGCTACTGACTTGCAGGCCCACTAGGCCATGCTTCCTGCTCTGACTTTGAGGCTGTCTGTAAAACAACCAGCATACGTGCACACCTGTCAGCATGCAAGAGAGACACATGTATCTTGTGTGAACTTGGAGGAGAGTTCCAACAATCCAGGATGTGGTTCCGGCCCCCTCCCAGACGTGTGTGCATCCCTGTCCGCCCCTCCAGCCTTCCCCTGTATCTGCCATGCTCTAAGAGTGTGGGGGGAGCTATTTATAGCTCCACAACCTCAAGAGAACAATGTGGTGAATTAGAATCAGGTGCAAGGCAGGGCTGTGGGGAAAGGCAGGTACCGCGTTGCTATAGAAACCAGCTGCAGGAGGATGGAGATGAGATGGGAGGGGGATGGATGCCCCTGTCATGTGCCAGACTCCTGCCTGCCCTACTCTGGGACAGCACTGGAGGTGTAGGGTGGCAGAGAAGGGAACTAGCTATCCTGGGCCAGCAAAGCCAGGGCAGATGACATGCTCCAGCTGTGCCTTCCAAAAAGGAAGCTTTTGTGCAAGGTCTCAGCCTGGCTGAGGATGTTGGCTGGACATGCCTGTGGTGCCCATGGCACCAGAAGGGGAAATGGAACAGGCTCTGCCAGCTCCCTGGGTGAAATGAATTCCTGGCACTGGCATGGGGCTTGCCGGGTTGGCACCCTGGTACTAGCAAAAAAAAAAATCAGGGAGTCTTGTGGCACTTAAAGACTAACAGATCTATTTGTCGCATGAGCTCATGCGAAAAATAAATCTGTTAGTCTTTAAGTGCCACAGGACTCCCTGGTTTATTGTTGTTGTGTTTTTTTTTTCCTAAACTAGACTAACACAGCTGCCCCTTTTGAACCCTGGCACTAGCACACTAACAGACCAGACCACAGGCTAAGACTTCAGAAGCTAGGCCAGGCAGTCCCCAGCACTGGCATGTGGATCCCAGGGCACTCAGGTAACCAGCACATGAGGAGCCTGATGCTATGCTTCTCCTGAAGGAAGAAGACCCCACTCTGGCACCAGCAAGCACCCCAACTTACTCCTTATGTGCCCACTGGGGCAGGGGGAGGGAGGCACACAGCATGCCCAGGAGGCTGACAGGCTACCACAAGATGGTAGGGCAAGACCCTGCAATCCTATCTGAGGCCAACATAGTCTTGGGGCAAGGGATCAGTACAAGGTTCAATTCCCTGTTCTGCCATCCTGTATGACTTTGGACAAATTGCTTAAACTCTCTGTGCCTCAGTTCCCCATCCATTATCTAGGAAGAATAACCCTGCCCCTCAGGGCAGCTGTGAGGATAACCACATTCAAAACACAGATCCTATGGTATCTGTGGCCAGGTAAGTATCTTAGGCCACATCCACACTGCAGCTGGAGATGGAATATCCAGCTCAGACAGATATCCACGTGCTAGCTTTGATCAAGCAGCTATAAGGATGTTTTTAGTGCACAATCTTAGTCCCTGTCTCCTCATGCTGGAAATTCAAGCTCCAGATGAAGTGTAGACATACCCTCAGCAAGCAAAACACCTAAGGCCTGATAACTCCTGTTTTGAAAAAGTGCCTGATGGGTCAACCCTGATTTTTTTTAAGCAGAATTGAGCCCCTTGTGTCCAACCTGGACTGGCAGAGTGAGGAGTGTTTTTTGGGGACACAATAAAGACAGCTGCCTTTTGCCCCAGGGCTCAAGCCAGAGACCACTCCATCTCATTCACTCCATTTTAGATCAATGGAGAAGGAGGCACCCAAAAGGCAGGTGGGGGATGGGATTCTCCTAATTTACCAGCCTTCTCCCAAATACTTGTCCCTCCCTTATGAAACAATTGTCAAATCCCACAAATTAGTACTGCACCCCATTTCACACTGAGCACAGTTTGCATACTGTCAGCATCAGCAACCCCTGGAATTCAGGCTGCCAATTAACAATCCACTTGGGACTAATTACATTTTATTTTTCAAAGCACTTTTACCCTCCCACACATTCTTTGGTAGCTCTATAGAGATTCACTGCAATGCCACCACCTCTGGGGTGGATGGAAAATATTACTTAAGTCCAGAAAGCAAGCTCCTGCTCTAGTGATCAGAAAGAGCCACACAAGTCCTCTGTGCTCAACAACCTGCACACACACCACACTAGATTTTCCTGGTAGGATTTGACCCTGAGGCTCACAAAACTTGAGTGTGCTTTATTCTGAGGTCATTGAGCCACCCACACCAAGAGCAGCAGCAGCTTTATTCCATAAGTTTGTTGAGGCCTTGGAACAAACCCAGGGCAGAAACCACAGGCCAGGTCATGGATAACCTGCAAGGCATGTGGAGACTCTCAGGGATGGTGGATGCCAACTTCTTACCTGTCCAGACTGGAAGGTGACCAGGCCCGTATCCGACTCCTTGCCAAGGTAGCTGTGCCTGCCACCCTTAACCCCGCCACAACTGATCTGCCCTTCCCAGAATCTCTCCCTCGGCTGACCTAATGCCAGCATCCCAGGAAGGCAGAGGACCTGCACATGGTGCAGTGAAGCCAGGAGCCCTCAGGGAATTCATCCAGCAACATCTACACCACATTAGCAATTATCTTTCATACCAGCCTCCAGGGCAACAGGCAGCCAAGGCTCAAAAAGTTAGAGAGAAACAAAACAGTGACCACAGGGTGCAGGAGTTGGGATCTGCGTGACAATCCTCACCCTCCAAAACTCATCCACTTGACACCCATAAGGATACTGCCAACTCCTGATGGGGACAAGCCACGTAGTCTAGTGGTTCAAACAGGCCAGGACAGGAGTCAGAACTCAGCTCATTTTGAGAGCTTGGCTTTAACAAGGAGCCTAAGAAGAGAACCTGGGAGCTGGGGAACAGAGGTGTGACGGGGACCCCAGAAAAGCCTCTTGGATCCCCCCTGTCCACAGCCAGTCAGGACTCTGCTACGGTGGAGTCTCCTCCCGTCCAGCACCCGGGTCTCCACGCTCCGTGCAGCCAGCTCCCAACTCCAGGCTCAGAGGGTCCGATCCTTGCTCTGTCTGGTCTCCCTTAGAGGGGGTTTCCTCCCTCTAGGAGGGTCCCAGCCGTCCCAATCAGCAGCGACTCTCAGCCAGTGTGGCAATCAGAGGGTTTATTAGCAAACCAGTTCATACAACAGCAAGGACAGTTGGTATCAGCATCATCAGAACAACCAGAAGTGAAACCCCCAGGGGATTAGGGCTACACCCTAGGGCAGGGTCCTGTCTCTTGGACCCTCCATTTCCCTCCTACCCTCCTTCCCCTTCGTCCTTTGTTCTCCTCCTCACTCTGCCCACCTCTCCGCCCCCTGGTCCGACCAGCTGAATCCAGTGTGACCAGCGGGGGGGGGGGGTTGTCCCAGGTACAGGCTCCCTAAACACTACCCCCCTGCCGCCTAGTGGCTCTACCTCATATCACCCACCTGTGTTCCATCACCTGAATTGAAAAGAAAGAGGGTCAACACCCGTGTCTTCCCTTATTAACCTAACAGAGGGTTCCCACTTCTCCACAGGAGGCACAGAGAAAGGAAGGGCCAGATCTGTCAAGATACTTAGGTGTCCAAAGATGCAAATAGGCAGATAGTAGGTTTTTCAAAAGTACTTTCAGGCACCTCTCTCACTGCCCAAACCTTGGTCTAGATCACACAGGGACTTGGGGACATAGTGAACCTCCCACTCTACCATCTTAGGCCTCACTGTGGTCACCAATACCTTGGAAGCTTCTCAGATAGAAAGATGTTACCCAAGTCCTGGTATTATAGGAAGCCTGGACAGACTCCCAGACCAACCATCTACCCATGTACAACAGGCATGAGTCCCTCTGATCATTGGCTACCCAGGAATGACTGGAGATGTTGCCTTACACCATTGGCAGAGGTCTCCTGTTGGATATTCTGGTTCATTAGAGCAGCAAGGCCAAAAATGGGGCATGCCATTTGAGATAGGAAGCTAGGACATTTGTTTCTTTGCTCATCACAGTCCATCATTGCCAGGGGACAGCTGTTTGACCTCTGTGCAAGATAGTTCCCAGTGGCTGAGTGTCCACATCACAAACACACACCATCACCTCAGGGGCCAAAATGGACCTCTTGTCAGCAGTTTCAGCAGGGATGATAAGGATAGAAGGAGTCAGGGACCAGGCTGAAGTGAAGCATTAGATCTACAGGCCTGTGTCCAGGCCCACAGCTCCTCAGGTCACGTGACTATATCACAAATCAGTATCCACTGAATTAAAAAGCAAATCTGATTTGTTTGTTCCCTGCCCATGGAGTTGCAAACAGAAAAAAAGAAAAAATATCAAACTTGAAACATGAATCAAGTGTAACTGGTGCCCGTGTGAGTCTGTAAACAGCCTAGAATGACAGCTCCAAGTGGTGTTGACTGCCCCATGTAAATATTACTGTGAAACCTGCTCCCACCCCTACAGGGCATGTTCCTAAAACCACAGGTTCCTTTGATTCCTGGGCATAGATGAGACGTGGACAGCTGGGGAGGGATGGGGGAGGGGGGCAACAATGTTAAAATCACTAAATAAAATTTCAAAAAAGGGGAAAAATAAATGGAACAGAAAAGGGAGGGGAGACAGATGAGAACATGCCTTGCCCCATACAGTCGGCCTCTAGGCCCCAGGAGAGCGTCAGCTGCCAGGCTTCTCCTCTCGTTTCCATAGCAATGCAACTTGGTGCTCGGAGAAGATCTGACTTTCCCTCTTCTGCCTAACTCATTTTATTTCAGGTTTTGACAGCGCCTGATGGGGGACTGGCGATTCAGGGAACTTACTCAGGTCCAATAAGAAAGGATTAACTGAGCCCCTCCCATGTAATTAGTAAACCTGGGGCCGTGCATTTTTCAGGCTGCCTGCAACCTCACAATTTTGACACAGTGGGGTAATGCCATCCTCACCAAGACTCTGTGGAGAGGAAGTACAACCTTAACCAGTTACAGCTGGTAAGCAGAAGGACACTTGTATTCAGTTCCATGGCCACTGACTCTCAGTGTGACCTCAGCAAGTCTCTCTGGGCCTCAGTTTCCCAGCTGTACAATGGAAATAATCCTTCCTTTGCCTACCTTCTCTCACTCTCTTGGGATTGTTTCACACTAGGTGTGTGTACAGCACCCAGAACAAGAGTGTCCTGGTCTTGGCTGCAGCCTCTATGTGCTACAAATGATCATGGGATCCCATGAATTCAACCCATTGGTTTGTGGCTGTGGAACCTTCTCCTTCCAAAAAGGACAACGTATGGTGAGTAAGTAGCAAGTTATGAGGGATGCAATCGCAGCAACAACAGCTCATGAACACTCAGGACTAGAACCTGGCTCCTACAGCGCTCTGCGCTCTCTCTGGAGAGCTCCTCTAACTGCAGAGTCCAAAGAGAGGATAAAGGACCTGCCATCAGAGGACACTCACTCACACAACCAAAGTCAGAGCATTAGAGTGGTCAACATGCAGTGGACTGCTTGGAAGAAGGGACAGCTAGGAGAAGCAAAGGAGTGCTTACACTGAGCCCCCTACTTGAGTGGGCCCCCAAACTATGTTTCATTGTGATGGGGTGTGAGGGATTGCAGCACTACTCAGGTTTGGCCCAGCCTCCCCTCTGTTGCAGTCAGGCCAAACCTGAATGGCAGTTCCACCCCAGGTTGCAATCTCTAGAGCACTGACAGCAGAGGGTCCAATAAACCTGGACTGATTGTTAAACCTGTCAGTGAGCAGGGGACAGCAGAGCTGGTTGGAAAATTCTCAAGGAAACCTTTTTTTGAGGGGTGGGAGGGGGGAAGGGATATAAAAATACCAATTTGTCCAAACCAATATTGTTCATGGGACTGGGTCAATTCAACCAATTTACCATTTGGAACAGGTTTGGGATTGGGAAAAAAATTCAAAATATGTTGCAACATCCTGTCTGGACATTTTCTAAATGTGAAATTCCATGTGGTGGCTTGAACTTGTTTTCTGTTTTGAGATCCAAGTTCTTGTATAGGAGATACACCTTGAAAAGTCAAAACCAAAATGTTTATAAAATGATCAGAACAAAACATTTCAGCCAACCTAGTCTGGATTTTGGGGGCAGGATTTTCTGTTCCCAACAATTGTTGAGATTAAGATTTTTCATCCCCTGGGGAAAACATTTGTTGTCTCAGAAGTTCTCAGGGGATGGGAAACCCATTTTCTTCCAAGCTCTGGCTAACAGCTCTAAAGAGTTTCACTTAGGCCAGCCTGCTGGGGAGTTCCTCAGCCTCAGCAGAAATCTTTAATAATTCATCTCTTCTAAACTTTGCAATAACCGGCACATTAGGCCCTAATTCAGTGAGTAGCTGAGGGGCTTAATTTGCACCATTAGATACCTGAGGATTTTGCTTGGGGCAAGGGCCAGGCACCCGCTTCTTCCTAGTGCTGGTACTGAATGAAGGACAGGGAGTGGACTTCGGTATGTCACTATGTGGCCACAGTGGTGACACAGGCATTCTATAAAAGGCCAAAGGAACTGGAGACTTGCTCTGGTTGCAACCTTCATGGCTTGATCATCCATACAGCCTCCAAGTCCAGAGAGGCACAACTATTCTGTGCACTGGGCCAGCCTACCCTCTGCATGAAAACAGACCAGTGTGTAAAGTTGCTCCGCCTGTTGGCACTTGTTCAGCTATAGCCATAGCTGGGCACTGAGGGCTGAAAACTCCAGTTCTAGTGAGGCCTGAGAGGTAGGTTTCTCCAATGCACTGGAGCTGGAAAGTGTTGGTGGAGACAGAGGATGGAAGGGAGAAAAAAGATGATGGAAAGGAAGAGAGAACCAGGGGTCATACAATGAAATTAATGGGCAGCAGGTTTAAAACAAGCAAAAGGAAGTACTTCTTAATATAACACAGAGTCAACCTGGGGAACTCATTGCCATGGGATGCAGTGAAGGTCAAAAGTATAACTGTGTTCAAAAAAGAATTAAATAAGTTCAAGGAGGATAGATCCATCAACAGCCACTAGCCAAAATGGTCAGGGATGCTACCTCCTGGGTGTCTCTAAATTTCTGACTTACAGAAGGCTTGGAGTGGATGACGGGGGGTGGATCACTCCATAATTTTCCCATTGTGTTCACTCCTTCTGCAACATCTGGTTCTGGCCAGTATCAGAAGACAGGACTGGTCTGATCCAGGATGGTCATTCCTATGTTCTAGAAATGGAGAAGGAAAGAGACAGGGCCCCAGTCAAAGGTTCTGCAGAGCCCACAGGTGGGCTGGGTATGGATTCAAGCCATTAGATTCTTCCCTGAGCAGAAGGGTAGATTATGTGGCTGACATTGAGCTACAGAGACTACCCCAAAAATATGTTGGACAGTGAAACCTGCCCTGAAGGATTCCCCACCTTGTTACACTGGGTCCAGCCTCTACTAACACAGCAGGTGGAAAACATGCAGCAATTGCAGCACCTGGGTGTGATGTCACCATCCCAGTCCTTCCACGCTAATACAAACGTGGAGCACCCACTCCAGAGACCCCTCCTGCCTCACCTGCATGGTGGCAGGAAAGGGCCTTCCCCACTGAGCCTCAACCCTTCCTCCCCACAGCCACAGCCACTTCAGCTGAGACAGAAAATGTGGGGCAGCTCTACTCTCCCTCCAGCTGGGAGAAGGGAGAAAAAGCCAATTAAGACAGTCTTGCTCCCGGAGGCAGCTTTTGAGGTAAGCAAAGCAGGTAGCCACCTAGGGCCCCAAGCAGTAAGGGGCTCCATAAAGATTGCCTGCTTCACATAACCTTGCTCTCGTGGGGTGGCGGGGGATCAGAGGGGCATGGATCACCAGGGCCAGAAGCTGTACCCCCTGCCTGCCTCTCTGCAGGAAGGGTGGAGCAGCACTCCCCCCCACTGCCAGCCAGCTGTGTCTCCCCAGGGAAAGGGAAGAGAGCAGCTGGTGCACAGCTGTGGCTTGCGAGGCCGGGGCCCTGGAGCAACCTGCTCTGAAGAGTTCAGGCCTCTTTGGCCCTGGTCACCCCAGGCCTGAATAGAGGCTGCCTCACCCCCAGGCCCTGGGTCAGGTCCATTCAGGGTTAGGATGGCTGGGAACAAAGCAGCCCAAACTCTTTGGAGTGGACGGCTCCAGGGCCCCGCCCTTGCAAGCAGCAGCTCCACACCAGCCGCTCTCCTCCCTCCCCCTGGTGAGTTGCAACCAGCTGTTGGGTAGGCGGGGAGCGCTGCTCTGCCCCCACTGCAGAGAGGCCAGGTGGGCAGGCGGGCAGTGCAGCTCCTTGCCCTGGCGGCCCCACAGCCCTCCATTCCACCCCCCCATGGGAGTTGGGACTGGTGGGGAGGTTAGGACTCCATGGGGGACTGGGGATTGGGTGAGGGCAGCAGTGGGGGCCAATAGGGGGCCTTCAACATGTGCCCCCAGTTGCCTAAGGCTGCCTCTGCTTATTCCAGGATGCTGAACCTGCTTTGGCCTCTCTCACCACCCACAAGGCAGGAAGCACTAGCTCCACAGCTGCATGTCCTTTGCAGCAGACTGCACCATGTAGCTTACACCCAAGACCAATACCTGACTGCCTAGGACAGACTACTGCAGGCAGGGATCCAGGAATCATAGTGGATCACAAGCTAAAGGCGAATCAACAGTGCCACACCTTTGAAGAAAAAGCAAATGACATTCTGGGATGTATTAGCAGGAGTGTTGCAAACAGGACATGAAACGTAATTCTTCCGCTGTACTCTTCACTAATCAGGCATCAGCTGAAGTCTTGTGTCAAGTTCTGGGTGCCACATTTCACGAAAGATGTGGACAAACTGGAGAAAGTCCAAAGAAGAGCAACAAAAAGCAGTAAAGGTCTAGAAACCATGACCTAGGAGGGAAGATATAAAAAACTTGGTTTCTTTAGAACAAGTGGCAGTGGGTTTAAACTGCTACACAGGCAGTTTAGGTTGGACTTTAGGAATTCCTGTCAGGGTAGGTAAGCACTAGAATAAATTGCCTAGGCCTAAGGAGGGAGGTTGTGGAAACTGCATCCCTAGGGATTTTTAAGATCAGATTAGACAAACCTGTCAGGGACCGTCTGGATAATACTGGGTCCTGCGTAAATGCAGGGGTCTGGACTAAATGCTCTTGCAAGGTCCCTTCCGTCCCTACAAAGGGAGAAAAGGGGAGCAGTAGAGTACCTCCACCTCTCACTTTCTGTTCTTCTCCCCTCCATCTGCTCTTGCTGTCAGAACCCATTTCATTATAGGTTTTAACTAGGGGTAAATTAAATGCTTGAGGAAGGAAGTTCCTGGTTTCTCCAGTCCCAGCCTCTCCCAGCCAGGGTACCACATAATAAAGTACAGGAGCTCTGGTTGTGGGGGGAGTGACCACTAGTTCTAGTCTGCCCAGCAGGAGGTGCTGTAGGGTCTGGTGTGGGCCTGCTGGCTGTGGGGGAACAGGAATTACACCAAGGGAGTTCTCAGCCTCTCCATCCCTTCCAGCCTTTCCACCAGCAGGACTCACTGCTAGGGGTGCCACAATTAAGAGCCATGCCAGAACAGACCAAAAGTCCTGCTCGTCTAAACAGGGTCTGAGCGAGATATTTCCCATACACTTTATAACACACCTGATCAGTCCTGCTTTATTGAACGATGTGAATAGCCGGAAGGGGCTGAATTTTCTCCCATCGTCAGCTGGGGATGGGTTTTTGCTTTGAAGCCTTGCCAGAAGGTTCCCCACTACCATCAGAGGTATCCCACACACACCATCCCATGGGTTACATGCATGCAGCCCTTAAGGAAGTCACATTACCACTTTGCTGCCTTTTTATTTGGAGCAAATGGGAGGTGGCAGAGAGATTTCCACTTCTAAGTGAATAAAAAAAACTAACATACAAACAATCCCACCCCAGGCAAAAGAGTGTGGGGTTCAATTCAACTCCATGGTCAACCATCACTCAGCTCCAGCCCTCCCATGGAGTCTCTCCCACAAGCTGTGCAGAGGTTGCCACCTTGTGGCTACTGCTACTTTTTAATTTTAAAAGAACTCCATTGTTATCAGTTAGAGTGGCATGCAGGAGCTGCAGTCATGGACTAGAACTGTACTGTGTCAGGCACTGTACAGATTGCAACTAAAATCAGGGCCCCAATGTGCCAGGTGATGCCCAGACACCAGCTGAGATAAGGTTCCTGGTGTGCTGGGCACTATACATACACACAGAGAGAGAAAGACCCTTGCTGAAAGTAATCACATTCTAAACGGAAAAGATGGGCAAAGAATGGGATCTCCCCATTAGTTCACAGCTCCCATCAAATACATCAGTGCTTTTCACCTTTTTTGATCCCAGGGATTGGCTTTCTGCCTTCCTAAGTTGTGTCAGGAGAGCTCAGGGCCCAACCACTGAGAAACACTGCAACAGACCACACTGCCGCCCCCACAACTCCACTCTCATATCCATTTTATTGAAGTGCTAACCCTAATATTTAATATGTATATTGGCATAGCACCTATGTTGCTTGGAGGTGTACACACCTATAATAAACAAGGAATCCTGCAGCACTTTTAAAAGACTAACAAATTTATCACATAAGCTTTCATGGGAGGATATCCTGCTTTGTCAGACACTTTGAAGCTTCGTTCTTCAAAGCATCTGACAAAGTGGGATTTTCTCCCATGAAAGCTCATGGGATAAATAAATTTGCTAGTCTTTAAGTGCCACAGGACTCCTTGTTTGTTTTGCTGAACCAGAGTAACATGGCGACCCCTTTGGAACTTGACACCTATAATAGAAATCTAGCCTTTGACCCAGAGAACTTGCACACATCTAATTACAAATGGTAAATTTCTAAAGAAAAGTGTGCGCTCTTCAATATGATAAAAGATTGGGAGTCCTTCTGAAAGGTATGCTGTGGATTCTGGGCTTGGTTCAGGAATCCTCCTTGGGTGCAATTCTGTGCCCTGGCCTGGACAGGCAGGCTGTCAAGCTGGGAAGAAAGTCTGTGCTGGGATTCCCAGAGTCAGTCCCCTGGGCACCCATGTGCCCACATGCCCAACTATAAAATAACAGCTCTGTCCTACCTCCACAGAGGTGTTGTTCGGAGGATAAATACATCAGACCTAGGGGAAAGAATAGTTCACAATAAAAGGGGAAGCTGCTCCCACAATGCTGGATTATGTAGACTAGGATTCACCTTGTGATCTAAAATATATATTAATCTTATTACGGCCCAGGTTTGTGACAGGATCTGCATGGAGGAAGAGGACTTTCTCCCTGGATGGTGTCCCACTGACTTTGTGATTGCAAGGGCATCCCCATGTGGATCTTATTGCAGGACTGGCATCTTAGGGTTTAAAAATAATAAAGTCCACTGACCCTGAACTTACACACCCTCTATGGAAGATTGGTGGAAAGACTGTCATGGAACCCTGGAAGTTACAAGACACTTCCATGCACCTTATGTATCCTGCCAGCTGGCATGGTCACAGCCCAGAAGCTTGGAACCAAAAAGGGTGCAGGAGACAGGATGCTCGGGGATGAGACTTCCAGCTGCAGAGAAAAGGAAAGCCAGGAAATTCTATTGGAAGAGCTAGGAAATATCATTACCAGCCTCACAAGCTCCAGATCAGCAGGGCAGCTCCTTCTGCATGGAGAGACTTCCCATGGTTTCTGCGACTAGACCCTGATCTTGTATTTACTTACTCCCACACAAAGCCTCTCTTAGTTCAGCTGTCTACTCCCACAAGTAAAGCTACTCCATGTGCTTAAGTGCCTGCAGATTTAGGGTGCAGACCACCCAAGATATTGCAGTGGAAGCTATGCACCAAAATACTTTGGATGATTTGGGCCTCAGCCCCTGGCAAGCAAGCCAGGCACATAAGTTGTGAGATGTTCCTCATCCAAAGAGCAGCCACATACTTTCATTTGAAATAACTGATGTTTAGATTAAAAGGAGCAATAGGAACAAAGATGAAATATCCATGTGACAGAGAGCACAGTGTATGCCCTCTCTTCCCTAACACACTGCATCTTCCTAGCCTTACACAAACCGTGAGGGCTGCTGTCCTGGCTCCTTCACAAACTGAGAGATGCTACAGACACCATGTGGGTCTGGCCCTGAGTTAGTGCGAAGCAGAGGGAAGGCAAAAGGAACCAAGAAGGAACCAGGTTTGGCTGTGGACTCTGAATCCCATATCTCGGTGGGAGGGATGTTTCATGGGACCACCCCAGAGCTCAGTTTGAAACTGATTTAAGGTACCAACATTTGTTACAGCTTTTTCACTCTTTCCTCCCTGACCACCATAGTTTCCTTCCCCACCATCTTCCCCATCCCTTTATTATTACTTTACTTTTTATTATTACTATTATTATTTACAAATAATATAAGATTATTTGTATTGCTATGGAGCCTAGTAGCCCTGTTCATGGAACAGGACCAAAGTGCTAGGCACTGCAGACACATACAACTAAAAGAGGGGCCCTGCCCCAAAGAGTTTACAGTCTAAGTTTCCATTTTCCCATCACTCATCCCTTCCCCTGTGCCCTTCAGTCTGGCTTGGCTCTGCTCTCAGCAACCTCCCTCCCCATCTGCCTCCCACCCCTACACACACCCCTTTCTCAAGCCTAGAGGGCTGCCTGTGCTAAAGGGAATCTGGCAGGCAGCCCTAATAGGATTCACCTATTTCTTCTGTCAGGCCCTTGCTGAGCTTATGCTTGTGGAAGTGGGTGGGAGAAATCATCTGTGCTCTTGGCCTAAAGGGGGAGTGGAAAGACCAGGAGCTGCATGGGATGAGTTGGGGCCTATGGAGGGAGCAGACGAAGGGAGCCAGAATGGAAAGTGGGGGTGGCATGGAAACAACGGGATGCAAAGAAGAAAGCTGGAGCAAAAGGAGACAAGAGCTGTCTAAAGACAGGAGACTGTGCCATTGGGTCTGGTAGCTGTGTGATATGTTTGTGCCAGTGGGACAGGTGTAACCACTTGGCTAACCCGCCCCTCGCAGCCATCACAGCCTGTCAGAGAGGCAGTATAATGATACACTCAGATGATTTCCCAAAACCACCAAGGGAGAGACACACGGAGGGCCTTGCCCTGGGGAAGAGGGGACTTTTGCCATTTCCCAGAGAACTAGCAGTAGAAATATTTGAAGAGTGTTTGTGCTCTGTTGGGAGGTGGGAAGAGGCCACGAGATCCCTCTCCTTATGGGGGCAGAGTGTCAAAAATAACCCAGGCTCTTATTTAAATGATGCCCTTTTCCCCCAGTTAAACTAAACCCGAGCCGGAGGCGGGATTAACCCGGGAGGGTCCGTCCGTAACCACTAGGTGGAGCTAAAACATTGAAACGTGCTAACCCCGGCCCCTGCAGAGCCCAGCCGGGCCGGGCCGGGCCGGTCCAGTCCCTCGTTCCCTCCCCGCAGTGCCCCGGGGAAATGGGGCGGCTCTCATCCAAGCCAGGACACTTCAGGGGGAAGGAGAAGTCACCTGGCTGTAGGTGACCAGCCGGAAATCCAGGCTGGCAGGTGGATGCCGAGCTGGTCCCCGCCCCACCACTAAAAACAGGGCAGAAAAACGCTTTTCACCTATTCAGCCCAACCAGCCCCTCCCGAGTGCATCGCAAATGCGCTTCCGCCGAGGACACCAACCTCCCAGCTCCGAGCAGGGTCCCATGAAAAGATGTTTAAAACCCCGCTTCGCCCTCTCATGCCGGAGTATTTACGTTTGCTTTCCTCCCCTGCGCCCGGGCTGCAGCCTCAAAGCCGTGCAAGGAACTGGCAGGGTTTAAATCAACTCCCGCGGGCTTTGCAAAGGGCTCCTCTGGACAAGTTTCTTCTGCTGGGAGGATAAAAGGTTTATGAATGAGTTGATTAAGGAATGGGGGGTTCTTGGGGAGACAAATGGGAAAATCCGAAATGAGAGGGGCATTTGACCGGATTAACCCGACACAACTTGTGTAAACTGTTCTCACCGGTGCAAACTTTTTGCAGTTGTGTCTTAAAGCCCGCTGGGAAGCTGTCTGTCACTGTTCTCTTGGTGATGGTGCAAAACATCCTTCCAGTGTGAAAATGACTAACCAGCCTGAGGGAATCATGGTGCGGGGCTGGGGACTAGAGAGAAAAAACAATCCTCTTTAGTTTTAATTATCTCAGGTGCCCATAAGTCAGCGGGAAACTGTATATCAGCCTTACAGTCGGTGTCTCTTTGAAGAGCACCCAAACTAGTGAGGGATTGTGGACCGGGAGTGGGTTGGTTTCTGTGGTGCAGTGAAATCTTGGTAGACCTCTTCCCTCATTTCACGGGGCCAAGATTTCACTCTGGAGGAGAGGGTTCACCTGTGGGATGTGGCAAGAGACTAAGACGGGAGGAGTCAATAGTTGCTGGAGGCGAGTCTAAAAGAGGCTCTCTCTGGACCTGGGACCAGAGCCTGAATGGTTTCTAGGCTGCTGATTTACAGGGAAACCTTTCGAGTCCCGTGGCAGCTTAAAGACTAACAAATCTCCTCGAGCATCAGCTTTCGTGGGCTCCAGCCAACTTCATCATCTGCACAGTGGGCTGGAGCCCACGAAAGCTGATGCCCGAAGAAACGTGTTACTCTCTAAGGTGCCGCAGGGCTCCCCTTGATTTCGCTCTTCACAGACTAACTCGGCTGCCCCTGGGGAAGGGTCCAAGGTGGAGCCCTGTTACTCCAGCGCGGTAAACGAGGAGTCCTGAGGCAGGTAAAAAGCAACAAATTGATTTGTGGAAATGAAACCTGTGCAGATCTGCCCCAGACAGTGCCCTGCCCATGGGCTCCCAGTGCCTGCGGTACCCGGTGAGAGCCTTTTTCACTCTCTTCCCGCCAGATGTGTCGGGTGTCACCAGCCTCTCTAGACACACGGCACCAGGGAGCTCGGTTCCCCCAAATTCAGCCTTAATCCGGCCCGACACCGGCTGGCCAGTCCTTAGATCCTGTCCCTTGTCTCCACCCGCCTCCATCGCCAGGAGATTCCCGAGGTCCAGGGCTCTTGTTTTCGCCCACTAAGTGCAGTCGAGCTACCCGCGGACACAGCCCTTCGTGGGCACGTGTCATTCCCCCCCCCATCATCCTTTAAAAACTAAAAGCTCAGCCGAAATAAACCCGCAGCCCCCGGCAGAGATCATCCCTCTGCTTTCTAGCCTTTCGGGCAGCTGCAGGGGGCCTGAGGCTGAACGGGTCACCCTCCCCACTCGGTAAATCCCCCCGGCCCTGCTCCTGGCCCCAGCTCTCCAGGTTTGGGGGTCACTCCGGGTGGATACAAGACCCAGCTGGCTGCAGAGATCACCAGGAAAATAACCCCCGCATCAGTCCCACCCTCGAGAATTACTTTTCAAAACCAGCCATCCCCCCCCCGTTTTATTAACACCGACCCAGCTGGCCATCTGCAGCTACAAGGAAGGGCGATGGATAAAACTGGCTGGGGGCTGGGTGATTAAATGCTCCATAAATTCAGGTGTTTGGGAGCCAGGTCAAGGGAGGGGGCGGGTAAGACATTCCCTGACACCATCTGGGTCTTGTTAACTCGGCCCGGCTGACATCGGGGGATGAGTTTGGCAAATCCTGGCGTCTTAAACACAGCAGAATCGGGGGGGGGCGGTGGTCCCTGCCCTTTGCAACTGAGTCTTAGGGGGGAGAAATTGGGGGGGGGGAGAGCAAGCGCAGGGGGGAGAGATTTGGGACTTGAACAATAGAGGGTGGGAGGAAGCAGGGAGGGGGAAATGGCGACTGGTAGTTGGGGAGAGGCTGAGGCATTTTGCAGCTGCTGGCACAGTTGTTTGCACCTCAGAGGAAGTGGGGATGGAGCAGCTGATCTGCAGAACACCCCACTTGAGGGAGGTGGATTTGGGGGTGCAAGGCACCCAGGTGCTGAATAAAAATGCCGTTACAGCCTCCCAAGTCACAGACCTCCTCCCCCCATGAGCCTGACTGTGGGACAGTCTCACTAGGTGTGTGCATGTATGTTGTGCCCCCCCCCCCAACCTGGCAAACGACTAGGAGGGAGGTTCAGCTCTCCTAGTGCTGTAGCCTGATTTGTATACTTCATCTGTTTTATAGCTATCATCTGATGGCTAGCAAATAAAATCTCGTTGTCCAAGGATTTGGAGCCGAATGGCTTTAAATATTCCCCTAGGGGAAAGGACTAGAAATCCTGGATTTGAGGAATTGTAGCAGATGAGGAAAGGAGATTTCCAAATCTGTTGCTTTCATTTTTTTTCTCCCTCTTTCTTTTTTTTCCTTCCATCAAAAATGAAAGGTATTAAGGTTTCTCTCACTTCTGAGCAAAAGGGAGCCCACTGTCAGCCAAGAGAAATGGCTGGATGAAACCAACCCACAACCTTGTTGCTTTGTTTTTAACTAACCCTGAAGTCCTGTTGCTTCTTATGAAATGAGGATGTTTGACACAAACCTCAAGGGAAAAATTCAGATCAGCAGGAGGATGCCTATCTAAAAACAAGGGCTTCTCTCAGGATATTATAGGATGCCTCTGCAAAGTCTCTTACTGGATTCTCTTTCCACAAAAA
>ML681990.1:15775368-15924913 GCA_007922195.1 Podocnemis expansa
AGGATTTGAACCCCAGTCTCCCCTATCAAAGGGCATCATTATTAACCACTACGGCGCTCTTAACCACTATGCTATCCAGTCACCTATATATTATATTATATTATATTATATTATATTATATTATATTGATTTATATATATATATATATATATAGTGTTAAAGTGCCACACAACTCCTTGTTTTTTTTACTGGACTAGACTAACACGGCTATCCCTTTTGAAATTGATAAGAACCTTTAAGAACTAACAGCAAATTTCCCTTGTTGGGACCAGGTCAGGGCCTTGTTGTCTTGCACCCAGCTCCTGCATTATATGGGCTCTCTCTAGTCATATTATTAACTAAACATTTGAAAACCAAAATCAAAAATTATAGCTACAAGCAGGACAAATCACAGATAAAAAGAGAAAACAGTCCAATACTCCCTCTTGAAGATTCTTTGCCCTGAAAACTAAAGGTCAGTTTGGTAATGTAGAGCCTAGGGTCCTATGCCCATTGCCATTTTGGCAAACTCATTTCTTCTCTCTCAGCCACTGCTTACAACTGAATAACAGGACAAGTACTGTGAACCAGAGTTACTCTCACCCTCCAGTACTCTCCAGTACCAGATCCTGCCCTAATTGTTCCTGCCCTGATTACTTCCCCTGTGAAGGCAAGGATTGCTATGCACAGTAGGACCCAGAATCAGAAATCACTGCTAAAAAATCCATTCTAAATGAGAAGGCACAAATTTCTGTCTGCAGTAAGCCCATGTCTTGTTGACAGATGCACCCTCATGGCCCACAACACACATCCGCTGCTCTCAAACATCCACACACACGCATTTCTCCCGCCCCCTTTTGCATTGTTAATTTAGAAAGAAAAAGCAACATCTTTCCCTTCCTATCTGGGATTTTTTTTCTCTCAAGCATTTATAAAGATCTCTTTGTTTGAAGGAAAAATGGGATCTCCTTTCCTTTTACCTTCCAGGGCAGCTCTAACCCCTCTCCCCTCCTGCAAAAACACACAGGAAAGGGTTTTCTTTCTCTGCTTGATTAGATTCAAAGGGATCTTTGTCTGGGGGTAGGTCCAGCAAAGCCCTCCCCCCACCTCCCTTTTGACCCCCAAGACTCTGCCTGGTTTTGTTTTAAACTAAGAGAGACAGATCTACCCCCTTGGGATGTTTTATTTTTTTGGAGGGGAGGCTCCCGTTTGATTTTCCTGGATGGCTGTTATATTTTTTTAATTGACACATGTTTCACTCTCCTTAGGTCATCTATAAATGCAGAGGGGAAGTTGCATAAATATATATGGGTATGTGTAAGCACTGGGTGTATATGTCTATGTATGCTGTTACCCATGACCAGGGCAGGCCCAAGGTTTTTGGCACCCTAGGCAAACTATGACTTCAGTGCCCTCACTCTCCCTCCACATTGTATAAGGGATAATATGTTAATATATTTTTCAAAAAGATAAAATTTCAATTCTGCCTAATGTAGTGGTCCTGGAAGCCTGGTGCCTAAGCAACCAGCTAGTTCACCTAGGACTGGGCCAGAGCATGAGAGACAGAGATGCAAAGGAAAGAGAGAAGAGATGTAGGTAAGTAGACAGGAAGTAAGAAATTATATTAACTGAATATCTGAGGGTCTTCTCACAGTTCTGTTCACCCTTGTAAAGTATGCCACAGCACTTCAGAAAGCTGAAGCATTTGAAAATAGAAAGCCTGTCATATTCAAGATACATGGCCAGTGTGTTCTAGCACAGGTTGAGATATGCTTTATGCCCAACTGCGGTATCCAAAAAAGAGACAAGAAAAGCACAAACCAAAACAAGAAGTTGGGGAACTGGATTTAGTGACTTGTGGAGTTTTGTAACCTATAAAATCATAGCAACTGATAAACCCATACTACTAGGAGCTTTGCAACTTATAAAACCAATACTACTAGTATATGACACATACCATAAATACTACTAGCTGAAATGTGAATGTTTGAGGCACACTTTGTGTGCAAGGTGAACTGCTAAGAGATAAGAATTGATTCCTGAAAGGGGGGGTGGATTCTTTCCTTATTGTACTGCTTGGTCTGAAGGCTTTTAAGAACCAGCCATGAATGTACCCAAACTTTTGGCTACACCTTTTAGCCAATAATATCTGTACCTATTTCCTTCTGTGTGTACAAATATTTATGTCTAAAAGTGTGTATAAACACATATGTATACATATGTACATACATCCTACATGTTTCTTCTATATGTATATGTATATGTATATGTGTCTTAAAATGTCTCTCCTTATTTTTACTGTCATCTATTTTGTGAGGATTCAGATGAGTGAGAGGGTCAAAGCTGATAAAAAATTTGAGTTTTCATCTTTCTTAATATTCAAAGAGAAAAATATTTGAGTTGAATTGTTCAGAAATTAGGAGCTATGACCATTTATCCTAGATACTGATCTGTGATCCAGCACTATTAACTGCACTGACCCCCTTTTCCCATCCCCAAAAGTGTTTTACCACACATACTGGGGTGTCTCTTGAAACAATACACTTGAAAGAGTGGGTTTCATTTATTGGGAGTGAAAAATAGAAACCAAGAATAAAAGAACAGAGCGTAAAAACCAAAAATTCCAACAGCCAAAAATCTCTGCAAGAAAGGAAGAAAGAAAGAAAGAAAGTGTATTTAAAATGGAGGCAGGACACCACAATCTCTCCCACTCCCCCACCTTTTTCAGGCGAATCCCTTTCAAGACAGAGTGGGGCAGATTCTCAGCTGGGGGACCCAAGGGAACTAAGAGTCAGGACAATTCACTCCAGCTCCCTTGTCTTTGCAACCTCCTTTCTGTTTTGTCCTCCTCTGACTAACTCAATGTGCTTTTGCAGACTCACACTCTGGCTCATCTTACAAGTGTCTTGCAAATAATAATAATAATAATAATAATAATAATAACAACAAAGATCCCGTCCTATCTTCCTGACACTGCATAGAGTTAAAAAACAGGAAGGGGGACACCTTGACCTATCGGTGCTCAGTTTGAGGACTTATGAAGCCGAGTTTGCTAGTGAGCCCAGTAGCTTTGCGTGCCATATTTCTCCCGCGTAAGTGACTTCTGAGCATGGGCTGGGCAGAAAGACAAATGACTATTTGGCTTCTGCGATTATAGGGTGATAAATTTGATGGGAAGCCCCCAGAGAGCATTGTTAATCGGTCTATTACCAAATGAAAAGGGTTTATTCCTCCTCCCCCATCCCCTCCCGCTCCCTACATGCATTCCCCCCTCCCTCCCCTTTCCTTCCCTCCGCACCACCCCCATCCACCCAAAAAGCACAGCTGGATGTTTAAAAGTTGGGGGGGGGGGAGTGCCATTCTCCCGAGCACAGCTGTTCTCATGCGAAGAGTTCACAAAGTTCAAACTGCAAAGATTTTCGGGGAAGATAGAGAGAAAACTGACACCCGCGGTTCGCCCTATCGCTAGAATAAACAACTGGACTTTCAAATCCTGCCACCTCATTATCCGCAGACAAGCTTCGTGCGAGAAAGACCCTGTTTGAAAGGGGGCTGAGTGGGTCGGGGGGCATTTCGTGAACTCTTGCCATCGCCCCCTACTTCTGGGGGCAGATTCTCCCCTGAGCAGATTTCCAGCTCCTCCGGCTGGGAGCTAGTCTCCGGGGTTCGGGGCCACGTTGTCGTTGCAAACATTAATTCAATCAGCTAACACTGTCGGTGGGTTGTGAGCTACTGAAATGCCCCTCGCCTTAGATCTGCGCCGTTTGCGGCCATTCACCCCCTCGGCCCCCGTCCGCATGTTACGGAGAAGGGGAAGATCTCCGCTGCCACCTCAGGCTGAGATTAGGGGAGATTATGGAAACTGCTCCTCCGAGCCCATTTAACCCTTTGCTTCCTGCAGACCTTTGCTGCCAGAGGGGAAGAGGCGTCCATGTTTTCTCCCTCTCCCCCGGTTTAAGCGAAAAAATACCAGCAATTGCCTCATCCCACCACTTCTTTTATTCATCCCTGGTGAAGCCACCCCTTGGAGCCGTGACCCTACAGTTATTTCTCAGACGAAAGGCCCCTTGAGGGTCTGCTTAGAGCTGCAGACTCGACCCTGAAATAATTAAAGGTGGGGGGAGCACCGATCCCGGTGTTTGGTGAGTCCTCCCCGCCCGGATCCTGCCTCCAAACAGCACCTCTGGTACCTCCCTCGACAAACAGGCTGATCTGGGTGCCCACTTTACTCTTAACACCAGATATTTGCAGAGCTCAGCCCCACCAGTGGGGACAGGTTTCCCAGAGGCCAGCACACAGGGTCCCTCTCCTTTGAAAACCTGGCCTGAGTTCTCAGGCCAGACCTACCCTACCCATATGGGGATGAACTGGTGGGTCCCTATAAAACAGTCATTTAACTTCCCCAAAGAGATAAGGGACCAGCTGTCCTTTCATTCTTAAAATCTCCTTCGGGGCCCTCGGGGTATACAAATACACCACAGTGTTTTAAAAAGTAACACGCCCCGAGGCCCAATAAAATTTACTTCTCTTGGGATGGCATCTTTTCTGACTTCCCAAGTGCTATCACACCGCTTCCCCCCAGTACTCCTCCGAAGAAAACAGTTTTCCTTGAGCAAAGTCTTGGGGTGAGCTGATCCTGGCCATTATCTCCCCCAGGGCAGGGCGGGGGTCTCTGTGGGTAGGATCCTGGCCCCGGGGAAATGGGGCAAATCCCCCAGTAAGGCCAGAATTTCTCCCCGGCTGTGTTCATTGCGTATGCTCCGAGGCGGTGCATTTCCGAAAGGCATCATGATGCCTCTTCTTATCTTAATCTTCTGTTTCCCCCCTTGGCAGTGGTAACTCTCCAAGTAGCGAGCGGAGGATTAGACAGAGCATGATTTACACGGATCTATTATTCTCCCATTAGAAGGCATCGGTTGCTTTCCAGGCCCCCCCCCCCAGGGCATCTGCCCATATCATGCCCCCTCTTCGGCAGGGCTCCTCCCAGCTTCAGACCCAGGGCTCACGTTAAGCAAGTGACCAATTTAAGACAGAAGAAACTGGTTTTATATCATTTACCTAGCAAGGATCTTTCTGGATTTCTGCAAGGGGTGGGCTTGAAACAAGACATCTCGGATTCAAACGGAGAGGAAATGTATAGGGAAAATGGAGCTGTGGGTAGTCGATCAATTTAGGGACTCCCACCCCAAAACATCCCTTCTGTCTTTCTGCCGGACCCTGGGCCCCGACTGCCTATTTCTCTCCACTGCACCTCATGTCTCCCCAGGGCCTTTGTCACCACGCACTTAAAGGCTCTATTTTTTTTTCCTCTTTGCGACTGCAAAAAAGCCACGGTTAACCCTTCATTCGCCAGGGAAGCTGCGGGGAGAGGGAAAATGATCCGAAGTAATCTCGAAAGAAGCAGAGAGACACCGAATTAAACCTGAAGCTTGGGATCCAGCTCGCCATAGCTAAGGCGGAGTCATCTCGCTTTTAAAGACCAACACGTTTCTTTATCGCATGTTAGTTTCTAAAGGTGCCACAGGAGCCCTTGTTTGTTTTACTGAACTAGACTGACCCGGCTACCCTCGGCGTCCCGGTTCGTGCTCACTCCGAATTAGGAAAGATCCGGACGACACCCTGATATATGCCCCGATGTCTGTCGTGTCTGTCCTTCTGCCCTCTGTAATGTCACTCTGTCTTTTTACTTCGATCTAACCTGTTGTAGACGGTGTGCTGTCCTCTCTGAACTGTCTGGAGATGTAACATTTATTATCGCTATTTACTCGCTGGTCCAGCTTGGATTGATAACCTCTTTCCAGCTTTTTTATGCTTTATTGTTTGAGTGCATCCCGATTGTAGCTAGCCACCTATCACAACATCCATATTCGTATGGTTTCTTTTCTCTCTCGGTTGTCCCCTAAGTGATTTTTAATGGGAATTTAAACAACAGTTTGAAAAACCTATTTCTCCACGTAGGTAGGCACACGCGTCCATTATGCTGAAGGCATCAGGCCTTTCCTTGCTGTCGTATGGGAGTTAGTGCCATTCCTGGATTACGGATTGTAAAAACATGGCACATAACATTACACATGTATCTATAATTCACCTTTGAACGCCTACTGATTTCACGCCAGAGTCTGGTGCTATTTCTTTTTATGGCCTGTCATTTCAATGCAAGATTCCACATTTCCTGAACCTTGCATTTACTTTTTTTAAACAATAAAGAAATCACTGTAATGAATGGCTAATTGCAAGCAGTCGCCTAAGATTTCAAATGGCATAAAAGGTTTAACGATCCCAATGTGGTTAACTCTTGGAAAGGACAGAAATAAACATAAAATCCACGAGTGTTTGAAATTTTTACTGCACATAAAGGGCTCGATTATTTATTTATTAAAATAGAGCAGGGGAGGTATTTGGTTGCAATAGTCATTTGGCACAGGGGAAGAAGTTTTGGTTTTTTTTTAATTTTGTGGAGAATTTTGCTTTTGAGCTCTTCCATCAGGGGAGAGCTCAAAGAGCAATGGTTAAATAAATAGCAATAAAGCAGGGGAATTTAGGCGCAACGTGGAATAAACAGCCACATTTCAAGAAGTGCAAGATGGACATCATTTGGACCCAGAGGTAACAAACTGCAGCCAATTCCCCAGCGATGTTTTTCTAACAGCCACCACGATTCAGGCAGCACAAATTGTACAAATCCTTTTGTACACAAACCGAAGTAACAAACTTCCCTCAATTTCCCGACGACGCTGCTCTGTCCCCACAAGCAGCTTTCGGGCAGCACAAAGAGCAAAGTATTTTGCTCACAAAAGCAACAGACTTTCGCCGGTTTCCTTCCATCGTTGCTCTGGGTCGTTCTCAGCTCTTAAGGTTTCCATGAAACTATTTTAAACAGGGAAAGAGACGCCAGGAAAAGAGGGAATTGCCACTCAAGCTGAGGCTCTGATTTAATTGCGCCTTTTTTTTCCCCCCAGTGAAGATAATTGGATCGGTCAGAGCCGGCAGTTTCTGCGTGAGAAATGTTACATTTTAGACACTTTCAGTCTGAGGGAAATCAGGGGACCCGACGGTTATTTTACTTAAACTAGAGGCCATCCTACTTTTCTCTCTGCAACGTGTTGTTGCTGGAGGTTTGTGTGTGTAAAAAGATGCTGCCCCATCTTCACAACCCTGATTTCAGCTAAAGAATAAAGAAAAACCTTTCCTTCCCCCCACCCTCCTTTTTTTCCTCATTTTTTTCTTTTCTTTTTATTTTCTTGGGTGCATGTTTTCCCAGATGGCCTCATTGAAGCTAATTTCTCTCAATTGCTAAAAGCGTCAACTCTACCTATTGAACCGTTTCAAACAGCCGAAAGATCCTCGGAAGAGTAGAATTGCTGGGCTGGTTTCTTTTAAAAGCGTTTAGGAAAAGTTTGCAGCTAACTTTAATAAACAAAACAAAACAACACCCCACGCTGGTTTCAAAGGAGGGAGATATTGCTAGAAAGGCCCTCATAACTCACAATACAAGCCCTTGTCCAGTCTCTTCTATTGACTACATGTAAACACGGTAAATGAAAGGCCTTTATAGTGACATCTAATCCCTCAACTCCCCTTCTAGCTTTATCCTGCCCTCCTTCCAACGGAGCCTAGATGGGGTGCTTTAGCCTTCTTTTTCTCACAGCTTGCTGTTTTCCTGAGCCCCTCCTCTGCTATCTAATTTATTATTAGCACCCTGACACTAAACTAAATAAATGAAACTCTCCCGCCGCTACAATGCACCTCACTACCTTGCCCCTAGCTCATATATTTCCCCAGGAGCCTTTGACATGAAATATCTGAAAATATTTCCTGGGGGCCGATGGGTGTTTTCTCTCCTCACTCCCATCCCTCCTCCCTTTTCCCAGCAAATTGTTTGCCAGCCACTGCAGAAACAAACAAACAAATAATAATAATTAATAATAATAAATGGTATAATTTCGCTTTGATTAGCTCTGCCCATGCCAGGCTCTGAGTCAAGGGCATCAAATGTTCCCGCTCTACAGACCTGGCTTTGGCAGGTTTGGAAATGTACCAGGATCGTTTCCAAGCGTCGCCTTTAGATTTTAAGAGTAACTTTGACATTGACTTCCCCGCTTGGTGCATGGAAGGAGAGACCTTCTCAGGGTTGGCAGGCCGTTTACACGGGGAAGGGGACGAGGGAATTTGTGATAGCGCGGGCAGACTTGTGGGTTTCCGCCTTTTCAAGGATGATCTAGTCTGATCTGCCTGACAGAGAGCATAGGGAGACGGAGTTTTAACCTACTAAATAAAGAAAGGGGTCGATATTGCTTGGGATTCCCCCGTTTGCCTGATTCCAGACACTCTTTTCTACCGAGAACCAAAAAACTGGAGAACACATTTTCCAGGTCAGACTCTCAACCTTAGCGGCCCGGATTCAGGTTTTGTTTTAGCGATATTATTTTGAGACGTTGCCAACATGTCACCAATAGAAACCCTCTGTTTTCTTTGATCCTTAGCTTTGTTATCTATTATTAATTATATCACCTAACATTACTGTGGGGCTTTTACATTTGTCACTGCTACCCGCAGGCGGACGAGGCCTTTCGGTGTGGGCTGGATTTCCAGGGTGAAAGATTTCACCAATATATTAAGCATTCATCCCATAAGTCCCCTGGCCCTCGACAAGAAACTCATGTATGGGGAACAGTCTGACTGCTCGTGGCTGGCCTACAAATTAGGCAGAAGTGGCTACCGATTTACGATTGAATGTTTAGGAAAAGGATTTCATTCAAGCCGGGAAGCACGTACCTAAAGAGATCGCACACCCAGTCCATCAGAGGCACACACAGACCAGTCACATATTCCCTCAACCGCCCTCCAAATCTCTCCCACACCCCCAGGCGTCTCACAGTCACATTCACACATGGACACGGCACAAGGTACACAAATGAAGGCGAGCGATGGAGTGGTCAGACAATACAGGCTCCCACACCGCTTCCGGACACACACCAGCCCCACACACGACCAGGCAAAGCAAACACCAGGACTATCCCTACACCTCCGGTACACACAAATCCAGCGCGCGCGCGCACACACACACACACACAAACTGGACACATCGCCAAGTGCGTGCACAGACACCCCCCCCAAACAAAGCAAAACCCCCAAGAAATACACTCCCCCTCCTGTCTACACAGAGACACTCTCCCAAAGCGGCGAAACCCGCCCTCATCCCCGCCCCAACACACACAACTCCGGATACGAATCGGTTCTGTAAAAAGATGTTTATTCCTCAGCCTAGATTCCATATTGCACGCAAGGAGGAACGCTCGTTCATAGTCATAGACTTAAAACAACTTTAAATAAATAAATTTACAGTCACCCTTAGGAAAAAGCCCAATGTACGGTTAGGGGAAAAAAGGCAGCTCCCTCCCCCCGCCCTTCCCTGATATATTTTTAACCGTGTGTTTCAAACTGAAGGGAGGGAAAAGCAATCAGAGGAAATGCAGTTTCTGGAGTTGGATAAAAGTTCACCTCAGCAGGGGGCAGCTTCAGACGTGGCCAGTTCTCCGCCTCATTCTTGCCTGTATTCACAGAGGTAAATGCCTAGATTGTGTTTTTCCTCCCAGCCTTTCTGCAGATAAATTATTTAGAAAAAGAAACTTTGTCCGTGGAACCAAAGTCTGGGAGAAAAACTTTCCCACCTCTGAAACGACCCTGGTTCCCTAAATCATTGGACTAGGCCTGGGGGGAAGTGTGTGCCAGGAAAAGGGAGAGCTGTGCCTTTAAATCCTGTGTGTGGAACAACCCCCCCCCCCCCCCTTTTTTTTTTTTTTTGGATTGATCAGCAAAGCAGGTCAAGTCTACTTTAACCCACCTCCATTCCTGCAGAGTTCAAGTGATTTAAATGAAAACCGAGCAAGCGCCTGTTCTGGGCTCTGCCCCCAAACCACAGATCCCATTCTGCAGAGGTAGCGCAAAGAGCCCAACCTTTGAAAACCCACCGAGCTCCCTCTCCTCCCCAAAACGAGCCCTACAAAAATTACACGGCCCCACACCGTCTCCAAGCTGAGATTTTCCTGAGTCTAAAACTTCACTGCACTCAAAAAGAGAAAAATAAAAGCAGCAGCCGTTCATAAAAGTTTTTAAAAAAAGATTCTGTCATTTCTTTCCCCTGTCTCGCCAAACGCTTTTACGAAAACAAAGCAAAATCATAATTAAACAAAAAGGTTTTTCCTTCTTTTGCACCCATTTTGGAAACAATGCAACATTCTCGCGTTGCTTGTCGGGCGTCAGTGTTGCTAACTGATTGTTGTTGTGTTAAAAAATAAAAACACACTTTCTAATCCTCCCGCTCTTTCGCGATCGTGACTTTTACCAAGGTCTTGCCTCGTTTCAGCAAACCGCCATTTAATCTCCTGACTATTTCTTTGTGGGTTTATTTTATTTTAAAAAGTCCAAACCACACGGTATCAAATAACAGTTGGGTTTTCCTTTTTATTTTTTATTTGCTTATTTTTACCGCATTGCAATAAGCCATTATTTTATCGTATTGTATTGTATATGATAACCTTTGGGGAAGAAATGGAGGATTGCTATGAAGACTATTTCAGGTTTCTGACTGGGACCAACATGTAAACAAAGAGTTGGGGAAAATATATTTCTTTAGCACAGATCAGGGTGTCTCCGCTGCTTAAGTAGACAAGGTGTGCGTGTTGAGGAGAGGAGAAGTTTTGAGGTATATTGTATTAGATTCACAGCCTCCATCACATTATATAATGCATGGGTAGATAGCTAATGCTGCGTGTATGCAGATCTGTGTGTTTCATCCAGACACACATGTACACACACACTTTTTGAGGTGATTAAATCCCTTAGAGAATATTCCTGAGTTATTTGTTACCGCTGCCAGCTGCTTTAGCAACAGCTTTTGCAGCTGAAGCCTAGTCTTTTCTGTTCAGTTTATAGAGACTAAAAGAAACATTCTCTCTCCATTTCACTTCACTGGGAACTTTGCATGTCCAAAGGCTTCAGGACCCGCCATCTAATGAAAGAGAAACTAACTACCACGTCCCAATTTCCAGCAGCGATGCACCCCTCTTGCAGACTTTCTAAATCTCTCCCTCTTTCTTTGTGTGAGCGTCTTTGTTGACACTCTCCCAAGCTCTTTCATAAACAACAGTGGTTTGTAATTAACAAACGCCACAAACCTGTTTGCAAATTCCCCACCATCACCACCACCGCCAAAAACAAAAACCGCGAAGAACACATTTTTAAAAAAAAATCTGATTTGAACCTGGCAGCTAGGAGTCCAAGCAAAACGTGTTGATTGCAGCAGGCGTTGCAGACCTGCATTCCCCTTAAGACACTGAAAGGAAAACAGCCAAGATTATTTAGCCCTGTGTGTGCCTCTTCTTGGCTTTTTTCAAATCCCCTTTTCGGGTCGCCAGGACGACCAGAGCAGCGTATATCTGCGAAGAATAGGCCTCCATTTTTGTGCGCCTGTATATATTGGATTGGAGACAAGGACTCAGTCCGTTACAAAGCAGTGTAAAAAAGCAAATTACAGAGGGACGTAGAAATGCTTCCTAAAGAATAGGTGTTTCTCTGTCACACACAGATTTTTATAACTTTCCATAGTTATTGCTATAATGCGGGTATTTCACAGGCATAGGAGACATCCCACCCATTTTGATTATGAGGAGGAAAAAATACCAGTTAATTAGAATGCAAAAAAAAAGTTTCAGTACTAAAATAATTAATATGCCTAAGAGAAAAAAGTAATAGTGAGAAAATATTTTTGGCCTGCAGTGGATAATTTTATTCCTCCACCGATGACATTAAAAATCTAAATCGCCAGTGCCAGGATTTGATTATAATTCCATAATGATCCACAACTTTTCTTTCTTTCTTTCTTTCGGAAGTAAAACACCCTGTATACGATGTTTGCGGGAGTCAATTATGACACTATAAGGGGGAAATTAAAACATTCACACCAGTGTGTTGAAATTGAGGGGCTCTTACGGTCTCACACTGTGTCCGATCCGCGTTTTGCTGCAGATATTTTTTGCTGGAAAAAAGTGGGAGGGGGGAAAAAAAGAAAAAAGCCACACTCGCTTTGATTTGTCTAACATTTCCAAACCAGACTTCAGAGAGTCAGTTGAACTTTGATGTCAGAGAGGGGTGAAATCAAATCAGAAATAGTCCAAAGGGCCAGTTACAAGGACACTGGTTGCAAGAAGAGTTAAACTGAGCTGTGATTTCCTTTGCAGAGACGGAGATTTTCCCTCCACATTCTTCTCCGCATTCCGCTTGGGAACTTAACAGAGATCAAATTGTCCGTCTGTACTCCTAATGCTCCTGGATCCTATTTCTTGTGCCAATAAAGCTTTTACAGGCCTGCTACCTTTAGGCTAGTCGAGTTAAGATCATCATCCAGCAGACAACTCCTTCCCCCCCCCCCTTCATTTCCATGCAGCAGTTTCCAATAACTTCCTCTGAAACCCTCCTGGTTTCTTTTTGCAAACAAAACGTCCAATTCTTTGCAAAGGTTTGTTTTTCTTATGTTTTTTCCCCTCTTTGGTAAATAAAGTAAATTATTTAGTTTAAACAGCTGCTTGCAACTTCTGTATGAGATTGACTAATGAAAAGGGGCATTTATTCTATTATTTCTCCCTGCATGCGATTATGATGATTATTTGAATCCAATGCATTTATCAAGGAATGGAGAAATTAAATCCACTTTTCTTGCTTCAGCTTTTTCAAGAGAAAGCTTCGATGAGATCAGTTTAATCTGTGTTGGGATCTGACAGCCTTAAATTCCCCCCCAACGAAGAACAAGGGGGGAGGGACACCGCACTATTAACTTGGGGTGAGTGGGGAGGGGGGAAAGGAGGGGCGGCTCACGTTGAACTGTGAGTGAGAAGGGAGCCCGGACCATTTGAACACTTCCTAGGCCATATGCACATTTTAGTCCAAATCAGCAGGGCTGGAAAAAACCATTAAATGTTAAAGGGGGGTGAGGTATTCATTAAACTGACCTCATATTTGTGCGGATGCCATACTTTCCCACGGAGCCCCCGACGCTGGACTCCCACCAGAAAGAAACCGTGCCACAATCAGAGTTGAAATCGCTTTCCTCCGCATTTCCAGCATCAGAAATACGTGGCCAAGGTTTCCTAACGTGATTTGCTGCACATGATTTGGGGGTGTCAGACACCCTACATTTGTTTGGGTTTTTAAGCCTGGGTGCGCAGCCCTTCCTGAAAACCAGGGAGCGTCGGACTGGGCCCTTCCAGTCCCTAGAGTCTTTGGGAATAATCTTGGCCACGGCCTGTTTCCGCTGCCCCTCCTTCAACTGTTGCATGTAGCCAGGGTTAAAATCCCTGGCTCCCGGCCTGCCCCCCCTTTAGAAGCCCTCCAGGCCATAGCCCCGGAATTTGAGGCTGGGGGGCACGGGGAGAGCGCTGCCGCCCACCTGCCAGTTCCACAGCGGGTGCGTTTTGGAGAGCGCCCAGGCGTTTTTTGCGCACAGGGAGGCGGCGGGACGCAGGTCCCCATCGTCCCCCACCACCAGCGAAGGGGGGCAGGGGAAGTTGCCCATCAGGCTGAAGGAGGCCCTGGCTGGGGCTGGCCCGGCGCTGGCGAGGCGTTTGCAATGAGCCTTTCCCTTCTTGGCACTCCTCCTTTGAGTCTTTTGTGGCCTTCCCTTGGAGGAGTTTTGTTGCCTTTCTGCCTCAGCGCCTCTGGCGAGGCGCCGGCGTTTGCAATTCCTTTCCGACCCGCTGCCCTTCAAAGCTTTGGCTGCCAGGGCGCTGGGGCTCGGGGCTCTTCTGGAGCCGGGGGATTTGAGCTCGGCGGCTTTGCAGGGCTCAGTCCTCCCCGCCAGCCGCAAACTTTTCCCGTCCAAGTTGAAGCCTTTCGCGTAACACCACAGCTTGGACTGCCTGATGAGCCGGTCAAAATGCTCCCGCCTGGGCTCCTCCGGGTCCCTCTGGGGAGCCGGGCTGTGGCTGTCCGCCAGCTCCTGGGCAGCCGGCGGAGGGGCCAAGCCCAGGGCGGCCTCCGGGGAGGGGGCTTGCCCGGCTAAAGCCTCCAGCCGCCCCTCGGCTGGCTCGCTGGGGCTAGGCAAGGTGCCCTGGGGCGCGGCATCTTTGCGCAAAGCCGACCCCCCTGCGCAGGGCTTGGCCTCCCCGGGGCCCCCCTCCTTCTCCCGGGGCTCGGCGCCCGGCTCCGGCTCCGGCTGCTTCTGGGCCCCGGCTCCTGGCGGCGGGGGCGGCCTCAAACTTTCCAAAGTGGAGGCCCGCAGCGTCCGGGCCCAGAGCTGCTGGGAGAGGAGCAGGAGGTTGGGATCGGGGCGCAGGGCTTTGTGCGGCTCGTCTGCCCCCAGCTCCTTGGGGGGCAGCGGGGCGAAGCGGGGCAGGGCAGCCTGGCGGAAGCGGGTGCTCTGCACCGAGTCCCCGCTGCACAGTGAGCTGCTCTCCGACTCCGAGGAGCTGCCCTCGTCGCTGCTGCACGACGTGTCGCCCTCCTCCTCCTCCTCCTCCTCCTCCGACTCGCTGGAGCTGGCGGGGCTGGAGCCCCCGAAGTCCAGGCTGGAGTCCGAGTCGCTGGAGTAGCCGGCCGAGGTGCCCTGCCTCTTGGCGCCCGGGAAGCCGCGGCCTTTCCTGGCGGCCCCCGGGCTCTCCTCCTGGGGCTGGAGAGATGCGGGCCCGGCCCCGTGGAGCCGCTGCCTCTCCCGGGGGCAGGCGCCGAGCACCCCGGCCAGGAGCCCCCCGCACCCCGCCAGGCCGCAGCCCGCGAAGCCGGGATGAGGCCGGGCAGCGGGGGCCAGCGAGGAGCAGAGGCCGGGTTGGGGGGCGCGGCAGGGGGCCAGCAGCTGCTGGCGGGGGCAATCGAAGAGCTCCCCGGGGTCCTGCAGCAGCAGCTGCTCCCGGCGCTTGTTCTTCCTCCTCCTCTTCCTCCTCCGGGGGCTGAGGCTCTTGCAGGAGGTGCAGAGGGCCTCCAGGTCCGCCTTGGAGATGAGCGAGCATTTGACCGCTCGGGTGGGCACGGAGTGGATGGCCTTGAGGGTCCGCAGCTCCCTGAGGTCGCAGCGCCGGCTCTTGATCTTTAAGGTCTCCATCTTCTTGCTGATGGTGGTCCTGGGGATATCCTTGAACAGGTCGCTGAGGACCTGGGCCAGAGCAAACATCTGGGTGCCGTTGATCTGTAAGTAGCCCAGGTTTATCCCTTCGATTTCTTGGTAGCCGGTCTGAAATTCCCCCGGCCTGGCTTCCCCATTGTAATCCATGGTGGAGGGCCCGATGCCGAAGCTCCTCTCGCAGGTCAGGAACATTTTGCAAGGAGCGATTTACTGTGTCTCTTCCGCAGGGGTCACTGGAAAAAAGGGCATATTTGTTCCCCTTCCTGGATGGCAAACCCCGACCCACAGAAAAGGGGGGAAGAGCAGGGGGAGGGGGAGAGCTGCAAAGCGGGCGGTTTCCCTTTCAGTGATTCGCACCATCTCCCAAAGCCCCGGGTCCTCCTCCTGCGCCGGGGCTCGGTGTCTCCCCTGCCCCCTCCCCGACCAAAAAAGGCCGGGAGAGAGAAAGAAAAATAAAGAAGCCAAACATCTCGCAGCCTCCAAGACTCCCCCGCGCCGCCTCCGCCACCTTCCACTTCAAAAATCACCTCTCTCGGGAGAGAAATCAGCCAGCAGCCCCTTTTGCTGCGCGATGCCGGTTAGATGCTAAGCAAACAAAGCTAGAGAGGAGGAGGTGGGGGATAAAAACGGTACCGCAAGGAGTCTTGGGGGGGAGGAACCACACAAATCCATGTAGCTCCCACCTTTTGTTGAGCTTCTTTCTTAAAGAGCAGCTCCCGGAGTATAGTATATTATAGGAAACACCCCACCAAATAATTTCTGAAATCTGCGAGCTGATTGGGTACTTTAACCTTGTGATGTCATAAAACCCCAACATTTCACACACACCCCCATGTAAAACACTCATAAAACCCCTTTCATTTCACAGCCACGCCGCTGCCATTCAGACAAATATCTAGCTGCACGTAAGCGGGTTGCAGGATTAGATGGATATCGGCAGATTTGACTCTGGGCGTGAATCTATATTTTGAGCAAAAGCCCTGCATGTGTCTGCACAACGCACAGGTATAGGCACCTCCCTGAAAATACAGACCTGCTTAATATGCGGGCTAAGGTTAGAAACACACGGGGCTATTTAGAGAGCAACATCTTAGCGCACGTGTGCGGCTTTTTCAAGGTGATTTTTAAAGCTGTCTTCTCCATGAAGAAATCACCTCGTTAGCAGCTATTGATGTTCACGTCTACAGTTTGATATCGGGTTTATTTCAGCCTCTTCATACAGAATTATTTCACCAGCTTTTACTTGCTTCTTTAAAACGCGGTTGTTCCGGCTTTTCGGCCAAGCGTGTTTTTGAAAATATGAAATGCTCTTGCTCGTCGTTCAGAGCGATTGACTCTGTAACCATTAATCGTTTACACTGAAGGGGAATGCTTGTTAATTGCCAATTACTATATTTATTGTTCTGAATGCTCCTAGCCTTGATAATAACCATAATTAATAATAACAAGCCAAGATGCCTGTTTCTTTTTTTTTTTACTCATTCATCTTGCGTTCTTCACTTCCCTCTTTTCCTCCCAAACTTCTTGATTTTTGAAAAAAATTATTTATTCACTTAGGTTTAAAGAATTTTTGATGGGGAGAGCTGCTTAACGTTGTTGCGAGCTTAAAATGTAGTTGGCATTTGATAGCCTACCACCTAGCTGCTCCAATCCACCCAGGTTTACTCAAATGGACGGTTGCAGATTTCCGTCGCCTAGAGAAAAAACCGGGACTCTGTTATCCCATCAGAACCGATGTCTTTCTAATCCTGGAAGCTGCCCGAAAAAATGACAGGCACCGTCTAAGTTAGTAGGGATCGGGGCTTCAAACTCCCTGCGGACGGCCACTTATGGAGGGGGGGTTACCTCGGGAACTTTTTGGGGAAGGGAAGCTTTACAAAGGATGGTGCCGAAATAAAAACCCCCTTTCAGTGTAGTTATTCCCTCCCTGCTCTTGTGTTCAAATGACACTAGAAGTGACTTAATGAAATAAGAATAATGACCATACTGATTATTAATCATAGGAATAAAACGGGGAGCTAGGTCTGTGGTCGGCCACAAATGACCCTAATCTAAAAGCAGCCCCTTCGGAGGAAAGACCACGTCCCCGAGAATATGTTGCAAAAGGAAAAACCAACAAACAAACAAACACCAGCCTTGGTTTTAATTTGGGACTGAGCTCTTCTGATTTAAATACACCTTTCTCAGCCAGTGTTTAAAACTGTACAAAAGCCCACACCCCAACGGCAGGCCTTCTATTTCTTAAGCAGGAATCTATAAGGAGAAGTCCCCCCCACAAAAAAAAAAATCAAAATGCTAAGAAAAGGAAACGTCACATTCTCCACACCCCCTCGTGAGAGAAGAGCACATTTCAACCCGGATTCCCAGATGCAGCGAGTTCCTCTCGGAGGCTAGATCCCGTCACACAAACCCACCAGTCTTTGTTTTGCCGAGGGGTGGGAGGGATGGTTAAAATCGCAGAGGACAGAAAGGGACCAGCTCAAATTGTTGGGGGGGGGGGGGGATGCAGGGCGATCGCGAAAATATCTATTTGCATGAAAAGGGAGTTTTCCTTTGCAGTAAGCAGGAGATCTTTGGTATTTTTGTTTCCACGCAAATGTGGCCGCTCTTCCCATATGCTCAGCAGGGCTGTGTCCCAGAGAGTCAGGAGGAAACAGTTGGGGGGGCTGGTATGGATCACCCCACCCAACAAAAGAACTCACAGTTAGTTTCAGGGCATCCGAGAGAGGGTCTCGCTAGGAGAAAGAGAGATCCACCAACCCAACAAACTTCTCCTGGTGGCAGGAAAGGGGGTTAATGCAAGAGCCAAGTTTCGGGTGGAGGATCAGAAGGGAGCTCTGGGAGCCACATGCCATACCATACAGAGACAGCACCTCGAAGGACAGGTCGGGGCGACTTCCACTAGCTAAACGTAGGTGATGATGCTCTGTGCACACAACGCCTGTGTGTAGTGATGGACCTGGCAATACAGACAAGCTCAAGGCACCATATTTGAGATGCAGCTGTTTATGTATGCACACGGATATGGCTGCATATGCGGTATACACACAGAGAGACCAACTACTCTGCGAGTGTGTGTGGACGTGCACACACCACGCTGTGTTTTAATACACAGTTATGCACACAAATTGGTGTACAAGTTACACATATGTATCAGGTACGCATATTTCTGTCTGCACAGTTAATGGCTGTGTTGGGAGCCCACCTGTTTGTCCGGCCAAGGAAGAGCCAGACACACAAGATCCAGGGCACGGAATTACAAATGTATGGAGGGATTTAACCTTTAGGTGGATCAAGGCTTTTTATGTTTCATTTTTGTGTGTTGCTAGGGTCACCCCAGTGAAGTGCTCGTGTGGAAATGTTCCCACACACCAAACTGATGGCTCGCTTTCTCCCGCAGGCCGCGGTCCTTCGGGCGGCGGCTTATTCCAGCCGGGAAGGTGAAATCATTGCAAGAGATTGTGCTTTGCCAAAAGAGCGGAGACCTCTCCAGCACCTCCCGCCCTTGTGCCTATAGTTTTAAATTCCGGGGGAAGGAGTCGGGGGAGAAAATGAATTTCCCAGTCTCGCCCGCCCCCTGCAAGTGAATGGGAAGAGGAACGGGCCGGGGCGATCTCAAGCGGGGATCTGGATTCACACGGCACCCTCGGAGGTTTCTTCCTTAGACCCATCAGCTCTGTCTGTTTCCGCAGGAAGCAAGCGATAAAAGTTATCAGGATATGGGGAGATCCGCATTTCCAGGGGACTCTACAGACTGCTGGCTTCGACACAGACAACCCCACCAGCCTCTTCCCCCGGTGGCGGAGAGACCGGCTGGGGAGGAAGGAATTCACAGATGCAGTTTACGGGCCAAATAGAGGGACTGTTTTGCATCAGGTTGTTGCACTTTTGGGGACCCAGCGAATGCTAATAAATTTAGGCCCAGTTCTAAGGAGAGAACTGACAGGCAGAAAGGAGATTGAGTTTTAAATCGTGCACAATTTTTTTGTGATAGGAAAGAGCAAAATATGTGCACAGGGCGGTCCTATGTAAGCGGTGCATTATAAACACACACATACACACAGACTAGCCATGCAAACATGCGTGTAGACATGGATAATTATCAAATACAAAGCCTTACAACTACACACGTATGGAAACACAAACACACACATGTATTCTTCCGTTCCCTCCCCCTTCCCATTCAGTCCCAGCTACCAATTAATGATGTGAACTTCGAGGGAGCTATTAAAATCGGTCTATAGCCAGAACAACTCAAAAAAAAAAATCCCCGAAGGATTACAATTACAGACGGGGCAGTCTCTCAGCCGGGATCTGGGCTCCTCTCTATAGTCCCTGCACAGATATGTTAATGCTGCCAGCCAGGGCTACATTTACATCTAAACCAGGGGCGCCGCACACTCCCGCGTTAGCAGGGCACAGGAGGATCAGGGGGCTCCTAGCACCAAATTACAGGCACTCAAGGAAAAATACGTTCAACGACTGGGGTTGTGGAGGGCCGGGGCACAAAAAGGATCCAAGGAGAGAGCTCAGCAAGGTTGGCATCAGCGCAAACGCCTCTCAAAACATTGGCTCAGCTTTGCAAACAGGGCTGTAAATAAGGGCTGTCAATGGTAGAGTCTGGCACTGGAATTTACTTATGGGTCATCCCAAAGGGGGACCAAATATACTTTCGGGCAGGCTTCAGAAACACTTCATTGCTTGATTTCCAGTCTGACCTGCCACACCAGATCTGGTTTGAGCCCCAGCTCTAGAAACGCGTCGGTGTCGGCTGTGAGCCTTGTAAAGACACCCACCGATCCACACTAGAGTTTCTCCGGGTGTTGTTTGCACCCGAACTCCCCCCTCCACCCGACTTAGGTATTTAAAGTGGGACCCGCGTGAGGACGTAGAAAGACTGTTCCAGCTGTGAAAATTTCAATTCAAGTTCAACACCCTTTGGATTCAAATAAACAAATAAACAAACCCAGGCGATGTGTTTCAAAAACAGGTGCAAGGAAGAAAACAGTTGGATGAGAGTGTGCTCTGCATGTGCAACAGAAAGGTGAATAATTTACAGAGACCCAGTGCTCGGGGAGCGGTCCAGAGGCACAAGGGGAAACACAAAAACAAATAGCGGTTAAAAATCTGAATTCATTGGCAAAACTCCCATTAGCTTCAATGAGGAGATTTCCCCCTGCATGTGAAGAGTTGTCTGCCCCTTTCATCTGAAGGTAACCTTGTAAACCAGCTAAATTGTGCAGTGCCAAGGCCGATCCGCGACGAGACTCATAAACTCGCCTTTGTTCCTTCCAGCACTGAGTGCAACGGTTCCCATTTAGGCACCTACATGAAGAGGTGCCCGGCTCCCGGTAGTTTCCTATGAAGCCGGGGCCTAAAGCAGGGGATTAAAACATTCCTGGACACAGGCAAATAACCCTCTGCTGAAACAGGAAGGGTCAGGAAAATCTTGCCACTGTGTTTTTGACTGAAGGAAAAGGTGAAGGTGCGGGGATTAATTCAGGCAGCTTTATGCAGGTAGCCTTCAGCTAAAGACTGTCTAAGAATAAAAGCCACTGAATGATTGGATCTGGGGCTGTGATTCCCGACAGGGCCTCAAACTTTCCTGGACTGAAAAGTTTCCCCCAGTCACCCCAGGCCTGGCGTTGTGAGTTGCTGCTCCATTTCACAAACGGAAGAAGTAGCGAGTTAGGAGACACGTCCAAACTATCCTGCCCACCCCGGTTCCGTGGATCGCTTGGGCGAGGCTCCAGGACGCTGGTGGGTGGGTTTGAACTAAAGGTTTCCTTCAAGAAAAGCGTCCCACGCATTTGAACTGTGGGTAACTTTCCCAACTCCTTCCCTATCGTCTGCTTTCATCTTTCTCCCCTCATGAGACATAAAAACCCAGTTACCATCTATTTCACTCCCAGAAGTTTCTTCCAGAGGACAGTTTGTGACCCAGTTAACAATTTAGCCAGGATAGGCGGCAAAACCACATCTTCCTTCTTTAATAAAGGCAGCGGATGCAGTAGGTCAACATTTAACAGTGCCATAAATCCCGCCAGTCGAACCGGGCTTCAAAAGTTTGCTCCTAGGAAGAGTTTCTGTTTATTTCCATAGTACTGATCTCAGCTCAACAGAAGCTGAACAATCGCGAGGCAGGACTCTAGTTTGTTGTGTATCTGTGTGCTTCTGCAAATGTAGTTTATTTGTGGTGTGAAACTCACCACATTTTTTCTTGGAGAGATAAGTTGAGCGAGGCATCTTGCACTGGAGAGCCGGCTGAACAGCGTGGCTTTCCCTCAGAGAAGTTGGTCGAATAAAAACCATTACCCAGCCACCTTGCCTCTATCGCGGCAACCACGACTATGCAAATATTTTAAAATCTTAGATATTATTGTGGAGACAACATTTCTCCTCTGCTTCCATGTATATACGCCCACCTACCAAAAAAGGAAGCAGATTTTGCGCCTTCCTGAGTCGACAAAGAAAAAGAAGAGTGGTTTATATATCAGACAGAAAAGGGTCATGCCGTAGTAAAATCGCTCTCCCTACACGCTCAGAATTGCTACACAACTTCATGGAAGTCATACTATTATAATTATTATTATTATTAATCCTTCTAAGATTTTCTTGGAGAACAGTGTTCCAAGACAAGAGGGGAAAGATGTAGAGATTATGTAATATAATCAAAACTGATGATTGAAACGACAGGAGAAGGCCTACAGAGAAAATAGGTTGTATCACACCAAAGGGTGCTCCTTTCACCACCTTAAAAACGTTTAGGAAATTGCTTAGAGAAACCCCCAAGATCTTAGATATAAACAGCAACCGGTGACAGAACATAGCTGTGTTTGGCTACAGGGGTCGTTTTCCTGTTTAGGACTGGTAATGTTCAATACTATTAGCAAAGGGTATTAGCAATACAGCTCATGGTTTAACATGCAATTAGATTCCTCTCAGGAATAGATATTTGGGGTTTTTGTTTGTCTTCACAGCTCATTTGCATGGGTTTAGTGATTTGAGGTAGAGGAAGGCTCTTGTGAACGAAAAAAAATGCATAATCTATGTAAGTAAATTAAAACAACCCCTTTTGCCCTTTAATATCTTCTGCTTTCTCTCCTTTTTAATCGACAGTCATTCACCTTGTTTTTTAAACGAAACCACATTTCCTAGAGAACAGCTGAAGGGAATTATACAGTAATAAACACTAGTCCTTTAAAAAAAAAGTTTGTTTATTTTCCTAACCAGATCAAACTAAATAGTTCTAACAAAGCTGCTTCTTCTTGAAAGAAAACCTTTACGTTTGTTTGTTTGCCTTTTGTTTTTTAGAAACGTGATGAAATGTTTCTTAATTTCGGCTTAATTTGGAGGAGGCAATGAGAATTTTGAAGGAGGAATTTTCAATTTGATCTTCTTTTTAAACTTCTCTGTTATTCCCCCATTGCCTTTGAACATTACTCTTGATCTCAATGGTGAGAACTGTATTTTTTTTTCAAAGAATAGCAAACCTCTAAAATAGAGACAAGAATAATGAGTTTGTAGATTCCCAAGAAGATTTCATGCATCAATCTTCAAGCCAAAAGAGAATTTGCATCATTTTTTCCTGTCTTCCTTTGAGGTTTTCCATATTACACTGTGATACAATTGTTCCTCTTCTTATTTGTTTTTAATTCGTGCCCCTGCACCTTTTAGACAGAAACATTTTTAAATGTGCAGATTATTAAATAATAGAAAAAACCTTTCTCTGTATAACAAAATTAATCTGGAAAAAATTACAGTTTGGGTTTCTTCAATCTAGTCCCAAAAGATCTCGTTTCCTTTAAATCATTTACTTGATTCTGGTATTTAATTTTGTTCATTAATTTATGATTAAAAGAATAGTGCACTGCTGCATTTTTGCTCGTAATGCATGATGATATTTATAAATTATTGCTTGCAATAACAATTATATTACACAAACTAAACAGAACAAAGTTCAGTTTAGGTAAAACTAAAAGGGGATGTGAAGGCATAAAACACATCTTTAATTATTTTTAATAAATAAATAAATTCATGAATAAATAAATAAATGTGTTTGCAAAGGAAATCTTGGCCTTATATATTGCCTTTTCCCCTTGAAGAATATTTTCTCCATATATAATTCCAGTCATATATAAATCACACAGAAAACTCATATTTCCAATCATTTCCTCTTTATGCCTAATCTGTTTTTTTAATATATTTCTTTTTGGGGGGAGTCAATTACAGCAACAAAAATAGGTAGTTTGGGAGCATTTTTTAAATTGTGCTGGAGATAAGGTTCTGAGCAAAGCTTAATGTTGTCAAACTTTTAAAAGGAAAGATTTTTTTTAACCTTTTACAAAGTATTTCTCATGCCTGTTATTGATTGACAAGGTTATTATTATTATGAATGGATTCTCCCATTTCCCAGTCCTCTTCAAGGCCTGATGTGGATTGAGAGCCTGACCAGTTGTTTATTGACCCATGATGGCTATACAATGACCCTGCTGCCCCCACAGTGACCCTTTGACCTCCGGAGAACCCAGCGCAACAGAACAGGGCTCAGATATGCAAAAAAGGAGCTTTATGGAGTTTGGGGAAAGGTGGGGGTGGAAATTGCAAGTGGGCGAGGGTTTCATTAACAAAAATGTGTTTATTGTAAATAAAAAGGCAAAGGGGTTGTGTAAAGGAGTATGACCAAAAGCATCACAGCTAACAGCTTCAGGGAAAATGCTGGACTCACTGGTGTCTTCCTCAAAGAGTGTTTCTCAATGCAAGCCTAACTGGCTACAGATTAAAAATAGTGAGATTGAACTCCAGCGGGTAAACGCCTGATTGTTATTTCATGGCTATTGATCGATTTTAAAAAGTCATTGAGTTTGTTCGAGTTATAAACCCTAACGTCCTCTCAGGAGCCAGGTGAGAGAAAACAGAAAACACTCAGCCACCGTTCATTTTAGAGATCTGATGAAATTATAAATCTTTTTATCAATGAAATATGTCTGTGTCTCTTCTATTTTCTCACAGTTTCCCTTCTGAGGAAAGGATGGAGCTTGTAACTTGAACAAACTCTCTTTCTCTTTCTCAGCAATGTGAGGGATACAGCCTCATTCCCTATAAAATTGGGTTAATTAAATTTTGTGGAAAATAATAGTTTATTAATGTTTATTGTTGGTTTTGTAGGAATCATTTAGGAGTGAAGGAATAATGTGAAGGTGAAATCTAATAATTATATAATGTATTAGATTCCGTCTTTGTATGTATGAGAAACAAATTGCCCTTCACTAAATTCTTGGAACTGAATTACTCAATGGTTTCAGAAAGGAGGAGGTTCTGGGTTCTGTCTTCTGCTCCCACTTGTCCCAATTTAATGGAGATACAGTTGTTTAAATAATTTCCCCCTTCCCAAAACAAATGGAGGAGGATGAAAACTCATTTTTTATCGTAATGGATGGGTTACCGTAGACACTCCTTTGAAGAAAAAGACTGTCAACAGTGGGAAATATTGGGAGCATCTGGGTTAGCTAGGTCTAAACCAAAGAACCAGCACTCTTCGGTTGCTGTCAGATTAGAAAGTTTTTGATTTCATCATAAACACAGTAGCAGCGTATTGTTTTGCCTCTTCTCCAGAATTTCTGCAGTAGAGTTTTCCAGTTCCTGAGAGCAGCAAAAATGCCCTTGCAATAAGGCAAAATTCCCCACCCTTTCACTGACTTCATTAGGAGTTAAGATTTGAGCTATAAACTTCTGCTTTGGGAAACAAGCTGGGGCAGATGTGTATACACCCACATACCCACACTACATTTTGGATCCGAATGGATCCAGATCTGTAAAGTGGGGACACACAGATACACATAATCTTGGAGCTAGCTGTACTTAGGTATAGATGGGGATACACACGGATGAATAAAAAATCTTGGATGTAGGTGAATAAAGCACACAGTGAATGTGTGTATGAGAGAGAGCAGTGTTGGACACAGATGTAGATGTTTAAATCAAGTTATTCAGAGAGAGAGAGACAGAGAGAGAGAGAGAGATACTCATACAGTGGGAAGTAAGGAAAATGTAAGATGGCCCCTCCAGGACTCCAGTTCTTAGAGTTTTTTATTTAAATTACCCCAAATGTCCTCCACCAGTGCTTCCCTCTCCACAGCGTGAGAAAATGTCCCGAATGGGAGCTGTCATGCTACCTGCTATCTGCCTGGGGCTAAAACAGGGGAATTTGGTCGTAAGAAGATCTCGGAAGGGAAGGTTGAGCCTTGTTCTAAATTCCTATCCCCAACTTACCCCGGTATACTGTACGTTTGTGTTTATTATTTTTTTTTTTTCCACACAAAAGCTAGCTGGCATTTGCAGAATGGCTCCCGGTTCCCCAGGTCCAGGACCTGAAAGGGAAATGAAGCATGGCTGGAGGAAGCAATGCAGGAAAGGCATTTAGGTTTCACTCCTAACTCTAATTTGAACAGCATCGCTCCAGCCAGACTCGATCTCGCTGGGCCGGGGGGCGGGGGGGGGCACTTTCCAACCGCCTGAATTTAGGGCAGCTTTTGGCTCGGGTTTGTCTCGCAAAGCGCTGCAGCAAACGCTGCACCGAGAAAGCGGCGAGTCGCCGGCGAACCGCGAGGGTGTCACTGTGATTCCCGGCCGTGTAATAACCCGCCGCCCGCTCCTCCCCAGCCTCAAGCTGCAACCATCCCCCGCCGAGCCTGAGGAATAAGCCCGGAAGGGAAGGGGAAGGGGCCGGGAGAGCCACCGAGGGATGCTGGGGACCAGCCAGCCCCGCCCGCTCCAGCCATTCTCTTGCAGCATCCGGATCCCCAGCCCCGGGCAGCCCCTCGGTCCCCGCCCCACATGCCGGCCAGGGGCGCTCTGCCCTCCCGGCCGAGACAGCGGCTTCCCCCTGCGCCCCACAGGCACCTTCCTGGCCGGGCTGTTCCGCGCCCAGGGGTCGGACTGGGCAGCCCCACAGCAGAGAAGAGCCACTTTCCAAAAGCCCTTCCGTCGCTGAGTGGCGGGAGAGCCGCGGGGGCGGTGGGTGGGGGGAGCCGGGCCAGGGTGCCTGCCCCATACTCCCCTCTGGCGATGGAGGGAGCCGGGAACCTGGGGGGGCACCAGCAGGGTCCCCATTGCCGGAGCCGGGAGCCGCAAGGGGCAGCCAGAGAGCCGCAGGACGCAGACCCTGCCCCAGCTCATCCCGGGACCGACCCCCGCCTTCTTTTCCCGCAGATCTGTGCTTTTCTGGCCGGCTATTAACCAGCGCTTTCCGCGCCCCCCATTTCTCCATCTCACCCTAACCCCAACCTTCTTCTCCGAGCCCCTTCACACGAGCTGGGGGCCTTGTCCGGCGGCTCCCCTTTCGGATCCGAGCCGCACTGAGATCCCACACGGGCCACAGGGAAGGGGAGGGCAGCCCCCCGACTCCTAACCGCAGGGATTTCCCTAACACCCCACTACTCCCCTGAATTTCCAACACCCCCTAGTCATCAGCTAGTAACAGTGTCATACCAATTCAGTGAGCACTTCCTACCCCTCTAAAGCTCCCCCTTCAGCCTCCCCATTTTCAAGTCCTGGGGAGAATAATACCTGCTAGTGGGGGGGGTCCCGCTGTCTCCCAGAAAGGAACAGGGGGTCAGCCGCCTGTGGGAGCTCTGGATGGATGGATGGATGGATGGATAGATAGATCAGGGTAAAGGATGGACACCAAGGTGGCGGGTTAGAGGAAATCTGGGTTATTTCCCTCCTCCTCAGCCCATCCCCATCTGTTAGTTACATTTCTGGAAGGGCTCAGGCGAAAGTCCATAATACACCCGATACTTTGCCTAATTTCCCGGACCCTCCCTCCCCCGCACCCGTGGGTCGCAGGCTCCCGGCGGCCCCTCTCTCTCCAGCCCCTTCTCGCCTGGCCGGAGCTGAGCGAGGGCGGCCGATCACCCGGGCCCCGGGATACACCGGCGTCTCCTTGCGGGTGAGGTGCCCCGGGCAAAGCAAATTTTGGGTCTCCGGGGGGAGTCGGGGAAAGATCCCAAAGGGGCTGCTCAGGAGGGCTGGTGCCGGGGTCGATTTAAGAGCGAGCAGGGGAAGCCCAGCTCCGATGCCCTGGAAGACAATTGTGGACCGAGCATTAAACCCCTGGATGGACGGTGAAAATCTACAAGCTGTGCAAGTTCCCCCTTCTTCAAAGCGCCAGATGAAGTGGGATTTTCTCCCACGAAAGCTCATGCGATAAATAAATCTGCTAGTCTTTAAGGGCCACAGGACTCCTTGCTTGTTTTTGTAAAAATCTACAGCACCCCCCCCCGCCTCCCGCCCCCTGCCGAGGAGCTGGCCGGCCCCAGCACCCCTCACCGGGGGGATGGAAATGTATTCAGCCGGGGACGGTTTGGGATTTAGCTCATCCCCCGCAGGATATCTCGGCTGCACGAGTCGCAACGCAAACCCACCCCAACCTGCGGGAGGACCAAGAGGCGCTTGACCCATTAGGGGGAAAACCCTGCCCCAGCCCGCCCCTGGAAATCAAGGGCAAAACACCAACCCTCAGTCGGGGCGCTGCCCTTCACACCTGGCCTGCCACCCAGAGACTGCTGTCAGCGAGCTCAGCAAGCCCTTTACCTACCCGGCTCACAGGCTCGCCCCTTTTATAACCCAACGCCGCAACCACCGGCAGGATGGAGAAGAAACGTGAGATGTTGGCGCCCCCTGCAGATATCAAATTTGGGAGCCTCACACTAGGCGAGAAGTGTTTAAAGGCACCTTTTTTCAGAGTTGCCCAGCAGAGGTCCTTTTCCCCCTTGAAAGAAAACCAAAAGACCTTTTACTCCTGTTTGGGGCTTTCATGTTTTTAATGCCACAGGAGACAGCAATCTCCCCTGGTTGCTGCCCTGAGAATACCTGGCTGGATAATCTAATCTAATCTATCTATCCCTGTGCACACCCTTCCATCTATCTGCATATTATCTGCCCCTCCACCTATCCATCCCTATGCACATCCAATTACCTACATTAATGTATGTCTATCTAGGACGAGCCAGAAAAACAGGATTCAGATCCAGATCTGAATTTAAAATAGAGGGGGAATTACAAGTCAGAGAATACTCTAGAGGAAAAAACAAGTATCTTTGAAGTCTTTAAATCATTATTTGACGACTTTAATAACTGGGTCATAAGTTAGAGGTTTATTCCAGGAGTGGGTGGCTAAGGTTCTGTGGCCTGCCTTGTGCAGCAGGTCAGACTAGATGATCATATTGTTCCCTTCTGACCTATGAGTCTATGAACACATGGCCCAAAAATCTTGATCCAAAGCCACAATGAGTCACTTGTCTCCAGGGGAAAATTACATCAAGAAGTTATGGAGTGAATTTAAACAGACATTCTTATTCTAGTATCTGAGGGATTTTTTCATTATGTAAACTCTGCAGAAGGTTTAAACTCGACTGAAAAAAAGACACTCCCTCCAGGGTACAATTGTACACACTTGGAGTTACACCAACATAGCATTTTAACCATATTGGTATATATTTATTACTATTCATATTCTTGTAGCACTGACATCTAGCCATGGACAAGAACCGCAGTGCACTAGATGCCGTACAAAGACAGAACACAAAAATAATTCATATCCCAAGAGTTTGAAATCTAATTATAACAGACAAGATACAGACTGGGGCATATAAGGAAACACTAAGATACAGTTAGGTCAGCATGACAAGCAGTGGTTTCTACACACCAACAGCCTAACCCCTGTCAAATTTTGGAAAATACAAGCAGTAAAACTTCACCAAGAGAAGCCCTTATTTCTCAAACTTCATCCAGAGTTTGAGATGAATGGTTCTGATCCAAGGGCACCTCAAGTTTCTTTAGAGCACTATAATATCAAATACAGCAAAAATTACTGAATATGTACCACAGGACTCCTTGTTTGTTTTACTGAATAATAATTATAGAAGAGTAAAACCAATACCAATGATAAAACACCAAATGAGATGTTGTCTTGTGCCAAAAGCAATTTACACATAGCATTCTCAGCATCTGCTTTCCATAGGCTAATTCTGTGCCATGGCTTAAACTATTCAGGGCCACGTGGTGCAGAAGCAGACACAGACATTAACTCTGAAGCTCCCTAAAAGACTAAGACACTGATGATACATGTCCTGAGACCTCAGGAGGCATGATTTTATATAGGAAGCTGGAAGGAAAGAAAAGTACTGGTAGCTAGAAAATGAACTAGTGAGGGCCTTAAAAATTAAACACATGCACTGTGCAGGCAAGCAGGAAGGAAATGAACTCATCCCTTCTGCCCATTCCTACAGAGGAATTGTAAAAAAAACAAATATAGGAGCTGTCAGCAGGGCAGGTTTTAGCCTTGCGTTAAATGGACAGTATAATCAGCACGTTCCCCTTCTTAATGCACTCACAGACCTTTTAGAGCAGTGCTTGATACAGGATTCACTCTCCTTTATGGGGTTCAAAAGTCCCTTTTACAGGGGTTCCAGTGTTGTTTGGTGGTAGTCGAAACTCACAAGGCAAAAACAATTTGGTTCTGCCCTGCATGGAGATTTGTGAGCTGTGAAAGTGGGGATAATACATAAGCAGGGACCCCAAACCACAACCCTAAATCTAAATACCTTTGAACTTTTGAACTTTGAGGAACTGATGGGCGTACTGGAAGCATCAAGACTGCATGGCTCATTCTGAAGGCTTTTAGGGCCTGTTGCAACAGTAACCTATGAGCAGGGGTTAAAGTAAGCTGGAATGCCCCGGAATGCCGTTCCCGGGCTCACTATTTTAGGGGCTCAGCATTCCGGGGCCCCTAAAAATAGAACATGGAGCCTGAATGCTGCTTTCCAGGGCCCACCATTTAAAAATAGCAGGCCGCAGAACACAGCGTTCTGGTTCCACATTCTATTTTTAGAGGCCCAAGCATGGGGCCCCTAAAAATAGCAGGCCCTAGAGCAGCATTCCGCCGTCTTCTGGTGGGCAGGGGCAGGGACAGGGGCCATAGCGTTACTGAGGGGCTCAAGCCCTGCCCAAACCCCCTCCCCTTCCATAGCATGCCCCCAAACTGGAGCCTGCTGCCTTCTAGCCAGACACGCTGCCACCAGGACCCAGGGACTACTGCCACTGCCAGCGAGTGTGGGGTGGCCCAGCTCATGCTAGGCAGGGTATTGTAGGCAGGGGGTGGGGCACTGGCATGAGGGGCGGATGCGGGGGTCTGGAGGGTCCACTGGCACAGGAAGGGGGCCCACCAGCATGGGATGGTTCCGGAGCCAACCAAATTATACTTTAACCCCTACCTATGAGCAGCTCCTAATGATTTCAGTTTCTTGAAATAACAGAAAAAAAGAGCCCAAGGGATGCATGCAAAAAGATCCTAGCTCAATCTATCATTCAGGGCTAAGGAATGGAGAGCAATGCAGGCCCAGTCTCAGTCATTCCCCAGTTCCAAAGGGGCAGTCATATCACTCTAGTTCAGTAAAACAAAGAAGGAGTCCTGTGGCACTCAAAGACGAACGAACTTATTTATTGCATGAACTTTCATGGGAGAAAATCCCACTTTGTCAGATGCTTTGAAGATGGGGGAACATACAGCATGGGAGGAAATAAACACAGGCAAGTGTAAGTCATGGGATCAGGTCACATTGTAACAGCAAATCAAAGCAGTTGTAAAGATTCAAACACCGAGAAACAGCATATCGAAGAGAATGAGGTCAAATCACCTGTTGCAATGAGAAAAAAATGCAAAATCCCTATTAAGCCCTGAAACAATGCAATCATATTTGCAAATAAAATTTGATAACAGCAGCTTCTCTTTGAAGCCTTGATCTCATATTCATCTGTCTGAGCACTGCAATTAGTAAATTGTCAATGGAATGATCAGAAAGATTGAAATGCCAACCCACTGGTTTTAGAATGATGTGATTTTTTTATGTCAGATTTGTGCCCCTTTATTCTTTTGTGCAAAAACTGTCCTGTTTGTCCAAATACCATTTTGCTTTATATATTTGACACACAGAACAGTCCCTGCCCTAAAATATAAATGGGCACAAATCTTATATCAGAAACCACAACATTCTAAAACCAGTAAAAAAACAACAAGGAGTTGTGTGGCACTTTAAGACTAACAGATTTATTTTTTGCATTTTTATAAAATGCATTTTTGCATAAATCTGTTAGTCTTAAAGTGCCACACAACTCCTTGTTGTTTTTTTACTGGACTAGACTAACCCGGCTATCCCTTTTGAAATATTCTAAAACCAGTCAGGCAGCATTTCAATCTTCCTGATAATTCCATTGACGATTCACTAATTGTGATGCTCAGACAGATAAATGGAGATCAAGGCTTCAAAGAGAAGCTGCTGTTATCAAATTCATTTGCTCAGACAGATAAATAGAGATCAAGGCTTCAAAGAGAAGCTGCTGTTATCAAATTCATTTGCAAATTTGATTGCATTGCTTCAATGCTTAATAGGGATTTGAGGCTTTTTTCTCATTGTAACAGGTGATTTGACCTCATCTTCTATATGCTGCTCCTCAGGGTTTGAATCTTCATAACTGCTTTGATTTGCTGTTACAGTGTGACCTGATCCCATGACTTACACTTCCCTGCATGTATTTCCTTCCACTCTGTAAGTTCCCTCATCTTCAAAGCATCTGATGAAGTGGGACTTTATTCCCACAAAAACTCATGCAATAAATCTGTTTATCTTTAAGTGCCACAGGACTCCCCTTTTGTTTCATTTTCCAGTGACATACTACGGTCTATGGACCACTGGCGTACCCACAGAGAGCTGTTGAATCACATAACACAGTTTTCTCCTCCTTGCTTCTTGCTGCTACATTACATTAAGTCAGACGAAAATACAGCAGTACTGTCCACTCATTGCCATTCCACACATGCAATCCATTATTGCTGCAGTGGGAATGTTCAGTGATTGGGGATGGGAGGCTTCCAGAAGCCATGCTGTCTATTTAGATGCGCCGCACACTATTCAGGCAGCTGCTGCACTCATACACCTTAAATGGTATGAAAGTGCAGAGGTTTGCCAAATGCAAAGCTCAGGAATATAGGAACAAATGTGGAGTATGCACTTTTAGGCCCAAATCCTGATCCATGATATCAAATGGGATGAGATGGCTTTTAATAAGCTCTGTGTCTCTGTAGCCCTGAACCTTGAGGGGACATTTGCAGCAGTGCACAGTGAGTGGAAAGAGAGTGCAAAACACTACCCAAATCAGAACGGTTTGATTATGCACCTCTTTGCACTGATGTAGATGAGTTTATAGGTCACATGGCAATGGGGAATCAGGACAATTGCTTCTGAGTCTCCTTTCACTCACTCCTATTGTACACTATTGTGACCCCATTGACTTCAGCGGAGTCACTCCTGATTTACACAAGTGTAACTGGGAGCAAAATCAGACACAGGGACACCTCCCACACAAATAACCAACCACAAATGTCATGCTATTTCAACCAGACATTGGCAAGAGGTACTGAACATTTCCCACATTCTGAGGAATAGACTGAAAGAGCCCTATTTTGTACTAATAATTGAGAGCTTGCCCCTACTGCCATTGAAATTGACTGTAAAACTCCCTATATAAGGCCCCAGGAATGTGGCATACAGTCCAGACAGTCAGCTGGAGCATTCGCACCAGTTTATGGCTGATCAAAATAAACCCTGTTCTCAGTTTGGGGACTTTCTTTGTCTCTTGGCTTGTTCACTTGCTAATATTTGGCATCCTCACAGCTACCTTTGAGGCATTCTTAAACTTCTCCTTTATTAACTAGAATCTTCTTTCAATTAAACCATGTGAATTTGGTCAAATCAGGAATTACATTAGATCCTAGTGTTATCCTCATTCTCTCCCCTCATGGGCTGGTCTACACGCAAAAACTGTCCCACTTATATGCCACAGTACAGTTTATTCCTGTACAGGAAGAGGGATAAGCCATATTGGTATAAATACATACATATTTGAAGTTGTATTAGTAAAATTATATATATTAAACAATCACAACCCTAAACCAACACATTTACAGTGATACATAAACTATGCATTTAGCAGGCCTAATTTTAAATTCCCAGTCATCTAAGTAATTTTCCAGACCTAGAGTCACGAACCAACACATATACTTTGGGCTGGTCTATGTTAGAAAACTTGCACTGATCTAAGTAAATGGATTTAGTCATATCAGTGCAAATTAGCTAATGTAGACACTCCCAGGAAGGCCCAGCTAACCCTGCTCCTCGACAGAGAAACATCAATAGGGGCTTATTTGCTGGATAAACATTATGAAAATTAAGAACATCGTCACAAAGTTGTAATCCTAACACAACAGGAAACCATGCTCTGTACAAAAGATGTTAATCAACCTATGGAACTCATGGCCTCAGGAAATCACTGACCGAGATCTACAGAGATACTGAAAAAGAATCAGATTTGTATTACAAAACAGTGCAGTTCCTCTGTTAGAGTTGAATTTTTTACAAAAGGCAAGAACTCAACCTCTTTGTTATATATGAAAAATACAGGCCATCATCCCCCAAAACTGCAGAATAGCTTTTTAGTAGCAATGTTGCCTGCCGGACAGATACTGGACTGGATCTCAGGAGACTTGGATTCCATTCTCAGTTCAGCCAACGAATGGCATGCTGAGTGATCATGAACTAGCTATTTCTTTTTTCTCCGCTTCAGTTTCCCCATCTGAAAATGGGGATAATGCTACTCACACATTTTGTGAAGCACTTTGAGAGCTATTGATGGAAAATGCTATATAAGAACTAAGTGTTATTATTGTTATTGGATACAGAATACATTTCCTGAGAATTTACAAGATCAAGTGACATCTTCTTCCATGAAAGCTTGTGCAATAAATATGTTTGCTAGTCTTTACATGCCACAGGACTCCTTGTTTGAGAACTTACAAGTAAATATGTTAATTAATTTAGCAGCTGACTGGAATTTTTAAAATTTAGAAACCATTGTGCCAGACCTTCTTCTTTTGTCCTTAACAATCTAAATAAGAGAACATTACAGACCCTTCAAATTTCTCTGATAGTTAAAAATCACAGCAATCCATTCTGTACATGGGTTACCCATGAATAATGTAGGAAACTTATGAAGGGGAAGAAATTACAAAAATTACAATTATGTGTCCTCACTGATCAGCTACAAAAGCTAGGAAAGTATCCCTTTCCTACACATCATCTATATCATATCAAGCATTTAGTTCAATGCATTAAGAATAATTTTTGCCTTTTCTGAAAAACTAAGTATTGGACCAAGTGGGGCCAGCATTAATCTAAACTAAATGGACAGCTGGGATGATCCAGTATGGAAAGCCCTATGTTTTGCCTTGATAAGGTTTCGTGGAGCAATGGGGCACTGATCAGAAGAAGTGGGAGAACCCATGTTGTGTTGCTTGGTGATTAGAACAGGGAAGTGGAGCCAGGACTCAGGATTTCCTAGTTTCACAGATAAGGCCAGAAGAGACCATTACGATCATCTAATCCAGGGGTCTCAAACTCAAATCACCATGAGGGCTGCATGAGGACTAGTACGTTAGACCAAGGGCCACACCACTGAAACCTTTTCATACAATGATATTGCAAATATTGATAGCGATAGTGCTATTGCCAGCTGCAGGAAATAACTTTAGGGGCTACATGCGGCCCACAGACCGTGCGTTTGAGACCCCTGATCTAATCCGTCCTCCTGCACAACACAGGCCAAGGAATTTCACCAAGTGATTCTTGCATGAAGCTCATAACATAACTTGTGGTTAAGGCTCTCTTACTGATTTTGCTACTAAGGCCTCGCCTAAAGAAAAAGTTGTACCACCTTTAACAACACCAGGGATATGTCTACACGGCACTTTTCTTTTGAAATAACACTCGTCATTTCGAAATAAAAGAAATGTAGTCTACATGACGTTTTCTTATTTCAAAAGGATGGGTCCCATCCTTTCGAAATAAGAATCGTTGTTTCGAAGAAGTTAAACCCCGATGTTTTTGAAACGGCCGTTATTTCGAAATGGATATTTCGAAATAACGCCGATTAGACCTGTTGTTTCGAAACAACTGTTTTGAACCAACAGGTCCAAATGGCTTTATTTCAAAATAACCATTTTGAAACAACAGCCGTTTGGATTGCAGGCTTTCCCTTAATTCGAATTAACATTTTGTTAATTCAAATTAATTTATTTTGAAATAAGGGCTTTATTTCGAAATAACTCATTTCGAAATCCTTATTTCGAAATAATGATGCATGTGTAGACATATAATTAAACAATACAAACTCCCCTCCAACTCTATGTCCTGGTCTGCACTACACAAGCTTGACTGATGTAGTTATGCCTGTATGACTATGCAGTCAGATATCCCTAGACTAGACACAATAGTCTTAAAGTGCCACATGACTCCTTGGGTTTTTTGGTTTTTTTGGGTTTTTTTGCTGGACTAGACTAACACGGCTATCCCTTTGGAAATTGAGAAAGAGTTCTACCAATATGGTAACATCATCCCACTGAAAAACTTTAGTAGTGCTAACTGAAGCCCTTTCATGCTGACACAGTTGTTTCTCCATTGGAGGGTCTGCCAACAGTTATATTTGATAGGATGCATAGTTTGGTTTATTTGTTTGCTTGTTTTTTCACACCCTTGACTAACATAGCTATATCAACAAAACTATACACCTCAATCCCATGTGGACACAGCTATACCAGTATAAAGGTGCTTTTATTGGTATTCCATATGGGGAAGAAAATAAATTATGCAGGTATAAATCATATTTATATGAACATTCCTGTGTCCAGCCTCGGAATTTTATTAGCATAACTAGGTAAAATAATCTCATTCCTAATCAGCATAGTTCTGTTAATAGAAAAAAACTGTGTATAGACCAGGCTGGACTTATGCTGTGACATGGCATAGGTCTTTAACTTCTCTGTGCACCAGACAGAGGCGGCCTTTGGCAATTGGGGGCCCTAGGTGAAGGCCCATTATGGGGCCTCCTATGGACCCCCAATGCTGCCCTCACCGGGGCTCTGGGCCCGTTGCTGCCCTAACCGCCCCACCCATGGGGGCAGGGGAGAAGCAGGGACCACAGACTGCCAGGTCCAAAAGCTTTACTGCTCACTGGCCAGTGTACCAGCCAGACTGGCCTCTCTCCAGTGGCAGCAGAGCAGCACTCCCCGCCTACTCCCAGCCAGCTGCACCTCCCCAGGAGGAGGGAGGAGAGCGGTCAGTGTGGGAGCTGCGGCTTGCTGGGAGTGGGGCCCCCTGGTGTAGCCCACTCCAAAGAGTTTGGGCCACTTTGCCCCCTGCCGTCCCAGGCCTGGAAGTGGCCAGAACTCTTTGGAGCGGGCCACTCCAGGAGGCCCCATTCCTGGCAAACCTCAGCACCAAGCCGGCCACTCTCCGCCCTCCCCTTGGGAGGCATGGCTGGCTGGAAGTAGGCAGGGAGCGCTACTCCGCCCCTGCTGGAAATAGTCAGGTCTGGCAGGTGGGCAGCAAAACTTCTGGACCTGGTGGTCTGCTGCCCTCCACTTCCCCACTGCCCCACTAGTGCACAGGTAAGTGTAGCAGGTGGTGGCTATGGGGCTCCCTTATAGCTTGGGGGCAATAGGCCACCGCCTGCTTCACTTACCTCAAAAGCCACCTCTGGCAGCAGAATTCTCCTCTGTTAAACAGGGACAATATCTGTTCCCCCCAGGGATTTTGTGAGGCTCAATTATATAACATTTGAGAATTCAGATGAACTTACATAAAATACAAAATCTCATTAAAGATGATCTTGAAAATATAACATGAAACAGTGAATAAATGTTGTGTTTATAGGGTCATTAGAGCACAGAAACTAGAGAATCCTCTATTCCTTGTATACGCAACTGTCCAAAATATTCAAAAGGGGTTAGTGATTCATTTTGGGTGTTCAAGCTGCAGCACTGAACAAACACCTGAATCTCAGAGGGAGGCTGCTCAGCCCTTTCTGAAAATCATTATCTTCTTCAAAAAGTCTGAAGATGAGCACTTACAAATTGGGGCACCCAAAGTCCCTAATGATTTTGAAAAATCTTGGCAAATTTACTTTACAGAGTATTCAAGGTCTATGGAATGCAGGATCAGGCCCAAGCTATTCTGGACTAGATTCCAACACTCTTACTTAAATTAGATAGCATCTCACTGGACAAGTAGCTCCATTGACTTTACCGAGACGATTTGTGCAGTATGTTCTTACTGAAAAAGAATCAGGGTGTCAGAATTTGGCTGGCTGTCAGCTTCTACAGGACAATCAATGATTCACAGTGACTATAACCTTGGTAACAAATTACAAACTCAGACTTTCTGATGAGTAACAGGGCATGTAAGAAGATCAAACCCTTTCTTTAACAACGTGCAAAACAGACACATGGTTTAAAGACTACTACTGCAGTCATTTAGAAGTGCCAGAACCCATAATAAGGCAACAGAATACCAGCAAGTTCCAAAGAATATCAGCAGAGGAAATAGTTGCTTCCTCTGAGAAGATAATTAGCACATTTTTAGTAAACCTGCTGAGCATCTGAGAACTGTGCATGCAAATTTCTCAAGATACAACAGAAGATTTTTGTCTTTGAAGCGCTTATTAAAAACAGTGGCTCATCATTTTTTCTAGTACATAAGAAGTTTGCAGCTCCAAAAGTCTCACTGTGACTTACAGGGGATTCCTGGTCTCTTTTTCTTTTATATTCAACTCTGTTTCTACAATTCTCACACACTGGGAGACAAAAATTATTCATTATGACCCTAATTCATTCTTGGTGTAATTGTACTTAAATCAGGCAAATTGCACCATGGATGAGTTTTACTTTACGTTTTATTGGCCTTCTTTAAAATGTTGGTTACAACAGGGTGAAGTTGGGAGCATATTTTAGCTTCCCTAGCTCAAGTCTCACGTCTATCTCCATAGTTTATGAAATGTTTTGAGCTTCTGTGTACAAATGGTCCTTATGTAAAATAAGAGGAGTTAACTTTCTGTTTCTAAGGAGGGTCAGAAATGCTCTGCAGTATATGTTTGACAGGTCAGTCTAGGATCTAGGGTACACAGAACATTTGAGACAAGGGGAATCATATAATGGATTCATGTGACTGGAGGAGACCTAGAGAGGTTTTCGAGCCCAGTGTTTCTCAATGGATTTTAAAACCAGGGAACAGCTTCCTATACCATGCCAGGGAAATCTCTAGGACCCGTGTGGGTTCATACATCTGTCACTGAGAAACCCTGAGATGCTGAGAAACTAGAATGTAGTCCAGTCCCCCGCACTCAAGGCAAGATCAAACATGACAAATATCTCCAGGAATAGTAGATTGTCCTGGGAAGTAATTTGTCATTTAGGAAGGCAGCTGGATTGGGCTGCCTCTCACAGAGACATCAGAGGTACCAGTTCCACTCCCCAGGCTGGGCCACCACAGGCATAGGCTTGTTCTGGGACGGGAGGCCTCAGAATACCCAAATCAGGGGCTCTGTGTCCTTAGATAAGACCTAAGACTAGTCCCAGTCCCTATACATCTGTCTCTCTCCCTCCCCTTCTTCAATCACTCAGCAAGGCAGTCACAAGACTGCATTCCTTCTCCCCTCTCCCCCCAACCCCCCAACCATGCACACTGCCAGGATGTTGTTACTTGAATCTCAAAGCTAAGCGCTCGGAAAAGTACCAAAAAAGCCACCGATCATTTCCTGTCAATATTTTCACTGAGGTTTCACAGACAGGCCGGATTCTCAGAAACAGAAACCTAGGGCAAGGTTCTGACGCCAATGCATCCCCTCCCATTTCTGTCTCATCATGGCTTTGGCTTGCTTTTTTGCAAGAGGCTGGGATCTGATCTCAGGCGCAAAGTCAGCGAGCGAGAGCAGCTGCCGGTGGAGCAAGGCGTGAGCACTGGCAGCTACAGAGAGGAGGGTGGGGGGCCCGGCTGTGCAGAGCCTGGCGAGTTTCCGCTCAGCCCCACAATCCCCTTGCAGCTCTAGAAGGGAGGAGGTCACCGAGAGCGAGAGAAAACAATTTTCTGTTTGCCAGATCTGCCCCACTCTTTACAGCGAGCGAGAGTGAGGAGCTCTCAGCGGCAAGACAGAGGAAAGAGAAACCGCAGAGAAGGAGAGAGACACACATCAAAGCCTCCTAGCGTCAAAACAACAGCTCATAAAAGAACAGAGACCCAGAATCAGACAGAGCTGCTACTGCGCAAAAAAAGCCTTTTTAAAAAGGGAGCTCTTCCAGAAGGCAGGCTGAGCTAGAGGAGGCTGCAATTAGGGAAGCAGCCAGCCTCATCCTCCCTCCTCCCGCAAAAAAATAAAAAGGCATGTATATGGGTGCATAACTGCCAAATTTTGTACAGCTCCCTGCGTGACATAGTATGCAGTGTTAGGTATTGAGCTGTTTTCCATATTTGCAACTAATTTGCGTATATGAGCCTAAAATTTTCAGCTGGGATGGGGAATCTCTGTGGATTTGGTATGGGAGAGTTGTCAGTAGATAAAATGCAAAAGGGCAGTCCTGTTAGTCTAGTTCAATAAAACTGGGCCTATTCCCCTATCTTCAAAGCATCTGACCAAGTGGGATTTTCTCCCATAAAAGCATATGCAATAAATATATTTGTTAGTCTTTAGGTGCCACAGTACTTGTTTGTTTGCAGTAGATAAAGGATGCACTTTATCTACAATTTATCTACAGTTTCTCAAGAAGATTGCCCTGGCAGCAGCCCTCACACTTAATGTGTGTGTACAAATTTCTGTAAGGGTAACCTGGACAGTTCATGACCCAGGAAGTTTGAGGCCTCTCTGCTGTGTCTATTTATTTTTTATTAATATTACCATAGTGTTTAGAGCCTCAGTCATGGAGAGGGACATTATTATGCTGTACAGTCAGAAAACAGATGGACGCTGCCCCAAAGAGCTTATTGTGTAAGACAAGATTTCAACCTGAAGAAGAGCTTTGCATCAGCTCTGAAGCTTGTCTCTCATCTTCAGAAGTTGGTCTGATAAAAGACATTACCTCATCCACCTTGTTTCTCTACTATCCTGGGACCAACATGGTGCTGGCAACACTGCAAACATAAATGCCATTTTTAGATAGTAATAACTCATACTAACCTAGTGCTTTTCACACAAGTCTCTCAAAGGACTTTGCATAAAGGAATCAGTGTTTTACAGACTGGGAAAATGAGGCAGTGGGAGATGAAATGACTTGCCCAACTCATAAAAACCCATCTATGGTGATTCATAGCTCCACATGCTAACCACTTGACCATGTACAAGCTTGGCAGGAATGCAGGATCTGATCCATGCTCTATCAAGCATGGAAGTAAAGCTGCTAATATGATAAAAACACTGATTCAGAGGTCTGGTTAAATGCAGAGTTGTCTCTTATTTTACAAATGAAATTTTAGCAATAATAAAAAGTAGGTATTCCTAGAAAATCTGAAAAATCCTAGAAAATGTGATAAATAAATTTGTTAATGTCCACACACAGTCTTTAAACCAAAATCATGCAGATTATTTCGATTTAAAAGATTGCAGGTCCACACTATGTTTCCTTATATCGAGATAAGGAGCTCCCTTATCTCACAATAAGGAAAGTCATTTTGATATAATAAAACCTAGTATTATATCAAAATGATGGTTAAATCAAAACTATTATTACAAAATAATGCTGTGTGGACATGTTATTTTGATTTAACAGTTTTGCCCTTCTTATTCCCAGGGTAATGGCCTTTTTCTATATATTGGATGGGGGCATGTCCCTTCTAGGGGGCCATCTTGCCAAACTTCCCATGGTGCCCCTCTCCTAAATCGAGCTAGCAAGTCCTGTTCATGGACTTGCTAGTTTGACTTGAGTTTCTAGTGGAGACAGGTTAAATTGATTTAACTTAATCGATTTAATGATTTTACAGCAATTTTATTAAATTGATTTAACTTAAATTGATTTAACTGCCTAAGCGTGGACATAGCCTTTGTCTTTAAAAGTGGCACAGGATTCCTTGTTTGTTTTGTAGAACATCTGGTAACGCTGGTAATGTTCTGCTTGTTTGGGACAGATATAGAGAAGAGACAAGAACAGAGCAGTGCTGGATTTCCCATTAGGCACTGTAGGTACAGAGCCTATGGCCTAGAAAATTTTTAGGACCTATGAAGGAGGGAAAAAATTTAAAAAGCGGAAAAAATAAGGAAAATCACATGGTTTAGCATTAGAATAGTTTAAAGTGCATCATGTCAATCAACGTAATTCAACTGGCGTTTACCCCTCTTTTTGCACATTTCGGAGTGAAAGTGCCTAGGGCCTATGAACACGAAAATCTGGCTCTGGAACAGGGACATGATTTTTTTTTTTTTTTTTGGATGCAGTTGATGAAAAGAAGGGGCGAAGTTCTTGTTTTTCTCCTTTTGAAGCACCACACTACCAAGATAGCAGATTCGTAGCTCCTATTCAAACAGAGACTTTGACTTTGCTGATTGCGGTCTGGGGCTAAACTTTCCCCCCACAGAGTACTGAAAGCTCAGATGGATTTCATTGGGGAAAACTGGGTTCTGGGACCCTATATAGAGTGAAACAAGTTAATTTTTTACAATGGTGAGGTTATCATACTGGAGATGGGTATCTCTGCTTTCCCATTTTGTGGGTCAAGGCAGTCTCAGAGATATAATGCCACTCCAGTCACGTTCCTTTGTTAACATTCCTATACTGCTTTGTGGAAGGCATATGCTATTTATTAGCAGGGCATATGCTATTTATTACCCAAAAAGATTTTAGGGGGAGTGGTAACACTTTAAAATTATACCTTTCAGAAACACCTCCATGTTGGCTAGCAGGTGTATAAGTGCCATTGGAGTTTAGGGCAGGAAACCAAAAGTTAAGCACTGCCCACTCAGGACAATTTAAATGAGGGAAATTAAAATAAAAAGATGAATGTGGTTTTAAAAGTTTCACTGAAACAAAGAGACAGGTAATGATTGGTTGATTGATTGATTGATTAATTATTACGCAGTACTATCGAGAGCAGACATCAAGACCCCACTGTGGTAGGCTCCTTCCCTAAACACCTACATCTAAATAGGCAAGAAAGAAAAGGGGAAAGAGGTGAGGTGATTTGTCAAGGGCCATACAACAGTTTGGTGGGAGAGCTGGATATAGACCCCCATTCTCCTGATTCCCCAGTGAAGCGCCGTTCCCACGAGACAACACTCTCTCTCTGCCAAAAAAGTATTTTTGTATTAGTTCAATGGAAGGAAACGTGGGGAGTCTGGCAGTTGGCAGTTTGGACATCTTTACTGAATGTGTGACACAATGAAAAGCAAAGCAAGAAATATGAAAGAAATAATCATATGCAAAGCTTTAAGGAAATCAGATTAATTTCTTCAACTTAAGTAACGCCTATGCTGTCTCCTTCCTGAGAGTAATCATTTACAGCAACGAAAGGGAGGAAGATCCCACCAAGTCCTTTTGGATAGGAAGTGAATTTGGGTCTAAAATAAGGAATAACTTTTAAAAGGGAGGGATTGAGTGAGGTAAAAAGACTCCTGGAGATGCAGAACATCCTCATCCTCACTGATTAACTGTGCCCTCATGACCCACACTGTGTCTCTCTAGTGGCTGGAGTGGCCTGAGGATAAGACCCTACTACTGCTACCAGGTAATGGAGTTGCTCCTTTATTAGTTATTAGGAGAAGGTAGGAGCCCTAGTTATGAACTAAGACCTCATTGTGCCAGGTGCTGTACTAACACAGAACAGATACATTGCTGCTACCCTGAAGAGTTTTAGCTCATGCATTGAAATGGTAGTCCCTGGGTTCTTTCACAGGTGGGAGCTATTTCACTTCAGTTTAAAATCCTCCCTTCTTCACCAGCATCTGCATGTAAGGATGGAGGAAAAATCTCAGACAAAAAGAGCATTTTGAAGGTGTGTTTTCACTAAACAGAGGCACAGATTTGCTTTCCCAAGAATGGGCAAGTCCTGCCCTGTTTGGAATCAGATTCATTAAGATACATCCTTACCCTGGGCTCTGAACTCTGAATGTCGGTTTCATGGGCTAGTTTTACCAACCTCCATTTCTCATAGTGGAATGGTAAAAGCATCTTATACTGGTGGCAAATCTGGATACAAAGAAAAGCTTTAGAAGATGTAGTGCAAGAAGACGACTAAGGTGTCATGTGAGTCTAATTATCAATACAGCTCACTAAATCTATGAAGCCAGATACATCCTTGCCCTAACACTTTACGCTGTCACTTAGGCCACTAACTAAACCTCACCCAAAGTCAAGCATTTTTGTATACAAGACTTTATGTTCTCTTGGAGCAAGAAGCTTTGATTGTTGGGTACGTCCCCCCCATTTTTTGCTGTATAATTTATATGTATTTTAAAATAAAGTAGAGCACACAAGGAGTCCTGTGGCACTTAAAGACTAACAAATTATTTTTTGCATGAGCTTTTGTGGGAGAAAATCATATTTTGTCAGATGCTTTGAAGATGGGTGAACTTACAGAATGGGAGAAATAAATGCAGAGAAGTATAAGTCATGGGAACAGGTTACACTGTAACAGCAAATCAAAACAGTTGTAAAGATTCAAACACTGGGGAACAGCATACAGCGAAAAATGATGTCAAATCACCTGTTGTAATGAGAGAAAAACCCAATGTTCCTTTGTATGCTGTTCACCAATGTTTGAATCTTTACAGCTGTTTCGAGTTGCTGTAACAGTGTGACTTGTTCGCATGACTTACAATTCCCTTCATTTATTTTCTCGCATTCTGTAAGTTCCCCTACCTTCAAAGCATCTGATGAAGTGGAATTTTCTCCCATGAAAGCTCATGCAGTAAATGAATTTGTTAGTCTTTAAGGGCCACAGGATCCTTGTTTGTTTTACTGAAGTAGACTAACATGGCTGCCCCTTCGGAAACAAAGTAGCTGCACTATGAGTAATCTGAAAAAATACACTAATGTGCAGTTATTTAAAGGTGCAATACTCATTGTATTTAAATAGCTTCCATGAAGAAGCCATTCAGTGTACAAGCAAAATTATTTTCTTTGCTCTACTTTCAAATTCAAAGTACTGGCACTTTTATTTATGATGGTACACAGGTGTACAGAGTACAAGCACCTTTTTTGCCCACCTAACTTCCCAGCTGGGGGAGATGGGGCCAGCAGAGGAAAGGAGAGTATGGGCACCCGTTTTTTAAAAAAACAAAATAAGCACTGCAAAATACATTCTGAAAGCCGAGTTGGGGTCATGACCACTAGTAATAATGACTAGCAGAAGGAGCTAAGTTAACAATTCTATTGATGGTGCCTGAGCTGGAGTAGAATCTGACTCTCTCTTCCTCAGAAAAGCTTTTGCTGAACTAGCAGTAGTAGCAGTTTGTTTTTGTAACACAAGTTAGCTACATTGCTCTTTTGTGGCTGTAGGTGCCATTTTTACATAGCCCCTTTTCTAAACACAACTGCATTTTAAAAACATAGGAAATAGAAAATATATAATATAAATGAAACACTTTCAGGCCTCAGTTTTCATGGCTGCAGCTTTCCCCTGATTTTACTTAGACACAGATATGCTCTTTCTTCCCTGGCCTATCTTTTCTTCACCACAGGGATTAGTTATGTAAATTGGAACTTAATCCCCTAAAGGCAAATTTGCAGCTCAAGTCCAAGTGTGTGTTCACATGGTCAACTAGAACCAAAACCATCAGGAAACTAGGAACGTTTAGCATTTTGTCCTGTTGCCTAAGACAGCCTTAAACTCTATGAATGTCTGTCAGGTTATAAAGGCAAATGACCAGATTTTTTTCCTTTTAAATAAATTCATAACACAATAGATAAAAGGAAAGAAAAGGAAAAAACCTTCCTAGAAAAGTAAAGCTAAGGCTCAGTGAACTTCCAGCAATGTGGAAAACATATTGTCTGCTCCTGTGACTCTCAAAGGAATGTAATAAAAGGAAGACAGCAGCCCAGCAGGCAACTTCTAGGGGAGCCGTCTGCCTTCCAGCCCCTTGATGTAACGCTTGAACAGGTGCAATATAAAGGATGCTAAACTGGTGATTATTAGGGCTGTTGGAAGGGGTTTCCTCTCTACTCTCTAATGTGAATATTTTTAAAGGGACTATATTAATGGGTATGCAGGCTTTTCAGAGATCACTTGTTCAAAGAGGAAAGCTATATTTGCACAGAAAAAAAGTTTGCCCAACTAAAACATATTGGTCCTGATTTGTGGCATTATATATTTGGAATAATTGTAGTAAAATTAGTGGAGTGTTAAAAGTATAAGTGGGAGGAGAATCAAGATAATAGTGCGCATTTCATATCGGCTAGTTTTCTCAGAAAAGGCAGTAGTTCCTGAACTGACTTTAGATCAAGGAGCTAAACTCATAGGCACTTGAGTTTGTATAACAGGCTGCAAAAGTTTTTAGGTGTATCCATCTTTGTGGGAGTTGAGGTAAAGGATTTTTTTTCCTCCCTTCTCTGAGGTTGCTGCACTTCCAAGATTATTTGTCCTTAGGGCTCAGCAAGCAGCCAATGACTAAATAACAAGCAAAGATTCCATGTGGTTCAGTGATTCATGTTTAAACTTCTATTCAAGAGGCAGCATTTTCTCATTCAGGTAAAATTTAGATGATTTCTTTTAAAAACAAAACAACAACAGAACAGATTTACAGGAATGGACCTGTGGTTCATGTAAATTACCTGACTTCAAGAGCCTCTTTTTATTGAGGCTGCTGTTTATCATTCCTTAGCAATCTCTGATCTCTTACACAACATGTACTAAACAATAGAATTTAATAGAATTTAGCTATTTATAAGGACACCTATTAAGCCCTATATAAACAAGTGCAGGATTGTCTCTACATTATACTTTCTTCTACTGCCATGTTCAGTCTACTTTTTAGAATTTTACTCCCTGGGGAAGATTGTGGCCTAGTGGATGGGCATCTTGAGACCTGGTTCTGCCCTGCGGTATGACCAGAACAGATTATTCCAGCCCTCAGTTTAACTCCTTCCCCATCCTTTGGCTATTTACACTATAAGATCTTCAAGGCAGTTGCTGTTTCTGAGGGGTACACAACTGCCCGGGTCTTAAATCAGCAACTCCAGGTGTGACTGTAAAATAATAGTCATCTAATCCAGTGTACTGTAGTAGCGCTCCTTAGGCTGCACTTTTTACAGCTACCTTTTAGTGTTTACCTTCAAGATACACATTAGATGCAAAACTTGAAGGGCAGTTTTCCCCCATGTGCCCCTGGAAAGATACTTTAACTAACAGGTGCCAATGGGTTAAAAATAATATATCTTAGCTTTTAAGAGTCAACGCATGCCAGACGGTGGCGCTGGCGGTGCCCCTATCTTTCAAGAAGAAATTGTATAGATAACAGGATTTGGGGAATGGTCCTAAGTGATCGCTCTGGAGATATCCAAGTTGACTGGGGTGGGCAGGCATCCTGCGTTTTGCACAGACAGTTGTAGACGCTCAGATTCTTAATCCCCTTGCTCGGGGAAAGAGGAAAGAAGCTAAAGAGAGGAAGGAGAGGAGTTAAAAAAAAGCTCCCTACCCAGTCAGGCTGCAATCCCTGAACCTAAGACTTTACAGAGCTTGCCAGCTCCGTAGCCATGATTGCTGCTGTACAGAATGGAGAGCTCGTATGTGTGTGAGTGTGTGTGAGTGAGGGAGTGTGTGCGTGCGTGTGTGTGGATGGGAATGTGCCACCCTCCTGAGTCCTTAGCCAGCGCCAGCTCTGTCGATTGTCTCTTTGCAGGAACAATGTGGGTTTACGCTGGGGGTCCCAGACCCCTGTCACCGCCTGTGGAAACCGTGTGAAAGGCAGGTTTGCAAGAAGGGGGGCAAGGCGAGGAGGAAGAGGAGTGTGTCTGGAGAAGGAGGCGGGGAGGGGGGAAAGGAAGCCCTCATGGAAGTATGAAGGAGATGGTGGGAGGCTGCTGTGTTTGTTCTGACGAGCGAGGATGGGCAGAGAACCCGCTGGTGTATTGCGATGGACACGGCTGCAACGTGGCTGTGCATCAAGGTAAGGCACGCAGGGGACAGACAGACAGACCCTCGCCCTCGCTCCGTGCTTTGCGGGCCGGCAGGGGGTGGAAGGGGTGTGGGGAACAGGGGAGACAGGCGCCCGCCCCCTCCACCCCCGACCTTCCCAGGCGCAGAACAGTGGTGGGCCATTTGGGGCGCAGGGGGGAGAAGACGATTGGGGGGGGGGATGAAGAAAAAGGGGTGGGGGGCTTTGTTTTAGCCCTATTGTTCAAACTAACGGTCTTATTGATGGATCCTGCTGGGATGTAGGGGACTGTGCCCAGGTGGCGGAGCAGGGGCGCTTTGGAAACCTGGTTTGGGGCGGGTGAATTACTGCGGGGCGGGGGGCGCTAAGGGGGGCGTGGGTGCTGAGCTGCGGCGGCGGCTGCCTTTTTCTTGCGAAAGGTTGGCAGAGGGGGCTGCCGAAAGCAACAGAGGCTCTGACTTGTTTATTAGTCCTCAGGCTGGGCAGGGTGAGCGCCAGGACCTGGGAGTCCTCGGCGGAGGGCAAGTGACCTCTGGGCGCGTTTCCCCCGCTTCCTTCCGGAGGAGTGTGTGTTTATTATTAGGGGCCGGGGCACTGGGGCAACCAGCTCCTCAGCAATAGCGGGGAGTGGGGTGTGGGGGGCCGTGCAACCCCCCCTCCGGGGGAGGGGTTTGCAGAGGTGCCAGAAAGCAGGGCTCCTGTAGGCTGGGCAATGGAGCGGGCTCTTTTAGCTGATTATTAACGTGGGGGCGGGAGCGGGGCTGGGGGGGGTGAAGGCACCTCGCTTGGGGACTGTTTGTTCTGCTCCCGGCTGCACATGGCTGAGTTATTAATGCATCTCCGGCTGCCTTAACCCTTTGGAGGGATCGGGAGCAGCCAGCCCCATGTCACCTTCTCCCCCCCCCCCCCATTGCATTTCTAAATGACTTTACGCCCAAAATATAACACACACCTACGGGCTGGAAACTGTGCCCTCCTCAGACCCCTGGAAAATATCTCTTTTGGTTGAAGCCCAGCAGAAAAGAAGGAGGGAGGGTGAAAAGCTCAGGAAGTATAAGATTATCATGTTATTTTTGTTTGCTATAAAGTATCCTAGTCTCACCTGGTATTTGTCTTTCACTATCATAGCTAAGCCAAGATCTATCTATGCATGCGCTAAATGCCCCAGTTCCAACTAGGTGGTTGAAACCAGACAATCATTACAGTCCCATGTGAACTCATACAGCAAATAAACCAAAACACAGCCTGTCACCCGTGGGCAAACATATTTCACAATGTGCTCACTTTGGAGCTGATCACTAAATCCTCATCCTCAAGGGAAAGCTGAACAACACTTTCAAAAGACAAGACTGGAAACTTACATTCATAACACTTCTAGACATAAAAAATCATGGAATTATTAAAGATATTCAGTTTATGGCTCACTACCACAATTTATAATGCACTGTCCCTCTTTCCTCCTGTGATTTCAGAGATGGTAACTGCCCACTTCACCTTGAACAGTCTCTGGCAACACGTTAACTCCTTATCTGTTCCACCTGGTATTTAGCTGTGACACTCTCTACCTTTCCCAGACCCGAGAAAGAGTGTTACGGAGCTTGAGAGCTTGTTTCTTTCACCAGCAGGATTTGGTCCAATAAAAGATATTATCTCACCCATCTGGTTTCTCTCTCTCATTTTAGGTAAACCAGTATCTATCTAATCTAACAATCATTATCATACATAAACCAGTATTTATCTATCTATTGTACTCCAATATTTCTTGCTTTTTTGGTCTGTCTCTTTCTAGTCTTTCTTGGACAGGCTGCTTTGGTTGAGAAAGTGGGTGGCTTATATGCCATGCTTGCACCTGCAGTAAGAGTTCACTTGCAACTAGGCAAGCAAAGGGAGTTAAACAGAGGAAGTCAAGCATGCAGGGGAATTCAGCTCACAGACACATGCGGTGCCTCCTGTCATAAAACAGTTTATTCCAGGATGCCACTAACGATCTGTTAACATATAGCTGGTCCGTCTGAAATGACACTGGCCTGTTGTTCTAATATCATTAGTGTAATTCTTTCACTTCCCTTTTTTGAAATATCAGAAACTTGAGGATATTTTTCTTCATTACTGATTATTGAGAAGGAGGGAGAAGAAAGGCATTGGCATCTATGCTCCCCAACCATAAAAATTAGCAGGCAAGATTTTTATTAATAAACAAAATACAGTGTTTTATGATTCTCGGGTGTCTGTTTACAAGTCAACACAGATATTTCCACTATGTGTGTTCACTATTTGCTGCAGGAACAGCAAGTTATTTTGGCAGGGCCTGCAGAAACAATTTTTATGGTACAACAGTCTGAGTGATAGAGCAATATATTAAGTATTATACAAAGCTAGATATTTAGAACATGGAAGACTTTCCTCCTTCAGATTATAGTAGTTTTAAGGGATGGCCTGATTAATATCAAGAAACCTTTCCTCCCTTCTTTAATATACTGCCCATGCTCATGACATTTGGATATGACTTTGGTATACTTTAAATTTTATCTTGTAGAGGGAAAATCGTAACTGTTGCTTTGTTAATTTATCTTGTTGACTTTTTTTTTTTTTGAACATCTACAAAGGTAAACCATGTATATATCTTTTGACCGCATGAATAAAATAGAGCCAAAAATACACTTACTTTAAAAATTCACTTTACAGCTGGTCAAAAAATGGGTGTACTTTTTGTGAAAATTTTCATGAAAATATTGTCTCTTTTATTTGCTCAAAATTACATTTTTCAACACGTGTCATAAAATTGCAAATCAAGAACATTTTCAATTCTGATTCATATATCATTTATAATATTTTCTTTCCTTCTCTCCTTCTTCAAGCAGCAGGCAGGGAAACTGATAATATCGCCGGCTGAATGCTTGGTTCTGGATATAAGCTTGTTGCTAAAGATGGTCCCAGGACACTCCTCTGTCACTGCTTTTATATAGTCTATTTTCTTATGTGTATGCCTTGGCTTATCCTGTAGTAAGTCAGCCCTGTAAGTTTAATTCCATCATCCCCACTTTTTTCCTCGCTCACGTAAATCTTAGGCATCATAGAGATCGAGAAAACTTCCTGTGGTCCTATCACAAGAGCATTTCCAGCAGCATATTTTCAGATGCTTTGTCCAACCTAGTTTCAATGCCTTGAATGATGGGGGTTGCATTCCAGATTTCTCCTCAGCTTTGAAGGTTGAGTAACGAGAATGTAATTTGTTCTTTGCTGATGAGTCCCTACATCCAAAGTGAAATGTAACGAGCTTACACCCCTCTCTCTCTCTGTCCCTCTCTCTCTCTCTCCCTCCTTTAAATCCACATGTATTGGAGCTAGCATCCAGAATCAGCAAAGCTCCCTTAAAATCCAGCAAGGACATTTCTTGATGTCACTGTTGATGAAGGAGGTCGGGTGTCCTCAAGTGATATCACCAGTCCTTGGAAAGGGTTGTAATGGCATCAATGCTGTATTGTCCCATGGCAAAAGGGAAACATGCTGCTTAAAAAAGAGGGATTTTATGCTAATCCAGAGAAAGCAGGAGCCAATCAGTAATGCTGGGAAAGCAAAGAAACGTAGAAGACTTTGACAAGATTAGGATAAAATGTGTACTTTGTGGAAGGTTTCCTGAATGTGAGCTGGAGGCTGTTACATTAAAGTGGAATGTGCTCCCAACACTGGTCCACAATAGCCCAGATTTGGTGACCTTTAAGGCATGCTGAAAAAGACAAGTGTTGGTTAGCATTTTAGAGAGGACTCAGTGTATGCTTCTTAAAGATGTAAACAGGTAGAAAGGAGATTCTGTAGCTGTCTGTCTGGTGAAGTTCTTGATTAAATTATTGCTTTAGTGCTGCTAAAATAAACAAGGAGTCTTGTGGCACTTAAAAACTAACAAATATATTTATTGCATGAGCTTCTTTAGTGCTGCTGTGACTCTACTGTATTATTAATGATGGTTAGAGCACCTAGAGCCTTGGATAGAAGTCTTTTTAATTATTTTAAATCTAAATGAAGCAGCACCTGATGGATTTGAAATTGGCTGGAGTGTGGGAGTAGTTTCTCCACTCCATTTAGGCCAGATTTTCCGATGAGCTCAGCTCCCATTTAAGCCAGCTTTTTCCAAAGTGATCTGCACAGTACACTGGGTGCTGTACTCTTCTGAAAATCTGGCCTTAAGTGTCACAGTGGGAACTGCTGAGTACTGAGTACTTTGGAAAACTTGGTCATTTATTTACGTGCTGAGGTGTTCTGAAGATCTGACCCAGTTGTGGCTCTAAGGAGAGTGTTCCCTACCTTTAAAGACCACCCCCAACCTAGTGCTGTGTTCAAGACAGATGGTGTGGTCCTATAACCTAGCACCTTGGTCTAGGAGTCAGAATATTATGAGTTCTATTTTATTTCTCTCCCTCTGCCAGAAGGACAAATTGCTTTGCTTCCTTGTGCCTGTGTTTTCTGGGTGAAACTCTATATGGCCTGTCTTACACAGTGGGTCAGACTAGAACAGGGGTCTCAAACTCAAATCACCACAAGGGCTGCAGGACTAGTAGAGGGCTGCACAAGGACTAGTACATTAGCCCGAGGGCTAGACCACTGAAACCTTTTCATACAACAATATTGCAAATATTGGTAACGATAGCGTCATTGCAAGCCGCAGGAAATAGCTTTAGGGACTGCGTGTTTGAGACCCCTGGACTAGAACATGATGATTTAACTGTTCCTTTTAGTGTTAAAATCTGCTTCAGGCTGAATCTCTCTTCACAATGTGCTAAGGCCTGCAGTCTGACCAGAGCCAGATAATGTTCTACAATAGATTTATAGGGGCAAGACGGAGAGTAGTGTATATTGTGTTGTCTGGAGGTGGAATTGGAGAAGGTAAGCTGCTGTTTAATTTTAATTATTGCTCTTGTAATTTAGGTCTGGCTGCCTACAGCTGTGGATAGATAGGGGAACCCTATATCAATCTGAATAATTTTAATGAACAATTAAAAAGGCAAAATTAACTTTCTCCTGCTTCCCCCTCACAGCTTGCTATGGAATTGTCCAGGTTCCCACCGGACCCTGGTTCTGTCGAAAATGTGAATCCCAAGAGAGAGCCGCCAGGGTGGTGAGTATGAGTCACACTTGTCTTTAGGCAAAAAAGATTATTCTGTCTTCCTTTACTCCCCTGGGGGAGGCAGTGTTCCCCAGTAAGGGAAACAGGGCTGGAACTCAGGAGATGTTGGGTTTTGTCTCAGCTCTACTGGTAACCTTAGCCAAGTCTCTCAAATACTCTGCCTCATATTGATTTTTAATAGGATTTGGGTGTCTAACTCCCTTTGAAAATCCTTGCCTGATTTAAATTAAATGCTGATGTAGACAAGGCCTGCATCACTATAAGCCGGGGTGGCCAAACTTAAGGAACTCAAGAGCCACACAAGTTGATTACTAAACCTTTGAGAGCTGCACTGAGGCATATAGCCATATACTTTTACCTACTCCAAAATTACTAAGTTTAAAATTCATTGCACACTTTAATTTTATGATAAAAAAGGACAAATATTGATCCTACTAATGTCAGATTCTAATAATTATTTAAGGTTACCGTGAAAACTAGGCCTATACAGTAAAAACCTAGCTGCTGCTTGATGTAGAAGACTGCAGGCTAGTGGAGAGATTTTTAAAATCCTGACTATGCTGCACTTCTCCCCACTGTACTCACCCCCTCCTGAACTCCTAGGCTGGGGCTGCATTCCTAAATTAATTTGCTGACATCCTTCTGGGAGCCACAATTTTTCATTCAAGAGCCACATGTGGCTCCTGATCCACAGTTTGGCCATGCCTGCTATAAGCCATGTTTATAGCAGTTTAAGAGAGCTCACACAGCCATTTGCACTGGTTTAACTAAATTAGTTTAAATCGCAGGTTCAGTTATGCTAATGCTGATCCACCCTGCTAAGTATCTGTGCATCACCTAGCACAATAAGGCCTCAATCTTGACTGGAGATGGTAGGGGCTATGGCAATATAACAAACTGTTCCATAGGTGGGCACACAGAAGTGAGGTGATTAGGCAAAGATCTCATAAGTAAGTGGAGAAGTTAGGAGTAGAACCCTTATTTCATGGACTACTGGCCTCATTCTAACCATTAGATGCCACCCTCTTTTGGAGCCAGGCCTGCTAACAAGACCCACCTCCCACTCCCCCTTCTCTAAACCATTGGGGAATTCTTCTTTTGCATACAATGTGGTAAAAGAGTATGGAATATGCCTGAAAATTGTCGCGAGCAAATTGTTTCCTAACAGAGGGTCAGGGTAGGAACAGTAATCTTGATTTCATGCCCATCCTCCCCCTGCCCCACCCATGCAGAGGGAAGGGCACTCTGCTGTGTTAGTTACAATGCAACCAGTGTCTAAGCTGAAATTATATACATGCACACACAAATCCTCCCTAGGTCCCCTCACCTGTGTGCCTTGCAAGGACTTTGTAATGTTTCAGCAGGAAAATGCGCCCCTCATTCTATCAGCAAGGTAGCACAAGAATAATGGCCCCACAGGTGGTTCTCTTTTAACTCCCCCTCAGTGAAATCTTTTAGACAATGTGTGGTGTGTTTCAGTCATGCCATTCAGTCATGTGACTTTCAGTCCTGGAGCTAGAGCAACTGGATAAAGATAATCTTACTTCCTAAGAAGAGCTGGGCTGGTTGTCTTACTGAATGAGACACCAGCGGGCCTAGCAATGGATGGGTAAATACCTAGAAAGAGTCTCATCCTTTGATTTAGGAAACAGTGCATCTAGCGATCAGCATGAGGGACTGACTCAGGTTTCATGAGTTCTATGCTTTATACACGATAATGCAGCAGATTGGGTCATTCACTGAAACGTAGAAGACATGAATTGTGTTCCTGGTGTTGTCAGTGTCTAGTGGCTTTTCTGTGCTTTAGTTTCCCCCACTCCAAGAGGAGAATTATCTGCTTCTGGATAGCCTAGCGTACAAAATACTCATGTAGAAGTGCAAGATGTTATTTGTGTCTCAGAGGTCATATGCATTGGCATCCCTATCTCACTTGCTGTGATTGGCTCTGAGTAGGACACCACTGAGAAATAATATCAAGCATCCCCAGAGCCGGGAAGAGAACCCTGATGCCTACTTACCTACTCTAACCATTAGGTTTAACTGTGTGAACTGAAACAAGAGTCCAGGAGTCCTAACCCCTAGCCTGCTCTAAGATTACTGCATTGCTCTTCTCAGAACTAGAAGGAGAGCCCAGGAGACTAGACTAGCCATGCTTGTTGAATGTAAGAAAAAAGCATTGCTAATCCTTGCTCAGAACCCCTACTCAAATTCACAGGTCCCTAAAGAAGTCTCTGGATGTTAGTGTGCTTACAGTAAGCAATTGAAAACCTATTCCACTTTGTAATCAAATTGTCTGGAAAGCCCAGTGAGCCACAATGGCCCGGAGGGCACTCATGTGAAGGATCATGTGAAAGCTTTCGTTGCCATTTAGAAGCAGGACTATTAAGTCTTGCGTGGGGCTGTTAACCCCTCGTTATGATCAGAGCTTTGCTAATCGCGTGGTGGGAGAGATACTTTGATCTAAGGGTTGGAGGGGAGAGTGTAGGGGCCTTTTCAAGTGCAAATTTCTTACTAAAGGACGGCAGTTAACCCTGTTCTATCTCAGCTTTGCTTCCGCTTTCCAATGTGGATCATGAGAGCAGAGCTCCACTGCCTTGGCAATCCCAGCCCTGTTAGAAGTGTGCAATACAGCCATGACTATTCATACACCAAACCAATAGCCACTGTCTTTCACTCTTGTGCTAGGAGAGCACTGACAGCTATGTTCCTGATGAACTGCCATTTCCCCCCATGTTTCTCATTATTTTTAATATTGTCATGTGTATTTAGCATTGGTGAAGGGTGCCAGTTTGACAGCCTAGGAGACTTGAGTTTCTCATTTATGCAGAAGGCAGATACAGCATAGGCCAGTGGAGCAGAAGCTTCCCAAACTCTACCCATAGCAAACAATGTCTCTTACTATATTTATACTATTTTTATTAATATGTATATTACAGTAGAAATCGCAGACCAGGGCCCCTGTAATGATAGCTGCTGCTCAAATCTAAGAAGAAGATGGTTACGGTGTGAGGGTCTATCTGATTCTCCATTGCCTTGCATCTTCTGCAGGCATTTGCACCAGAACAAAGTGAGCATGAGATGTTATCCCAGTAGAGTGGTAGGATCAGCTCCCAGTTTGCACTGGTGCAAAATGCATAACAATGCAGAATCAGCCTCAAGGATTTTAGCCAATGGTACAGCTATCCTGTTGCAAAGGTCTGGTGTAGACACAGCTTTCACTGGCTCAGCATGATTTCCATTCTTCTGAAATGGGGTTAATCTGTCCTGAGGCAAATTATGTCCCAGCAGCATAAAGCACATCTGCACAGTGGCTAAAACAATGTTTCCCAACTGGGACTTTTTTTGAAGAAGTAATTGAGGAGTTCTGGATTGGCTCATGAATGTTCATGAGTTCATTTGAAGACTATATAGTGGTGTTCCTAAAATAAAAAAAAATGTATCAAGGTGTGCCATGGCAGAGAAGAGGCTGTGAACCACTGAGCTAATACCCCAGTATAGAAGAGTGCTCAAGCCTACAGTACAGGCACTGTCTCCAGGGGCAGAGGGGAAGATGGGTCTCCAAGCCCCCTTCAAATGTAGATGTTTTTGCTGAGCATGTCAGTAAAGGAACAATTATTACTAAATGTGACAATGATTCTTCTGACTGAAGACTCTGCACCACTGAGGAGTGACATCTCTGGAGCTTGTTCCATACCGTAAACACAAACAGCTCCATATCAATGAATATTCATTTCATGAACTGTCCCTGTCCCAGCTCTTTTTGCTGGCTCCATTATGTACAGCTGGTCAAAAATTTTCTGTTTAAACTTTACTTGACAGAAAAAGACTTGCTTTTTTATTTTTGTGACAAAATGGACATCCTCTCCTAAAAAAAATAAGTCAGTGTTTCATTGAAAATTTTTAGGGTCTGAATTTTTCATCCCAAATTTGAAAAACTTCAAAGAAAAACATCAATGGAAATAGCAAACCCACACTGTTTATGTTTTAATTTTTTTGTGGGAGGGGAAAAAAACAATTTTTCTCCCCCAACCTCTTTTCACAAACATTAGTGCTTTCTTGGAAGCATGTTTGTCAACAGAAGGCATGCTCCTGGGATTAAAATCCATGTTTGTCCTAACAGCCACATCCAGTCTGGACCCAGTCATCTTGAAAGTGCCTTATGGCTTGGGGGTCATCCACCCAGGGTGCAAGGAAAATATCATGTGAGCAGTCACACGGCGCAAATAGACACAAACAGCCAGAGGTACAAAAGAGTATGGAACAAATTGTCATGAGACTTACAATTTGCTGTGAAGCAGGGAGGTGTGAGGTGAATCCTGGCCAGTCCGAGGCAGGATGTGTTATGCAACGAAGCTCCATTTCCATTGTTCCCTTCAGCCATTTCTCTCAGTGCACTCAGGTGTACATGACTGAGCCAAACTCTGTGGGACTAATGGGGGCCAGGTGGGTTTCGACAGGCCTTGCCTCCCCTCACAGCTTGGGACTGTTTCTTCAGAGAGCTCTCTGGGCTGCTTGTCCCTTCAGGGTCTTTTTTTGGTCTCTAGCCCCCTCCCTGTCTTTGGGGCTCCTTCTTCCACTTTCGGACAGATGGGAAGGAGGCTTAGAAAGCCCTTGCTGTCTGCTGTGAGGCAAGGAGTTGGTGGGTGGGTCTGTCCTGGGACTGGTGATGCTGGGGAGTGTCCAGTGCTGAGCTGGGTTTCATCTGTCCCCCGATCTGCCATGGCCATTTCTCTCAATTAGGCCCGCTCCTGTCACCATCAGGCTATATTACCACTGAATCCTGGGGGGAGCTGCCTCAGAGGATTCTCCCACTCTGTGGGGCTGCCTGCCCCTTTCCTTTCTTCACACCAGGCATCCTCTCCTCACACACTGAGGCCCCCTCCCCTGTGACTGGTTGAGGGAAGGTGATACAAGGGATGGGGTCGTTTCAGCCACTGGTTAGAAGGAGAGGTGGGGTAGGGTGGGGCTCCCTTCTAGCCTCTGCGTCCTGGTGAGTCCTAACCCGCAGCCAGGATGTTCATTACCCAGATGAAGTATGGGCACCACTCCCAGCCCTGAGAAATTAGTTGGGCCTCCTGAAGGATCCAGAGGCAATTTAAAAAAAAATTGATTTCTTTTTCTTAGGCTACTGCCTCTTGAGTCCTGTGTTTCACTTTTTCTCCATAACCACAAAGGCCAGAAATTTACTTTAAAAACAGAGAGCTGGGGGTTTTATGTCTTCCCATGACTACAGGAGCTGGGACTTTAGTGTCAAATGCCAAGAGCCTTGTGATAAATACACTAGAGAAACTTGAAGAGTCTTAAAGAGTTTGGCTTATTCAGCCTAACCAAAAGAAGGTTGAGGGAAGATATGATTGCTCTCTATAAATACATCAGAGGGATAAATACCAAGGAGGGAGAGGAATTAAGTTCAGCGCCAGTGTTGAAACAAGAACAAATATATATAAACTGGCCATTAAGAAGTTTAGACTTGAAATTAGATGCAGGTTTCTCACCATCAGAAGAATAAAGTTCTGGAATAGCCTTCCAAGGGGAGCTGTGGGGACAAAAACCATAACTGCCTTCAAAACTGAGCTTGATAAATTTGTGGAGGGAATGGTGTGATGGGATGGCCTAGTTTGGCAATAGATTGAGTTTGACTACGGGTGGTGGATATGCAAGTGGCCTAAGAAGGGAGGGTAGATGGGGCGGGTTCTGAGTTATTACAGAGTGTTCCTTCTTGTGTGACTGGCTGATGAGACTTGCCCACACGCTCAGAGTTTAACTGATCAACCTATTTGGGGTTGGGAGGGAATTTCTGCCCCAGGGCATATTGGCTAGAGTTCTGGCAGAAGCAGATTACCACACAGGCCAATGGGGCCTATGCCCAGCAGCCCCCCACAATGTGGGGGCCCTCCATCTTGCCAGCACTGGGGAGAGGAGTGGGGCAGGCTAGTCCAGAGGCCAGACTCTGAGCTCCCACCACATCCCAGGGCCAGCCCAGTCTGCCCCTGAGGGCAGGGCAGGCTAGCTGCAGCTTGACTGATCAGCCCCTGTGGGGGGTGGGGCTGACTTATGTGTGTAGTACAGCCCCTGGCATGGCCTTTGGACCTCTCCAGAAGCTGCTCCACACAGACCAATTGTCCCTGCCACCCTCAAGAGTTGACCGGCCAGGCTGCAGCTGGCTTCTGGCTCCAGTCCCCCACTCCCCTAGTGCTGGCCAGCTCATGGTGGCAGGGAAGTTCACTGGTAGAGGAGGTCCCACTGGCGGAGAGGCCCAGGAGCTGAGCCCTGTGGCCCCTGATCCATCTCTGAGCTCTGGGGGTTTTTCATCTTCCTCTGTAGGATGAGGAATGGCTCACTTGCTGGTGGATTCTCTGTATCTTAAAGTTTTTAAATTGTGATTCGAGGCCTTTAATAACTCAGTCATAGGATAGAGGTTTATTGCAGGAGTGAGCGTGTGAGGTTTTGTGACCTGCATTGTGCAGGAGGTCAGACTAGACAGTCATATTGGTCCCTTCTGACCTTAGAGTCTGTGAGTCGAGAACTCTGCTTTCCCAGCACTGCTGTGGGATGAAATTCTAGTATAAAGGGGACAAGTTTTAGCCCAAGGTGAATTGGGCTTGTACCTAGGGTGTATTTTACACTTAAAGCAATAGCTTCTAAGAGCATTTTTGACCAACTCATAGTCATGAAATATCTTCACATAAAACTATTACATTACGTTTATGAAAATAGGTGCCTGATCCCTCATAATCCACAAACAGAAAAAGGTGCAGGCTTTTTTTTTTTTAATTGATTGTTTTCTACAGATTCTTTGCCCATCTTTGAGTTGAAACCCAACATGCTCACTTCACATGGCCATAATTCTTGAGCCCAGATATTTAGGCATTGCTGCACTCAGCATTGCAAGGCCTAGCTGATTTAAGAGCCTAACTATCATTTTTCAAAAGGTATTGAGGCACAGAGGGGCTAAAATTGCATCAACAAGTAATGGGATTTAGGCTTCTAAATCAGTTAGGCTGTGTTCACACAGCACTCTTATTTCGAAACAACAGAGGTTGTTTTGAAATAAGAAATACCCTGTTCACACGACGCACGGTTGTTTCGAAACAACTTAAACCCCATGTGGGGTCGAAACAATGTTGTTTTGAAATGATTGTTTCGAAACAATGCTGTCCGAACATGTTTTGAAACAACAGTGACTTGTTTCGAAATAACTGTTGCCTAAAACTGCTATTTCGCTTTGAGCTTTTTTCCTTAATTCGAATTAACAAACTGTTAATTCGAATTAAGTTATTTCGAAATAAGGCATTATTTCGATACAAGTTGTTGCGACACAATTTGTATCGAAATAATGCCTGTGTGTGAACACAGCCTTAGACATTCCAACACTGAGCACAGATCATCTGAATACCTTTAAAAATCTGTTCCATGGTCACTCACTACTGAACCACGATGGACCAATGACCTAGAAATGACTCTATGTCCCCTGAACTAGCTTTTTTCCTTTAACTGTATTATCACAAGGCAAATAGAAAAATGATCCTGGCTTAGCACCTCATCTTGTGGGAATCACCGTAATGCCAGTGAAGCACATGGAGCTACATCAGTTTACACCAGTGGAGATCAGGGTTCTTAATTGCTCATTGGATCCCAATGATGTCAATTCAGTACTCTGACATGAGAGAGACAAGGAGGGTGAGGTAATATCTTTTTTTGGACCAACTTTGGGTGGTGGAAGGTACATACTTGCAAGCTACACAGGGCTTTTCTTCAGATCAGGGGAAGGAAGCAAAATAGCTGATGAAAGGAAACAGAGTGACTGACACTCTCCTTCTTGTCCCAGACCTGAAGTAGAGTTCTGTGCAGCTTTTAAGTTTATACTTTCCACCAATAGAGATGGTCCAATAAAAGATGTTACCTCACTCACCTTGCCTTTCTCATGTCCTGGGACCAACACAGCTGCAACAACACTCCAAACACTTTGGTACTGCACACATGACAATATCTGACTCTAATGTAGAGCATCCTTCTCCCCCAATTCCCTTCCCCCCAATAAACAGACTTCTAATCAGTGAAGGAAGCATCATTCCCCATAATCCAGCCATGTGCTAAATAAGAACATCTTTGTACTTTATCCCCTACCAGGAATCATTCTAACGTCATTGTTTCTGTTTGATTTCAAGAGATGCGAGCTGTGTCCCCACAAAGACGGAGCCCTGAAACGGACCGACAATGGAGGTAAATTCCCCTGTGCCAAACAGCCAGCTTACTTTCTCATTGCATTGTCCAATGGGGTGATGGCAGCAGCAGTTCCAGATGTGGAGTAGCAGTTAAGAACCTAGAAATTGCTGTATCCATTGTCCACCTAACTGCCCTTCCTGGAACAGTCTAGGCTGCCATCCAGTAGACAGTGCTGGATGCTCCAGAGGAAGAAGTAATAACTCTCCCACCATATACACACATACCTCATAATGTACGTACAAGTGTAACACTATTCTCAGAGAGATAGTCCTTTCTGACCTCCATCTGGTATTTGAGTGTATGTCCTGAAGCTGAGGGATGGCCTTTGTGATTTTCATTTGAGCAAGTGTCACTGCAGATGCTGCTATTATTCATATAACCTACTAAATTATTTCCTTCAGTCATGTGCTGTAGAAGTGAGTTACAAATGTTAATTGAACTGGAAAAAATACCTCCCAGTAGGGATAAGAGGAGAGCTGATTCTCTGAGAGATCTATTCAGTCCTTGCCATCTCTGCTGAGACTTCCAATAAAGGAGACAGCTAGTGGGGAGGCAGCTTGACCTAGTGGATAGAGCAGAGGTTAAGTTCCTAGTTTTGTCACTGGTGTGCTGGCTGACCTTACACAGATCATTTCACTTTCCTGTAACTTAGTTTTTCCCTGTCTATAAAATAGGGAAAATGATACCTCTTTGGTAATATGCCTTGAGAGCTATAGATGAACAAGAACTAAGTATTATCAGCATAATTACTAGTGTCTGTTGAGACCTGATGATGGTTTGACTTGGGCTCTTTTACCTAGGAACTTGACTAAGGTCCTGCAACTGCACAGAGATGATTTATTAGTTTGATTTAGGGATATATAACTTTGTGTGTTTTGATGTGATGTTGACAAATTTGTAACAGTTATTAAGCTTAAAGTCTATGAATCTTGATGCCTACTGTTGTTAAATAATTAAAGTCTAACATTCCCTATTGTCTGGCACCCCCCATAAAGTAATTTATGAACATTTAAATTGATAACAATTGAAAATAACAGCTTAAACATAAACATAGTTGTTAGCCACTGAAGCTATAAAAAAATAAAATAATGAATTCTGCCAAGCGTCCCAAATAAATTAATTGCTCTGTTCTCTTTCTAGGCGGCAGTAGCCTGAGAAATCAGTGCTAAAACAAGCAAATGACTAGTTGGGGATGGAGATTCCACTCAGTGTGGTAGCTTCGCTAGTAGAGATACCCTAATTGTCTAGTTAAGTTAATGTTGACTAGGCAGAATAGAGATTCCACTTCTGCATCTGATTCCATTTAGGATTTGGCTCTTAACAATCAAGCTGGGGGTTGCTGAAATGAAGAGGGACTTGCCTCCAAACCTGTCCTATCAGTGTACTATGGAGGATGGTCCTTCTCCCAGAAAGCTGGTGGTTCTTGCTTGTCTTCAGTGATCTGGGCTTCAGCTCTCGAGTGGGTCATTTTTGGGGAGGAAGGAACATTCTTACTCTTCTCTCTCTCCAAGAAATCGCTGTCCCGTTAGTTATAATTTGAATGTAATAAGCTGACTGGCTAAACAGGATGGCAATCAAATGTTCTTCATGGTTACTGAGGGTTGGACAAGAAGGAATCAGTTTAACCTGAAGCAAGGCAGTTTAGGTCAGGTATTAGGAAAAATGTGCTAATCCTATAGGTAGCAAGGAACTGGAACAGGTTAGCCAGGAAGCTATGGAATCCCTGTCACTGAAGGTTTTTAAGAACCATTTAGATATCCGTTAGAGATAGTCTAGGTCCTTCATCCTACACAATAAGGAGTGCGGGAGGATATAGACAAAATGATGTCTTAAGGTCCCTTCCAGTCCACTCTCTCTTTCTCTCCATCCACTCACCACCATAGCATCTGAGTTCCGAACAAAATAATCACAATCAAAATCTCAAGGCCAGGATGTGATTTATTTCTGTCCCTTCTAACCCCCACTCCCACACCAAACTTTATTTCCGGTGTCGGCTGCCCTCTCTATGTCCCTGTATCTCATGGGGATTTGCTGTGATCTTCTCTCTCCCCAGGCTGGGCCCATGTCGTCTGTGCTCTGTACATCCCTGAGGTACAGTTCGCCAACGTGCTGACTATGGAGCCAATTGTCCTGCAGTATGTGCCCCATGATCGTTTCAGCAAGGTGAGGCTGCTTTTGGGGGTATATTGTGGGGAGGGAGAAGAACTTTGGCAACTAAGGAATAATGTTGGCACAAGACCAAACAGGGTTCAACTGACCATGAATAAACTTAGGTTGGAAGTTAGTCTTAAGCCTGTTCTTATTCCCTGCATTTTCCTAATGCCTTTGGGTTCATTTCCAGGTATTTTATTCCCTTTCAAAAACATACAATAAACTGAAGTCTCATTAGAATCATAAAATCATAGGGTTGAAGTGGTCCCTGTGTTTTGGGGAAATGGTGGGCTGAGGTTCTCTTTGAAACATGTCACAGAAATATTATGCGAGGTGGAAAGGGAAAGAGGATGTAATTGATCCTTGTGTTATGGGGATCATGGTGACTGAGGTTAATAAATAAACCATTATCAGGGTCCAAGGAAGGAACTGACTGGACAAACTGGGGAAGAGTTTGGGAAGGTCTTTGCTGCACATGGAGCAGTTTGTTTGGCATGGGGAAGGCCTGTCGTTTGGTTGCCTGCTGCATGGCTTTCCTGGGCCAAGGGGGACAGCTTACAATCTGCTGTTTTCTTTCCCCAGACTTGCTATATCTGTGAAGAGCAAGGCAGAGAGAGCAAAGCAGCCTCTGGGGCCTGTATGACCTGCAATCGACATGGCTGTCGGCAAGCCTTCCACGTCACCTGGTGAGTCACCGTGGTAACGGCCCCCACCAGATGTTTTCTGTGCCACAGCCCTGTTGCCATGCCAAGCAGCAGACAGGGCCCCAATCCAAGGGGACCTTGGCAAATAACTCTTACTTTGTGTTGGGTAGGGGGAGATTTCCTCCCACAACCACCAGATACGTAGGGGATTCTTCATGGTTGGGTGGCATTTCACAAGAAGGAGGGGTTCCCAGGGCAGTGTGGTAAATGCTGAGGATTTCCCTGGGACTGGGAGAAATCGAGGGACCGAGCTGCAGAGTCACAGCCCAGGGGTGTTTTTCCACAAACACAGAGCATGGAAGAGCTTCATTTGAATAATGTGATTTTTAAGATCTGATCCCTTGGGTCTTCTCAGAGCCAGAAAATGGTACTGTCAATCATGGGAGGGCTGTGTTTCTGTACTTTGTGCTGGGAACAGCATTGCTTTGTTGCTCATGAAATGTCTTCCCTTGAAATAGACACAGGTCAATCAGACCAGGCCCCACTAAAAGCAAACATCACAATGGGAACTGGTAGAAAATTTCCAAAATTTCACCTCAACTTTTTGGGAAAATTTTTCTCACCAGCTTGTAGAGAGGTTGAAATTGTTGTAAAATGTCAGTTTTTGGTGAAAAATTATTTAACACTTCTTAGCCGCTTACTTGGGCACCTCCTCCACACCCTCAAATCATAAACCATTTACTGAATAGGCCAGGATGCTTCAGCATCTAACCTTGGCCCAGCCACTCTTGGGATGAAGAATTCGCCACATGGCCTGTGGAGGTTTACACTCTACCACTCCCACTTTGTGCATTTCAGTGCCCAGATGGCCGGCCTACTGTGCGAAGAGGAAGTCCTGGAAGTCGACAATGTCAAATATTGTGGCTACTGCAAGTACCATTTCAATAAAATGGTGAGTCCCTTTGTTTCGCTGGTGGAGCTTATTTGCACTTGAAAGAGGATGCAGTGTCTTGGGGCTTGACCCTGGTAGCAGAAGAGGTCTTGAGAAGATGTAGGTGAGAGTCACAGCCTGTGCCATGGCCCATTCCCAGGTTCTCCTATTCCAGAGGTCGGCAACCCAAAAGAGCAGAAAAGCCTTTTCCCCCCATCCTCCCACCACAACTGCATGAGCCCGAGCCGGCCCAGCAGCTGCGCTGTGGCCCCTAGCACTGGCAGGAGGGGGCAGGCAGGATGTGCTCCCTCTGTCTCCACTGGCGTGGTGGAGCAGCACTGCCCTGCCTATCCCCAGCCAGCAGTCCTCCTAAGAGTGGCCAGCAGAGAACTGTACCTTGTGGAGGTGGGGCCCTGGAAAGTCCTGCTGCGCAGACTTCAGGCCGCTTTGACCAGCCACCCCAGGGCTGAACGGGCCCAATCCAGGGCCTGGGGGGCAAGGCAGCCTCTGTTCAGTCCTGGAGTAGCTGGGTCAAAGCAGCATGAACTCCAAAGAGTGGGCCATTCCAGGGCCCTGCCTCTGCAAGCTGCAGCTCTCTGGGGTAGGTGGGGCAGCGCTGCTCTGCCCAGTCAGTGGAGGGAGGAACAGAGAGAGTGCGTGCCACCCATGCACCTCCCGCCAGCGCTAGGGCCTGTGGCACAGCCACTAGGCTGTTTCTGGTTCATGCGGTTGTGGTGGGAGGGTGGGGGTGACCCCAGTGCCCCTGATTTGGCCATGATGCTGGGGCCAGCCAAGAGTCCCCATGGCACACCTGGTTGCCTGGAGAAGATTGCCAGGGAGCCAGAAGAGGATGCTCAGGGAGCCACAGGTACCTCACTGGGCCTGTGTTGCTGATCCCCATCCTATTCTGTCAGGGCTAGCAAAGCCTGCAAGTGGCTGCTGTCCCTGGCTCTGAAATAATGATTCACTTAAGACTTTTACTTCTATTGTGCCTTTGATTGGAGAGCTCTTTAAAACTATGAGGCTGGTTCTTGCCTCCTGCCCCTGTTTCCAAAAGGGACTCTAGGAGTATTGAAAGGCTGTAAATAAGCCTGAAGGGAGCAGGGGGGTGGGGAATCCTCACATGCAAGAGCAGTGTAGGGCTGATGTAAGCAGCCTGCTATTGCTTCTGGCCTAGGCTGTGCTGTTGATTCCAGATGGGAACATGCTGGGAACAGGAAGGAATGTGTTGCTCTTGGTGCTAAGGGAGTTCTGGGCTGTAGTCTGGCCCATACTCCTTCCCAAGGAGGCTGCTATAAGATAGAGCTGCCCTAACTTAAGTAATCCACCTCCCTGAACAGTGGTAGGTGGCCTCAAACAGCCTGAAACTGGGTGGCACAAAGGTGGCATGAAGCCACCCAGAAGACACAGCACAGAATCTGACCCTGTATAAGTACAATGCCATCAAAATGCAGCCACTTCTGGGGAGGAGTGTGGCACACTGATCAGCATTCAGGGGAAATATGGGAAGAGGGGAACAGGGCTCCTCCACACTAGATCAAAAGAGGAATAGGAGGGAAAAGTGCCGTTTTTTGTGCTGTCCCAATTTAGAGACCTCTTCTCCCCAGTCTTACTGAAAAGGATGCCTGATCCCTTGCTCTCGTGGTCACTCCTTTGTTTGCTGGCATTTCCCAATCTCCTTCCTGCTTATCAGGGCTGTCACATTCAGTGACTTATGTCTCTGGTCCCCTCCCCAAAGTCAAACCGTGTAGGTCCCTTCATCACCCAGGACAACCACAACTCTATCTAGTTTTCTGACACACTGATAAGCAGCAGGGCTCCCCAGCCACCACTTTACCTGGAGTCTGAGAACAGAGCCTCTGTCACCTACCAGTTTACTCGTGACCTTTCCTAGGAAGGAGTTCAAGCCACAGACTTTGGGCTTGGATCTGTTCTAGAAGCCAGGCAGGGTGGACAGGTTTGGGTCTGTATATGTATATCTACCTTTGTGAAGTATGCAAAGGTGGTGCAAATGAATGGTATAATTTACTTCCTCATACTACATTAGATCCTCTCCTTGCTTACAAAGCTTTTGCACCCAGGCTGGGCCTAACTACTTCCCCCACTTCATGTGTGTCATTGTGAATTGGCCATGTGGTATGCAGGAACTGAATAGCATCCCTTGACATAGTCTGTGAACCTTCTATTCACACTTACTGTGCTCTTGAAACCTGTCATAGCGGCAGTGCACGTTTGCAGCTAGACATGGCAGGTTGGTTGTATATAGTAAACATGCTTGTTTGGCTCCCACTGTTATTGTTGTGTAAAGGGTAAAAAGGCAGAAGGAGCTACAAGGCAGGATTGGAGTCACATCAAGGAAGCAGAGGAAGGGGGAAGGGCTGTCCATCTGAGCAGATGGAGAGTCACCAGAGTAGGGAGACAGGACATAACCATAAGGGAAAGCATGTCTCTTTAATCCTCTGACCCCATTCAGCTTGCCTAGGAGGTTGACTCTCTAGATTATCCTGTTTGTAATCTTATTTCTAGTGAAAGGGTGACTTCCTCCACACTCCCTTCCCAAGGCCTATCCAGCATGTGCAGAGCCAACAAAGAGCCATGGCCCCTGTTTTAGGCCATGTCCGCACCACGGGTATTATAGCAACACAGTTGCAGTGCTGCAGCTGTGATACTGTAAAGAAAAATGCTTTTGCATTTATGGAAGGGTTTTTTTCTGCCCAAGTAAGTAATCCACCTCCCTGAGCAGTGGTAGGTAGAATGACAGAAGAATTCTTCTATAAACCTAGTTATGCCCGCACCAGGACTTATGTTGTCTTAACTATGGCATTCAGGGGTGTGAATTTTTCACGCACACCCCAAGTGATGTAGCTAGGTTCATCTAAATTTTAAGTGTAGACCATGTCTTAGTCATGATTTTTCTATAGCAATGAAGCTTTGGCCTTGTACTTACCATTTTCTCTTTCACTTTTGTCTGTTTTCCACGTTCTTCCCCTACCCCCGCTTATCTCAGAAGACATCGCGTCATTCTGGAGGCAGTTCCTTCATCGCCGGGAGAAGAAGCCGATCTGTGTCTCCTGCTCAGGAGAAGCACGTCTCCCACCATGAGAGGCCAAAGAAGGTAATGTTCACTTGGGGGTGTGTCTGGGCAATGTGAGAGTAAGGACTTGATCAGGTGGAGTGAAAGAGGGAAGAAGCAAGTGTGGAGGACACAAGTATCCTGTCTGATGTTGTCATTGCAGTTCAAAGGTGTTCATAGCTAGAGAATTGCCCATCAAGCAGCATTTTCAAATTGAATTCCAGAATATCCTGCAAAATTTGGAAGTACACTGGTGCATGTGAAGCACTTCATGTACAACAGGGATGCATGACAGCAAAGCTTCTCATGTAACTTACTTGCAAAGTATGTGTTACTTTCTCCTCCCTTCCAGCACTTCATCCATATTGAGGATAATGGTCTGCTTACTGCTGCCAGCTAACAGTTAGTTCTTTAATTTGGGTGGAGAGAATCTGTGCTGTGGTGTTGAAAGCTGTGTGTTATAATGCAACTGATTGCTTATTCTAGAGGTTGTTATGTTCACAGACTTTGTAGGCTTGTTTTTAAAGAACCAAGAGGTGTTGGATAACAGTATTTTGGTCAAGAGATTTATAGTAATCAACAAAATAATTCTAAATGACAAGGAAGGTGCTTACACTTGGCAAAATTAAGCACAGTCACATGTATCCTGCCCTGCACTACATAACTAACCGAAGAAATATGTAATTTTGGTTAAATAGTTATTCCGAAGACCATCATTCTCCAGGTCTGCCTGGAATTATAGTTACTTAAATGGGTATAATGTGCTCACCGAAATAACAGTAGTATTACATGCCAGTGAGGGAGACAAGGTTGCTCTCATATCTGCCTTGCTGATGTCTTTTTGGTTATATCTACATCTATTTTTTTAGTTTGGACTTGCTAGTCCTAACTAAAAAAGTCTGAGGTTAATCTGAACTAACCTTAGGCTAGGTCAGAGTAACTGCAGCTTTTTAGTTTGAACTAGTCGCGTGTCCTAGTTTGAACTAACTTTTTGGTTCAAATTAGGACACGTGGCTAGTTTGAACTAAGGTATAGTCTATGTTTACATCATGCCTAGTTTGAACTAAACTTTGAATTAAGCGCTTAGTCCAGGCTAACCAGTTGAATTTATTAGTTCAGACTAAGCTTTGTTCAGACTAAATTGGTTCAGATTAAGCTTATTAGTTCAGACTTAATTTCTTAGTTTGAACTAGGCAAAGCCTCGTGTAGACACAGGCTAAATTAGTTTGGACTAAGCTTGCTTAGTCCGGACTAATTGGCTAGTGTAGACGTAGCCTTTGAGTCTTCATGGATCAAATTCTGCTCTGTTATCCTGCTGTGAATTTGGAGAGAGTCCACTGAACTCATTCATATTTATACCAGTGGAACCAAGAGCAGAATTTAGCTCATTGCAGAAACACAGATGATGGTGCAATGCAAACAGGAACAGGAATCCTTGAGGTCCTGCCACAGATATCTCGGATGTCTGGCTCGATTACTTTTATTTTGTCTTGTTTTAATATCTGCTGTCCTCCACAAATAAATATCAAAATAAATAAGCCAATTCAAATCCAGCACAGGTAATTAATAACCAAATTTCAGAACTCCTTGTTGGCTACTGGGTGATTTGTGTGGATTGAATTTGTGTGTCTTAGCCCAGTTGCCAATGGGCAGGCACATCCACACCATCTGCCTTCCATTTTGGCAGCCTCAGCTGAGAAGCCTAGCACTGAATGGGTCATGGAGATTCATCTCGCCTCTTGTTCCTATCAAGGCGTCCCTTCCGGGTCTGGGTTGAGACACACTGATCAATATATGCGAGGACCAGGCTGTACCTGATCTGTAGTTGAACGGGCGAGACTTCAGCTTCTGGGAATGCTCATATAAACTCACATGCACCCTGTTGCTGACCCTGAATGGGTCAATTTCCTAGTGTAGACAAGGCTAAGATGAACCAGGATATATTTACTCCTCTTTTAAGTGAAGCTGTTGGGAGGGAGGGAGGGAGGGAGGGAGAGAGAAAGAGCCACTGTGTCATGCATAGAGAGAGCTGGAACTTGGCACATGGTAAACAGCTGTAATGGAAGGAGCTATTTTTAGCCACCACCAGCCAGAGGGGCTGGGGAAGGGGGTGGGGTCAGTGTGATTGACAGCAGCTTTGGAGATCTCAGCTGGAATTATAACTGACAGATGCTGCGAAGGCCAGGTATTGTAAGATTGTTTCTATATTTACCATGGCTTTGGCAGTCAGTATGGAGGAGGCGGGATTTCTGTCATGTGCTTGGCAGGTAGTAGTTTAGGAGGTGCTGGTTTCCAAGCTGAGGCTGGAAAACAGGTTGGCACTGAAAGGAAGAGCAAGAGGAATGTGTCGTTTTTTACAGGCACTTCTGAAACGCTACTGTTGTCAGCATCTGGGTGCCTTACAAACAAGGATGGACTCAGCGCCTCAGCTTTTCCCCCCACGCTGGGTGGATCATCACTGTGTTGTATCATGCCTAGCACAGTAAGGCTCTGGTCCATGACTTCTACAGCAAAACCACAGTGAAAATTCATAATCATAATCATTCTGCAATTTACATATGGGGAAACTGAGGCATGGGGGTAAGTGCAAACCTGCTCTCTGGAGGGAGGGGAGCAACTGACATGAACATGGTAAGAAAACATCCAGCCATGCCCCTCAGCTCCCATCAATGGCTATAGGAGTAATGGGTACTCAGCAGCATTCAGGTCCAACTCCAATTAGCTGTCAAGGAACAGGAATGGAAAGAATTGCTACTGAATACAGGTTGAGCAAATGTCTTAGCCATTTAAACAGTGCCTAAAGTGGTAACTAAAATCTATTATTCTCTCTTTTTGTGGGAAAGGTCTAGTGGTTACATGAAGAGACTGGCACTCAAGATTCCTGGGCTCTCTTCCTGCTTCTGCAGATGACCTTGAGCAAGGTCACTTTACCTCCCCTTAAACACGTGTAATAGCAGAATCGCAAGACTGAGCTGTCTCCCAGGGAGCATTGTGAAGTGCTTCATGTTTGAACAGCTCTTGGGGTATGTCTACACTGTGTGTTTAAGTTGACTTAAGCGTCCTTAAGTCGACTTAAACAAAAGCCCTGTCTACATTGCAGGGCAATAAAGTTGACTTTAGAACCAGGTAAAGTCGACTTTATTACATCCACTTATAAAGTCGATTTTACAGTTAAGTCAACTTTATTAAGTTGACTTAAGGCAATGTGGAGGGGAAGTTGCCTTAAGACAAATTAACTGGCCTTCCAACCACAGAAAACATGGGATGGAGGCTGGCTAGAAGGCACAACACAGCTGGGAGTGTTTCTAGCTGTGTGGACCACAGCCAAACTCCCCATGTTCCCTGACTGATCTCCCCCGTTCTGAGCCGGACTGGGCATCACAGCCCGACCCGGCATTTCCCCCATTCTCAGCCCACTCTGCATGTCTCCCCTGTTCTTTGCCCACTCTGCATGTCTCCCCCATTCTTAGCCTGACCCCACGTCTCCCCTGTTCTTTGCCCAACCCTGCATGTCTCTCCTAATTCTTAGCCGAACCCTGCATGTCTCCTGTTCTTTGCTTGACCCCACGTCTCCCCCGTTTTTTGCCCACCCTGCATGTCTCCCCATTCTCAGTCCGACCCTGCCTGTCTCACTCCTTCTCTGCCCAAGCCCATGTGTCTCCCCCTTCTCTGCCCAAATCTGTGTGTCCCCCCTCTTGCCTTTCTGAGCCCAATCCTCAGTGTCTCCCCCTTCTCTGCCCAAGTCTGTGTGTCTCCCCCCCCCGCCCTTCTCTGCCTGACCCTGGGTGTCTTCCCCCTTCTCCACCCAAACCTGCGTGTCTCCCCTTGCTCTTCTCAGCCCAATCCTTGGTGTCTACCCCTTCTCTACCCAAACTTGTGGGTCTCCCCCTTGCCCTTCTCAGCCCAATCCTTGGTGTCTCCCCCTTCTCTGCCCAAACTCGTCTCCCTCTTGCCCTTTTCAGCCTGACCCTGCCTGTCTCTCCCCCTCTCCGACCAACCCTGTGTGTCTCCTCTTCTCAGAGGACTCCCCTGATATTGTTGTAAAACAAACAAGGAATCCAGAGGCACTGTTTAAGACTAACAAATTTATTTATTGGATGAGCTTTCATGGGAGAAAAATCCCACTTCATCAGACAGTTTGAAGATGGGGGAATTTACAGAATGGTAGGAAATAAATACAGGGGAGTGTAAGACATAGGATCAGGTCACAATCTAACAGCAAATCAAAGCAGTTGTTAAGATTCAAACACTGGGAAATAGCACATGGAAAGAAAGAAAGAAAGCAAGTTGCTATTTCTTTTAGATTAGATTGTCTGAAAGCAGGATTAAATCCTGACTATGGATTTTTTCCTCATTATAACAGGTGATTTGACCTCACCTTTATCTATGTGCTGTTTCCTGGCGTTTAAGTCTTAACTACTGCTGCACCCTGCCCCTACGCTGGCAGTTGCCCTGCAGCACCTGTTCCAGAGCCAGAGGAGTCAGGGCAACACAGAGAATGTGTGGAGTGCTGCTCTGGCACATCACTGGGCTACTTCAGGCTCCCTGGCCTCCATGGGCTCCCTGCTGCCACACACAGTATGGAGGGCGGTGTGGTCACTCACTTCCTATAGTAAAGGAGTGACCAGAAGAGAGGGGCACCTCTGCTGTGGTGCACTGTGGGCCAAATACCCACAATGCACCACTTCTAGGGCGACCTAGCAGCTGCCAGTGTGGACATGGGCAGTCTCCTGGCATTTTGAGTGTGGACGTGCTAAGCCAGCTTAATAAAGTCCTTTAAGCAGACTTTATTAAACCGGCTTAACCGAGCCCTGTAGTGTAGACATAGCCTCGGAGAGCCTTGATGAAAGAGACCTACCGTATATCATCACGTATAAGCCGAAAGTTTTGTGCCTGAAAATTGGCTTCAAAAAAGGCTCTCGGCTTATACTCAAGGGAATACGGTAGACAGCCCCTCCCAGGAGTTTCCCAGACCACGTGGCAGGCCAGAGCCCTAGTGTTGCTGGGCGGCCATCTTGGGCAGTCGGCTGGGGCTGGGGCTGGAGTGAAGAGGGGACCCCGGCGTCTGGAGCGGCCACATAAGGGGGCCCGGGGGGGGTTGGCCTGGACATTGAGGGGGGGATTCAGAGAGGCCAGGGAAGCGGCAGCAGGGAATGGGGGTTGGGGAGTTGGGGAAAGTGATGGGATGGCTGGGAGGGTTTGGGGGAGGGTTCAGGGAAGCCAGGGGAAGGGCTGCAGGGCTTGGGCATGGGGGGGGGGGGTTGGGGAGTCCAGGAAAGCAGCAGGAGGACCCAGGGTTTTTGGGGAGCCCAGGGAATCAGTGACAGGGACTGGGGATTGGGGGGGTGCCTGGCAGGCTGGGAAGAGCGGCAGCAGGGGTTGTGGGGTGACAGGGAAAGGGTGTTGGGGAACAGGGGAGCAAAAGCAGGGAACTGAGAAGTGAGTAGGGGGGCAGCAGTGAAGAGCCAGGGGGCAGCAGGAGGAGCAGTGGGGCACCAGTGGGGAAGGAGTAGAGAAGGGGGGCAGCAGTGAGGAAAGGGCAGAACGGGGGGGGGAGCAGGGGGGGGAAGGGGGTAGCAATGGGGGAGCGGCCGAAGAGGGGGGGCAGCAGTGAAGAGCCGGGGGGCAGCATTGAGGAGAGGGTAGAGCAGGGGGGCAGCAGGTAGCAGTGAGGGAAGGGCGGAGTAGGGGGTGGCAGTGAGGAGGGGGCAGTAGGAGGAGCAGAGAGCAGCAGTGAGAAAGGGGCAGAGCATGGAGCAGCAGTAAGGGAAGGTCAGAGCAAGGGGCAACAGCAGGAAACTGAGAAGTGAGCAGGAGGGTAGCAGTGAGGAAAGGGCAGAGCAGGGGGCAGCAGGGGTGATGGCAGTGAGGAAAGGGCAGAGCAGGTGGGAGCAAGGGGGCAACAGTGAGGTAAATGAGAAGTGAGCAGGGGGCAGCAGTGGGGGGGCAGCAGGGGTGACAGCAGTAAGGGCAGAGCAGGTGGGAGTAGGGGAGCAACAGTGAGGAAAGGGCAGTGCAGGGGGCAGCAGTAGGAAACTGAGAAGTGAGCAGGGTGTAGCAGTGAGGAAAGGGCAGAGCAGGAGGGCAGGAGTGAGGAATGGACAGTGAGGGGGCAAGGGAAAAGCAGCAGCAGAGATTTTGGGGTAGGGAAGCTGTCAGAAACTCCAGAGGACCCAGCAGCAGTGTGTTGGGGGTTAAGGGCCAAGGCCAAAAGGGGACCTCGGCTTATACCTGGGTCACCAATTTTAGCTTCTTTTTGGGGCTCAGAATGGGGGGGGTCGGCTTGTGCCGGGATCGGCTTATACCTGATTATATACAGTAGGTGTTGTTAGGGCTATATGTTATTACACTGGTAAAGACATTCAGTGGTCTTCCCTTTCTATCTAGACCTTCAGGAGGATCTGAACCCCCGATTGCTTATTATCTGGCTCACTTAGGGTTTTGTATGACTTCCCATCACCACAGTGTTTTTGAGTGTCTTATAATAGCAAAGTCCTTAGCAGACTTCATAAAGCGTGGAGTTCGTACCAATGGAGCCTTAATTCCATTACCCACTTTTTAGCTCAGCAGGAGGCCTTGGATAGGAAGGACTCATGAAAACCCCAAATCAGATTTAGGAGAAAGAGTTGCCACTTGTTTGCATCAGACCTGATCAAGTTGTCAACCCAGTGTTGCACCAGCGCCAAGGAAGTCAGTACGTCACAATGCATAGCATCACAGCAGGATGACACGACCTCATTCAGCTCATTTACAGCCTCATGCAGCCTTGAGATGTCCCACAAAAACGTGAGAAGTTGATGTCCTGTGGAACCGTGATGGACTCATGTAGATCAACACTAGCTCACATGATGGACGTGTCTTTCAGGAGGGGGTGGCAGTTGGACAGAATGGCTTTGTAGCCTGAACTCGGGTTTGGAACTAGTCAGACTTCCTTGGTACCATGAATTCAACTTCTGGATAGGAGAGCTGTGCTTGGGGTGATTTCCCTGTAGTCAGGAGGCTTCTGCAGCATTACACAAAAGGTGGATCTTGACACTGAGTTCTGCAAGTCTCATAGATGTGATCCTTAGGGGGGGGCTTGTCAGTTGTACATAGTCCTCATAGACCACATGGCACATTTTAGAGCGGGGGGGGGGGGCCAAACTTATGGAACTCAAGAGCCATACAAGTTGATTATTAAACCTTCAAGAGCTGCATTGAGGCATATAGCCATATACTTTTACCTACTAAATTGATTTTGCTGATGTTCTTCCGCGAGCCACACTTTTTCATTTAAGAGCCACATGCAGCTCCCAAGCCGCAGTTTGGCCACACCTGTTCTAGAGTGAATGGGATTTGCTGCATTGTCCCCTGAGTGAAATCTTCCTTGCTTTTTTCTCAATAGTTAGTAACATTAGGATCATGACTTTCTACTTGGCCTTTACTGAAACAAAACTCTGGGGCTATGTCCACACTTACATGGTTAAATTGAATCAACTTATATTGATTTAATAAAATTGCAATAAAAATCATTAAATCGATTTAAGTCAATTTGATTTAACAGGTCTGCACTAGAAAACCAAATCAAACTAGCATGTCCATGGACAAGACTTGCTAGTTCGATTTAGGAGAGGGCGCCATAGGAGGTGTGGCAACATGGCCCCCAAGATGGGCCATGCCAACCACCAAATCCCCTGCCTGGCTCTTGCCCTGTGAGCCTGGTGGAGGGGAAAAGCATCCCCCCCACCTGGCTCTGGGCGTTCTGAGCCTGGCGGGGGAGAAGTCATGCCCCCCACCTAGCTGCAGCCCTGAGCACTCAGCTGGGCAGTGGGGGAAGGGACCCCCATGCCTGGCTCCCTCAGTGCAGGCTGGATGGTGGGTGAAGGGACCCAGCACGCCTGGCTCCCCGCAAATTAGCCAGGTGATGGGGAAGGGACCCTTGTGCCTGGTTCCCCTGTGCTGGCCAGGTGGTGGGGGAAGGCACCCCTGCGCCCAGCTCCCAGCGTGCTAACCAGGCAGTGGGAGAAGGGACCCGCAGGCTTGGCTCCCGGCATGCTAGACAGGCGGCAGGAGAAGGGACCCCCGTGCCTGGCTCCTGGTCCCTTGCCCCACTGCCTGGCCAGCACTGGGGGAGCCAGGCACGGGGGGGGGCCCTTCCCATTTCGCCTGGTTAGCAAGCAGGGAGCCTGGCACGTGGGGTCCCTTCCCCCACCACCTGACCAGCACTGAGGGAGCTGGGCAAGGGGATCCTTCACCCACACCTGGCCATGGTGCTGAGACTGGCCTTTCCTTCCAGGGTGCCATGCACCCTGGGGGAAGAAGGTCAAACCTCACTCAAAAATCAAAATAACTGTTAAATTGATATAATGCGTCTACACAGCATTATAATGATATAACAGTTTCGATTTAACTGTCATATCAATATTAAACTAGGTTTTATTATATTGATATGACTTTTCTTATAGCAGAATGAGGGAGCTCCTCATTTTGCTGTAAGGAAACATAGTGTGGACCTACCCTTCTTTAATTTGAAATAATCAGCGTTCTTTTGATTTAAAGACTGTGTGTAGACATACCCTGACTGACCTAAAAATGGAGCACAAAAAAAGTAAAGAAAGGAGATGAGGACTTTGCCCACTGAATTAATTAGGAGTTGTGTCTGGGCAGGATTGGTGTCAGATCTGGCCACCAAGCTGTGCTAAATCACAGCTTCGAAATAGTGAGCAGCATTGACCACACTGGAAAGAAAAACCTGCAGCTATTGAGTCCCAGATCCTGAGTCAATTGACTTAGACTCACAGGGCACAAGCTGTGGTGCTAAAAATGGTAGGATAGATCTTCCAAGTCAGGCTGGTGCTAGGGCTCTGAAACCTGATGAGGGGGAAGGGTCTTGGAGCCCAAACTTAGGCCTGAGTGGAAACATGTACATTGAGTTTTTAGCCCTTCAGCCTGAGCCTCACAAGCCCAAGTCAATTGACTCACACTCTGAGATTTGGTGCCATGGGATTTGTAGACATACTCTTTGGGACAGCGGATACGGGGGGGTGTGGCCTTCCCCACCTGTCTATCTGTCCCTCTCAGGAACCTGCAAACTCTCATGGGTTCAGCATCTTAGGCATTTCTTTTATATTGTGCTGTTCAAGAAATGGACCACTCTTGTCTTAAGGCAGTTTGGATTTTTTCTCCAACCACACCAGGGCCTGAGCCACCCTGCCATTTATTCCTTTGCACTGGCATTTCCAAAGCACATGCTCATCATGGCTGGGCCCTTTGGGAGCCTGAGTGGTGGTGATGATGGTGATGATGATGATGATGACTTGAAACAATGCTAAGTAATGAGAAAATGTTAGATGATGTCTGGATGTTGAATGAGATACAGGTGCCCCATTGCTCATACATTTGCTGTAAAACTTTAAAAAACAGCCACACTTTGGATGCTGAGGTTGGCAGTATACCTGAAGTTCCCAGGAATAGATGGAAACAGAGACTCCTTCCTCTGCAAAGAGATGAACATTTAAAAAATATGTATATAACAGGGCAGATCCTCATCCTCTGCTGATTTTACTACATATATTGCAGTCGCACATACTGGTCAAACTAAGGTCTGGACCCCTTTGTGCTGAGTGTTCTGCATACAGATAGTAAGAATCAGTCCCCTGCCCCCAAAGAGTTTATAACCTAAATATAGGAAGGCAATGACTTGCCCAAAATTACTCAGCAACTCACTGTCAGTGCTGGGAATAGAGCCCTCTTCCATGTCCTAACCCAGTGATCTAATCCTTCCTGTCTGTAGGGGTTTATACCAGCTGAGAATCTGGTCCCAAACATCTATGTCCCAGAACATGTTAGAAAAGGGTGAGGCAATACAATCTCACATCCAGCCCCCTTTGTTTTATGGGCTATGGGCATGTGAGTATTCAGAACTGTACCCAGCCCAAATCAGGCTATGATAGTTCTGTTTCCACATTGGATCCCAAGTGGGGAGCAGCCTTCTTTCTGGTTCGAACACAGCCAAATACCTGGGAGATCAGCATACAAGATAATTTTGACACTGTCAAATCAAAACCTGATTCAACCTCCAACCCAACACACCAAATCCTGAGCCAGATCTCAGTTTGAATGACACCTCCCTTTCAGCTTCTCATTAGAGGGCACTGTCTTCCCCCTCTCCGCCAAGCCCCCAGCAAATTCTCTGGAGTAAATAAATGGAGCAGCAACAATTTAAGGACAGTTGCTGCTTTCATACCTTGGGAGTAAAAATCCAGGGAGTAATTAGCTCTAACCTTACCTGATCCATGGATAAGCAGCTAACTTGGCCCATCTGAGTGCTTTGACTTGTACCCCATGCTCTCCCTGGACTACCTCCTTTCTTTTGTACTGTATAACTCAGGAGGAAACCCAGTGCCATGAACTGGGAGGGTGACACTGGTGGAGGGAGCACAGAAGTAGCTCCATAGCCTTCACTGGGGCAGAATTTGGCCATGTACTTCTAACTCCTCCTGCCTTTCTCTCCCTTCCTGCTACTGCTGCTGCACCCAGATCCTGGCCTCCTTGATTTGTGAGTTAGTGAGGAAACAGCAGAGACCACTTGCCTCTTCCAAACTAAGGTCCCAAGTTCCCAACCCCCTAGGAGCCTCCTCTTCCTTCCCCACTCCAAACTGCCTTTAATGATCCGATTGCTCATGCCCAGCAGCAGATTAGGAGTGGGGCTCAGCGAAGGGAGTGGAGTGTGTGGAGAGGGAGGGAAAAAGCACCCTGGAGAAACCGTACAACCCTTTTTGGCAGCCAAGGGATCTTGTTTCACTCCTCCTGCCCTGTAAGAGCTACAAGTTGGATTATGTGTCTCAGTCCCGCCTCCTGATCTGAGCCCAGTCTCCCCCCCCCGCCCCGTCCATCTCCAGTACAGTTTCTGAACTGTTCTGTGCTGAAATGCCAATCCCCAGCTGCTAAATCCTGCCTGGGGAGAGTTTGTTGTTCATGAAGTTGGTTGTTTTGGGGAAGGTCAATGTTCGCTCAAGAGCCAGGCTCACCCAGTCAGCCTGCTGCTGCTGCAGGGAGTGTGCAGTATCTGGAAGGTAGGGGGGTATTTTGTTTTACAAGGAGAAGGGGGGGGGGTAAATATTTGTTCCCTCCCCCATCCAGTGAATCAGGGCTACTGCTTGCCAGACCCCATTTCTGCCTCTCCAGGGTCCACCACAGGTTCTGCAGGCAGGCAGGAGCCACTGGAAATGATTCATCAGGGCAGCCTACAAGTATTCCTCGAAGGAAGATTTTTAAAGGTGGGGATGTGTGTAGAGGAGGAAGGTTATGGGGGTGCTGGGCATCAAAGAACAAAGGGTTGGCAGACAGGAGAGACTCTGGCAATACTCATTTTCTTGGGTGCCCTTCCACACTTTGTGCCCAGTCTTTCTTGCAGGAAGTATTCAGAGCAAGGGATTCTAGTCCCCTCCCTTCCCTCGAGTGCTCTGACACGTTTAAATGCCTGGGCTGGACGTTAGAGAAATGGCACAGATGGGCTGCTGCCTGCTGAACTGGGTGTGGGCGGCACAATGGAGCAAGGTGGAGACTGCAGGACCTGGGGGCTGCCTGCTGGCTCTCCATGCATATGCTTGTGTGGGTAATAGGACAGCTTGTTTGAGTGTCAGTCAGCATAATTAAAATACAAAAGTAACTGGGTGCTAGGGCCCCAGCTGGCCAGGAAACCCAACCATTCGGGGTGCCAGGACCCCTGGGTGGCCAGGCAGCCTGACTCCTCTGCATGCCAGGGTACCTGGGTGGCCAGGTAACCTTACCCCACTGGGTTCCAGGGCCCCTGGGTGGCAGGATATCCACTAAGATATCAAGGAGTAACCCTAACTTGTCCATCTGCTGGGGTATCACTTAGGGACTCAGAGTAGTCAGGAATCACAAAACTTGCAGAGTGGAAGTGTAGGGACTTGGGACCCAGAAAACACAAAGCTAAGGTTCCACCAGGTCATTTTGGCCTTCTGACCCGCTGAGTGGGGAGTGAGTGACGTGGAGAAACCTGAAAAATAGAAGTGTTTCCTGACTGAGTAGGAGGAGGTGGTTGTGGGCATGGCCTGGAGCTCTTTGTGTGGGCTTGGAGTAGAACTGCAATTTTGCTTCCAGTCTCCTTGCAACACTTTGGTTTCAATGCAGGAAGTGGCTGCTAGGCTAGTTTTTAGCAGGGTGCAAAATCTGGCTTCCGCAGGGCAGGTTTTCCAGAGTTCAGAGCCAGGTTCCCAACAGTTCAGCACCTGCAACTGGGGCCACATTTACAAAAGAGCTGAGCACCCAATGTGCTGAGCTCTTTGGAAAAGCAGGCCCTTTATTTTCAATGCCTAAATTGGAGCTGAGTTCTTTGGAAAATCTGGTCTCAATTGTGGGTGCTGAGTGTGTGCCATGTGCATGTACATATATTATGAGCTCAGATGCAACCAGATGCACTGCCCAGTTATTTGACATGACCTCTATAGTGCTGACAACTAAAGGAGATCCTCCAGGACTTCATATAGGAGAGACCTGTCGTTTTGGAGAGGATAGTTCTGAGCTCTGTCACAACTGCTGTCGCGATACTATGTGCACTGTAGTGATGACCATGAGTTTTGTACGTAATGGGCCACGGATTTAGGCCATGTCTACACGGCCAATGTAGTATACTGGCAAAGCACTGCTTAGTGTGGAAACAGCTTCTACAGGTAAACTGCACTTTGTACTGGGACAGTAAAATCACCCCATGAGTGAAACAGGCTATGCCATTTTTTTATGCCAATAAACACATGGGTTAGCTGCTGTATCTGTGCTGATGCTTACTAAAGTCTGCATCGCTGTACCGAACAGAGATCAAACCTGTTCACACCCCTCACTGATATACCTCTGTGAGTGGAAGTCTATAGTGTAAATGTGGGCTTCTTCCTTTGCATATATGTATGTTAGTATGTGTGCATGTGTATTCGGCCACATGCTACACAAATGGTGATAGCTCTCACTTGTGCTGTACTTGCAATGACCTAATGGACAAAACCATTTTAATGCTGTCTCGTGCAGCATTTACATCTTCACATTATAGCACTTCACCTCTATGTTCAAAATCACTTTAGAATTCATAAGGTTTTGCTGCAGCACAGGATCTAGGGCAGTCATGGAGATTCAGGATCTGCACTGGTGCAGTTATCTGGTAAAATGCTTCTTACTTATATATTTGACTCCCTGTCCTGTGGATTGCCTCTCCTGCCTACCTTTAACAACAACTGGCATGGGCAGATTTGTGCAGATGTCGTGAAAGGCGCATTGAGATAAGTGCTAGAGACTGGGGGTCAGGATTCCTGGGTTCCGTACCTAATTTTCACTGACTTCCTGTGGGAGCTTTGGCAAGGTCACAGCATTGTTCTGTGCTTCGGTTTCCCCATGTGTAAAATGGGGGTGTTGATTCTGAGCCATCTTTTCAAGCTCATTGAAAACTTCTTCTGTAAGTCACTAAATGAGTGCTTATTTGTATTATTAGGGGAATGGATTATGAGACAGAACTCTTTCATTCCTCTGCCAGCTCTGCCACAGTTATACCACATGATATCAGGCAAATCACTTAACCCCTCTATGCCTTTGTTTACCCATCTGTAAAGTGAGGGTAAACATTTGTGTGTCCTACAGTGAGTGTTGTGAGCAATGCTTAATTTGTAATGAAAAAGGTACTGAGGTACCAGCAATTAGGTGCCAGGACCCAAGCAATTTTTTTTATTCATAATTGATGCAACAAGACTAGCAGCTATGAACTGGCAAGCCTAGATGTGCTGGGTCTCAGTCCTGGCAAGCACTGGCACAAATTTAGCACTGGTTGTGCGGCTTAACTGATTAATTAATGATTGCAGTATTCTGGGGTCCAAGCAGTCAAAAATGCGTGAGTCAGGTCCTCCAAAATCACAAGATTGGGTAAAAATCATGAGATTTTAATGGAATAATAGTTTTTTTCTATTTGCCTTTGGTTTTCTCAGTCTTTGAGTCACATTTCAAGGACTTTTTGGTAATTGCAAGATGTGGAAACATTTGCTGGTTAATAAATGAAGGGTGTGGTTCTCAAATAACCCCTTGCTTCTTGGACTGGGGGCTTTAAAGACAACTCCAGCTATCATGAGAGTTGGCAGCACTGAACTTGGGCTTCAAAACATAGACTGAGGTGTTTGCGAAGTGAAGGAGGCTCCCTGGATTGCTGCAAACACCCAAAGAACAGCCAGGCTCAATATTAAAATTCCATGGAACTTAATGAATATCTAATTGTTTTTAAACACAACACATTTCTTTGGTGCGAGGCACGCTTGTCTCATGTGGGCAGGCACCTGAGCCCCTCTGTTTCATGAAAAGGATGTGGAGGAAACTAAGGACACTTCCAGCATCAGATCTGTCTCTCTGTGATACTTACAGGAAGGAGCCTGGTGTCAGCAACTCTTTTGCTTAAAATGCCCCATTTCTAAGGCACTTTTCTTCATGTGTGAAATCCAGTCTCTCCTTCCTTCCATCTTGACTCCTGCTGTGGCTTGCATGGCACAGTAGAGTGGGAAGCCAGAGAAGCAACCATCCCATTCTCTCTCCCACTGCTACCTTGCCAGTGCTGTCACTACGACTCTGCCTGTGCCCATGAGTGTTCAGTGTCATGACAGACCTCTTTCCCTGTCCTTTGGGGTGCCTCAGGAGATATAACGAGTGATGTCTTTGCTCTCTTTTCCCACTAGTTTATTTCCTACAAAGTTTTCATCTTCCAAAAACTTTCCTAGAAGTTGTGCCCAAAGAACCCTCTCCGCTGCTGCTCAGGGTTGGAGTTGTTCAGTTTGTGCCCTGTAGTGAATTCTTCAGGGAGCTTTCACTTCAGACCTGCCAGTTGTTTGAGATGAGGGGGAAAGGAAGAGTGTCTGGATAACCAGGTGATGAGTATGGGATGGATGGATGGACTGACAGGGAGAGAGGGGAACATATGTTATGGTTTGTTGTAACCATGCCTGTGCTTGTGGCTAGGAGCCAGAAGCAGTTGGTTTGCAGAAAGGAAGGATGGTCTTGTGGTTGAGCCACTGTCCAGGTACTCAGGAAAATTGGTTTCAGCTTCTGGATCTGCCACATGCCACTGCCTCCCAGTGTGATCTATAGTAAGTCCCATAGGGCCAGTTTTGAAAAACCATTTATGTGCCTGGTGGGACTGATAAACATCTAAGCAGGTTAGGTACCTAATTCCCACTGACAGTCAATGGGAATAGGCACCTAACTCACCTAGAGGCTTTTGAAACTCCCACTAGGTGCCTATCAATGTCTTTAGGTTTTAAATACCTTTATCTGTCTGGCACTTGATCTCTCAGGATCTCAGCTTACCACTCGTAAAATAAGAGTGTGGATCCTGTAATGATCTTGAGGGTTCATTAAAGACGATACTACTGATTGAGTAAGGAATAGAACTTTAATCATACAGCAGGTATCCAGGTGTGTACCTGGGAGCAGCCGTGTTAGATCTTCTCTGGGGCACGTCCCCCAATTTACACAACACTGGCCCATGCTAGGGAGTGTCTTTAAATTCACAATCTTCTACAAGCATATAACTACAGATCCTTCCTTTGTTTCAATTTTAAGATCTTTGGGGCAGTGACTGCCTTTCATGCTACTGTGCCTAGCACAATGGGGCCCTGATCTTGTTTGTGACTCTCAAGTGGTACTATAATATGGATAATACTAGCCCTGACTCTGGTGCTGACTCATTATCTAGCCTTGGGTAAGTCACATGGGCCTACATTACAAACAAGGAGTCTTGTTTGTTTTACTGAATTAAACTAACATGGCTACCCCTTTGGAATAAGCATGCATTTTTACAGATCCATTCTCTTTGGGTAGCTCAGTTTTGGGATGGCTAGCTTGCAAGTGCCCTGGGTGACTGACACCTAGAAGGTTAGGAGGGATTCTGTTTAGAGAACAAGGCCTATATTTAGACCTTGTCTACAGGGGAAATTGACTGGCATGGCTATTCGGGAATTGTGCCCCCTGTGGACGCTCTTTGCTGGAATAAATGTCTCTTTGTTCTGGAGTAAGTATGCTGTGTATGAGCTTTAATGGCAGACACAAACAATTCCATGTCCTCCTTTTGAACTGCCTCATCAATAGAATTGCAGCAGGGGTGAATCTGGCCCCAGGGCATTTACCACACACAATATCCAGTACAAAGGAAATAATTAGCACCCTCTACCAAGATCAATACACAACAGAAAAAGTAGAGAGCCATGAGCTTGTCTTTTGGAGACAGGTCTCTTATAGGCCTGATCCTACAAGGGGCCAAATATCTCCATGGCTCAGTGAGTTCCTGGTGTGGTGAAAGTGCAGAGCACCTCCCAGGAGGTTCGCAACACCCCACAGGATCTGGAGAACCTTGCTCTTTAGAAATTCCAAAGGGGCAGCAGTGTTAGTTTAGTTCAGCAAAAAAAACCAAGGAGTCCTGTGGCACTTAAAGACTAACAGATTTAGTTATTTAATGAGCTTTCCTGGGATTTTCTCCCAGGAAAGCTCATGTGATAAATCCGTTAGACTGTTAAGTGCCACAGAATTCCTTGTTTTTCTTACTCTTCAGAGTAGCTTTACTCCTGGCATGAAAGATTTTAAGGATGGAAAATCTTGGGCAGCCTAGAAAATCAGAAGTTATGAGAATAGGGGCTCTTTGATGTTTCCGGCATTCTCATTTAAGTATTGCTGCCTTTTTAAGAAGAAGAAAAAGTAATTTTCAAGTAAAATTATTAGCCTTACTGTAGCACTGAGGAAATCCCACTGCATTCAGCACTGAACACACAACACTTTTGAGTTCTGTGCTGCAAAGGGGTCTGCATACATGAAGCTCATTTGAGGCCTAAATGTTGCCAGTTGCCAAACTGGATCAGACGTGAGGTCCGTCTAGCTTAGTGTTCTATCTCTGAGAATGTCCAGTACCAGATGCTTTGGAGGAACACTGTGGTAGCAGATCTGCTCTCTGCATTGTCTCATTCTAAGCTCTAGTAGTTAGACTCACTTAAGCCCTGAAGCACGAAGTTTAATATCCCTTCCAAAATGTGTGTTAGCCTTAATTATTAGAATTCTGGATATTCCTGCTCTCTGTATCAATGTTCAATGCCTCTTTGTATCTTGATAAGTTCTTGGTCTCAACATCCTGTAGCAGTGAGTTCCGCAAGCAAGAGCCTTTTACCAAGGGAGGAAGATAGTAACATATGATGTCATTACAGTTGCAGGTAGCTCCTTTTTCAACTGTCAGCTTGTCTGTGGCAATCAGTAATAAACTATTATTAATAGAGCTATGTGGAAGGTGGAAGTTCTGTTTCATGAAATATTTTGAATTTTCAGAAAATAGCTTTTTTCTGAATTGGAGTGAAAAATGAACATTTTGAAATTCTCTGCAAAGGGAAATTCTGATTTATTTTGTTGTTACTTCAGGTCGATAAAAATGTTCTATTTTCAATTTCATTTTTTATTTGCATTACATAGGACATCAGCTTTGGGGGTTATTAATTTAATTTTGGGAGATATATTTTAGCAGTTTGGGAGGTTTATGCAGACATCCAAATATCAACGTTTTTGGTGCTTTCTTTTTACATATGCTGTAGTATTGTATACGTTACTTGTTACAGTAGTAAATACAGTAATGAGTAATCTCTTTGTAACATTCCCTAGAACATTTTACCATAGTACTGTTTCAAACAGCACTAAGTTAAAGCGCACTAGGATACCTGTAGTGCACACCAGCAGGATCTATATGGACCAATTAATCTGTTCTACAACACATTATTGCACTTTAGAAATAACTCCTAGATAGTCTACATTAACTCTCCATGTAGATAAGCTCTTACAGACAGGTAACCGCTTCCAACCTAATTCTTTCTTATTTTTTTAATCAGGGCTGTTTTGTCAGTGTTTATTAGTTAAAACCAAAAACCAAAAGCCCTCTTATGTTAAAAAAAATTCAAACCAGAAAGTTGTTTCAAGACAAATGAATGATATGTTTCATTTGGAGGATGTCAGAACAGGATGTTTTGACATTATCAGAACTTTTTCCCACCATGTATTTGCAAAATGAAATTCTTGCAAAGCGGACCTGAATTTGCAAAGTGTTTCAATTTTGACTGAACAGAGCAATCCAAGAATATGGTTCCATATATATTTTTCTAATCAGCTCAATGTATTAGGAAATCTTATCATCAGTTAAGATGATATTGTTTCCAGATCTATTATAAATCTGGGCTTCTGGAGTCACAGGGCCTAAGTGTCCCCTGCCTTGTCCATCTTTCTGTTTTAGGGTTTTATCAGCCATCCATCACAGTAGTATGTGAGCAACAGACTTCATGGAGTGTCTGTCATGTTTCCTTTTGGGCTGAAAACTCTGCTTGGGGTAGGTTTTCTCGGGTGTCTTATTTGATTTGTTTATTGCACAGTGGGTTTTATGAGAGAGGTGTCGGATAGAAGAGGTTCCTGAGATTGTGTCATTCATTAATGCGGAAAGGCTTCTTCCACGAGAAAGGTTTTGTAGTGTTTCCTAAAGAGTGTCAAGGCTTGTCTACATGATGTGGCAATGCACCCTGCACGAGCAAGTGATTTCTAAATAATGCTAATTCATGGCCCAGGGGTTGGCAAGCAGAACCCCTGTGCCTGTCCTTCCTCCCCGACCCTCAGCTGGTACTGGCGGCCCCCTCTGCTGAAAAAATGTGGCGGCTGCATGAAAATTCAGCAGTGGTCATGGCACAGCTGGAGTGGGAGTACTTCCCAGGCATGCCACAGAAAGAAGTCGCCCAGAGTGGCTCATCTTGGCTGTGTGCCTGGGGACATGGATCCCCAGGCATGCCACGAAAAGAAGCGGCTCCTTTCAGGGGTTCCCAGGCATGCTGCAGAAAGAAGCTTCCCAGAGTGGCATGCCACTCCAGATAGCTTTTTTCGGTGTCACATGGAGGCACAGGGATGGTGGGACCCCCCCTGTGTCCCAGCTGCACCCAAAGGAAGCCGCCCATAGTGGTTTTTGGTTGCAGGTGTGGCAATTTCTGTAGTACCACAGAGGGTGCCGTGTGCTGCTCTGAATAGGCTCAAGTGCCACTGTTGGCACACATGCCTGGGGTTGCCTACCCCAAGCATAGCCCATTATTTGGTCTATAGCAGGAGTGGCCAAACTGTGGCTCAGGAGCCACATGCGGCTCTTGAACAAAAAAGTGCAGCTCGTGGGAGAAAGCCAGAGAAAAGCAGCCCCAGCCTAGGAGTTTCAAATCTCCTGCCCTCAGCATGCTCGGGGGGAGCCCCTGCTTGTGCCTAGCTGTCAGAGCGCCCAGGTAAGGGGCCCTGGGGAGGGGGCGTTGGCCCAGGGAAGCCAGCGTCAGGGCCTGAGGGTTAGGAGGAGGTTGGGACAGGGGGGAGAAGCGGCAGCATGGTCAGAGAGGGTGGGGAGAAGCTAAGTTTTTATTTATAGGTTGGCCTACTTTTCATGGTAACCTTATGTAATTCTTAGAATCTGACATTAGTAGGATGAATATTTGACCTCTTTCTACAATAAAATGAAAGTGTGCAATGAATTTTAAACGTATCAATTTTGGAGTAAGTAAAATATGGCTATATGCCTCAGTGCAGCTCTCGAAGGTTTAATAATCAACTTGTGTGGCTCTTGAGTTCCATAAGTTTGGCTAGGGGCATCGCTGCCCCAGGGAAGCACTCGGGGCATGGGCCCAGGCCATGCCCCCTGCCAAGTGACCATGCCCCCTGGTCACAGGCCACACCCCCGGCCGTGGATGGTGCTGGAGTGGCTGGGGACAAGGTCAGGAGTGGCCTCCACGACCGCAGGCAGCTGAGCCCCAGATCCCCAGCTGGGGACGGGGCTGCCGTGGCCACAGGCGGCTGGGCCCCAGATCCCCTGCCGGGGATGGGACTGCTGCGGCTGTGGGTGGCCAGGCCCTGGATCCCCGGCCAGGGACGGGGCCAGGAGAGGCCTCCGTGGCCGCGGGCTGGAGCTGGCGCCGCTGTGGGCGGCTGGGCCCCGGATCCCCTGCTGGGGACAGGGCCAGGAACAGCCTCTGCGGCTGAGGGTAGCTGAGCCCCAGATCCCCGGCTGGGGATGGGGCTGCCGCAGCTGCGGGTGGCTGGGCCCCGGATCTCTGGGCCGATTGGGCTGGAGACTGGGAGGGGGGACCCCTGCCAAATTTGGGGCACCCTGCCATTGCGTTTTAACGTGGTGCTATTTGCAACAATGCTATGGTAAAGCGGGCTAGAGCACCTTTAGTGCATACCAGCTGGGTCTGCACAGACCAGTTAATACACAGCATGTTAGCACAATTTAGAAACCATACAGCACATTACCCCACCCTGTAGTCACACCCTTCAGCACTGGATTTGCCCAATCTCCCCTGGACGCTCTTTCTACAGCACAGAACTTGTATCATCCTTTTTATTGTGCAACACAGGTGTAAATGGTTGTCTACCCCTGGTGTGAAGAAGTGGGGAACTATGAGATGCTGATGCTTTTATAACCACTTTGCAGTGGCGACCTTAGGCAATTGGGGGCCGTAGGCGAGGGCTGTTTATGGGGCCCCTACATAGTCCCCCAGTGCCACCCTCACTGGGCCCCCGGGGCCCCACTGCCTCCCTATCTGCCTTCCCCACAGTCCCAACTCCCATGGGGGGCGGGGAGCTGCGGACCTTGCGGACTGGAGACTGCACTGCCCATGTGGCCTCTCTGCACCAGGGGTGCAGCAGCACTCCCCATGTACAGCTAGCCAGCCGCACCTCTCCAGGGGGAGAAGAGCGCAAGGTGCGGCACTGCGGCTTGCCGGGAGTGGTGCTCCTTGGAGCAGCCTGCTCTGGAGAGTTCAGGCCTCTTCATCCCGGCCACCCCAGGCCTGAATAGAGGCTGCCTCTCACCCAGGCCCTGTTCAGGCCTGGGGTGGCTGAGGGTGAAGCGGCCCAAACTCTTCAGAGATGGCCGCTTCAGGGGCCCCACTCCCAGCAAGCCACAGCACTGCACCAGCCACTCGCCTCCCTCCCCCTGGGGAGGTGCGGCCAGCTGGGGGTAGGTGTGGAACACTGCTCTGCCCCTGCTGCAGAGAAGCCAGCCAGGCAGGTGGGCGGCGCAGCAGCTGGCCCTGGCAGTTTGCGGCCCCCCGCTCCCCCCCCACCCTGTGGCAGAAATGCTAGGGTAAGTGAAGCAGGTGACCGCTATGGGGCCCCCTTACTGTTCGAGGCCCTAGGTGACTGCCTGCTTTGCTTACCCCAAAAGCCAACTCTGCCACTTTGCACAAGTGTATGAGACGAGAGGTCTGTTTTTAATCTTTTATTATCAGGATTTGAGAGTTGTTGCTTTTTAAACCCCGGTTTCTACCAAAAAATCAGTGATGAAAAATGAATTTGAAATAACCTTCATTATTGTGTGTCAAAATGCAAAGAAAGACATTTAAAAGTCAAATGTTTACAAGTCTACCTATAAAACCCAGGTAAAGGCAAAATCTCTGTGAAATCAATGATACTGTCTCCAGCTGATTAAGAGAAGCAGTATGTTTAGTGTATGATTGCACTGAACTGGGGTTGGGAGACCTGGATCCCCTAGTCTGGTAAGACCAGGGCCACCTCTAGTATGAGGCAAGAGACAGACATGGCTTCAGGTGACAGTTCTTAGGGGCACTCAGCCCCCCTGAAGATCAGGCTGACTCCTCCCTCTTCAACTCTTTACTAGCAGCTCAGGCACTGTTAGTCAACCTGCAGCGTAAGTCATTTAGGCAGAGTGCACTTTAAATCCCTCTGCAGGCAGACACTGGAGATTTTTGCACTTTGGAAAACTGTTTTCAACCTCCATGAATGAGATGGGGGGGCGCCAAATCAAAATTTGGCTTGGGGCACCACAACCCCTTGAGTAGGCCCTGCGTAAGACCTTGAGTTAGTCATATCCAGTCTCTATACGTCACTTTCCCTCCCCCCTTTTGTCTGTTTTGGGAATCTAGGCTGCAGCCTTTCTGGGGCAAAGGCAGTCTCTTACTAGGTATAAATACAGCACCTAGCACAGTAGGGCCTTGACCTTAGATGGGACCACTAAGCAGTACCCTAATAAATATTAATGGTAATAACGAGGTTGTTTCCCCTTGTACAGGGACAACAGGAGGGCATAGTTGATCTTTATATAGCACTCATTAGTTTACATTGACTCTCTTCCTTTACCAAATAGAAGACCCTGGCCTGCCCCCATTGAAACTAATGGCAAAACTGTGCTCCAGAACAAGTGTGATTATTCTGCGTAGTGCTGACAGCCTCCTACAAAGTGCTGGCCACCCACAATCAAAGAGTGTTGAAGGCACCCTGAGCCTCCCGGCCTCATACTCCTGTGGAAGTCAGTGGCAGCTGTGAGGCTCAGCATCTCAGAGGCCACAGTCCTTCCTAGGTTTGTAGCCTGTACAGTCCCATTAACTTCACTGAGACTTTGGGGATGGAAAGCAGGGTGGAATCTGGACCTAAATAATCCAACTCTCAGTGACAGAGGGGCCCAAATCAACCCCTCACTGCTTCCTGAGCAGGCTGGGTGGAATATTTAAATATAAGAAGAGCCATGCTGGGTCAGACCAATGGTTCCTCTAGCTATTCTGGCTGTCACAATATCCCAAGGCAGTGAGTTCCACAGGTCGATGGTGCAGTGTGAAAGAGTACTTCTTTTGTTTGTTTTAAGTCTGCTGTCTATTAATTTTAATGCATGACCACTAGTGCATGCGTTACATGAAGCAGTAAAACAAGTAAGGAGTCCTGTGCCACTTAAAAGACTAACAAATTCATTTATTGGGCTCTCAAAGCAATAAATTTGTTAGTCTTTAAGTGCCACAGGACTCCTTGCTGAGCTAGACTAACACAGCTGCCCCTTTGGAATGAAGGGGTAAATAACACTTTCCTGTTCACTTTCTCCACACCGTTTATGATTTTATAGATCTCTATTGTATCCTCTTTGTGTTATCTCTTTGAATCCTGAGCTTTGCTGCGTAGAATAGATCAGTGGTTCCCAACCTGTGGTCCATGGATCACTGTTGATCTGTGAGGGTACTGCAGGTGGTCCCAGAGGGGAGGAAAAAGAAAGATAATTACTACAGGTAAAGCTACTGTGGTGAGTGCAATATGTTTGTGAGTGAACATAATGAATCATTAGAAATAGCTGTGCTTTTAATACCTGTTGATGTATAAGTTTACTCCCATCAGTTATAGACTAAGTTAAAAATATTTAAAATGACTTGCTTACATGGTGGTCTGCAAAAGCTTTCGATGACGATGTAGTGGGAACCACTGGCCTAGATCATTCTCTGCTCACTGATTTTGTTAACCATGAGTGACCGTGAACACGGAACAGTTGTACAAACAGTCCCAACGACTGTTTTGTTGAACGAATATGAGAGAACTTTGATGGGGGGGGCAGGGAGAGGGGTGGGCTGAGGCAATGGGACACAGCCTCTGGGAGAAAAGCAAACAAGGAGTCCTGTGGCACTTAAAGATTAACAGTAACTAACTGTAACACTAATTTAAAGACTAACAGCCCTGTGGCACTTAAAGACTAAGGGGCACTTAAAGACTAACAGGCCCTAGCTGATTTCAAGAAACTCAAATCCTCCTTGTCTTCTCCTGCAGATCCAAAGGGGCAGCCCTGTTAGTCTAGTTCAGCAAAATAAATAAGGAGTCCTGTGGTGCTTAAGGACTGTTTCTTGAAATCAACCAAGTCTTGTTTAACCCTTCCCTGGATCATCTTACCAGAAGCTGATTCGGAGGATCCTGTTGATATTCTGCAAGCCAGATGTGGGCTGCAGCTAGAGGAGAGATAGTGGGATGTTCCCAGCCTGAAGTGGGTGTGGGGAAGCTGGGCTGTGGTGGATGAGATGAGTAGGAAAGAGGAAGATTAAACATATGGCTATAAATCTATGTTAGCACAAACCGCCTCCTTTTTTTCCTTTGCAATTTCTGTTCCCACCAGCGGAAAACTCATCCTTCCAGTGTCTTTTTGTTTTCTTTGCAGAGTCGGAAGGACAAGGAAAGACCTAAACAGAAGCACAAAAAGCGCCCAGAGTCTCCCACCAGCCTTGCCCCATCCTCTGTGCCTATCCCTGCTGAGAAGGTACAAGATCTGTGTTGGGTGGGTGGGGGTGGGAGTTATCTCTGTTCCTTGGGAAGCAATATTCAGTGGGCAAGGGAGATCATTCATTTTTCCTTCTTCTGCCCTTATTTGCTCCCCATCACCTCACCTGGGGAATTTCACACTGCATCTGCCTTGCTTTCTGTCTGTGCTGATGACCTGATCAGTGGACGGAGCTCCCCAGTGACAGAGCAGCAGGTACTAGCCTGCTCTGCAGCAGATGTTTGGATTTAACGCTCCTGTGCAATAGATGAAATATCCATGTGTTACCCTTTCTGCTGCCATGCTGTAAATAGCTCAGGCAGATGGGCAGCTTTAATACCTCCATGTCAGGATAGGAAATGATGACTGGAGACCAAGATCCTGGGACTTTGCCATTCTCTGAGCCCTTCCATCCAAGGCTCTTAAAGCACTAGTGATTTTCAAAGCACGTCAGCAGAGCAGAGAGGTAGTTATTGTATTTCCTTAATTTCTGGAGAAACCCTGCAGCTGTAAGGCCGTTTAAGGAGAGACAGCAGAATTTGCTACTGGGAAGCACCGTGGCTACAGGGGACTTCTTGGCCAGTGCAGACCTTTCTACCCTGGCTCTACACCATTCCCCACTGTGGGGGGCATGTTGGGGGCTTACGGCACCCCTTATGAGGCTGTTGCAGCTTAAAGTAAATTAGAAAGACCCTGAGGCTTCTCTAGTTCACAACAGTGGCCAAGCCTCAGATTAAGTGTCATAGAAGTGGTGGAGCTTGTTCAGGGCAGAGAGATGAAGTATCTTGTCAAGAGTCACATCTAAATTGGTGGAAATGGAAGAACTAGAACCTGACTCCTAAGCCTGATTCTCCTCTCACTAATGCCAAGTCAATACAGTTATACTGGTGGGAGCAGATCCAGGTTCTGGCTGGAACCCTTGGAAAACACAGCCCCTCAGAAAGAGGATTTAAAAGTGGTTGCATGACGATAAGGTAGAGCAACTGCTCATATTGAAACAATACTGAACTGCACTTCTGGCATCCTCATACTTGAGAAACACTCTGTGGGGAGGCCCAGGTCCAGAACAGCAGAGGGGAGGGAGAAAAGCATTTCAGGCCAGGATTGAAGGGAATTATCCAAGTTGTGCATGAGGCCTGGCACTGCAGGGGAGAGGCAGGTCAAAACTGAGGTACAGCAGCAAGACTGTGTATGGGGGTTCAAAACTGGAATGGGGGGGGGTGCTGCTGGCCAAAATGGAGACGCACCAGCTGAGTTGGGATGTAATGCTGCACTTGGCTTATTTGCATTCTTCCAGCCCATGTTAGTGCAGATAGATTCTTGCTCCCCTGAATGGTAGATTCACCCAGTTAACAGAGCTGCCAGGGACTGATGTGCTAAGAAGATTACTTCCAAGCTTATGTTGAAATTCAAAACCTGACTCCTGCCTAACTGGAGTGCTTCTTAGACAATTACCCACTGTCTCCTCCTGGGCCTTACCAGACCTTTTTAAGAATGGGGGGAAGGGCCTCATTTAGTTTATACAAGGACCTTTCAGCACTTTGTAAGATGAAAATCAGGTGATTGCAATTACATTGGCCGTTGCTGAGTGACAAGGCCGTAGTCTTCCCACAGGGTGGTATTATTAATCTTCATAACAATGAGTGGCATTCCCTTAGCGCCATCTGTGGACAGATCCTAAAGCAATGTACAAACTTTCTGCTACTGAAATGCACCAACTTCTGGGGTGGAGTGCAGCAGCTGTTTAACAGTGGGCTGCAGCATTGCACAAGGGTTCAGGACCGGAAATGGAAAATCTTGCATCTCTTCGGAACTGTAGAGGGCAACGTGGTAGATACTGGCACCAATGTGATGACACCAGTGCAGTTACACAGCTGTAAATCCCCAAAGTGGATACGTGACACTGGTGAAAGCTCCATCTTACGCCGGCGCAGTGCATCTAGGTAGTTTTTGCTGCAGTGCAAAAATAACCCCCAAGAGTCAGGGCCTTAGGCCATATCTACGTTACAAACTTTGGTCAATGCAAGTTACATCTGTGTTCAGCCACTGAAGTTAGTGTATCACTGGTGCACTTGCATATTTGGCTGCTTGTGTCAGCTCTGAACATACTAGCAGAGCCTGTGTCGATGCGAAGTGCAGTACTGTATGACATGACGAGGCATCCCAGCATGCCTCAGGCTGCTGTCCCGCACAGTGTTGTTGGAGAAATTTTTGCAACGTGTTGTGGAATGATAGAAATGACTTACCCAGAGATCTCTGGAAGATAGAAGTCAGCTTCCCAGCATGTAACTTCAACAAATTGGGGAGATTGGTAAAATTACCCCAACTGGAATTTGTCTGAGGTAAAGTTAAGTCCCATTATCTGTGGGGTGGGTGGCAAAAAAAAAAAAGTATTTGTGGATAGACTAATTGGTAGAGGTTTGTCAGCATGTATAGCCTTGCAGTGAGACAGACCAATGGTTACAGCACAGAAGTGGGCATCAGAAGAGCTGGGTTCAACTTCTGTGACTGATGGGGAACTTGGGCAAATCACTTTCCACTCTGCGCCTCAGTGATTCCTCCCACCCTCACTCTTGCCTGTTTAGGTTGTAAGTCGTTTGGGGCCAGGATTTTCCCTGATGAAGTGTCTGTCCTGTGCCTAGCACAATGGGGTCCTGGTCTCAGCTGAGCCTCTAAGTTGTACTATGGTGTCAGTAATAATATTGCCTGCCTAGAGTTGTTCAGATGCCATGGTGTGTAGAGGCAGCTTTCATGTTGCACTTTTCAGACCCCAGCCACATCTGTTCAAGTAGTGGATCTTTCCTTGAGAGGCTGAGATACTGAACACTCACTTCTTCCTCCCTTCCTGAAGCCCCAACAGCCTCCCACCGCCTGGCAGACAAACCAAGTCTTGTAAAAGTCTCCCTGATGGGGCTGAAGCAGCCTCTCCAGCCGCTGCCATCCTCCTGGAATCTGGTTCTTATCGCTGTGTTTGGGCTCACCCACCACATTCCAAGTGTTCTGGGGGCAGGATCAAGAACAGCTGCCTGCCCAGGGCTGGAGCCTGCACACTAACTGCAGCAGAGGGCTAACCTTGGGGAGAGTATGATGTGGTATAAAGCAGGAAGCAGCCCGGCTCACTGAGCAAGCTTAGACAGCTAGGCTGTTAGCAATGAGAGCCTTTCAATCTTGGCTGCCAGTCTGCATCCAGTCTCCGTTGTGAGTTGGGGGAGTGTCTTCCCAGGGCCATGTCACAGAACTCACTGCAGGAGTACAAGGGCCTCTTGTTGGCTGCAGTCACATCAGAGAAGCCAAGGGTTTGACAGGTCCATGGAGACTGAACACTTCTCTAAAGGGCACTCAGTCAACATTTCATGGTGGCATGGCATGGGAGTAAGAAAGCTTGCTCCAGGCATAGCCTTGTGCTCCAATCAGAAATCTTCTTAGGGGCCATCAAAGAGCCTGCAAGGTAGGGCCGTAACCATGTTTGGATGAGTGGGGCTTTGCCCTCGGGCAAGCTGGAGTGGCTCCATTTAGCTGCTCCATTAAAGGGCATGTTCCTCGCTGCTTGCCCAGGCACCAGCCATTTGTAAGGGGCATGTTCCAATTGGAACGCACCCCAGGCGCCAAATTCCCTAGTTATGGCTCTGCTGCAAGATCTGAAAGAACCAGAGTCTCTAGTGAGCCAGGGTGCAGGGCAAGTCAGAAGACTAACAGAGAACAATGTGGGGAGGGGCTGCCCTGAATTCAAGAGGACAGGATATCTAAGTCCAGGCATTTGAACACCCTATCCTCTTTATCCCTGTGCCTGGAAGGGTCAGGCAGTCCAACACAGGGTTGAGGCTGCCAGCTAATCTCTTTCAGATTGGCCAGGACAAGGAGTTGGCAGCATGGTTGCCAAGGCAGCCCCATACCCAATAGGATTTGTGCTTTTGTCTCAGTATGCAGACGAGCAAAGCCTCAAAGCTTGTCAGCTTTTTTAATGAATACACAAGTTGGTGGGAGGAGGCAGGGAATTGTTAGATTAGGCCAATATTTAGGTGCAGAGATAAGACACATGAGGAGGAAACACTTTGTAACTCATAAGACCTCTGCTCTGTCTGCCTGTGCCAGATCTTTCCCTCTATGGCTTTAGCTGTCTGTTTCACCACATCTCACCAGCCTTCACTGGGACAGGAGGAGCTGCTGGAGGGACCGGGGTAGGGAGGATGGTGTGGGTGTGCAAAGAGACAAAACAGGTGTTTGACCATCTTCTTTGCTCCACCCTGAGAGAATCAGCCGGTGCCTCTTGCAGCAGCAAGCAGAAGTTGGGGGCAGCACAGAGAGTGAAGAGATGAGCCATTGTGCAGTAGTATCTAAGTATGGACCTAGAGGAGCTGGGTTCAGTTCTTGGCTCTGTCTAGAGGTGCTGTGTATAACTGTGGACCTAGAACTAGATTTTTCAAAGGTACCTTGTGAGATTTTCCAATGCAGATTAGGCACCTAACACCCATTGATGGTGATAGGAGTTGGGCTCATGACTCCCAGAGGCAGACTGAAAATCCAGTTCTTAGCTGTACCTTGTGGCAGCTTGGCTCAATATTTAAAGGATTCAGTCTTCCTATGAACATAAGGAGCCTAAATACATTTGAAAATCTGACCATCTACACTGCAATCAAACAGCTGGACCAGGATAGCTGACTCAGGCTCCGGAGGCCAAGCCAGAATGTCTGCATGCAATTAGATAGCCCTGCAGCCTGAGTCAGCTAACACAGGTCAGCTGTGGGTGCTTCACTGAAGTGTAGATGTGCCCCTCATCTCTCTGTCCCTTCACTTCTCAAGTGTAAAAATGGAGGTGACAGGGCTGGCACACCTCACATGGGTGTTGTGAGGATAATTAGGTTAAAGCATGTCAGGCACTGCCCTCTCCATCCCCTGGAGAATTGATTCCAGCCAAGTGTGTCTCTGGGATGGTGAACAGGGTGCTCTGAGAATATGGCTTGCTATGAGGGGCAGAGCATGGTGGGGAGGATCCAGGCTTAGGTTGGCATTTTTGGGAGTAGGTGGGATGGACTGTGACCAGAAACTTTTACTGCAGTAGATGCACAGCAGTTCTGGTCCCAGGATACCGGACATGCTACACAACAACAACTGTGTGTCTCCTTGTGGAAGCCCCTGGGGAGCCATCCTGGCTCTGCCTGGTGCACTTGCAATAAATGTGCAGCAGTTCCTGGCTGCCCCAGATACTTTCTCCTGCCAGCTGCAGACCTCCTGATCATTTGTTGGCATGTGCTTGCACATGCTTTGGACTGAAACATCTGGCAGGCAAGGCTCTGGGTTTTGCAGTCCAAGAAAACCATCCATGTCAAGGCCTTCCCTCACCCACCCTTCCAGCTCAGGTGCTGGGAAGGGGTGCTGGGGAGGGGGAAGCATCTGACTGGACATTTCCATCTAGGAGGCAGGGCAGCTTTTCATCTGAGCCTGGCCCTACATCAGCAGTCCTGAGTCTGGGGGGGGGGAGCGGGGGGGACAGCTCAGTCCTGGAAGAGCACTAGGAATTTGTTTCATCTGGATTTACAATCCCTGTGGCTGCATGAGGGTGGGATTAGAGCATGGTGGTTCCCCCTTCTGCCTTGTAGAAATCAGAGCAAGCTTTAATTAATCACTTGGAAGACTGCAATAAGGACCCTCTTACCCATCCTTTGTCTGAAGTGTGGCCTCATGCTAAAAGCACAGGGCTTGACATCATATCTGATTTCTTCTCTGAAACTTTGGGCAGGGCTGATGAGAGGGTGAGAAAGGGGGCAGAACTGTGCCAGGAACTTGAGCACATCCCCACTCCCAAAGTGAAATGGTGAGGGGTGGGAGTCCATTGAACATGGTGCCTCACTCATTGAGAGAAACTTGGGGCCCCAGTACATGTCACTCTGGGCCTGATCCTAAATTCTGTTCTAATTCTGTTCTCCATAAATTCTTGTGCTGTGCTGCATCATTGCATCTGAGCACCTTCCAGCTGTGCATTGAACAATGTGACTGACCTCATATCTGATAGGTGCTCAGATAGCATGGTGATGAGTGTGGCATAAGCAGCCAGGCAGGTGAGAGTTCTACCATTAGCACCAACAGGAGCTGGGCAGGCCCTGAATCTTGGTTGTTCAGTTTTTCTCTTTTGAGGTCGGAGGTAACAACTACCAGTGTCCTCAGCTGTCATCATCGTTAATTGACAGATGCAAAGGGCTTTCAGATTTTCTGGTGAAAGGTGCTACAGAAATGCATTGTATTATTAGCTGTGGTTTTCCAAAGGAGCCTGACTGAGTAGAGTGCCCAAGTCCCACAGAAAGCTGGGAGTAGAACCTAGCATTAGAACCTAATCTAAACTCACACTAGAGCTCTCCAAAGGTGATGAGGGAGAGTGCAGTGCACTGGCATTAGTTCAGGACTTAGCAAATGGGGGCTTGATGCCTGCTTTGGTACAGCTGCCCTAGTGACCTTGGATGAGACACTCAGGCCCACATTTTTAAAGGCATTCAGCATTGCAACTCCAGATAGATTTTGGAATCTAGGTCTCATTTTCAAAAAGCACTTAGGAGCTTATATCCTACCAACTGTCAAAGGGATTCTGGCTTCTGAGTGCCTAAATCCCTTGGCACTGCAACTTAGACTCCTAAATCCATTAGGCTTTGCAGACCCTAAATACCTTTACAGGTCTGGGCCTTAGTCTCTCTGTGTCTCCAATTCCCACCTGTAAAATGGGGATAACAGATCTCTCCTGTTGTAACATCATTAGGGCACTGTGAGGATAACTCCATTCAGGACTGTGAGGTGCTCATTGCTGTGGTAATGGGGCCACACACATACCTGAGACTGAAGGCTTCCACTGCAAGTTTCTTTGCCCAGGACCAAAGCTGCATCCCCTACAGGCAATTGATTCTTGCTTTGCATGGATTTGTCTGGCCTGGCTGCGAAGAAGCTACTGCTGCTGTCCCTGGATTGTTCATTGTTTCCGTCCTCCCTGACACCCCCACTTCCATCAGTATTAGTTTAATCCAAAGCTGGCTTCTGTACAAGTGCTTTTCACCCCTCCCCCCACTTCCTCCTTAGTGGTTCCCTCTAGCAGCTCATCCCACCAATCAGAGTGCAGAGAGATGCTCTTCTGATTTGTGATAAATAAATTAATGAATGAGCAGCTCTCAGGCCCTGCAGAGCGTCGGAGGGAGGCCAGGAAACAGGTACAGCTGTGGGGGAGGGGAAGGGGTAGCGGTAGCATGCAGCTCCAGGAGTGTGTATGGGTGAGTGGATCTGGTGTGGTCCTTTTGGCTCCCGGATGGTGAAATTGGATTACTTGTAAGATCTTTGAACTCAGCTGAGCAGGGAGATTCATCTCACTTATGTGTTTTTAAACGGGCCTTTAAAATGTAAGCACTGCTGAGTTCTTGCAAGGGGTCTGTTGCTTTCTTAGCACTGTGGAGACTTTTCCCCATAACGTGCTTGCCCCACACCCACAATATGCATCCTGTGGAATTTGCCCCCACTCTAGTGAATTTAGTGCTGGGAAAAAGTTGACAGCCCCAGAGCCTGAAGGCTTCTGTGTGTCCATAGGACAGGTACAGAGCAGATAACAACAAGGAAGTGTTCCCACCCATAAACTGCTCAGTCCTGACTGGGACAGACTGCCTCTAGGAATGAAAGAGAATTAAAATCTCTACAGTCTGTTCAGTCATTGTTAGTATTTTTATCACTGTAGCGCCAACTGAGACAGAGGCCTCATTGTGCTAGGTGCTGCACATATGCACTCTATCCCCCAAAGAGCTCACAGTCTAAATAAAAGGGTGGAAGGAGAAACAGGCACACAGAGGGGAACTGACTTTGCCCTGGTCACCCAGCTGGGTCGGGAACTGAGCCAAGGTTTCCTGGCTTTGAGTCTGCCAGATGACCAGGGAGAGAAGGTCCTTTGTCATGAGCATTGGAGGGGGTGGGGAGAGGTGGCTGGGTGGTTTCTTTTGGTGATATGGACAGCTGTGGTGGCTGCAGCCACCAGGTGGTGGCACATACAGACAGCCAGTACACATTCAGCATCCTGCTGGCAAATTCTGGCCCCCCTGAAATCTATGGGAGTCTTGCCACTGAATTTCTTGGAGCCCGGCTTTACACCCTGCCAGGTGAATGGCTCTGTAGCCCATTGCTGATCCCAATGCAGCCCCTTCTGTTTACTTTATCTATGAGTTTATTTTTAAGTTTGCAACCAAGAATTATTTGCCAACCCTGATTTCACCCCACTACAATGCTAATATGTTTTGCACCCACACTCCCTTCTTGGCCTGCTAAATTAAAAAGAAGTCTTTCTGATGTAGTTGGTCTCTCTCTCTCTACTCATCAGTAGCCTTGACCGCCTGGTCAGTGGATCAAAAGATATGGATTGGTAGGGGAGTCTTAAGGGCTTTTCACCCATTTTGACTCCTGTCTCAAGGGGCACATGCCGGCATCCTAGTAGAGATGCTTGAAATGCAAGATGTGCTTTCCCAATTCCTATGGCTTTTGAACAGCCTCATTGCATCATCTAGCACCCAGATTCCTTTCTCCCTTCTCCTCTCCTTTTGCCTCTGCTAGCAGATGTGGAAGGTCAGAAACATTTTCATGCTTTCTCTGTGGTCATAAATCAAGAGAGCTTAATCTTCAACATCCAGAAGTTTGTGATGAGAAAACACAGATCTGCCCCCCCTTCCCAATTTCAACCACTCCCTCCCTCCTGTCTTTCATATTCCCAGAACATCTAGTATGCATTAGGCTTCCAGCCATTGCACTGTGTGGTGTTAGACTAAGGGTCTTCAACCTGTGGCTCCAGAGCTGCATGCGTCTCTTTGGCTGCCCCCTTGTGACTCCAGACTCCATGTCCTCAGCCTGCCACCAGGGGACCCTGCAGGTAGCCCAGGCCAGGCTCTGGGCTCCCTCCTGCCATCAGGGGTTGGGGGGGGGGAGCATTCCTGGTTCCAGGCTCCCTCATGCCACCAGAGGACCTGTGGCAGGTATCCTGGCTCAGTTCCCAGCTTAGCCCCCCCCCCCCCCCCCACCAACAGAAGGCTACACCCATGATGGATCCCAAAACACATGGTTATTGAAGGAATTTTTTTTTAATGGCTCTTTTTGTCTTTTGGGTTGTTTACTCCTGGATTAGACCAAGCAGGAGAAATGGGGATAGATTTTTAACTGGGCATCCATGTGCCTGCATCACAGGCCCATTTTTTACCTTCTCCAGGAGGCGTTCCTCTGGAGTTAAGGGCAGGGGAGCCAAGGTCTTGCTTACATCTGCTCCTCAGTGAGCTCCCAGGCACCACAAGGAGCTGGCAGTAGCTCACAGGTGTTTTATTTTGGACTGGAATTATCATGTTGCAATGATCACCAGACTGTGGAAGTAGCCTCTTGTAGTTAGTGACTTTCAGTCATTACTGGGATGCCTTTGAACAGGATAGAAGTTGAAAAGCCACATCCGAGTACAGATTCCCTGAGAGATTCTGTTTCCCAAATTACCCCAAACCCACTTTCCTCCTGTTCAGCCCACTGCATTCCCTGGCCCACCATTCCAAGCTCCTAGATTTTCTAGCATCCGGCTAGTCTGTAGTTCATTCGACAAGGATGGACATCTGTGGTCAGGGGCGTCGCTGGTACAGGGCACATGGGGCTGTGCCCCAAATGGTTTTATGGGTCAGGGATGTCCCTACCTATGGTTCTTTCTCTTTCAGTTTCTTTGTTTTTTTTTCTGTAGTATCTTTCACTGCAGCATACAAGTGATACTCTGACAATGAGAGAAAAATTTGGTGTCCTGAAGCAATGCAACCAAATTTGTAAATAAATTCATATTCGGTTACACTGCTTCAGGACTTAATAGGGACATTGGATTTTTATCTCATTACAAGTGATTTGACCTCTTTCTCTGTATGCTGTTCCCCAGTGTTTGAATCTTTACAGCTGGTTTGATTTGCTGTTACGGTGTGACCTGTTCCCATGACTTACACCCCCCTGCATTTGTTTCCTCCCATTCTGTAAGTTCCCACATCTTCAAAGCGTCTGATGATGTGGGATTTTCTCTAATGAAAGTTCATGCAGTAAATGTATTTGTTAGTCTTCAAGGGCCACAAGACTCCTTGTTTGTTTTACTGAAGTAGATTAATACGGCTGCCCCTTTGGATCTTCTGATTTAGCCAGCTGGAGGCTCCTAGGCAGAACATACATCACCACAGAATGTTAGTAACAAAATGCAAAGGGGACATTAAAGGATGCTTCATGGATGGCCAGTGATGTGCCAAGGTATCACATCAGCTGGCAGGGGAGGGCACCATCATCCCTCCCTGGATAGCCCTGGTTTCACAAGGAATATTGAGTTCAGGTCTGGGCACCTAGTTAGCAAGAAAGATATTGCTATCTGTGGAGAAGAGCATGGGAAATGATTACAGGACTGGACAGGCTAAAAGGGTGAATGGGTCGCTTTTGAGATGTTGCAGGATACCATTGACTCCAGCTAGATGAGGGGCCTGCTCGGCACATCTGAAAATTAAACCCTCAGACAGGAATTTTCACTGGTGCATGAAGAAGTTAGATGAGCAAATCCCATTAGATTTCAGCAGGTCCCTGTGAACTAACCCAGCCTAAATACATCTGGTGAGGCTAAGCAAGACTCCATGTCCCCCAGCATCTGATGGGTGGGGGCACCAAGAGGGAAAGAAGAGCTACTTAGGAGGATACAAGAGAGCAGAACTAAGGCTAACAGGCTGTTCCCATTTTCTTAATACCAAATTTCCCAACAGCAAGGTTTGTTAAACTGTGTCAAGAACAGTGGCAGGTAATCAGATGCTTGAGAATTTTTAAGAGCAGCTTGGACAAAGCCTCTGAAAACAAGCTGTAGGTACGGCACAGTCCTGCATTAGCTCTGCCAGGGAAAGGCAAAATGCCCCAGTAGGGCCTATCCATCTCTGATGTGACATCTGACTCTGAGTGCACTGCTCAAGTGCACCACAAATTGCAAAGCAATACATAATAATTATCACCCTTGACTTTCTCACTGCACTCACAATTTCTGGTCTGGCTGGTACATGGAGAGACAGTGTTGCTGAGTTTCGGACATGGCTATAACCAGGACTGAGGCAAGTGGGCACAGGATGTTTTGCACCTTTTAGTGTTTTTACCAGTGAAGCAGATCACTGTGGCTCCTCAAGATGCCCTGGCACCCATTGACATGCCAACATGGGTTTTATAAGTCCAAGGGAGCCTTGCCAAGGCTAAAGGAGTCCAGCTAAGAGCAGGGAGAAGCCTGTCATCATGCTGACAAATATTGTCTTGTTGCTCTTTTATGCTCCCACATCTGTTGGCATCCATCTCTTTCTTCTCTCATATTTAGATTGAGGCTGGAGCCTTCTTTTTGCTCTGTGTTTGTACAGCCCCTAGCACAATGGTGTCATGGTCCACAAGCAGGTTTAAAACAAATATGTTTGAACAATAAAATGTTAATCTCATTATATTACTGACAACACTCACTGATGTCACCTTACATGTTACCTCTCAATCTGGCCCAGCAGATGTGATGTTGAGCAAGTCACACAAGCTCAGATTTTCAAATGGTCCCTGACTTCAGGTTGCCTCCAGTGTGCCCTACATTGGACACCCTGTGCCTTGTTCTCAGAGGCTGTTGTGCCTCCAGAAGTTCAGCCGAAGCCAGTGGGAGCTGTGAATGCTCAGGAGCTCTGAAAATCAAGTCCTAGGGCTCAAATCAGGTGCCCACAAAACAGCTGATAGGTGAGAACATTGCCATTCTCCCCAGTGTGGAGTGGGGTGAAAGGACTGGTCATGGGCTAAGCTTGGATTGGCTCTTTATTAGAGTAAATCACCTAAAATGGAAAATCAGTAAAGAGGAAACCAACTGCATGCACATCTGGACTGACTCTTTGCCCTGTGTTTGTCTGCTCCAGGCTTCCACAGGCCACCATGAGGGGAGCAAAGAGACCTCGGAGGTCAGCCGGTCGGAGGTGAAAGGCAAGAAGTCCTCCAGCCATGGCACCAGCCACAAGGGGAAAAAGACAGGAAGTGGGAAAAGCTCAGCCAGCTTCACCTCAGCTCCATCCAGCAGCACTTTCCAGCCTGCAGGTAAGGTGGCAGGGGCAGAGGGGAAGAGGAGACTGCAAGGGGAGAGAGAGAGAGAAGATTGTGCATCCCGTGAGCAAAAGGAGCAAAGATCACTCACAAAACAAAGCAGGAGGGAACAGTATAAGTCCAGCAGGTGAAGCACGGAAAGCAGCTAAACTTCTAGAGTTCTTGGTTCTCCACTTACCATTGTGGATCAGGATATGTTGAAGGAGGAATTTATAAAGAATTAAAAGGAACAGTGAACCAAACTCAGCCCTGGTGCAACTCCATGGCTGTCAGTGGAGCAGTTTGTCCACTTGGAGTTTCTTTTATTGGGCGAAATGGACATGATATGAGCTGGCTTTTGAGTATTGGAGGAGCTAGATGGAGTAGGGGGGCCAAGCCTTGTTATTAAATTTACAGAAATGTGTTTGAGAACACCTATCCATGCTGTTTTAGGCCCTTCAACACCCATTAAAATACCACCTCCACCAGAAAACTCAGGGTGTGTGGTCCAGCCAGGATCTAACAAAGAGTCAGGACACCTAGGCTCTGTTCTTGGCTTGCCCAAGGTGATATTGAGCAAATCACTTTCTCCCCACCACCTCATTTTCCCCCATCTAAAATTATACTGACCTTCATTCTGGGGGAGTTAGAAAACTTCATTAATTATTGACTGTAAAAGCGATTGAGGTCCCACCAGCATAAGCCAGAGTCTTACTGTTATGAACTCCATGTGGAGAGAAAATAATCAGGTCCAGATGTGGACGGGACTGGCCATCCTGAATAGGCCTGTCTTCACCACAAGGAAAGGAAGGCCCATCTGTCAGAAAAAAGTGTGAAGGAAAAGGAAAATATGGCAGTCTGTGCAGTACCTGCCTATCCCCTCTTTAGTCAGTGGTGTCCCCTCCTGCACTTTGGGTAGGTCCTGAACCAAAACATGATATCCAAACACCTGAGCTTTGGATCTAGAACTGAGCTCAAGAATCTTGGGTCCAGCTCAGACCTTGCCATAGCCATGGTCATAACCATACCTTCCTCTAGCACCTTTCATCCCATGGGATCCCAAACTGGGCTGGAGGCGTGGTAGCTGGCTGCTCCAAACAGTGCTCTGTGTGATGGTGAGAACTGGGGATAATCTCATTCTGACAGAAGAGTGTAGTGAAATCTGTACTGCTAGCACACACCTCTTATCTCTGCTGGAGAGGCCTTCCACACTGTGTGTCAGAGGTCCTGTACAGCTAACAGTGATCCTCCTGTAGCTCAGGCATCTGGGATTTTGCAGCAGGAGGGTTTGAAATCTGTTTCAGCCAACAAGGGCTGGGTGAGAGCCATTGTGAGCCCTACACATTGTCAGCCCCTTCTCTTTTCTCTCTGATCCCCCTAGGCACCTCATGCAGCTCCCTCCCATGCTCCCAGGATTTTGTGACATTCCCCAAGCTCGAACAGGAGGAGGAGAAGTACAGGAAGCCTGTCTCCTCCTCTTCCTCTTCCCACTGCTCGCCACTGTACGAGGGGCAGAAAGGGGACGTCTTCGAGCAGAAGGTCATATTCTCGGGCTTTGGCTCTATCATGCGCTTCTCCACCTCGGCGGTGAGCCAGCAGCGGGGCCGCGATGCCTCCCCTGTGGACTACAAAGCCTCGAACCCAGTTAGTGGCCCCTCGGGGGGTAGCAGCAGCAGTGGCGGCCACAAGCGTATGCCATCCCTCAGCATCGAGGATGGGGAGGTGCTGAAGGAGAAGAAGCACAAGGGCAGCAAGAAAAGCAAGCATGGGCCTGGCAGGCCGAAGGGAGGCAAGAATAAGGAGGTGCTGGGAAGCCAGCTGGCTGGGTCCACGGCCACCTCTGCCTCACCCTTCTCTGGGGGCTCCCTTGTCAGCTCCAGCATTGGCAACTCATCACGCTCCTTCAGCCACACCACAACCCTGCCCAGCCTCAGCCTGGAGTCCCCGCTGCTGGGCTCAGGTATGTTCCCCTTAGCACCCCCATCCTGTGAATCCCTTCCACCTGTTTTTCTATTCTGCAGCCTGAATGAGGCCCTCCTTCCCTGGCACCAGAGCTGGGATCTTCCAAGGTGTTTTGCTACCTGACCCCCATTCAAATCAGTGAGAGCTGGCAGCTATTTGAGTCCTTTCCCAATGAACACAGGAGTCCAGCTCCAGGGTCTTCGCTTCTCATGGGGCAGGCATGTGATTCCATTTCAGATGGCCATAAAACTCCAGTTCAGGTTCTTCTTCTTTCCATCCCTCCTGCTCTATCCAGTCCTGTGCCCCAAATCCATTCCTAACAGCCATAGAAATCCAGTTCAGATTTTTTTTGTCTCTTTTCTAAGGCTGGGTTCAGAATCCCTCCCAGGTGAGCCCAGGATTCCAATGTCAAGTTCATCTCCAGTCAGAAGCTCTGTCCTGACTCTATTCCAGATAGCTAGAGATATCCAGTTCAGGTTTTCCTCCTCCCCATCCAAGGCTGTGATCTGGTATCCAGTCCAGGTGAGCACAAGGATCCAGGCCAAGTCTTCCTCCTGTAGATCCAGCTCAGATGGGCATTTCACACTCACCTTTGCCCAGGTGCCATGGAATTTAACCACACTGGAGTTTATACACAAAGGAGAGATGGGGGGTGGGGGTGGGATGGTCACAGTGAAACCAGAAGTATCTAAGGTCTGGGCCCTAGATGAGGGATCAACAAACATTTGACACTGCCCCCCTTACTAAAGAAAAGACAAAGTTTAAACTAGCAGATGCTTGTTTATGTGAATGCTAGATGGAGGTGCCTGGTTTAACTCAGGGTTTATAGTGCAGCTATTTTAGCTGGTGGGATGACAATTTTTTAAGTTGATCTAGATTTGGTCTATGCTAGATCAAGCCAGCTCAGTCATACAGGAGTGAAAAATCCCCCACCCCTGAGCAGCAGAGTTACACAGACCAAAGTCCCATTTAGACAGAAGTCCACTCATTGCTGTAGTATCGCCACGGAATCACTATAGTGGCTTGGATACAGTTATTTGCCTTCCATTATGGGAATACTGTCATAAGCACACCTCACATCAGTTAGTGAGGTGTGCTTGTGATCGTATTCCCATAAGGCCACGCTAGGGGTAGACTGGTACAGTTAAAAAGGTGCAATTTTTACGTGTGGACAAAACTAGAGTCACCTTGCCTGGCTGTAGGACTGTCCTTGCCAGAATGCAGAGCAGCAGCTGTGAATTGTGGCAGGAAAGGGTTACAGCAAAGGAACAGGAGGAGGGGCTGGTGGAGGCTTGACACTTCTGGCAGCAAGCTGGTCTGTTGTGAGTTGTTTGCAGATGCTCCTATTTAGGTCACATTAGACGGCTGAGGAGGTGGAATTTTGTTGCCTGTGTCTGGGAGCTGTGGCCTGTTGTGTCTCTGCTGCTTGGGGAGAAAGTTTGTGGCAGGGCCGGGGAGGTGAACTGGGGATGTAGTCTAGGGAGGAGCTCTCAGGGATTGCTTCAGCCTCTATAAAGTCATAACCTTGGGCCATATTTCTCCTCCTCCCCCATCCCAGGGAACAACAAAGAGATGTTTCAGAGCTGGGGGATGGCTGCCAAGCTCCCTTCTCCAATTCACTCATTCTCTGACCTCCTCCTCCCCTTGGAAAAAGATGTTGGCAGGGGCTGTGCAGGCTCTGAGCCCTAGGAGCCGCTGGCTACCACAGATGGGGAAGACAGACAGACAACCTCTCCCTTCACAGTCATTTTCTCACCTAGCGGCCTCATTTATCCAGCCTCGCCTTGCTGTCTAGGCGTCAGCTGTGGTGTACATTGCCTTTCTCTGTGGGAACGTCATCCCATGTCTAAAGAGCCAGGGCTCTCCTCTGCCAGGGTTGAAGGAACAGCCATGCTTATGGCATTTGAGGATTGGAGATGCCAATGATGGCCATATATGATCATGAGCCAAAAGGTCTCCTTTCCCTTCCATTCTAGGGCCCAACATGCTACATGAGATGCTCTGTGCACCGGGTCTCTCAGGCAGCATGGGGCACTCTCTGCAGCATTTGGGGTAGTGCTCTCTGGCTTCAATTTTCCAGTCTCCACTCTTTACTGAGTGCCTTAGGTTCTGGGGAGCCCAACTGGAGAGACCTCAAGCCTGATTTTCACAGGATGCTGTGCCCCTAGAGTTCTGGATGAGTTGACTGGTGCTGATATCGTCTGAAAAACCACACCACAGCAGGGTCTTTAAATGAAGGCACCCCAAATCAGTGGAGACACAAAAATATTGTGGACTCTCTGTCCTCCACTTAATTTGGGATAGAGGGATTCTAATTTAAGCTGCTTTTAATAACCTCCCCCAGCTTGGTTTTCCTCTGGTGAGGTGGAGTCATAGATCACTGTGTCGGGAGAACTCAATCTGTGTAGTTCATCAGAATGAAGATCAAAGGGTGACTTGATTATGGTGTATACATTCCTTCATAGCAAGAAATGATTGGGTATTAAAGACTCTTTAATGTAGTGGAGAAAGTCCAAAGGAGAATGAATGGCTGGAAGTTAAAGCCAGAGAAACTTGCATGAGAAACTAGATGCAGATTTTTCACATGGGGGGTGATAGACCCTAGGAACAAATTCCAAGGGGAAGTGGTGGCAGAAAACTGAATGCCTTGCTGGAAGATGCTTTAGTCCAGCACAAGGTTATGGGACTCAGTACAGGGGAACTGGGGGAGGTGCCAGGCCTGTGCTAGACAGGAGGCAAGATGAGATGTTCTGAAACTCTCAATCCTCATGCTGCTCTGAACACTGAGGAGGGAGCTCTTAGTGTCTTAGTGCTTTGCCCCTTTTTTCCCCCATGTAGGGATCTACACCAGTAACAAGGACCCCATTTCCCATGGGGGTGGGGTGCTCCGGGCTGTGTGCAGCACCCCACTCTCCTCCAGCCTCCTCGCACACCAAGGCACCTCGTCGCTCCCCCAGCTCACCCGGTCCCCATTTGCTAGCACCATTCCTGCCTCCTCCTCTTCCTCAGTGTCCACCACCCAGGTAAGGTGCTGTGACAGGACTGTGTGGTTATTGTTCAGGAGGTGATTTGGGCCTGCCCAACAGCCCAGCAATGCAATGCAGCCTGAAGGGACTGGGGTGGCTGGGTTTTTCCCACTTAGAAGCAGTGTTGAGGATGGACCTCTGCTGCTCATCAGGTGGGCAGCAGCCTGCCGCATGTGTTTCCTGGGGGGCAGGAGAGGGCACTCATTTCCTGCATGACTACTCTCTAACTCTGATCTCCATCTTGTGGCATTCCTGCGTCTTCCCTGATCACCTGGGCACAGAAGAAGGATGATGCCATGGTTAAGAAGGTAGCCTGGCACTTGGGAGACCCAGGTTCAATTCTCTGCTTGGCCAGGCTCTCTGCAGGACTTTGGTTAAGTCTCTTAGCCACTCTGTACCTTAGTTTCCTGCTCTATAAAATGCGGCTAATAGCCCTGTCCTGCTGGGGGATAAAAATGTTACAGATGCTGTGCTACAAATGTATGCATAAGAGGGGCATACAAGATGTTATGGTAATGGGAAACAGTGTGAGCACCTTAGACAAATAGCAATTCTTAGCCAAGAAAGATGTTGGATATGAGCATTAATCAAAGGGATTGCTTCCCTAAGTCTGAGACCACCCTGATATTCAGCTGTTATCTGAACTGCTTGGACCAGGAAGATCAATCAAGAGCAGATTCTCCTGTGAAACTGCTGGTACTCTCTGCCTCTATTGTGGAATTTGTAATACTTCTCTCTGTTGGCTGGGACCATCTGGAAGTTCAGAGGCATGGAAGTTTAGCCTTAGGTTCTCCATGCCATTGAATGAGTTTTCTGTCTCTCTGGTTAATTTCCCACCTGCAGGTGTTCTCGCTGGCAGGATCCACCTTCAGTCTCCCTTCTCCACACATTTTTGGAAGCCCCCTGACCTCTGGGCTCACTATGAACCCTCTCTTGAACCAGTCTGAAAGCAGCCGGGCAGGTATGTGAATTGGAAGGTATGTGAGTTCAGAACTCAGAAGGAGTCTCCCTGGAAGAAATGAGACAATCACCTCCACAGTCTGAGCTCCCCTTCTCTGCTGTCTCCCTGTCCCAAGGGCTTGAAGGCAGAGGCTGTGTGCTGGGAAGTGAGAACAGTTGAGATCAGTAGGACCTTTGTAAGCTCTTTCTATGTCTGCATTAGCAGAGAACTTGGCTGGGGCTCTAGCAAGCCAGGGGGCATTCCTCTGATGAGAACACAGGTGCTATATTGTTGATGGGAGACCGTATCACTCTGGGTGGATACTAGGAGAGTGACAAAGGTGAACGTTTTGATATTTCATCCTTTTACCCACTTGATCTGCACAAATGCAGTGAAAATTTTCTGGATGATTTTACACAAAATGATGCACTAAAAAGTACTCAGCTTTTGTTTTGTTTTGGGATGATTTTGTACACTTTCAATTCTGGCCTCTCCATAAAATACAACAAAACAGCTATTTTCCCATTGAAAACACTCTGGCACTGGGAGGGGTTCATTTTCCCCGCCAAAACAGGCTCATTTGCTGTGGGAAAATGCCTGCATGGCCACATATTTTTCTAATCAAGCAGGCCCATTTTTAACATTGAAAAACAATGCAAAAGAAGTCCCCCACACTTCTGTTTTTCAGCCATTTTGCTTTTAGTTGTGACTATTTTCATGCTCTTCTGGGCCAGAATTTCCAAGAGCTCAGCGCATTGGATGTTAAACTCTTGTGGAAATCTAGCAGCACAGGCGTGGCTGTGGACTGAGCATTTGTGAGAATACAGGCCCCGTTTCAGATGCTAATCTCTTGAAAATTTGACCCCTCATGCATGCAGCACACCAGTATGTCTATGAGAGTGCAGCATGTACAAACGTATGTGATCACTCCTGTGTTTACATACACATGAGCCTGTGGAGGATGAGTATCTCTGTGTGCAAGCCACTGTGTGTAGGTGGGCAGGGGGGTGTCCATGTGCCTTAGAGCTTGGAACTGTTTGCATCCACATGAGGGTAGGTCTCTACCGGAGCTAGCGGTGTAATTTCCAGCTCTGTTAGTCACACTTGCTCTCATCCCTACGTTAGCTGTGACTGAAAATAACTGTGTAGCTACAACAGCATGGGCAGCAAAATGAAGGAGCTGCCCAAGCGCCATCCAACCTGAAACCCTAGCTACAGTCTCACGGTGCCTAGCCCTTCCTGGTGCCTGGGCAGCTGTGGCTATACTCCTTTTTAACATGCTAGCATGGATATGTGTGCCAGTGCTGGAAATGACACCTCCATCCCCACAGGGGATGTCCCCTGAGTGTATGAGGTATGTAACAATGAAGCTTATGTTGACTCAAGAATTAAAAGCCCAGTGTGCCAACGTCCCTCATACAAAGCACCTGTCTAGAGCTGGGATGGGAGAAAAGGTTGGTTCAGGAAGGTGTTTTCCCTCTTAACATGATGGGAGTGGAAGGAAAAGACACATCACCTCCTTTCTGCTTTGCTTGGCTGGGTGGGGATGGTTGAAGGAGAAGGGCTCACTTGCAGGAATGGTCTTGTGGTTGGACTGAGGAGTCCTGGGTTCTAATGACTGTGGACAAGTGACTGAAGGATAGACATTGAAAACAGCTTGGTCCTCCAAGTGTAGGTACTGAGTTCTTTTTAAAATCTGACTCTTAGCGTCAGCTTCCAATGTTGCTCAGTTTGCTTGAGTAGGATATTTGCAAGATCTAAGAGATGTTTCTTCAGCCACAGCCCTAAAACCTTCTTCACAGAGCAGCTGCCTCATAGAGAACCTCTTGTTTGTCTCCTTTTGTGATCTCTGTCACCTCTCCTCCTGATCTATCTCAGGAATTTATATGCTCTCCAGCATTGTAGTATTTGAGCCCTTTTAATCTGTTTATCTTCTGAGGTAACAGATTGCTGTTATCTTCATCTTCATTCTGAGAAACCAAGGCATAGAGAAACTAAAATTACTCATTTGAAGTCATACAAGATACTTTTGACAGAGGATAGAATTGAATCCTGGTCTCTAGCTTGTTAGCACCCTACGCAATGGGCCACCTTTGCCTCTGATGACTCATTCTGGCAATGGGTTAGAACCAACTTCCTTTTGCTGCTGTCCCCAAGTCTCCTCTTCACTCTTGCAGCCATGGGGCCTTCTCTGGTCACTGGAATGTCTCCGTGGTCCCTAGAATGACCTTCAGAAAGTGGCTATTTCTCACCAAAGAGAAGGAGTCAGTTGAATGTGACTGACAGGCAGAAACTCCTATCTGAGCAGGACAGCAGGACTTCCATTCTACCTGCCAGTCCACTGGGGGCCTCTCCACAGGGCTGCTTGGGCAGAGGGCAGCTTCATCTCAGCCTCAGAGGCTGCAGCCAGTAACCAACTTGGGTCATTACACTGTAAATCGTGCCACCCCTGTTGCCCTGCAGTTCTTCCCACAGGGAGCATCCTGGATCCTGGCATGTAATAAATGTTTGTGAGATGGGGAGGAGAGGTAGGTCAATTGGGTGGCACAGTCTGATGCTCACAGCATCTGATACATACCAGAGTGCTGGGGGAGGTTTGTTAGCTGAGTGGCAGTCATGAGGCGGGGAAGAGAAAGCATCTGGCTGATGATTATACTCTGCTTTATTCTTTGTGAGGCTGGTGACAGCACACAAACACAGCAGAGAATTTTCAAACATCTATTTGTACCTGCAGTCGGGACCAGTTTCCCCAAAGAGCTCAGCTTTTTGGGTGCCAGCTTACTGTGAAAATCTGGCCACTTATGTGTGCAAAAGGGAGCTGAGTTCTTGGAAATTTGGCTTTTGCCTCTGTGGAAAGCTCAAACTGGAGTGGGTGAAGGACTCTGAGTGTGTTGTGCGTCAGTGGCATCTGTTAGAGCGGTGTCTGTCATAGCATTTGCACACAGTGAATTTGTTCTCTCAAGCCCTTTGGGAAAAGTATTACCCCATTTTACAGATTCCTGAACTTCCATGGTGAGATGGAACCCAGGAACCCTGACTCTCAGGCCTTTCAGCTCTACACCATGCTTTTCTCTCCAGCACAGCAACATCTAAAGAGAGGGAGTGTTGGAGAGAGACCTTAGCAACACAGGCAGTCCAGGCTAAGCTCTCTGGACCAGGGGCACTGTCCTTTGCTATATGTTTGAATAGCACCAGCACATGCTAGTTGGGCCATGAAGACCTTACTGGGAGTAATAAGTAAATAATAATAGCAGTCAGTCCCAGAGCAGGCACCACAATCAGAGCTGGCTGTATCAATCCTATCCAGTCTATACAGTCTCTTCTCTGGAGTCCATCCCTGTTGTAATTGAGTCCATGCCTTCTGGCTCTACTCACACCTGTTCCTAGTGAGGGGTAGCATCCTGGTCAGTGACCTTTGGGGTATAACACCCAGTGCTTTGTCCAGCTCAGTAAGGGAGTGACTGTAGCTTAAAACAGGTGTAGGAGTCCTATTTCTCTTATTCCTCAGAGAGACAGCCACCTTCAGGATCTCTATCAAGCATTCATAAAACTACAGTACCCACCTGCGGAAATGAAGAAACAGATTGACAGAACTAGACGGGTACCCAGAAATCAACTACCATGGGAGAAGCCCAAGAAAGAAAACAACAGAACACTACTGGTCACCACCTACAACCTCCAAGTCAGACCTCTGCAGCACATCATCAAGGATCTACAGGCCATTCTACAAGATGACCCCTCACTCTCTCAAGCCTCGGGAGACAGACCTCTCCTTGCTTGTAGACAGCCCCCTAGCCTTAATCGGATAGTCACCGACAACTACAGACCAATCAACAGAACCATTAAATAAGGCACTTATCCATGAAACAAACCACATTGACAGTTTTGTCCACACATCTGCACAGAAGACACCATCACAGAACCTAATCAAACCAGCTACTCCATCAAGGGCTCATTCACCTGCTTGTCCCCCAATATGATTTATGCCATCATATGCCAGAAATGCAGCCCTTGCCTTATCTATTGGACAAACAAGACAGTCTCTGTGCAACAGAATAAATGGACACAAGTCTGACATCAGAAATTACAACATTCAAAAACCACTAGGGGAACACTTCAATCTCCCAGCTCACACCATTGATGATATGTTAATAGTTGTGTTCAGACAAATGGATAACAAATTGAAGCTTCAAAGAGAAACTGCAGAGCTGGAATTCATATGCAAACTTAACACTGATGCCTCAGTGCTAAATAGAGACTATAGATTTTCTTCTCATTACAACAGATAATTTGACCTCATCTTCCTCTATATGCTCTTTCCCATTATCTCAGTCTTAAAAACTGCTTTGATTTACTGTCACAGTCTGACCTTATCCTATGACTTACACTTCCCTGCATTTATTTTCCTCCCATTCTATAAGTTCCCCATCTTTAAAGTATCTGATGAAGTGGGATTTTTCTCCCATAAAAGTTTCATGCAATAAATAAATTTGTTAGTCTTTAAAAGTGCCACAGGACCCCTTGTTTGTTTTGCTGTCTCTCCTAGGTACTAGTGTGGTAATGTGTCAGACATCTCAGCTTAGTGCCCTAACCACCTTCCACCTTCCTCTCAGCTCCCTGGACTACCCCCTTCCTCTCCCCACTCAGAGGAACAAAAGGGCCCAATGATTCCAGAGGCCCCAGGCCAGCACCCTAACGCCTGCGCGAAGAACCTTGTGGGGCTGTTACGTAAGTGGTGGGGTGGGGTGAAGAACTACACAATGCTGCCACCTTGTGGAGACTGTGGCATTAGCAGCCCTTTGGCACAGGTGCTAGTTGCTAGAAGTGGGGAAACTTTATGGAGTTGCTAACAATTTCTTGCCTGCTTCTGTTTCCCTTCCCAGATCCTGACCTGGAAGACTGCAGTTTTGGCTGCCGAGGGACATCCCCGCAAGAAAGCCTCTCCTCCATGTGAGCTAGGGTGACCAGATGTCCTGATTTTATAGGGACAGTCCTGATATTCTGGGCTTTTCTTTATATGGGTGCCTCTTACCTCCCCCACCCCCATCCCAATTGGTCACACTTGTTGTCTGGTCACCCTAATATGGGCACATTTCAGTGGTCTTTCTCCAACACTAGGCATGGGGGGGGGGGGCGTGCTGTCCTGGCTACATGGGCATGGCTGGGCCCAGGGATGTAGGGTGAACTAAAGGCCTTGCCAGTGGGTGGTGCAGAGAAATCGAGGAACTGGGGGTGGGGGAGGAGGCAGCCCTATCCCAGTGTGAAGCAGACATGGGCTGGGGAATGGGAAGGGGTGTAGCAGTGCAGCGACAGCTCCTCCCAGTGTGGACTATAGAGAGCTGAATGACCTGAGTTCATCTTCTGACAGCCCTTCTCTTGGGACCACTCCACAGGTCTCCCATCAGCAGCCTCCCAACCCTCTTCGACCAGACCGTGTCCTGTAGCACCAGTGGGCAGCTGGAGAATGTCCCACAGGCCACCCCCAACATTGAGCAGCTCCTGGAGAAGCAAGGCAATGGGGAAGCTGGCGTAAACAGTGAGCTGGGAGTGGGGTGGGCTGGGGGATGACCCATGTGGGGCTGGGGGACTCGAGAGACCTGCCACCAGCTTTGTGGCCACTGGTATCTGGCAGGGGTCGACCTCTTCCCCTCTGTTTGGAGTCGACACTACAGAGGTTTGACAGGGGCGATCCAGGCACAGAGGCTGCAGACAGACTTTCCCAGTATAAAGTGGGCTCGGCAGGGTGGGGAAAGAGGTGCTGAGACAGCCCTTCCTGTTGTGGGGAGGGGTGGGATGAGCAGTGCAGACAGCCCCTCCCAGTGTGGGAAGGGGGGATGTGTTCTAACCTGTGCTGAGGTGGCTGGTACACCCATCCCTCAGCACAGTAGATGCTCTAACTGTGTCACCCCCCCATGCATCCCCTCTTTTCCTTCCTGCCCCCTCCCTTCCCTTCCCTCCCTCTCTCTGACCCCACCCTGTCCCCCTTCTCCCCTTTCGTTTCTCGCAGTTGTAGAAATGCTCAAGGCCCTGCACTCCCTGCAGAAGGAGAACCAGCGGCTGCAGGAGCAGATCATGACCCTGACAGCTAAGAAGGAGCGGCTCCAGCTCCTCAATGTCCAGCTCTCTGTCCCCTTCCCAGTGGTGACCACCAGCAACGGGCCTTCCAGCCATGCCCAGTACATCCTGCCTGCCAATGGTGAGGGGCAGCCTCACTCAGGCCTCTGATGGGGGGGGGGGGCCACTCCTGCTCCTTTGTATCAGTCTTGCCACCCTGGGAGCCTGCCACAGAGGGGATCTCTGGACCAGGGGAGGGGAAGAGCCAGGTTCTGGTTTTATTATGCTGCTTAAACCATGCCGGATCCAGCCATTGGTTGTATACTTTGTCCCCCCATGTCTCCCAGGTGACACTGCACTTCATCTCTGACTGACTAATGAATTTGTAATGAAAGACAATGCTGGGACTCAAGCAAGTTTTTATGTTCATAACTGATGTGGCAAGCTCAGAACTGCTGGGGCTGTGAACTGCCATGCCTAGCAATGTGGGGGCTAAGTGAATCACTGCCTTCTCTCCCCTGCAGTGTGCAATGACTCCCTGAGCATCAGCAAGAACTCCCCCTGCAAGAACAGCTTTGGGATCGAGAACTCTCTCTCCACCTCCTCCGAGGTATGGTGGCCACCAAGACCCAGCAGCCAAGTCCAGGGACCAGTGCCCCCCATACTGTGTGACTGCTCACCGTCAGCAGCATAGGGCAATGGCGAGACATGCCCCCAGATCGAATGGGAGGGCCCAGCACAGTGAAATCGGCTTGCCTCCTGCCCCCTCCCACTCTGCCCTGGCTGTTCTGGGTTCGGAGGAGCTGGCTTTCTGCTTATGGATTCAGGGCAAATGAGACCACGATTGGGTTCCCTTAAACTTTGACAGCATGTTCCAGTGGCACATCCTGCTTCCCCCATCCCCAGCCTGTGGAGGGCTGTGGTGTTGGTTTTTATTCACTACTTGCTTTGGCATAGGAGAAACTCCAGCCCCAGAGGTCTAGGTGCTGTATAAACCAATAACAAAGGAAAGTGAGAATGTCAGCTGGAGACTGGCTCTGGCCCTAGAGATTGGGAATCTATTTAACAGCTTTCAGCAAGGCATGGGAGAACCCTGTTATGTTCCCCCTCTAGCTTCTGCCCAGAGGCAGTAGAGGAGCTGAATGGCCATTAGCCAGGACCCAGGGTTCAGTTCTCATCCTGTCTCCCTTTCTCTCCTTATCCCCTCAGGATCCGCACTCAGGCTGTCCCAGCAGAAGCAGTTCATCCCTCTCCTTCCACAGCACCCCTCCTCCCCTGCCTTTGCTGCAGCAGAGTCCCACCTCGCTTCCCCTTCCTGGGGTGCAGCAGCAGCAGGTCAATGGGCTGGCGAGGGTGACACCTGGCACACTTGGGGGAAACACAGCTGCCAATCACAGCCTGGCCACAGGGCCTGTGGTGGATGGCCTGATCGGGAACCTGACCGGAGGCCAGCAGGTGCCCATCAATGGGATCCTGGGGAATCTGAATGGAGCACCAGCCAGCCAGACACAGAATCCTCTGACGCAGACGAGCGGGCCACCCACCCTGCAGCTCTCCACCACCCTGAGCAGGTGAGAGGGGGCCCAGCACAATCATCCCTGGATCTTTGACCCCACCCTGGCACAGCTTCACTCTCCCTGCTGGGCTGCCTGGAGGCCATCTTTCCTTGCATCCTGATCCAGCCCTCTGTCTTCTTTTTCCTCCAGTGCTGCACCTCCTTCCTTCAGGGCCCAGACTTACTCTGTTGCCCTGACTCCCATTTGCCCTGGACCTTGTTCGCACTAGTTGAAACCCATTCTGAGCTGCAAACAATCCATGCCCTATTTACACCATCATCCATGAGATTGCAGGCATTTTGGGGCTTGAAAAGGGCTCTGCAAAATGATACTACATGTAACAGCAGTGTGGACTAGTGGATGTGGTCCTGGGCCCTAGGAGAGCTGGTTTTGTTTCCCCCTCTGCCACTGAGCTGGTGTGTGACCTCACTTCAGCTCTCCATGCCTCAGGTTCCCCATATGTAAAGTATGCTTATCCACATTTGTAAAGGGTTTTGGTGTTTTTAGCTGGAAAGGGCTAAGTAGCAGCATTCCTGTATCTGCGAATCCACTTGCAGCCTGGGGTCAGGCTCCTCTCTTTGCAAACGAATGCATGAGTGCTCCAAAATTAGCTGTGTACAAGGCAAACTAAATGTGTACAGCTCAGACCACAACAAAGCACTGTGTGTTCATTTATTCCCCAAAGCATGCAAAGGGATGCAGAAAGCTACAGGTGACAGTGTGCTAAAACACATGCGACATATTAGGCGCTCTGCGGGACAGAACGCACACTCCTTGTGAGTGAGGCGGTCCCTGCTCCCAAGAGCTTGCAGTACAAACAGACAAAAGGGGGGGGGGCCAGGAAGGAAGCAAGGCACAGAGCAGGTAAGTGACTTGCCCAAGGTCACACACATGCTTAGTGGCAAAGCTGGACTAGAACTCAGCACTCATGCTCCCTAACACAGCATTCTTCTCAGTGGGCAGCACTACAGCTTATGTCAGCTGTTCAGTTTGACTTCTAAGGGACTCTCAATTTAAATGATTTCAGCAGTAGGTTCTTTAACTAAGGACCCTGGCTCATAAGTGGCAGCAGGTCTTCACCTCTGAGTCGAATGCTTGCCTTGGGGCTGGAAGTGGGAGGCAGGGATGGAAATACCCCCAGCAGGAATGCAAAGCAGCAGACTACACTAACATCCCCCATATTCCCTGCAGCATGCCAGGCCTGAGCCCACTGACAGAGCAGCAGCGGCACATCCTGAACCAACATGAACACCAGTTGCAGCAGCTGCAGCAGCTCCTGACGTCCCAGCCGCTTAATCCAGTAGGTGTCACTGCACCAGTTTCTTCCTCCTCCAGCCTGGGGACAACGTAGGCCCCGTGAATAAAGAATGACAGAAGCCTGACCCATCCGTTGCCATGTGTGCTAAGGCCTTGTCTATATGCACAAGTTGTACTTATTTAACTTGGACTTTATGTGCACACGTCCTGAAACTGGCACCAAAACTGCCTACATCAACCCAAAAATCAGTTCTTAAGCCAGTGCTATCCCCAGTGTAGACAGTCTCATTTTTGATATTGAGTGGCTTATTTTCGTTTAGTTGAAACTGATTACAAACTACTTGAAGCTGAATTGACATATGGCAAGTTTAAACTGAAATAAGAGCATCCACACAGCCTCTGACACAGTTTAACGAAATTATGTAAAATCATTGCTTACGCTCAACCAGCGTAGCTCTGGGTGTGTAGACAAGTACTAATCTTGTTTCAAATTGAAAACCCCATTGTTTTGTGTAAACATTTGTGAGGGGAGAAAGATGGCCCATTGAGTGCTTCTTGGCTGTTGGGCAGACTGGATTCAATTCCCTACCCTGTTACAGGGTCTCTGTGACCTTGGACAAGTCACTTAGTCTTTTGGTCCTCAATTTCCCACCTGTAAAATGGGGATATTAGCACTTCCAGGAGTGTATGAGGGCAAATATATTAAAGATTTTGAGGCGCTCAGATCTGTGGTAACAGAAGGGCAGTTAAGTACCTTATTCAGAGTGATCAGATCAGAAATAGTGCCAGCTTAGCTTTCCACCCTTTCAAATCAGGATTAAACCAGTATACATGTGTTCAGACTCCAAGTGGCCCGGGTTTCAGGAACTCACTTCTCACACTGAGGTTCCATTTGCACTGCAGCAGAAGGGTTGATTGATTTAAAAAAAAAAAAAAAAAGGTTTGGGGACAACCCTTGCACCTGCCCCCTCCCAATGCCCCCCCCCACTTGGCTCCACAGTCCGCAGCTGGCTTCCATTCCACAGCCTGGATCCTGCTCTGGCTCCAGGGCCCTCCCCACCACAGCCCTCCCATGGCCTGTCTCCCCTCCACAACTTGGCCCCAGTCCCTGCTATGGCCATGGCTCTGGCCCTTCTTGTGCTTTTGCACCCCCCAGTGGCTGTGACCCGGCTCTGCCCCCACCCCAGTGGTTCCCCCCTCAGCACGCTCCAGCCCTCCACTCAGCCTTGGCCCGGCTCTGACCTCCCATGGCCAAGGCCCAGCTCCCACCCCCTGCTCCTACAGAGAGCCCTGGGTCACAGAATATTAGGACTGGAAGAGACCTCATGAGGTCATCTAATTCAGCCCCCTTGCTCCCTGCTACACATTCCATTGTTGTCTCCAGGAGTCCAGTGGCCTGGCCCTGCCTGAGTCTCCGGTCTCCAGGCTCCCTGTTTTGCCCAGGTCCGGGGACCTCCCACCCGTTTCCCTCCCCATTACCTGCTGGAGCCCAGGCCAGCCCCAGAGCTGCCATCCCTGCACATGCTGCCTGGGCCTGAGAAGAGGGAAGGATTTAAATTTCCTTCCTCCTCTACTGCCCTGGCTCCATGCTGCTGGGGAGAGGAGGAGCCAGCAGCTCCTCTCACTGCTCCTGGCAGGCAGTCTCTGTGTACCTGCACTGCTGTGGGGGCTGCGATTCAGAGCACTGACTGGAGACACATGGGGCTCCTACCCCCTGTGCCCAGTGCTAACGATGCTCCTGCGCTGCAGTTTGAGGTGTGATTGCTGCTCAGGCAGGAACTGCTGAAAATAGCACTGTAAACACAGCAGCGCGGGCTCCCATGCATGCTCTAGAAGCCTAGCTGGAACCCAGGGCATGTCCTTATGGCACCAGCCCATGTCCCGGCAGCTGCACAGCTATTTTGGGCAGTGACAGAGTAGCACCACTAGCTCTGTATGTCCAGGCTGTAGTGGCAGCTGGGATTGCTGCATACCAATCAGGCTGCAGTGAGCCCTCTGCAGGGCATTCAGCAGGAAAAGCGGGCATACCTGTGACTGACTGGAAAAGCAATACACGACCTTGGCATTGGTGGGCAGGCAGCACCAGTACAATTTAGACACCAAGGCAGGCTGGAAGGTGGGTGAAGTGGGAAAGAGGCCATATGTAACAAAAGCCTGAGTCTCCTCTTACTTAAACCAGCCGAATTCCAGTAACTTCATTGGGGAACAGTCCTGATTTACACTGATGTAAGTGAGATCAGGCCACATGTAGGGGAGGGGTGAGACTGCCTTATTTTCCCATCTCTTCTCATTTGCTTGCCCTCACATTGTACCAAGTCAGCATCCAGAGAGAGTGCAAAAATGGAGCCTGAATTCCCCTGAATTTCACTTGTTTCTCTGGCCAGCTGGTGTGTTGATGTCACCGCTGAACTGGGCCCCAGATTTTATGGTACAACAAACAAATCTATGCTTATGTGCTGGAAACAATTGTTCCAGTTCCTATTTCATTTATACTCATGAATCTTCAGTAGAGTTAATCCCAGGTTAAGCTGGTGTAACTGAAAGTACAGTTAGGGGCCGTGAATGCATAAACTATCATAGGGCAGATTCCCAGTTAGTTGGAGTCAATGAAGCTATGCAGCTTTACATCTATTTAAAATCTGACCTAGTCAGTGCTAAACTTACTTATACACAGAATTCTAGGTTAAGATATTTATAATCACAAAAACATTTTTCAAAGGGATTGTCTTCTACAGTAGCTGGTGTCATCCCTTGGTCCCTCTGTGTATGAGAGCTAGTAGTTAGCTCCACATATGTATTCTCTTGGTTAATGGTTTCCATGGAAGCTAAAGTGATTTAATCTGATTGGATCACACCTCTGGCAGCTCCAGGTAAACTGGGTCCCATCCATACTCCCAGGATTCAGCTCATCTGGAGTAATTAGCTCCATCAGTTGTGATTAAATAGAACAAGGTCAGTTTTCAGGGAAGGGGGCAATTGGAAGCCTGTCTAACAATACATAGCAAGGAATTCCACAACCTGCTGGACATTAGGGCATTAAATACTGCCCACAGATTGAAAGGGGGCTAAACTGTTTGGTGGGCCAACATGCGTGTAGGGATCTTAAAACAGGGGTCATCCAGTCTCACACTTCAGGAGCGTATCTACTTTAGGAAACCAGATCATACTAGAGAATATGGTAACAAACACACAATATTAAACATGACTTAGCCCCTTAGTCTGGACAGGGATATGTTGTGCTTAAAAATGGGTCAGCTGGTTGTGATTAAGCTGGTGGGCACAACATAACAGTGGTAGAGCAGAGGAACAGAGGGAAGCTGTGTTGTGCTGAGTTAGTGAACCTGGTGTCAGTCTGTTTCTTCATATCTGTGCAGCATATGGGTTATAGCATGCAACATAGAGGTACCTGTATGCCATATCTGCCATGTTCTCTCTCTCTCCCTGAATCCAGACTCATTCTCTCTCTCTCTCTCCAGGAGCAGCAGGCCTTGGTGTTCCAGATGATACAGCAAATCCAGCAGAAGAGGGAGTTGCAGCGACTTCAGATGACCGGCACTTCGCAGCTGCCCATGACTAACCTTCTGACAGCCACCTCCACACCCCTCCTCCACTCAAGCGCCACTGCCCTGATGACCTCTGCTGCCCCACCCCCTCCCAACGGCAGCTCTCTCATGGCATCCATCTCCCCACAGCAGCTCAACCCCAGCAACAGCCTGATGGGAACTCCAACAGCCCCACCTCTGACTGCTCCTGGGAACAGCCTGCTGGCTTCAGGAGCGGGGGTCCCGCCAGTTCTTTCCGCACAAAGCAACCCCTTCCTCAGCCTCCAGACGGACAGCAGTGCCCAGAAAGGAACGGTGCGTGCATTATTGGTATTATGGTAACGCACAGGAGCCAGCTGAGATCAAGGCCTCCCTGTATTAGGCTCTGTATAGATACATAGTAGGAGACAGCCCCTGTCCTCAATGAGCTTACAGTCTAAATAGGGGAAACTGAGACAGAAAGAGGCAACATCTTGCCCAAGGTCACAAAACACATCAATGGCACTGCTGGGAATGAACCCAGTGCCGTACCTATGAGGCCCCACTGCTACTCTGACTCATCTGCCTTCCTCATTAACCAGCTGCTTGGGCCTGATCCTGCTTCCACTGACATCAGTGGACTCAAGACAGGGCACTGGGGTGAGCAGAGATGCACCCAGAGATCCATGCACACAGAAGCAGGCATGGGGGCACCTCGATTTGCCTCTGTCATTCATGACACCTTGATGGGGCAACTCCTCTTCCTGCATGCTGACCTTGTTGGCTTCACGTGTGAAAATACAAAGGGATTGCTTGACAAAGCCCCATTCAGCTCACCACCTCCCTTCTCTGTCCATCATTTACCCTCTAGACAGGCCTAGAATGCCCAGTCCGGTGGAGCACTGGGAAACGATGCCAGAGTCAAGGAGGCCAGCCTGCCAGCTCCCTTCTGTTTAAACTAGGAGTGAGGAGGTCTCCCCTCAAGCTCAATATTTCTGCTGATCTCCACCTCAGAACAGCATGGAGTCATCATTCAGGCTAAAATACCAAGGAGTTGTGTGGCACTTAATGACCAACAGATTTATTTTTCATATGAGCTTTCGTGGGAGAAAATCCCACTTCGTCAGATACTTCAAAGATGGGGGATCTTACAGAATGGAAATCAATCAATCAATCAATCAGTTAGTCTTTAAGTTCCACATGACTCCTTGGTTTTTTTGCTGGACTAGACTAACACGGCTGCCCTTTTGGAAATCATTCAGGCTACCTCCCCAGCAGGGTCAGATGGGCAGCTTGTTTGTGGGTGGCCACCCACCTAATCAGTGCTGACAACCAGGGCCCTAACTTCAGCAGGGTGAGTGGGGCTTTGCCCCAGGTGTGCCAGAGCAGCTCCATTGAGTCACTTTATTAAAGGTCGCATTCTGCACTTCTCACCCCAGGCGAGATTGTAAGGGGTTCGTTCCAATCGGAAAGTGCCCCAGGTACCATAAATAGTAGTTACAGCTCTGCTGACAACTCTCTTTTCTATGTCTTTTTTTAAAGAGCATGAGTGAAAAGGGAGCTCCTCACACCCAGGACAAGGGCTAAGCCCTCCCAGCTGGACCAACAGCCAGCTCCTTTTTGCTACAGGAACGCGGCTCTCCATGGTCACAGATTTGGATACTTTAGAGCAATGAGCACAAGGCTTCTGAGAAGGTCTTCCCAATGATGGGTAATGTCAGATGATGCTTTGGAAGACAACGTGTCTCCAACCAAGACCTGGTATCAGGTGCCCTTCCAAGAGGAGAGATGAGGCAGAAGGGTCCCTGCTGCTTTGATCCGGGGCGCCGTGGCACAAAGTGAAGTTACATGTCTCCTTGCTGAGCAGAGGGAGAGAGGTCGCCTTTGCTCTTACACCTTCTAGTCTCTTCTCCAGAGTGTGTGTGCGTGCGAGGCTTCCAGGATAGGGCATTAAATCAAGACCACAAAGCCCTGTAGACCAAGACCACAGCTGAAGGGTCATATCTGCTTGTTTTCCACACAGCATTCAGAGTTTGTGGCAGCATCTGGCACGATGCCAAATACCTCCTAGCTGGGACAGTGAGGCAGGGCAGAGACAGGGGTTCTGTTCCATCAGATGGGAAGGCGAAAAGGATGTGAGCTTTGAAAATCCTGCCAAAGACCTACAGCTGTGACTCCCCACCTGTCTTTTGTCTTGTGAGCTTTGAAGGAAATGTTCCGTCCTTGGTAACTACTGTGCGTGGGGCATGGCCCCTCCCACAAGATCCAAATCCAGTGTGAGAAGACAGGGATGGCGGAGCTATTGGCTGTAAGGGTGAAAGCCACCTTCTTACCCTAGCCACTTCGGTGAGTCAACCTGCTGAAAATTAACCTTAAAGACACAAGTGAGTCGTTTATGCCAGCTGCAGGGCTGACACCAATTGGTCAGCTGAGTGCTGCCCTTCCCACATGAGAAGCACACTCCTCTCTCTCATGCTATCTTTCATTCTCTCCTTACAAGGTCTACAGGCCCAGCATTATTAATTGAAAAGGGCTAACGCCTGTATTGCTGACCTACCCCATTTCTAATCTAGGCTGACTGTCTTCTCACAGGGCTAAAATGAGAGGCACCAAGGAGGCAGTGGGAGAGTCTGAAATCTGGTACTACTTTTCCTTAACCACCCCTGAAAATGGCTCCAGTCTGGCTGAGAACCTTCTGTACCCTCGCTGGCATTAGACAGTCCAAGCCCTGGAAATCTGCCAGTCTTCCCAGCATAGGATAGGAGGCGCCTTGTTACTTTACACTGTCTGGTCTTAACTCCACCTTGAGATCTAGGCCTGTGGAAAAGAAACCTGCTTCCTCTAAGGTTGGACACTGTGGGTTTTTTGGACAGTTGAAGGGAGAGGGAATCAGCGTCAAACGTTTGAATTCCCACTCCCCTGGGTTAAATTCGGATCGCTTGAGGAGGTGTGGGGAGTATCAAGATTCCAGTGAATGGAAACACTTGAGGGTCTTAAAAACTTTCCAGACTTTACCGGATACCAATTATTTTCAGCACATCTCCACCGCCTCGTCTGGTTTGCACTATTCAAATTTGCCAGCGGTGGGTCTGTGCTGATCCCGGTGGAAAAACTCATTGCCATTCAACTTCATCTAGGAAATGCAGTTCACATTTGTTATTTTATTTGATTTTAAAAGTCGTTGCCCCAATGGTTGAACAGAACTAAAAGTAGAACATGCCCTCTGGGGGTGGGTCTTGGTTTCTGTTGTGTGAACTGGGCAGAACAATGCTATCTTTTTGGAAAGCTAATGTTCTTTTAAAGCTAATGTTTAACAGCAAGAAGAAGCTACTGGAAAGATGGAGATGGCAGCTATAAAAGTGAAAATGGATGAGGGGAAAAAGTAGTTTTGGTCTTTCCTTATGGTCCCTGCAACATGGACGCAGATAGGAGAGGCTGCAAAATGTGATTCTAGTGAATAACCATTCCTTCTCTCTCCCCAGCCAGCTCTTGAGTGAGTTAAGAATCAAGATGTGCCAAACTTCTGTCAACTTGGTACACTTTAAAGATTGGAACATTGAATTCCATTTTTGACTGGCCTGATTTTTTTTTTTTTTTTTTTTTGCCCCCTTACCCTGAGTTGCACAATTCTGTGCCTGCACTTTTTCATGTCATTTCCCCCCGCCCTCTGCACAGGTGTGGCTCCATCCTGCAAACTCTCCCTCAGTGAAACAGTGCAAATTAGCTGGTGTGGCACAGACCTAGCATGGGCCTTTGTGATCCTGCCTATGCAGAACTGCAGTTTCAGAGGCTGGCTGTGCTAAAAGCCAGTCACAAAATATTCTGTCATCTGCTGTTCTGGGTGTGTTCCTTTCCTATAGAATTCCAGATTAAGGTTACCATCTATCCCTCTGTTAGGCAACAGTCACTATTAACATGAAAATGTTTGTGAACAGACACATGCCATCATGCCCAGAGCTGGTCAAAGTGTTTCCAGTTTTTAACCAGGTTTCAGACTTTGACCTTTGGGCTGGTGAGGGAGAGAATTTCATTCCCCCCACCTCCATTCCAGTTCCAACCAGCTCTAGTCATGGTGCAACAAGTTTATGCTTGAGGACAAGTAAAAGGAAATCCAAGGAGTCTGACTCTGTTTCCCAACCAGCAAATACATTGGTGTTGGTTCCACTCAAGCCCTGGTTTGGTGGATTCCTAGCTAGCCCCATTTGTATTTGACACATCTTTTTTTTTTGGTGTACTAAGCCTCTTAGACCTAACGGCTCTTTGTAGATCAGACATGAGAGGGGCTGAGAATAATAGGAGGAAGGAAGAGACATATAGCACTTAAAGAAAAGATTTCTCTGGCTTCTTCCAAAAGCACCTGGTCCCTTTAAAGTATGCTCCTTGCCTAGTCATGTCAGGAGATTAGGGTGAATTAAAGGGCCACTTTTAGAAGGCTGACGTTAAACTTTGTGTGGAAAAAAAAGGAAGAGAAGAAAAAAGTATAAAAGCTAAAGATTATCTGTGTTTTGGTTGCACTGGGGTACACAATTCTTTACCCGTTTTAATGCTAACGTCTCATTTAGTATGTTGCATGTGTCTTTTTTTATTATTAAATAAAAGAGAGAAATGTGTATATTTTTGGCAATTTAAGGTAATGTAGCTAAGATATATTTTTTTCACGCTGCTTGACTGTTCTTTATTATAATAAATAATATTAATATTAATATTGAAGACCTTTTTGATACATTTAGGGTTGGAGATTTTAACTAAAGAAGGGGTTTGTGAATCAGAGGGGGGAGAGGGGAAATATGAAAATATTAGTTGCTGTTAAAGCTACCGACAATGTCGGAATCATCTGTGTGAAAGGAAAAGATGTTGCTCCTAATTTATTTTAAGGTTCCATTTCTATAGCTGTTTTAATAAATGGGTTAATCAATTTTTACGGGTTATTTCAGAGTCTAGTGAGTTAATAAGTTGCTTCTGACATTCCGTAGCACCTTCTATCAATGTGTTTTAACCATCTCTAAGACATGCTGTGCATGTGTCTTACATCCTTTAATGGTTTATCAACTCCGAATTAACTATTGATAAATGAAACCTTATTATAAACTATGACCAGAATGTTATATCTACTAAATGTTCATTTAAAAAAAAAGAGTGAATTTTTAAAGTTAGGAATAGTTTTCTTGGGGACATGTTCCAAACCCTCTTGAAATCAGTAGGAGTCTTGCACTGATTTACGATTTGTCTGAGTGCCCTGATTTAAAACAAGCACCAAAGCATATGCTGAAGTCTTAACGGGACTTAAACACCTTCTTAAGTGCTGTGCTGAATATGGGACACTTTCTGGAAATGAGGCCTTTATCAGGACTAGCCAGGGCCTGTCTTCTGACCTACCTTGGTCCTGGTTTCCACATGCATTCTGCACCTGGGCAGCACCAGGTGAAGTGATGAGTTATGGGTTCTTGGCATCCTTTGGAGAATTGGATTTGAGGTGTCTTAAACTTGAGAGCCCCAAAATGGAAGCACCTCAAATTAGCTACTGTTCTGGGGAAAGCTTCAGCCTAATTAACTGATGAGGGATGAGGGAAAGAGCATTAGTCTTGTTCCCTAGCAAAGGTGAGTGCAATTTAGTTCTGTGGTCTTGAGATTGTGTGCTTAACCCTCCGCCTCACTGGGTAGAGAGACACTTTAACTGTGACTCAGTCAAGGGTGCTGGAACCTTTGTAGAAGTCAGGGAGCCAAGGCCAAAGTGTTCCCTACCTCTCTATGGCTGGCTGCTCCCACAGGAGCAAGTTGCTCTCTCTGCTGGCACCACAGCAGCTCTTGGTGGATGAAAGTTGTATTTGCACTGCCTCCTCAGCAGCATCCATTATTCTGCGGGTAAAAAGAACCAGAGGGGACATAAATTCTGCGCTTATGTTTCTTAGAAAGTGGAAAGGTTGTGGCCCCTTTCCTCTCCCAGTTCCAGCACCAGTGAACCCAGTCCCACTGAAAAAAGAGCAGTAATAATGACCTGTGCTTGAAGTAGCTTTGTAACCAGTAGGTGGGCCTGAACCCGGTCCTGGCTGCCATACCAACTTCACAGCTATCCCTTATACCAGGATTTTCCAAAAGGGTTGACTCCCATTTAGACACTGAAAAAAGCCCCAGTTTTTTCCGAAGAGCCTTGCATGCCAAGTGCTGAGCGCCCTTGAGCTCTGGCTGCTTATTTAGGTGCCTCAAGGAGGACTGGTCTTCTGACGAGGTCTGGCAGTGATGAGGGGATTGAGCCTATGGATATCCAGCCCTGTGTCTGAATGAGACAGTCCTCTGGATCTGGATATACTCCAGTTGGAGGACAGTCCAGACCCAAAAACTTGGGTCTTCACAACTTTCCACCGTACACTATCTTTCTTTTGCTTTTTACATCTGAAACAGTGGTCTCGATCTTATTTTTCCAAACAAGTGAGTAGATATAACATACCCCAACTGCCTAGATTTCACAATAGTCCTGTATTCCTTGCTCCAGAACTCCTTTCAAAGCCAGTAGGAGAGGGTTCTTTCAGTGCAGAAGGTCTGTAAGGTTGCAGACCATGAAGTTATCACAGACATGGGAATTCATTTATGTTTTGCATGAGCTTTCGTGGGAGAAAATCCAACTTCGTCAGATGCTTCAAAGATGGGTGAACTTACAGAATGGAATGAAAATAAATGCAAGGGGATGTAAAACATAGGATCAGGTCTTACAGTAACAGCAAATCAGAGCAGTTGTTAGGATCAAACCCTGGGAAGCCTGAAGTCAAATTACCTTTTGTAATGGGAAAAGAACCCATAGTCTCGATTCAATCCTGCTTTCACAGAATTTAGTTTGCATATTAATTCAAGTTCAGCTGTTTGAAGTCTTGATGTCCAGTCACATCTCTGACAATGGTCATGAACAAATCATTTATTGAGTGATTAGAAAGATGGAAGTGCTCAGCAACTGCTTTTTTTGTTTTGTCATTTCTGATATCAGTTCTGTGTTCATTTATTCTTTTGTGCAGGGATTGTCCTGTTTGTCCAATGTATAAGGTGTTGGGGCATTTCTGGCACATGATGGCATAGATCACATTAGTAGATGAGCTGGTAAATGAGCCTTTGATGGAGTAGCAGGCTTGATTAGGACCTATGATGGTATCTGTTGTGCAGATATGTGGGCAGACTTGGCAGCGTGGTTTGTTGCAGGGGTGTGTGCCTGCTTTAATGTTTCTGTTGTTAGATCTCTAGTTGCTGGTGAGTATCTGTTTAAGATTGGGTGGCTATCTGTAGGCAAGGAGAGGTCTGTCTCCCAAGGGTTGAGAGAGTGAGGGATCACCATGGCAGGGATGCTCTTGAAGATTTTCACAGAGATTTCAACAATTTCCACTCCACAATCAAATTGAGCCTGGAACACTCCACACAGGAGATCCACTTTCTCGACACTACAGTACAAATCAGGGATAGACACATCAACACCACCCTGTACCGAAAACCTACTGATCAGTAGAGTTACCTACATCCCTCGAGATGCCATCCTAAACACACCACATGATCCATTGTCTACAGCCAAGCCCTAAGATATAACCACATTTGCTCTGATCCCTCAGACAGAGACAGACATTTTGAGGAGCTCTATCAAGCATTTCTGAAACTACAGTACTCAGCTGGGGAAGTACGAAAACAAATTGACAGAGCTAGATGGGCACCCTGAAGTCATCTACTACAGGAAAGGCCCAAGAAAGAAAACAACAGAACACCACTAGTCACCACATACAACCCTCAAGTCAGACCTCTGCAACAGATCATTAAGGAGCTACCGCCTATTCTAAAAGATGATCCCTCTCTCTCTCAAGCATTAGGAGACAGACCACTCCTTGCATATGGACAGCCACACAATCTTAAACAGATACTCACCAGCAACTACAGATCTAACAACAGAAACATTAAAGCAGGCACACACCCCTGCAACAAACCATGCTGCCAAGTCTGCCCACATATCTGCACAACAGATACCATCACAGGTCCTAATCAAGCCTGCTACTCCATCAAAGGCTCATTTACCTGCTCATCTACTAATGTGATCTATGCCATCATGTGCCAGAAATGCCCCAACACCTTATACATTGGACAAACGGGACGATCCCTGCGCAAAAGAATAAATGAACATAGAACTGATATCAGAAATGACAAAACAAAGAAACCAGTTGCTGAGCACTTCCATCTTTCTAATTACTCAATAAATGATTTGTTAACGACCGTCATCAGAGATGTGACTGGGACATCAAGACTTCAAACAGTTGAACTTGAATTAATATGCAAATTAAATTCTGTGAAAGAAGGATTGAATTGAGACTATGGGTTCTTTTCCTATTACAAAAGGTGATTTGACTTCAGGCTTCCCAGGGTTTGAACCTAACAACTGCTCTGATTTGCTGTTAGTGAATGACCTGTTCCTATGTTTTACAACCCCTTGCATTTATTTTCATTCCATTCTGTAAGTTCACCCATCTTTGAAGCATCTGACAAAGTTGGATTTTCTCCCACAAAACCTCATGCGAAAAATAAATCTGCTGGTCTTTAAGTACCACATGACTCCTTGGTTTTTTTGCTGTACTAAACTAACACAGCTATCCTTTTGGAAATGGGAATTCATACCCCTCTGTAAGAGCCTTTCTTAACCAAGGAGGAAGGGAAAGAAATAAAAAAATGCAAGAAGTGGAGCAATCAACATTTTGAAATGCAAGATCCATGACAGATGCCCATGGCCTTGCAGAGTTTGATTGTCAGGTGCTTTTTATGGTCGGGTGTTTTTATCTGCCAGGGTTGGTGGAATTATTTTGTCAGCTGTTAAGTCAGGGGGAGGAAATGGGAATTAGGTCTCTAGGTTTGAGAGCTTAGTGTCCACATAGCCTGCATGGCAAGTGTTATAACCATGTCTTGTGGTTGCAATAGAACAGGGGTCTGGAACCTGCAGCTCCGGAGCCACATGCGGCTCTTTAGCTGCCTACTTGAGGCACCACGATCTCTCCCACCACTAGAGGACCCTAGAGTGGGCCCATTCCTGGTTCCGGGCTCCCCACCACCACCAAGGGACACCAGGCTCTGTGCTCCTTTCTGTCACCAGGGGACCCGCTGCTGGTTCCAGGTTCCTTCCTGCCCTCCACCCCCACCTGCAACCAGAGAACCCTGAGGCAGGCACCCTGGCCCAGCTCACCCATTGCAGCTCTCAGAACACTTGGTTATTGAAGGAATTTTTAAAAATAGCTCTAATCTTTTGGGTTGCCGACCCCTGCAATAGAACCTCCTACGTATGGAGTCACAGGGCAGCTCTTTGCCTGATGTACATTGACTTTGGTAGAACTGTGACAGAGAGGATCTGCCAGAAGGAGGCACTGTGTTCACAGCTCATTTGACCCTTCTGTGTAACACAGGGCTGAGAATTTTTCCCTGTAGTGGAGGGAATCCACCCTCTCCCCCCCCCACACACTTGTTATCCTGCTAGACAGTGGTTCTCAACCTTTTGCAGGTTGTGACACACTGGGTGGCATATCGTGACCCTACAGGACACAACAGCCCAATAACCCCCTTCCCCAGGCCAAATGCAGCCATCTCTATGGCTTTCTGTGACATATTGACCACTGTTGGTGACATAGTAATGTGTCCCAGCACAATGGTTGAGAACCACTGACTTAGGAAGTGAAACTGAAGTTATTTGGCTAAAGATGAGGTGGTTTCACTGTCATTGGTTGATGCTGGGGTGAAGAGGAAGGACACCCAGCTCGGGATCATTTTGAAGAAGAGGGGCGTATTTGGAGAAAGGAATTTAGATCTGGGCCTGCTGTGCTTCTGAAACCAAGGCTAGTGCATGGGAGGGTCTGCAAGGATATTTTCTGGCTTGAGTCTCCTCTCTGTAGCAGTGGACTTGCCCATTCCCCACTGCCTACATTTTCTGTCTCCATTGGGAGGGGTTGGACGCTAGAAGGCTTTGTGTAAGGGGAGATAGATGATGAGCTGCGTTCAGTGGACTTTGAGTGAGAGGATCCTTTTGGAATGGGTTTGGTGTACAAACAGTACATGCATCCATGGCTTTCCTTCCATCACTCCTCAAGTTATGGCCCATGGTGTCCAGCTTCTATTTCCCCATCTTATTAATTATTTCTATGGCAGTAGCACCTAAAGATCCCAGCCATGCTGTGCTAGGTGTTGTCCAAATGATGTCAGTGACACCTGACACAAAGACTACCATGCACATGTACCTCTTCCCCAATCAGTGAGTTGTCCCTTGCTGATTTTCTTTGTTTCTGATTGGCGGTAGGGCTTCATTTAGGAGAAGGGATCCAATCTTGTTATTTGAGGCGTACTCTCCAAACATAATCAGCTCATTCCTTTCAAGGGAGGGAGGTCCCAGCCACTCTATTATTTATAATAGCTTTCAGTGTATGCCACATTGTGTGGCTTATTTTAAAAAACACACTCCTCTCCATGCATGGCATATGAGGCTCCCACAGACTGTCTATCATGGAGCTGGGAGGTCTAGGTTTCCATCAAGGCACTGACTGGGAGCATGCAGATAGCACCGGCCAGTTTACCAGTTGGTGGGATGCAATAAGTGTCAAAGAACAAACCCAGTGGTGTTTTTAAAAGTGAGCAGGCAGCCTTTGGCTCCTTCAGTCTTTCTAATGATGCTCCAACCAGGCAAAACCAAAAACTCCTAAGTACCACCAAGAAGTGTTCCAATCTTCTTCATAGCACATCCCTGCAAGAGAGTATCTCTGGGCTGCCCCAGAGGCGCTATGGACCTGCTCCAAAGTTGATTGACTGAAATGGGAGTCTTTCCCTTCGTTTTCATGGCCATTGGATTGGGCCCTTTCAGCATGGAAATTCCAGGCAGCTTTGCAATTTATGGCCATCATGGTGCATTTCCAAGTGAATCCCACATTCATCCATCTAGGATATTAATCTAATGTAGCCACCTTTGCCGTAGTATTTGAGCACCTCACACTCTTAAATGTGTTTTCCTTGCAACAGCTCCATAAGATCAGGCAAGGCTATTATCCCCTTCATACAGCTAGGGAAACAGATCCAGATTCTTGAACATATTTTGATGTATAACCACTATTAACATAAATGAGATCTAGCTGCCTAAATACCCTTGAGGATCTGGACCAAAGGACTCACCCAAAGACACATAGAGAGCATCTAAGTGCACAGACCTGGAATCACTTCTCCTGAGTCCTAACCACTGAGTTAGTTGTCTTCTTATCCACACACTTTTCCTACTCTTCTCACTCTGTTATACACACATGCCCATCATCCTCCATCACAACTTTTCATGCCCACCCATCACATCCACCATCTTAAATCCCAGTGTGGTTTGACATAAAGATCTATCCACATGCAGAACCATGCTGGTTTAACTTAGGCCTGGTCTACGCAGCAATGTTAGGTTGACCAAACTACATCACTCTGGGCTGTGAAAAAGTTAATCTTTTTTTGTGATGTTGTTAAGCCAACCAAAGCTCCAGTGCAGATGCCACAAGGTTGACTTCCATTAACCTAGTAACTGCCCTCAAAAAGGTGGATTTACAACAGCAAGGAAAGAGCCCCTCCCATTGCCGTAGTGTACGCAGAGGCAAAGCATCTGTGCCACTGTGTAGTTTTATACCCTAATGGTGTGCTGTTAAGATGGTTTACTTAAAATACTGGAAAAGGCTGTATGGATATGCTTATTTTATTTCAGTTAAGAGTAGGCGTGCTTTATGCAAAAAGTTGGGCCAATTTAACTGAAGATGTGATTTTATTTCAATTTAGTTAAATCAGTGTCCTTTCACATATGAACACTGTTAAATGAGTTTGCACCTATCTTATGTATATTTAGCTTGCACATGTAAATTTACAGGCACAAGTGGAACCCAGACAACCAGCTGTAAACTAGTTTAAGGGCATTCACCAGGAGTCTTGCTCCAGTTTAGCTAACTCATCTGCATGCAGCCAAGGTCTCAGAAATGGGTAGGTTGTTTCTTCTGGGATTGCTCCTCCCAAATTTCCCCTTCCTGTTTTTACTGGACAGGGGTAAATAATAATAATGTTTGTATTTGAAACTCATTCCAATCAGTTCCTGAGCTATAAAGCAGAGTTTTGATTCAAGTCGGTCTAAAATGGATCCCACAGAGAAGTCAGTGAATTACTTTTGCAGTGTTCATGACTCATCTCTGTCTACTGCAATAGATTGAGAGGGTCAAAACACAGGGTCATGACTGAGAAGAACAGAACAATTACTGGCTATTCTTTCCCCTCCCATTCTTTTTAAATTTGAAATTTTGTCAGACTTTGAAAAATGTTGACCAGCTTTATTGTGGGTTAACAAAATGGGAACAGATAAATTTGCAAATTTTTGTTTTAAATTTTGTAAATTCATCAGTATCCAGTCCTGGAACAAATGGCTATTTCACAGTGACACTTTTTTTACAGTGGCATTAGTCAATATGTGACGACATGACTCAAAATCAAAGCATAGCCCAATGCTAAGGCCTCGTTTGATTCCAGACATCTAATGTGATATTTTGGGACCTGTCTCCATTACAAAGGAAATTCAAACTGGTGTAATGACATGATGCAGTTACAACAGGGCAAACAATAATGTAGCCATTGCGCTGATGTGAAGGAAATTTACAGCTCCGTGGCTTAACCTGATAATAGCTTGGCCTGGTGTACTTTATTCTATCTATGTTGTGGTTTCCACTAATGTAGCTACAACTACAAGATTGGATGCCTTTCTGGATGCTATTTTTTTAGGCACACACCAGATATTGCCCTCAATACAGATGTGAGCAGGTAAAAATCCACATGCTGTGTTGTATGGGAGGTTGGACTAAAGAACCCGATGGATGCTTCTGGCCCTGAAATCTAGGAATTACTGTAGGGTTAATTGTTTTAATGTAGACAGGGCCTGATTTGCACATCACATTGCATATTGAAGTCCTATGTCCATCCAAATTTGAGATCCCAACTAGCTAATCTCTGTTGCTAGCAAAATCCCCAGTTCAAGGAAGAAGTTCAAGGACATGCTTAAATCCATCCCTGTTCAAGAAAGCACTTAAGCATTTGCTCAACTTTTGACTTTAGTGGAACTTAAACACATAAGCAGATGTTTGTGTGATTCCTGCTGCAACCCTCCCCCCGCCAAAGGTTTTCATTTTACATGTCCAACTTAATAGCCAGGAGTGTACTAACTTTCATGTAACTATTGTACAACTGCCATTGACCAGGCATACACTCTTCACTTAGAGATTGTTCAATGGGGCAACATAATTTTTAAAAAAATGCTTATGGATTAAAAACACACTTCAGGTGCTAAATAGCAGTGGACTGTCTTTGACAGAAAACTGCTCCCATTTACCCTTCCTCTGTCTTTTGTGATAAAGGAATTCAGTGGGCCTCATTTTCTCTCTGTTGTATAATACGCAAATAAGAGTGTCTTTGTATCATTAATGTATTTGTACAACCAAGAAATTGTTCCAGTCCTTGTCCTTTCAATAAAAGATTGATTTCCAAAAAATAAAAAGTAGGACAAAAAAAAAAGTGAATTCTGGATTTTTTCCCCCACTTAATTGTCATTTCTGTCGAGGCACAAACAGTCCAGGAATAATTACAGCATGGTGTCTTTCTAGTGGCATCTGCCTTCTATAAAGCAGTTCTAGAGAAATTCACTGCTACTCCAAAGCAGCCAGCTCTAGGGTAGAGCACTCCAGCTGTTAAACTACATTGCTCAAAAGCTTGGTGACATATCCAATTGAGCCAAAAGGAGACTTTTAGAGAGGCAGAACATAGTTATTCAAATTGGACTTTACCTAGGACATCAGGGTTAACACATCTACTCTACATCTGACTGCAGTTAGGAATTAATTGCTTTATAGCTAAATTATTCTGTAACAACCAGCTGTAGGTTTTCTTGCATCTTGCTGTGATGTAGCTGGAAACTGAGTCAGATCAATGGACTAGAGATCTGATCTGGTCCAGCAATTCTTATGTTTCTCTTGGAGAAAATGCTGTTGGGATGTGTAATAACTACAAGAGGCAGACAGCAGCATTACCCCTTCTAAAACTATGTTGGTCCACTAGTTCAGTTCTGATGTTGGTCCTGATTCAGGAAAGCACTTTAGCATGTGTTGAACCCTCATTGACTTCAATGGTACTTCAGCACATGATTAAATGTTGTCCTGATAAGGGAGCTTTTCCTGAATTGTGGTCAGGTAAGAGAGTACTAACTGCTAAAGGCCCATGCCACTTCATCTGCTTATTTCTTCCCAGTGCTGGGTGATATGTCTAACACCTCTCTCCAGGGGGCACACTCCTGAGAAAGCACAGGGGCAACAGCAGTGTGAACAAAGAGCAATGTAGTAACGTATTTTATCATCTGATTCTTCTGAAAAATGTCCCTACCTGCCAACAGTCTCACTGTTCCCTTCTGGGTATAGCCATCTGCACAAGTTAAATCATTACAGCTGTGAAAAAGTTACCTTGTCCCCAATTCTAAAGGTTAGTAAACCTAAACGAAATACCCCCTGAAGCTTAAAATATTGGTTTAAAGGGAAGTGGATGACCCTAGGATAGCAAAAAAGCTAAATTCAATCTTCAGCTCTGTTCAGGTTGGGGAAATAGAATCATGAAAAGCACAGGAGGAGAATGTTAAGATGAAATTTTCTCGTGGCTGATTAGGTCACCAAAGCAAGTCCTTTAGTATGATTATAGCCAGAGCTGTAATGCCAGTTTTTGCCACCTGGGGCGCATTCTGATCAGAACGTGCCCCTTGCCATTAGCAGCACTGTGAAAGCTGCCCTTAATAGAGTGGCTCTATTGAGCTGCTCCGTGCTGCTGGGGGCTTTGCCCCATTGGCCCCACTGTAGTTATAGATGATTATAGCCTTGAAGTTCACTTGGCTATTGTATTTAGCAGATCTAACATAAAAAAAAAAAAAAGGCCAGGGGATGGTATGGGGAAGCATTTCAGTTCATCTCTCTGATGTAATCAGACCAGGGCCGTAACTATTAAAGGGTGTGTTTCGCACCACTGGCCCCAAGTGCCACTAATTGCAAGGGCCATGTTCCAACTGGAAGGCGCCCCAGGCCCTGAAACGGAGCGTTATGTCTCTGAATCGAACATCTGTATGGATTAACAGTATGCTTCTAAGATGAGCAGTTCAGCCTTGAGCCAGCAAAGTACTTAAGCACATGTTTAACTTTTAGCTCTTGAGTAGTCCTATGGGAGTCAATAATTCAGCATCCAAAGTTGTCCCAACTAAAACTGCAGACAGCTGAGCTAGGAAAAGAACACAGGAGTCCTGAGTCCCCATTCTGTTGTTATTTATTGATTACCTGTATTTCCATAGCTCCTCAGAGCCCTAATCATTGACCAGCCCCTCACTGTACTAGTCCCAAACATAGACAAGAACTGTCCCTACCTAAAGTACAGTCCCTGCCTAATGTCTACCTAAAGTACTTAAAGGACCTGCAGGGATAAAATCAGAAAGGCCAAAGGGCAATTGGAGTTGCAGCTAGCAAGGGATGTGAAGGATAACAGCAGGGGGTTCTTCAAATATATCAGTAACAGGAAGAGGATCAGGGATGGTGTAGGTCCTTACTGAATGGAGTAGGTATCTTCGTGGCAGATGATGCAGAAAAGGCTGAAGTACTCAATGCTTTTTTTAACCTCAGCCTTTGCAGCCAGGGTCAGCTCCCAGGCTACTTCACTGGGTAACACAGAATGGAGAGAAGGAGAGCAGCCCACACTGATGGAAGGTCAGGTCAGGAACTACTTAGGCTGTGTTCACACACGGGGTTATTTCAATACGGTTGTTTCGAAACAACTTGTATTGAAATAACGCCTTATTTCAAAATGACTTATTTCGAATTAGCAAAAAAGTCACTTCGAAATAAGGAGAAAAGCCAGAATTGAAATAGCAATTCTGGACAACAGTTATTTCAAAATGACTCACTGTCGTTTCAAAACAACATGTTCAGACGACGGTTGTTTCGAAACAAGTCGTTTCGAAACCACCGTTGTTTCGAAACAACACGTTCGCACGGCGTTGTTTTGAAACAACTGTTGCGAAACAGCGTTGTTTCACCCACAGACTAGGTTTAACTTGTTTCGAAACAACGCGGTTGAGAAGTTAGCCTTAGAGAAGTTAGATGTGCACAAGTCTCTGGGGCTGGATGAACTGCATCCGAGGGTGCATAGGGAGCTGGCAAATGTGAATGCAGAGACGCTAGCCATTATCTCTGAAACCTCATGGCAAATGAAGGAGGTCCCAGATGATTGGAAAAAGGCAAACACAGGTACTATCAATCAATCAATCAATCAATCAATCAATCAAATGTTCAAGAAAGGGAAAAAGGAGGACCCAGCGAGCTACAGACCAATCAGCATCACCTCAATCCCTGGACAACTCATGGAGCAGGTCCTCAAAGAATTCATTTTGAGACACTTGGAGGAAAATAGAAAGGATCAGGAATAGTCAACACAGATTCACCAAGGGCAAATTATGCTTGACTAACCTGATTGTCTTCTACGATGAGGTGACAGGATATGTGGATGCAGGAATAGCCATCGATGTGACATACCTCAACTTAAGCAAAGTTTTTGATAGGGTTTCCCACAGCATTCTTGTCAACAAGTTAAGGAAGTATGGTTTGGAAGACAAGACACAACAGATGGAGACAGACAGAGGGGAGTCAAGTATGCTAGTCTAACCAAACCAATGTCCAAATGCCATGACAGTCAATTCAGAACTTGAAGTCAGTAAAAGTCAAATTAGAAGTAAGGCATATTTTTTTTTAACAGTGAAGATGATCATACACTGGAACAAACCACAGGGGAGTCGATTCTCCATCTTTTGATGTTTCCAGAGCAAACCTGGATGTCTTTCTGGAAGATGACTGGATGCTGAATTGGATGCTGTTAAACTGGATGCTGGGGAAAGTGGGCCATACTCCATAAGCTGTGCGAGGATGTCAGCCCAGATGAGCCAGTGGTTTTTTGTGGACTTAGAAGCTCTGACAACATTCTGAGATTCAGAACCCAGCCAGGAAGGCAGAATCTGAAATCAGGGCTGTAACTAGAAGTTTTGGTGCCCGGGGCAAGCAGGCCCAGATGTGCCCCTCCCCTCCACTGGCCCTGATCTCAGAAGGATCCGGATCCCCCCAGCTGGCGGTGGCTGCCAGTGGCAAGCCCCAGCAGTGCCAGACGCCCTAGGTACAGAATTTTAGAGGGCGCAGGGGATCAATCCAGCTCCCCATGGCAGCTGGCGATGGATCCGTATCTAACCCCAGCCACTGCTGGGAGCCGGATCCATCCCCTGCGCCCTCTAAAATTCCACACCTGGGGCATTGCCCCGGCCTAGTTACAGCCCTGCCTGAAATCAAAAGCTTTTAGAGCTGAATGACTGGACACCAAGCTCCTACCTTCCTACTGAAATACCTAAATACAAGGTAGATGCAGGGGACCTAGGTGTAGATTAAGCAGCCTTCATTTTAGGCACCCCACTTTGCAAAGCTCCACGGGCTGCACCCATGATTTTCTTCTGCCCCTGCTCGTCGGGCCAGGGGGTGGGTGGTCGGACAGGGAATTACTGCAGCGGGGAGGGACTGTCCAAAGGTGAAGGGAGCCAGAAGCAATCCCGCCATCGGGGCTAACCAGAGCTTTGCCCGCCCAGCTCGGCGTGCAGCCAAACCTCCCACCGGCGCTGGCTCGGGGACTGCGGCAGCCAGGCGCGCCGCGAGAGTGGGGACGCCGCGCTGAAGCCGATGCAGCCAGGGGGTGGGTGTCCACACGGCAAAGAACCCGGGGCCGGGGTGGCTGCGCCCTTGCAGCAAGCTGAGGTTGCAGCCGCTGCCCCAGCCTGCACGGGCAGGACAGCCCGGAACCCTTCGGCTGCTCGCCGGCTCCAACCCGCCCGCCTTTCCCGGCGCCTTCCGGCGGGGCTGCACGCCGCTCCGGGGCGGGGAAGGTCACCAGCATGCCGGCGCTGCAGAGACCCGCCGCGCTTGTGACACTGCTCAGAGGCGCCACTAAGAGGGTAAGCGCACTGGGCAGGGGGCGGCCTAGAGCTGGGAATGGCTCATTCCCTCGCGCCCCAGCTTTAGCTGGTATTTCTAGGGGGCTCGCCCCTTGCCAGGCTGACAAGCGGAGCCCTGCGCCCATACAAAAATGCGGAGCCGCATCTGCTCCCTGTTAGCATCCAAATAGCCGCAATTCTCATGCCAGGTTTTAGCTACATGTGTAACCACATTTGCAACAGAGCCTGGGCTACACTCTGCCATCACATTTTGATTGGCTATGTGGATCAGCTCCACTTTTTTCTTTTTCTTGCGCGCAGTTGGCATGCTCTGCTGTCAGTCAGCTTTCCTTGGCCGCCAGTGAAATCTCTGATTGACAGCCCAGCATGTGAACTGCAAACAAGAAAACAAGCAAAGGTCCTGTGGCGCTTAAGGACTAGCAAATAGATTTAGTGTAGGGGGTCTCAGACACACGGCACGGGGGCCACATGCGGCCCCTAAAGCTATTTCCTGCAGTCTGCAACAACACTGCTGTTACTGATATTTGCAATATTGTGGTATGGAAAGGTTTCAGTGGTGCAGCCCTCAGGCTAACATACCACTCCTCACGTGGCCCTCATGGTGATTTGAGTTTGATCCCCTGATTTAGTACATGAGCTTTTGTGGGAGAAAATCCCACTTCGGCAGAGGCTTTGAGAATGGGGGAATTTACAGAAGGGGAGAAAATCAGGGAAGTGTAAGTGCTTCCTTGTTCCCCTGTGTGCTGCCAACCCAGATAGCACGGGAGCTGCAGCAATGGGTTGCAGTGTCAGCAGATGAAAACAGATCTGCATCCATGGGTCAACGGGCAGCAGTGGGTCTATGGTTATTTGCATCCGCAGCTCTGTAGCGGTTACCTGCGGATGTGCAGGGCTCTACTGACAACAGCCTAGCAAAACAGCCTCCATTGGCCACCCTTCACTCGGCCCATCCCAGGGATTGTTGGCTTAACGAGGTTTCTCAGGCCAGCCCCAAGGATGACCCAGGCACCCCAGCCCCTGTGCTGTGCAGCATGCAAGGGCAGTTCATGCCTGGCCTATGCTACAAAGGGAGCTTGAGGTAGGGGCCTGGCCTGGTCCTGCTTGTGTGTGTCTGTACTCACATTTGTCCCCTGTCAAGGCCTGGAGCAGGACTCAGCCTGTTGGGTGATGCTGCATGAGTTTAAATGCTGCAGGACCCCTTCCTGTCCGAATGGTCCTCCAGCAGCTGACCCACAATGCCTCATTCCTTGTGCCTGATGACCTAAGCCCTGATATAGCAACTGCTAGGTTCTACCATCAACTGAGCTAGCACCTTCCCAGGGTGGCAGAGTTACTGCAGCAACAGAAAGACCCTTCCAGTCACTATAGCAGAAAGACAAACAAGGACTCCTGTGGCACTTAAATTTGTTAGTCTTTATGTCCACAGGACTCCTTGCTTGTTTTGCTGAACTAGACTAATCTGGCTTCCCCTTTGGAACATGTGGCAGGAAGGTGCATCACTTGTACTGTAAATGTGCCTTCGAGCTGGGTGGGGGACAGGGTGATTCCTAAAGAGACTCACTCGCACTAGTGGGCTAAAAATGGAGTGTAGCTACTAGCCTCAGATATATGGGCTAACCGCTCTGAATGTGTAGCTAGTGGCTTGGACCAATATATATTAAGTGTGCCTAGCACCTTGCACCATTGCAGCTACCTTCATGCACTAGCTCAACTGATCAAAGCCAGAATGTCTCCTTGGTTAGGAATTTATCTGGCCATCTTGAAGCACAGCCATATTTTAAATGAAAAGGCTAGTCAAAGAGTGGGAGAAAAGGATGGAGCATGTTTTACCATGCTGATGGGAGGGCAGGAATGAATTTCATTTTGCTTGCCTGTCAAAAAACCCAAAACCAAACACACACCACAAAACCCAGTGCTCTCCTAGAGCCAGTGGAAGAGTAATATATTGTGTGAGACCCGTATTAAAAGTGATGACAAAACTGCTATAATAATATCTCGCTCTTCATATCCGTATTGCTCAAAGCACTTCACAAAGGACGTTGGTGTCATTATCGCCATTTTACAGATGGGGAAACTGAGGCACGGGGAGGGAAAGTGACTTGCCTACGGTCACATAGCAGGTTAGTGGCAGAGCCAGGAGTTGAACCCCAACCTCCTATCCAGTAGGCCATACTACTCTGAAGGGAGATCAGCATTTCTGCAGGGGAGGGGGATTTCAAAAGCTTCAAAGGCCTTTGTCTTGCCAATACTGAGGCCTATGCCCATGCAGTGACTTAATTGTCAAGTTTGATTGACTTTCAATGGAATTTGTCCTGCTAAAGCAGGGGTCTGCAACACATAGCTTCGGAGCCACATGCAGCTCTTTGGCTGCCTCCTTGTGGCTCAGGGCTCCAGGCCCCCTCCTGCCACTGGAGGACCCTGTAGGTGGCCCAAGCCAGGCTCCAGGCACCCCCTGCCACCAGTGGACACTATTGGGGAACCCACTTCTGGTCCTGGGCTCCCTTCTTCCTGTCACAGGACCCTAAAGCAGGCACCCTGGTTCAGCTCCCAGCTCCCCCCACCAGGAGGCTTACCCACTGCTGCTCTCAAAACACTTGTTTATTGAAGGAATTTCTAAAAATGGCTCTTTTTATCTTTCGGGTTGCCAACCCCTGTAAGTATTTGGAATTTTGGAAAATCTCTCTGTATAGTGCATGCCACGTGTACATGACAACCTGGTGTTTGTTGTATATAATATGCATGTATATGGTAGTATGGTCTGGTGTTCATTGCAGGTGTAACTCCTTTACATTTAAACAACAAGAAATAATTTTAAAAAGCTATTCCCACAAAAAAACAGATAAACCCTCAACCCCCCTCCCAGATATATCTATTTATGGGTGGGTGAAGCTGATTCTTTCTAGAGAGGGGATAGCAATGCTGAGAGGGTCTAGCAACCTGTGTCTTACATAATCCATTGCACCAGTATCAAGTGGGTTTAAGATGCTAACAGATCAGAGCAGTGTGGAAATCAAGCTGTGAAATGAGAGCCCAGTTCTTTGGGGAGCTAATGGCAGAGCTGTAAGTTCAGTGATTATTTTGAAGAATTTACTTATTTGAATTAGGGTGGCACGTAGAGGCCTCCACTCAGGTCGAGACCCCACTGAGCTAAGAGCTCCCCAGATGCATGGTGAGAGACTGTCCCTGCAAAAAGCTTACAGTTTAAATAGACTAGATACAGGAGGGACAAGAGGGAAAAGAGGCACAGCGGGGTGAAGGAACTTGCCCAAGGTCACCCTCTAAGTCATTGATGGAGCTGAGCCTAGCCCCACCCCCAGCTCTCCTGAGCCTCACTCCAGTGCCCTGCTCACTGGGCTTGTCTTTTTTCTGAGTGGTGATAGATCAGCGTTTAAAGAAGAGAAAGTATTTCCCTCCTGTGTTATACGAAAAAGGTTGCTTGAACCAACCTAGTGGTCAACTAGGCTGGGCACAAGGAGGGAGCCAGGCCTCTGTCGGTTGCGATCCGATGCTCCAAGATGACAGTTGCAGAATAAGACCCCAAAGTTTTCATGTTCTCACCCATCTTTTATACTTGCTGGCCCTCAGGTAAGTCTACAGGATTTGCTGTGTCATGTTGCCTCAGGGTTCCTGGGAGATCGGGTCACCAGTCACTTGCAGACTTGATTGTATTTTGTTCTTTTCTTTCCGGGGTGGCTCCTTCTGTTGGCTTCAATCAGAGATGTCTGCATTGTTCAGCTAGTTAGACGGTACTTATGGTTCATCAGGACAGGCTGGCAGTTGAGACTGGTCCCTTCACACATAAACCCCCTTCATTCACACACCTTGTTTACACATGTAAAAGAAAATATACAGCATAGGTCTAAACCAGGTTTCATCAAGTATACAAAATGGAGTACAATGTTTAAGCAGGAGTTCCAAATTGACAATATGGAGCCTTGTTGGACATTGGTTATAATGTCTATTACACAGGGTTACAGAATTATTTGACTTATGACACTGAAAGACATATAAACAACATTAACTAACATATACATTAAAGGTAAATGTAATGCATTATCTGTCTGTGCCCCACACCTGTACCATTTTGCTCAGTGTTTTATGAGTTGAGAGGGCTCAAATACTTCTCTGCTGAGGTGAATCTGATCTCTTAATCCAGTCTGGAGTGTTTCTGCCTCATCCTGCAGCCTTGCTTGTTTTCTGGTTCTGCACACGGTGAAGTTTATTGCCTTCAAGAAGCTCCAGCTAATAAACCCCCTTCCCAAGCCATTAAGGCTTCAGGCATCATAAAACTGCTAATTCCACTGGCAGTAAAATATGTATGTTTGAAATCTGCAAGATGTCTTACCATAGCAAACTGTTGTATTATTTCATCTCCCACAGATGATAGAAAAGCCCTGTTAATCTCTCTTTATGGAAACACATTAACTGTAACATTACAGTAGCCCCAGCTGTGATTGGTGCCTCATGGCACGAGGTGCTGTACAAACCCAGAGCCAGAGACATTCCCTGCCTCCAAGGAACTTATAGTTTAAAAAGTCAAGACAGCGTGGGAGGGGAAACAGGCATACAAAGATCATACAGGAGAGCCAGAAGTAGACACCAAATCTCCTGATTTCCAGTCCAGTGCCCTTTCCAGTACTGCCTGCTGTTATGACCCTTGCTTGGATTTTTAGTTTTACCGTGTCCTCAGTTATTATGCACAATGAGATCTCATAAAAACAAGATTGCAGCTCCCACGCTGAGTTTAAACTAATTTGACAAATTCTTTACAGCAGATCCACGTGCTTGACTTTACCTCCCTCTCCACAGGTAAGGAATTCTTCAGGTACCTCTTTGTCCCCTTCCCAGCCAGCAGTTGCAGCCAAACACCCATACCAAGTGGATTTGAAGGCAGGAAAGCTTTATGCTTGGTGTGCCTGTGGCCACAGCAAGAAACAGGTAACTCCCCAAGTTGTTCTGGTTTATCTTTATGGCCTCCTTCCCACAGCTTCTTAGCAATTCACCTATCCAAGAAGCATTCTGCATCAGCCTAAATGACACCAAGGATCTGCTGTGTCTTCCTGCAAAAATACTGAAGACTATAGAAATTCCATGCATAGCTTTCATTTAGTCCAGCATTTTATTTCCAGATTTCCAGCTGCTTCTGAGGAAAGAACAAGAACCCCCTTTTCTCCCTCCGCCAAATGGACATTATTGGGATAACCTAGCTGTCTCCCTAACTCCTATCAGTTAGCAATAAGATTATATTACAACATATGTTTTAAATAATCCTTAAGGAACTGTTGCAGGGTCGAAGTTGGTGCAGCCAAAGATAAGGTGGTCTCAGGATCAGGCCCTTTCCTCTGCAATGCCCTTCTAATCAAAATAGTTTGACACATAAAAGCAGCTCCATTTTAGCTTGAGTTCTTCCAGCTGTGGGCTATGAAATGCCTAGGCACTGAGCCAGAGGGCAATATAGTTCCCTTTTCCTTCTCCTGCCCTTTTAAAGCCATGGATATGTAGGAAAGCAGAGTCTCTTTGCAGCTCTGATTTGGAGATTGCTGTGGCTCCAGTCTCCAACTGCATCCAGACTCTGCTAAAAGGCAGCAAGTAAAATACTTGACAATTGGCTAGGGAGAGGCAGTTTCACCACCCTCTACTGGGAACATAAGAATGGCTGTATTGGGTTAAAGCCAATGGTCCATGTAATCCAGTATCTTGTGTCAGCCAGTGGCTGGTGCCAGATGGTTCAGAGGGAATGAAAAAGAATAGGGCATATTGAGTGATCCACTGCTTGCTATCCAGCCCCAGCTTCCAGTGGTTGGAGATTTATGGATACCTGGAGCATGAGGATGTGTCCCTGGCCGTCTTGGCTAATAGCTGTTGAAGGACCTATCCTCCATGAACTCATCTAATTCTCTTTTTAAGCCAGTTAAACTTTTAGCCTTTGCAGTGTCCCACAGCACCAAGTCCACAGGTTGACAGTGTGTTGTGTGAAAAAGTACTTCCTTTTGTTTGCTTTAAACCTGCTGCTTATTAGTTTCATTGGGTGACCCCCGCTTTTTGTGTTGTTTGAAGCAGTAAATGACACTTCCTTATTAACTTGCTGCACTGTTCATGATTTTATAGACCTCTTACTGTATTCTCACTTAGTCATCTTTTTTTTCCTAAGCTGAACAGTTTGTCTTTTTAATCTTTCTCCACATGGAAGCTGTTCTATCCCCCTAAACATTTTTGTTGCCCTTCTGTGCACATTTTTCTTAATTCTAATATATCTTTTTTTGAGATGAGGGAACCAGAATTGTACACAGTATTCAGGCTGTGGCCGTACCATGGATTTTTATCATGGTGGTATGATATTTTCATAATATATTATTATCCCTAATGGTTCCAATATTCTGTTAGCCTTTTGGCTGCCACTGAACATTGAGCAATGTTTCAGGGAACTGCCCTTGATGAGTTCAAGTTCTTTCTCTTGCGTGGTAACAGCTGATTTAGATCTGCTTATTTTATATGCATAGGTGGGATTACTTTTTTCCAAAGTGCCTTGGGACTGTTCTTACTATTAGTCTCTGATGCAAGGGTCTCAAACACCTGGCCCATGGGGCCCCTAAAGCTATTTCCTGCCGCCCACAATGACACTATCATTACCAATATTTGCAATACCATTGTATGAGAAGATTTCAGTGGTGCAGCCCTCAGGCTAATGTGCTGGTCCTCATGTGGCCATCCCCACACAGTCCTTGTGGTGATTTGAGTTTGAGACCCCTGCTCTTAATGGCTTATATCAGGGTATTGTTGTCATCAAGGGCAGTAAATTAAATGCATTTTTTACTATCTAGATTTTAACTTTATTCTCTTCTGATTCTCCTTGGCTTGCCTACACTGCTGCTTACAAGCAGGCAGCAACCAAAAGTGAGAGTCCTGTTCATGGAGTCCCCTCTGAGCTATCCCCTTCTTCCTATGGAAATTATATTTCCTCGTAGGAATATCTTCCTGTTAACCTGAGGGATATTACGGTAGCACCACAAGACCCAGTGGTGCTAGGTGCAGTACAAAGACTGCCCCATGCTGTCTAAATCTGAGACAAGAGCAGATCAAAGAAAGACAAGATTTGACTCATTTATAACATTATGTAAGAGAAACGTGTCCTGTTCAGTGATCATCCTTTGTACAAGCTGGGAGCCATCACAAAATCCAGTAGATAAAATTAACATCTTCATTGCTGCATGCCAGGAACATCACGGCCCTGGGATAAGAACCGAAGTATGGGCTCAGGCCCTGCCCCTTGGGCCCAGGCTATGCCCCCTAGGCCACGATCTGGTGCCCTGGGCCCAATAGTTCTTCCGGCTCCTGCCACCTCCAGCCTGACCCCAGATCCCTGGCCAGGTTCAGGGCCAGGAAAGGTGGGTGCCGCCACGGGCATCCAGCCTCGATTCCATGCTGGGAGAAGCGGGCACCGCTGTGGGTTTCCCAGCCTCAATCCCCAGCCAGGGCCCAGGGCCAGGAGAGGCGGGCACTGCAGAGGGCTCCCTGACCAGGGTCCCTGGTCCAGTGCAGGGCCAGCCCAGACACTTGGGGCATGGGTGCTGAGACTCAGGGCATGTGCCCCATATGCCAGGTGCCAGCGACACCCCTGCTGCCTGCCCTGTCACTGATTGTCTGGCTCTCTGTACACTGAGATGGCCCTAAAAACCGACACTTCCTTGACTACATCTTAGTGATCTCTACTCAGGTGGGGGAAGGAAGGCACAAGAGAAGATGGAGAGGACAATATTAATTTCCCCCTCTTGCTTGGAAATGCAAATAGATCTTTACCTGAGATGGGGTAGACTGGTTCTCTGGCTCCTCCTAGCAGGATGGCTGGATCAGTGCTTTTGGCACTTACCTGAGATTCAAAGGACCTGACTTCAGTTCTTTACTCTGCCCCAGACTTCCTGTGTGGGCTTTGGCAAGTCACTTAGTCTCTCTGTGCCATCTGTGCAATGGGGATAATAGTCTTGCCTGCTGTACAGGAAGAATGTGATGATAAATACATTGAAGGTTATGATGTACTCACATCGAATGGTGATGGGAGGTGGATACATACCTGAGCTAGATCAAGCTAATACAGCTCCATAAAACTGTCTCTCCTTCCTAATGGCGCTGTTTGCCCCTTTCAGCCCAGTTGCACCAGGGAAAACCTTTGTTTTGTTTCCTTTGCTCTACAGCCTTTCTGTGACGGATCCCATAAAACAGCAACCCCAGACATCTCTCCTCTGAGGTTCCAGGTGGACAAGGCCAAGAGTGCCTGGCTGTGTGGGTGCAAACACACCAAATCCCCTCCTTACTGCGATGGTACCCACAAGGAGGAGTTTATTCAGAAAGCGGAGCTCCTCGGGCAGCCTTGATGAGGGGCTTTCTGTCCTGACACAACCCAGGGAATCTTGCCATTTATTTCAGAGCCCAAAGGGGCCTCAGGAATGGGAGATGTGCAGGCTTTCACTCTTCTCCAGAGTATTGGCTCAAGATCTCCAAACTGCTCCTGGTTCAGTTCTCATTTTCCTTTAAATGAAGCTGTGTTTACAGTAGACCAATCAGGGACCCTAGTTCTGGGGTGGTGACTTCTAGCCATCAAGAAGGATCGAATAAAAGTGACAAGGCCTTTTTCAAATGGCAGAACAAAGAGAAAGGTGATTTGGTCTGCATTGTTGCATTCCCGTGATATAAAATAACTCAGCATTACTGGAACAGAGCCAACTGCGATGGCAGAAAAATAGATTCTCTGCAAAGAAAGTTCCAGCCCATGAGAGAAAATGGGATCCCGATGAACAAATGATGCCGGAGGAAAACTGTGTCACATTCTATCTTCGGTTCCTCTGGGCTGTCCCCACAGCCTTGTAAATTTAAAAAAATGAGGAATTCTGTTGGCTTCGGTTGCTGCTCCTGTCAGTGGGCATAGCCTGCTGTTCCTGTTGCCTTGTTCCTGGACCTACTTTGATTGTAACTGATCCTCTTTCTTCTATGGATATGTTGTCAGCTGAGGCTGGAGATCCTTTTCCCCAACTAAATTATTCCTGTTTTAACTGACACTTGTTGATTCATGGTAGTAAAGTTAAACATGTACAAAAGTGGTTGCAGGATCAGGGCCCAATTATTTAATTAAAGGTGCCCTGCAGAGGGAAGAAAATAAGTGTGTGAAGTTTTTCTTCCTTGGAATAGATGAAAAAGAACTTGAACCATTCGTGGCTTTGGTTCTGGGTTTTGAAAGGATTTTTTTTTTGTTTCTGGGGGTTTTATTTGTTTCTTTTCTGGGTTTTTTTGGAGGTGGGGGCAAGGGTTAAAGTATAATTTGGCAGGCCCCAGAACCCTCCTAAACTTCCGGGCCCCCTTCACACAGGTCTGGGCCCCCATCAAACACCCCAGCTACTGCTCCCCAAATGCCTCCCCTCTGCCCCAGCTACCACCCCCCAAATGCCTGCCCCCACCCAAGCTACTGCCCCCAAAATGCCTGCCCCCCACCAGACCCCTCCTTCCCCATGTTCTCCTCAGCCGCAGTCCTCATTCCCTAAGCTCCCTGCCCCCATGTCCCCATTCTAGCCCGCCTAACCCCCCACCCCCCAGCTCCCCCATCTTCACTCTAACCCTTCGGCTCACCAACCCCCTCCACACCTTCCCACCCACCTTCAGTCCTCTTGTCCCCATTCCCCCACTCCACCCCAACCCCCTGCACACCTTCCCAGCACACCTTCAGTCCTCTTGTCCCCATTCCCCCACTCCACCCCAACCCCCT
>ML681990.1:15925313-15957978 GCA_007922195.1 Podocnemis expansa
CAGCCACCTTACCTGTGTCACTGATGTGGCCAAGGACCCAGGCCGGGGGGAGGGAAGCTGCAGCATCAGCCAGCCACGTGCACCACCTGGGCCCAGCAGGAAGGGGCAGAGCTGGTGCAGGTGCTGGGAAAGGGTGGGAGGGGTTGCTCCAGCCCACAGCCCCTTCCTTCAGCCAGCCCTGGGGGGAATGCACTGGAACACTGCATACCAGCACGTTCCTCTATTTTTAGGGGGCCCCAGAATGCTGCCCCCCTAAAAATAGGGGGCCATGTTCTGGGGTGTTCCAACTTACTTTGACACCTGAGTGAGGGTGGGTCATCTTCTCTGCTTGCCTCTTTCCTTGGGGTTTTCATGTTTTGTGCAGTTCCCTATTTTTGTGGGAAGACTACTTGGATGACTCAAAGATGTGAATTGGAAATTTTCTCAGCCCTGCAACTGAAGGAATGTCAAATATTTTTAAAGAAATTTTATTTTTAACTGCTTTCAACTCAAACCTTTGAAAGGCCCACACTTTTAAACAAGGTAAATGAAAATCACCACCATTTCCCTTCAAATGAAATGAGGCGCCACTTCCTTAGTAAACTTGCAGGTTTATGACAGATGCCTTTTCCATAGACTCTCCAAGGACAGAGTTCCTGAATTCCTAATGCCTTGTCTACACACACCCAAGTTGTATTAGTTCAACTATATGAGTACAGAGCAGTGTTTCCCAGCCAGTGTGCCACGGAACTTTTTCAAAAACTTCTCAGGGTTCTGGATTGACTCATGAATATTCATGAGTTCAGTTTGAGACTGTATGCTGGTGTGCCTCAAAATAATTAAAGCTATCAAGGTGTGCCATCACAGAGAAAAAGTTGGGAACCACGGGTTTAGATAAAGAGGTGACAGGCACCCTATCAAAGATGTGTTTATAACATTATGAAGAGTCTTATACTGGTATTACTATTCTCATAAGAGGTGGAGCATAAGTTATACTTCTGCAAGTTACTTGTAACTCTGTGTGACTGTAGGGATTGTCCTGGTATGACTACACTGGTTAAAAATAAATCACACCCTTCAGTGTACCTAGTTACGCAGGTACAAAATGTCTAGCCAAAGCCTGATATAAACAAAAGAAAAAGTAATAAAAAAAGCAACTTTTTAGGCCTTCTTAACTCATAATAAAGGAACAAAACAAAACAAAACAAATCACATTTCTTCTTCTATACAGGTCATTTTTTAACACTCAAGTTGCTCCTTCCTGTCTTTGTTCTTCCCAGGGGTTTCTTGTAGGTCATCTGGTTGTGAAAACAGTGGGAAGAGCTGTAACTAACAAACAGCAAAGCTGTTACTGTTGACCTTTAGTTACAGGTAAAAGTTTCAAAAATGCCTAAGTCATTGGAATTGATTGGGACTTTGGTCTGGCTCTGCAAAGGTTTTTAAGTGCCTACCTCCCATTGAAATAAGCAGGAGTTAAGCATCTAAACCCTCTTTGAAGATCTGGGCCTTATGTGCCCTATTGTTGATCTATACAGAAAATTGGACCAGTCTAATTAAAGATTTGATTTAAACTGGCACAACTTCCTCTTTGGAACGACTGTTTGTTATGTAAGCTTGTCCGTACTAATTGTGTCCATACCCCAAATTGCATCAAGTAGAGCTGTAGAAAAGTTAAACCAGGGCCATTTATATGTGAGTTGATCAGGTCTAAGTCACTGACATGTTTTTAAACATTTAACCCTGCAAGCCTGGTGTGACCCGGTCCTCCTGAGATAACCTTCTGAATGCGCCAAAATCAGGGCAAGGTGCAAAATCAGGGGCCAGACCCCCAAACCACTGACGGGTGGTACTTAAACCAGTCTGCCAGTCAGTAACAAAACATGCTTCTGATTCCCCACTCTGGTCATCACCCCGCATAACACAATAGAAGCAGACTACTTTATTGCACATCAGCGACTCTGGTCCCTACCTAGCCACTGGGTCTCTTTAAAAAAAAAAAAAAAAAAAAAAAAAAGGTTCTCTTGGCCGCAGAGGGCCAGCCACATCGCCCAGAACAATATAGGCTTGGATCCTACCCAAAATACCATGCTACCAGCCAATTCTTTAGTAGCTACAATTGGAGGTTTAATAGAAAAGAAACAAAATGAGAGAGATGTTAAAGGGTCAAAGTGAATCACATACATAGAAATTATTTAGAGTCCATAGAAAGCACATCCTTGAAGAATCTGTAATTTGCAGGTTGCTCCAATTCCTCTGCTATATACCCAGCACCTGAGTGGGTCTCAGTCCTTTGTTCAGTGCGTCAGAATAGTTCCAGAGGATGGTGTTAATTGCAGGTTGGAGACTGAAGTCAAAAATGGAGATGGGGCCACTGCCTCTTATCACCTTTGGCTTTTTCCATGCTCTCAGAGTCCTTGCCAAATCAAAATGGAGTTGAGTCACATGGTCAGTCTGGGCAACTCATCAAACAGGTTTCTTCCTAGGCCCACTGTAGATGGGAGCTCCCTTAATGGGACATTAAGAGGACAATGGTTTTGCAGGCACCCAATCCAGGATTGCCTTAGAATTGAATAACTTGGAATATAAACAGAACAAACATATTCCTAATACAAATTTGACACCTATATATAAACCACACAATCATTCCTAGAAGATTACAACCTTTCTATTAGTATCAAACATGGCACATCACATATGGATTATATGAAATATAAAGATAATCATAAAACAGTCCCCTAGACCCAGACAGCGTCACACCTGGTTGTCTGCTATACCATAATTTACATCAGTACAAAACAAGAGATCCAAAATGTGACAGTGTTTTACACTATGATGGCATTAGTCTCCAGGACAATGGAAAGTTAGATACTTCTTAATCAACCAGTTATTCACAATTGGGAATTTACATGGTATAGCTGAATGGCACATATTTATCACTAGATTCATCTGGAAAGCAGAAATTATTTCTGCCAACACACAACAGCAATTGCTGCCGTAACAGACTGTCTTTGTGGAGGAGTCCTTTATAGTAATCCCAGAGACTTCCAGATACTGCTATAATAATAATAAACCAAACCCAATTATCACACACCTGGGAAGAGAGAACCTACTTGTTTTTGTACTGTAGTTTCAGCTGTAACAACTCTGATGGTCTTGGGCTTTAGGGAATTGCAAGGGATCCCATATTTCTCTTAAGTGATCCTTTCCATGGTGAAACAGTCAATAAAATATTAACATTCAGCTAGACGGTTCTGTCTTCCATTTGAGAAAAATTCCCATCCCTGGGGGTTCCTGCACCCAGTTGCCCTCCAATGGGGGCTGTTTGGGAGAAGTCTGCTTTTAAAGATGGCTGTGTAAAGAAGGTTTGGCAAAGGTATTTTCCTCCAGGGCTGTGCATTGCACCAGATGAAGGAAAACCTGTGCTTGTCTATGGATTGGCTTTTCCAGCTTGTCTTTTCTATAACCCCTCCAGCTGCTGACGGATTTCAGAGACAAATGGAGCAAATCACTTGGCTGGGTTATCAGTGGGAGATTGAATCATAAGTCTGTGGATGCAAGATCATGAAATGCATCTCCTTGAGCTAAAGAATCAAGTGTATTAGCCTGGAAGCAGCATTAGACTCATGGACCTGCCAGTAGAAGGAGACATAGAGCCACGCTGGGTTAAAGTAGGTTAAAACAGCTATCAAAAGAGGCTTTCTATCTTACTTTGGTGTCAGTCCAAAATGATTTTATTTGAAATGACACAAGTAGAAATAGACCAGAATCTGGTCCCTTCTGCTGTGATCAAATCCTCCTTTCTTTAATTAAGAAAAAAAAAATATGACAGGCTGATTCACTCCCCCAGCCTCCTGAGACTTCCTCTCAAAATAAATAAATAAACAAACAAAAGTTGCAATATCGTGGAGAGGAAAAAAGCAGCTTTTCTTTCTTTTGTTTTTTAAGACCTCAAAGAGCAGAACCATTTGCCATGAGGAACATGAATGCTGTACGTCTACAAATTAACCTGCAAGATGGGTTTGGTTTCAAGCTAGTGAAAGGTATACTTGAATGAAGACATCACCACAGAGCTGCATGTCAGGATCCTAAACAGAAGGAAGATGACATTTGAAAGGGGATGTTTAGGATCGGTGTGGAGTACACTCAAACACAACCACCAGCTGCTGACAGGCTGTGAAAAAGAGCTCTGCCAGTACCAGGAAATGGTGCATGATCAAGTCATCAACAGCTTTTCCTAGCCAGCTCCCATCTTTGATGGCCTTCATCTCATCCTAGGCTCATGTGTATTAGTAGCACTAAGTAATAACAAAACCAGGCCTCCCACATGGGACAAAATGGTGCAGAGGGTGGGGCGGTTGTTGCCGCAGCCTGGGTTGCTTTTCAGAAAGTCCCAGCCTGCAAATCTCACCTGAAAACACAGTCTGCCAATAAAACAGGGTGGTGTTGCCAGCTGAAAAATTTCCTTATAGGGCACATGGCACCAGAAGTCTCTAGAGGGCTTCTGGCGCCTCCAGATGTAATCCAGTTAGCAAAACCTTGCAGCAACTGGGGGACCCTAGAGCTTTTGAGAAAACAACCGCCTCCAGTTCTTGGCTTCATTAAAAAGAAAAATCCTCCCATCTGTGAGACTGATAAAAGTCCCAATTGAAAAACACTGGCATGTTCAGATAATTTGCCTTCTGCTTCTGCCCTGAGCTCTCTCGAAACTGAGACACCATTTTTGCTTCTCTCTTTTCATAAATAAAGACATTTATTTTGCATTCCACTCCCCTTCATCACCTCCCTAGACTTACTCATTTGGATGGGAAACAAATCCAGCTACAGTAGAAGTCAACAGATAAACTAACCTTCCACCAACGCTTAATGTTTTATGTGTCAACAATAGCTTCCAGGCCTCAAAAGAGAAAAAAGTAGAGTTCTCTCAACACCTGAGAGGCCTCTCATCCTTCTGGGTTTTGTTGTTCTTCTTTGAGTGCTGCTCACATCCATTCCCATGTAGATGTCTATGTGCCACAGCACATAGTTGCCCAGAAGCTTTTTGCCCTATTCTGTCCCCCATAGGGTCAGTGGCCAATGCCCCCGCTGACCTGCACACCCACATGGTATATACGTGGCCCTGACCCTATCCCCCCTTCAATTCCTTCTTTCCACCTGTCATGACAGTCCTGGAACTGCCCGCTCTTGCAGCTTTGCAGGCATCTGTCCCTTTCTTCATCTACTTCTTTCTTCATTTTCTTCCAACTCCGGAATCTCTTTTCATACCCATACTGCCTCTTGGCTCAGACTGCACCAGAGAAGCAGTCTCTCCCGTGCATCCTGTAGGTAACACGTGGTACAGCACAGACTTGGATATACCTGGCTTCAAGCCCTATTCCTCATGCAGAAAAGCTTTATCTATCAGCGACCCCCACGAGAAATCCTTGAAATGCCTCAGGGAGGGCCATCAGACCAACAAGTGTCAAATATGTGGTCATTCAAGCCGAGAATGCAGGAGGAGCGAGAAAATTGCCTGTGCTCCATGGCCCTGGAAGAGCTCCTGCACCTGGCTTCGGTGCCAAATGCCACACCGCCGACACAGCCAGCTCCAGCACAGAGAGCAGGAGTTCCAAACTGACAATGTGGTGTCTTGTTGGACACTGGTTATACTGTCTATTAAACAGGGTTACAGAATTATTTTACTTATAACTCTAAAGGGCATTGTCGCGGGGTATGCTGCCCCCACTTGCTCCAACACAGGGGAAACCTGGTTGGAGCCCCAAACACAGCCCGTCAATTCAGGGCTGTATGGCCTAATCGCCAGAGTCAGTGTTCAGAGGCCCTTCAATTCAGGGCAGTGCAGCCCAACGGCCAGATTCAGCGTTCAGACGCCCTTCAATTCAGGGCTGGGTGGCCCAGTGGCCAGAGTCAGTGTTCAGAGCCTGTTGGCACAGGGGAAGTGTGCCCATGTAGGGGGGGTTCAGGCCCACCCACTCCACTGAACCCCAGCCCAGGGGTTACCATAACTCCTGGTCCAGTCAGCGGGGATCCGTGCTGCAACACACCGACTGAGACCACGGCAATACCACAGCTCACCCCACTGGGCGCTGCCCTGGGCTGCTTCCTACCTGGCTCGCTGCCGGTGTTCCCCTCTTCGGTTCCCCAGATCCGTCAGACATTGCCAACTCACAGCAGACTACACCTTGCTTGACGGCGTGCCCGGTAGTCAGCGTCCTCGGCTTATCAATGGTGTGCCCCTTTAAGGCAGGGGCCGAACCGGTCCCTGGGTAGGAGCCTCCACCACTTGTCTGCTCCCTCTGCTGGTCTGCCCCTGACTGAGGGAAACTGCAGCCTTTTATGCCTGGGCGGCAGTTTGAGCATGCCCAGGAGGGCGTAAGGGGTGGGGCTTCCCCCTTTCTTAGGGTATATAGGCCTGCTTGAGTGCGGGGCGGGTCCACCCCATCACACACACACCCTTTATGATGGGCCTTACAGGGGTAGTCACTTTATCTCCTTCTTCCCCCAACCTGGAAAAGAAGTCCGCGTTAACGTGTCGGTGAGCCACTTTGAAGTTATATGGCTGGAGGGCCAGGTACCACCGTGTCAGCTGAGGGTTCATGTCCTTCATGGATTGCAGCCATTTTAGGGGTGCGATCAGTCACTAACATGAAGGTAGACCCCAGAAGGTAATACCAGAGCGTATCTATGGCCCATTTCGCTGCCAAAGCCTCCTTTTCAATGGTCGAATATCTTGTCTCACAAGAGAATAATTTCCTGCTTACATATAGTATGGGGTGCTCTTCTCCCTCAACTTCCTGCGAGAGTACCACCCACAGGCCCACTTCCAAGGTGTCCGTCTGTAATACAAAGTCCTTATTAAAATCTGGATGTACAAGTACCAGTTCCCGCATCAAGCTGTGTTTTAGTGCCTGGAATGCCTCTTCCGTTTGATCTGTCCATCGGACTTTCCTGGGGGCGGAGCTCTGTTGGGTCAGATGGGGGGCTGCAATGGTTGCGAAGTCTGGCATGAAGTGGTGGTAGTAACTCGTCAGACCCAAGAATTGGTGCACCTGCCTTTTGGTCCTTGGTTGGGGCATGTCAGACAGGGCCTGGATCTTACTGATTAAAGGCCATAGCGTACCCCCTCCCACTATGTATCTGAGGTACGTCACTTCTCTCTGTCCCAAGTGGCACTTAGCAGAGTTAGCCGTCAGGAGGGCTTCTCTGAGGGCTGCCAAGATGTGGTCAAGATGTTTTAGATGTTCTTCCCAGCTGCTACTATATATTATAATATCATCTATATAGGCTGCTGCGTAGGCATCATGGGGTTGTAGCATTTTATTCATTAGTCTCTGGAAGGTAGCAGCTGCTCCATGTAATCCAAAGGGCATGGTGACAAACTGAAAGAGTCTGAAGGGCTTAGAGAAGGCCGTCTTCGCGCACAAAATGGGTGTAAGGGGAATTTGCCAATACCCTTTAGTCAGGTCTAGCGCTGAAAGGTACTGCGCCACGCCCAGTCTTTCTAACAGTTCGTCCACCCGGGGCATTGGGTATGCATCGAATCTGGACACCGCATTAACCTTCCAGAAGTCTATACAAAAACGTAGGCTACCATCCGGCTTGGGTACTAGGACGATGGCGCTATACCATTCACTCTTGGACTCCTCCACTACCCCCATCTCTAACATGCTTTCTAATTCTTGCTTCACCGCAGGCCACATTTTTCACGGGAGTGGTTGGGGGTTGTCCCTGATCCTCTGTCCAGCCAGCATAGCAATATGATGGCTTGCCAGCGGTCCCCTCCCTGGGCATCTGGACAGGACATCCGGGAACCATTCTAGAAGTTCCTGTAATTTTCCCTTTTGTTCGGGATTAAGTCCTTCTCCCACTGCTGGCGGAGTAGCATCGCAGGCTTCTTCGACCGAGGGCCCAAGTTCAGGTTCCCGAGTAGGTGGGGCTATCCACATGGCCTCTCTTCCCATCCACTTCTTCAATAAATTAACGTGATAGATGCAAACTTCCTTCCTACATCCCAGTATTCTGATTTCATAATCCACTGGGCCGATTCGTCAGGTTACTTCAAATGGGCCCTGCCATTTAGCTAGCAGTTTGGATTCGCTAGAAGGTAACAGGAGCAGTACCCTGTCCCCTGGTTGAAACAACTGGACCTTGGTACCTTGATCATATTGTTGCGTCTGAATCCCTTGGGCTTGTTTTAGGTTTTCTTGGGCAAAGGCTCCCAGGGTCCGCAGTCGTTCCCATAGTTTGATTATATAATGTACAGTACCCTGGACCTGGATCTCTTGTGTCTCCCAATCCTCTTTCAGGAGGTCCAATATACCCCTAGGCCTTCGCCCGTAAAGTAATTCAAAAGGAGTGAACCCTGTGGAGGCTTGGGGGACTTCCCGTATGGCAAAGAGGAGGGCCAGCAGCACAGCGTCCCAATGCCGGGGGGCTTCCTGCACGAATTTGCAGAGCATGCACTTCAAGGTGCCGTTGAACCTCTCCACCAGCCTGTCAGTTTGTGGGTGGTACACGGTGGTTCTAATGGTCCTAATCCCCATCAGGTGACACAGCTCACCTATCAACTTCGAGGAGACGTTCGTACCCTGGTCGGTTAGTATCTCTTTCGGTATCCCAACCCTAAAAGAAAAAAAAAAAAAAAAAAAAAAACTTTTAGCAATTTTGTGGCAATGTTTGACGCAGTCGCTGTCTGTAGGGGTACGGCCTCTGGATACCTGGTAGCATAATCTACCATGACTAGAATGAAGCGGTTTTTAGTCTGGCTTTGTTCTAGCGGACCCACAAGGTGCATGCTCATACGTTCAAACGGAATTCCCACTACTGGCATAGGAATGAGGGGGGCCCTTGGTACCCCGCAGGCCCCATCTGTTGACACTCTGGGCAGGAGGCACAAAAATCTCTCACTTCCCTATGGAGCCCTGGACAATAAAACCATTGACCCACCTGTTGGAGGGTCTTTTCCCAACCCAAGTGCCCGCCTCAGGGGATATCATGGGCTAAATGCAGGAGGTCCCGCCAGAGATGCTGCGGTACCAGGAGCTGGTAAATAATCTCCTGGGTCTGGGGCTCGTATGTCACTCGGTACAGCCAATTCTTCCGTATCTCAAAGCGGGGCCCCTGAGGCTGCGGGAGGTTGTTGGATGGCTCCAAGTCCGGGTTGGTGGCCTGGTCCCAGGCGTGTTTTAGTGTGGAGTCTTTGTGTTGGTCCTGGAGGAAGTCCCCATATTTCTCTAGCTCACCCTGTGCCTTCTCCAGGGTCGCACCTGGCGGTCTACTAGGGGTCTGGGACTCATCCGAGGGTCCCGGCTCCTCTTCGCCCAGCTCAGTTGGCCCAGTATGCCCCAGCAGGCTTGCGTCAAGGGCGTTTGCTGCTGATACGCTCGGGGTATCCAGGCCGTTGCCTTGCGGGACCCTATCAAATTCGGGCCAGTCGTGGCCCAACACCACAGGATACACCAGACCTGGAACCATGCCCACCTGGAGTCTTATCGTCCGTTGACCATCCCCAAGCGCACTTGGGCAGTCAGGTGGGGCAGGTATCCCCACGTATGCACTGGAGTTGTATGGTCGGGCCTGACACCTCCAGGCCCGGTATCATTCCCTCCTGGATAAGCGTCTGGCTGCACCCCGAATCTACGAGGGCGAGTTCTTGAGTCTGCTCAACCCACACTGGGATAACGAGTTTCGGAGGGGTGTGCTTTCTGGGCTGGTGGCCCACTGCACACACCTGCGCATACTCACACTCCAGATAAGGGCACTCCTGGCGATAGTGACCCTCTTCTCCCCACTCCCAACACCGATTCCGATCACTCCCCCGCTGGTCACCTCCTGCGGGAGGGACCGAATCCGTCCGGTGGTTTCCCGTCGCTTCCGCCCGGGGTCTCCGGGGTCCTCCCGCTGGTTTGGGGTGACTCAGGCTGAGGGGGATCGGAGGGGTCCGGGATGATTCCCCTGTCCTTGCTCTGGGTGAGCCCAGCCCTCTTTTACTTTCCCTTTTGCGGGCGCTGGGCATTCCCAGGGTACAGGGCCCCATCATTTCTGCTGCCGAATAGTCCTCCGCCAGGGAGACAGCCCCTGCCAAGGTCTTTGGGCGGTGCCTCTGTACCCACTCCTTAGTTCCACCCAGGAGCTCTTGCATGAATTGTTCTAAGGCCACAAGTGCCGCAACCTCAGGCCCCAACCATCTCTCGGGTTCCAGCCACCGCCAGCGGTCCTCTTTGATCCTTTGAGCCATTGCCCTAGGATGGGTGGTGGGCAGGTACCCTGCAATTGCTGTCAGTAGGTCTCAGAATCTACCCCGGTCTGGTCCAGAATTGCCTCCTTGACCTTGGCATATACTAGGGCATCCCGGGGGTCCAGGTTACGGTAAGCTAGCTGTGCCAGTCCAGTTAAATATTGTGCCAGCAAGGTGGCCCAATGTTCGAGTGCTCACTGTGCTGCAGTGGCAACCCACTTGAAGGTTATTAGAAAGGCTTCCGGATCGTCTCCCAGGCCCATCTTCGTCAATCGCAGTGGCAGGCTAGCCTGACCCACCCCTGCCATGGGGGCCCTGACACCAGGACTCATGGTGGTAGGGGGCTTTAACGCAGCCCCCATTTTTTGGGCCAGTCTCTCCTGGTGACCTTGGTGTTGGGCAGCCACCTCCCTCATAAACTGCTGCAATTGGTCTTGCTGCAGGGATGCTTGAGCCTGTTGTTGGGCTGCCATCTGTTGGAGTAGTTGTGTATACTGCTGCTGCTGTTGTTGCTGCTGGTTTTCCAACAGGCACTTCAGGACCTTATCTGTATCTATTGCCAAGTCCAGGGAGGGGTTTAAAAGAACGAAACAAACAAAACAAATTTAACGCCAAAGGGAAGCCCCTGAAACTGTTCCCTTTTCCTAAGACCCTTGTCCCTTGTCTGATCGTATGCCTGCACTCTCCACCACCTGTCATGGGGTATGCTGCCCCCACTCACTCCAACGCAGGGAAAACCTGGTTGGAGCCCCAAACACGGCCCTTCAATTCAGGGCAGTGCAGCCCAATGGCCAGAGTCAGCATTCAGACACCCTTCAATTCAGGGCTAAGCGGCCCAGTGGCCAGAGTCAGTGTTCAGAGCCTGTTGGCACAGGGGAAGTGTGCCCACGTAGGGGGGTTCAGGCCCACTCACTCCATTGAACCCCAGCCCAGGGCCCTGGGGTTACCGTAGCTCCTGGTCCAGTTGGCAGGGATCCGTGCCACAACGCACCAACTGAGACCATGGCAATACCACAGCTCACCCCACTGGGCGCTGCCCTGGGCTGCTTCCTACCTGGCTCACCGCCAGTGTTCCCCTCTTCGGTTCCCCAGATCCATCAGACATCACCCAGTCTTTGGCCTGGGCCCCAGGGTCCTCACGGCAGAGTACACCTTGCTTGACAGTGTGCCCGGTAGTCAGCATCCTCGGCTTATCAATGGTGTGCCTCTTTAAGGCAGGGGCCGAACCAGTCCCTGGGTAGGCACCTCCACCACGCATCTGCTCCCTCTGCTGGTCTGCCCCTGACTGAGGGAAACTGCAGCCTTTTATGCCTGGGCGGCAGTTCGAGCATGCCCAGCAGGGCCTAAGGGGCGGGGCTACCCCCTTAGGGTATATAGGCCTGCTTGAGTGCGGGGTGGGTCCACCCCGTCACAGGCATATATACAACATTAACTAACATATAATTTAAAGGTAAATTCAACTCATTATCTATCTGTGCCCCTACAATCCCCAAGGCCCAGCCCAATCCATGCCTTACTCGATTATCTCCTAGACTTGATGGATAGGGGAGTGAAGCTTCCCCCCTTCAGGGTACACCTGGCAGCTGTCTCAGCTTTCTGTAATTTCTTTGACAGGGTGACATCCTTTTCTCACCCCATGACAACAACATTCTTTAGAGGATTAGAGAGACGCTAAGCCCAGTTCAGAGATCCAGTTCCTCAATGGGAATTAAACCTGGTCCTAGAGGGGCTCACAAAACCTCCTTACGAGCCCATAGGCTCATGCACTCTATTGGTCCTATCACGGAAGGTGGCACTTCTGGTGCCAATCACATCAGCAAGGAGCATGTCAGTATTAAGGGCCCCTTCCTCAGAATCCCCAGATATGGTGTGCTATGCCAACAAAGTGCAACTTCACCCTCACCCAGCCTTCTTACCCAAAGTGGTGTCACCTTTCCATATAAATCAGGATATCTGTCTCCCAGGGTTTTTGCCAGACCCGCAGGTTACGGAAAACCAGAAAAGATGCTTTCATGGGCTCCAACCCACTTTGTCAGATGCATGAAGTAGAATCTACAGTTGAGAGGTACATATACATATGCCAGAGTGGAAGAGTGTTAACAAAGTCAGTTCAAAGCAGATGGAGCCCATTCATACCAGTTGATCAGAGGGAGAGAATGTGTGAACAGATGAATTACTTTTGTAATATGTTAACCATTCTAAGTCTCTATTCAGATCCAGTCTGATAGTGTCAAACTTGCAGATTAGCTCCAACTCTACAGTTGCACGCTGAAGTCTGGTTTTGAAATTTCTTTTTTGAAGTATGGCAACTTTCAAGTCTGCTACTGAGTGTCCATGGAGGTTAAAGTGTTCTCCTATTGGTTTATGGATATTGCCATTTTTGATGTCCGTTTTGTGTCCATTTCTCCTTTCACACAGAGAAGATGGCACACCCCCAACATCAGAAGGGCACTTGCCCTGTACACTGAACAAACTAGACCAGGGGTCTCAAACTCAAATCACCATGAGGGCTGTATGAGGACTAGTATGTTAGCCCAAGGGCCGCACCACTGAAACCTTTTCATATAATGATATTTCAAATATTAGTAACAGTAGCGTCTTTGGGGGCTGCAGGAAATAGTTTTAGAGGCCACACGTGGCCCACGGGCCACATGTGTGAGACCCCTGAACTAGACCGTTCTGCAAGACAGCCCAGCTTTTCATAGCAGTCACCAGCCGCATGAAGGGCCAAGTAGTAACATCCTAATGCATCTCGTCATGGATAACAAGCTGCATTAGAGATAGTTACCACAGAACTAACGCTACTCTCCAGGGGAAAGTCAAGGCCAAAATGACTAGAAAACAAGCATCCTCCACAGCCTTCCTCACACAGGTCCCAATTCAGGACATATGCAGAGCAGCAACCTCGTCCTCAGTGCATACTTTCACATCCCATTGTGCAATTGTCCAGCAAGCAAAAGACAATACTGCCCTGAACAGAACTGTTCTGTGATGGGGCAAACCTTAACTCCGCCCACCATCCTGAACGTGGCGTATAAGTCACCCACATGGGAATGGATGTGAGCAGCACTCGAAGAAGAATGGAACTTTGTTTACCTGTAAACATCCTTCTTCGAGATGGGCTGTTCACATACATTTCCTACCCTTCCTCCATCCCCACTTTTCAGAGTTAGTGGAAAGAAGAGACTGAAGGGGGGCTGGGTCAGGGCCACCTATATATCACACACGTGCACAGGTCGGGGAGGCATTGGACATGGACCCTAGAGGGATAGGCTAGGTCAAAAATCTTCCAGGCAACTGCACTAGGGCACATAGATGCCTATGTGGGAATGGATGTGAGCAGCCCATCTCAAAGAAGGTGTTATACCAAAAAGGGCACCCAGGAGAGCACCCCCTAATAAAAAGAAAAGACCAGCAGGATCTTAATCAGGGGGACAAGGCAATATGCCACTATTGTAAATAAGTAAGGATAGCAAAAAGCAGCTCTGTCTTGCTCGCTCACACACACACACACACACACAAGAAGTTCTGCAACCTGGTATGATATAATTACCAGTCCTCATGTGTTGCTTGAGCCAGCCTAGTGGCCAACTAGGCTGGGCACAAGGAGGGAGCCAGGCCTCTGTCGGTCATGATCCGATGCTCCAAAATGACAGCTGCAGAATGAGACCCCAGAGTTGTCATGTTCTCACCCATCTTTTATACCTGCTGGCCCTCATGTAAGTCTATGGGATTTGCTGTGTCATGTTGCCTCAGGGTTCTTGCGAGATCGTTGGTCACCAGTCACTTGCAGACTTGATTGTATTTTGTTCTTTTCTTTCTGAGGTGGCTCCTTCTGTTTGCTTTAATCAGAGATGTCTGCATTGTTCAGCCAGTTAGATGGTACTTATGGTTCATCAGGACAGGCTGGCAGTTGAGACTGGCCTCTTCACACACACACACACACCCTTCATTCACATACCTTGTTCACACATTTAAAAAAACATATACAGCATACGCCTAAACCAGGCTTCATCAAGTATCCAAAATGGAGTTCAGTGTTTAAGCAGGAGTTCCAAACTGACAATATGGAGTCTTGTTGGACATTGGTTATAATGTCTATTACACAGGGTTACAGAATTATTTGACTTATGATACTGAAGGGCATATACACAACATTAACTAACATATACTTTAAAGGTAAATGTCATTCATTATCTGTCTGTCCCCCTACATTATCTGTCTGTGCTCCACAAAGGACACTTACAGGTAAGATCCAAAGGGGTAGTCCTGTTAGTCTACTTCAGTAAAACAAACAAGGAGTCCCGTGGCACTTAAAAACTAACAAATTTATTTTTTTACATGAGCTTTCGTTGGAGAAAGTCCCACTTGATCAGATGCTTTGAAGATGGGGGAACTTAGAGAGTGGTAGGAAAAGCAGGGAAGTGTAAGTCATAGGAACAGATCACACTGTAATAGCAAATCAAAACAGTTGTAAAGATTCAAACACTGGGGAGCAGCATACAGAGGGAGATGAGGTCAGATTACCCGTTGTAATGAGAGGAAAAATCCAATATCCCAATTAAGACCTGAAGCCATGCAACTAAATTTACACATGAATTCAATTTCAATAGCTTCTCTTTGATGCCTTCATTTAGTATGCATCTGTGTGAGCACAGCAAAATCATTAATGGTGTGATCATGAAGATTGAATGCTGACCCACTGGTTTTACAGTGTTGAGATTTCTGGTGTCAGATTTGTGACCAATTTTTTGCTAACTTTGCATTCTCCCCTCATCCACCTCCCTATAACCATTGGGGAGGGGACCCCTTACAGCTTTGAGGTCTCGTCAAAAGGCTGTTTTGGCAACCACACGTCTTAAGCCACTCCATACCTCCTGCAGCAATTTCCTATAAAGGAGGATTTAAAATGTGTTCCTGAAAACACTTGGAACTTTTGAGGCAACAGGCAAGAGACAATCCAGTAGTTGTCTTGTCCACAAAACTTAGTAGCAGGGTGGAGGAAGGGGGAAGCATCAGAGACCTTGATGTAAAACTTGCCTGCAATGATTGGTCAAAAGATAGCTAGCAAATCAAATAATCAACTGTTTTTTAAAAGCTGGTTTGTTTTGGGGTTATTGCCTTTGTAACTGGGTTTGAACTAAGTCAGACTAGAAAATGCAAGATTGCCTGTAGGGGTGGTTGTTGCTTTTTTTTTTGTTGCTTTTTTTTTGGAAAAGGCGTGGGAAAATATTGCCTTGTCATTTGACTGCAGCAAAATGTTAAAGAATTTCACACTTTAGCCTCAGATGCCTCCCTTTGCCTGAAAGTGGACTGAGACACCCCATATATTAAATTGGAAATAAATCATGTTTCTCCCTCAGTCATAACTTTCTAACTGTGCTAGTTGTGTTGTGTTGCACTTGTGACTTCAAAATCCCAGAGAATGGGATTGGGAGTGGGATGCAGGACTTCAAAAGCACGAAAAGGGCAAATGAAATCAGCAAATTTCCACTGAAATCAAATGAAGCTCCAGCTCCACCACAGATAAACAATGGTCCAGTTCAATTTCCTCTGCTTCTTCTGAGGAAAGACAAAATTGAAAATAACAGTGAAAGCTCATCTCAGCAGCATGTCTGTTCCAGCTAATTGAGTCTTTGCATCTTTTGAATTAGCCAAGCAGGAATCTAACCAGTTCCAAAAGAAATAAGGGGGGATGGGGAGGATATAGGGAATTTCACAGAGAAATCGGAAGTTACCGCTTCCTTTAATATCAGTGTTTCCCACAACAGCTCTAAATCTCAGTTGTAGATTGACAATTTGCAGATTTTGTTTTGTGGGAGAGATTGAACATGAATCGCAACCTTTGTAACTTATATTTAAAAGGACTGTGATTAGAGCATGACATGTTCAGTTGCAATGACAGCGAAGAGTCCTGTGGCATTTAAAGACTAACAGATTTATTTATCGCATGAGCTTTTGTGGGAGAAAACCCCACTTTGACAGATGCCTTGAAGATGGGAGAATTTACAGAATGAGATGAAAATAAATGCAAGGGAGTGTAAGTCATGGGATCAGGTCATACTGTAAAAGCAAAGCAACTCAGTTGTAAAGATTCAAACCCTGGGGGACAGCATACATAGGGAGATGAGGTTCTGAGCCCATGTCTTACATTCCCTTGCATTTATTTTCATCTCACTCTGTAAGTTCCTCCATCTTCAAAGTGCCTGAGGAAGTGCAATTTCCTCCCATGAAAACTCATGCAATAAATAAATCTGTTGGTCTTTAAATGCCACAAGAGTCCCTGCTTTTTTTTTTTGCTGGGCTAGACTAACAGGCCTGCCCCTTTGGAACTTGGTCATTTGCCATGTACATTGAGCCCTCCCTTTACTCTGACATTATTGAAAATAGAAGTTAACAGAGACACTCAATAGATTCCCCCCTCCTCATAAAAAAAAAAATGACCTCCGTTGTCCAGTGCATTAGACTGGAAATAAATCACAGGACTCAGGCTGTTAGCAGGGAAATGGAGACAGACATTTTCCCTGACCTGTTCTAAAATCCACAGGCAATTGTTACTACACTAGTGACCACTAATTAACACCAGTGACTTCTAACACCGCTCTTCTGTCCTGTTTACATCCTTGGGACTGGAGTTGTGCTTTCAGTGACACCAGGGCACCTCCAGCACCCCCAGCTGGTCTCCCCCTAACCCACCCAGCACCGCCTGGGGACAAGGCGCCTGCGCTAACACACAGCCAGAACCTTCTTAGTCACGTGAGACCCCGCCGCTTCAGAAGGGCAGGGCGGGACTGGGAGGGCAACGTGATTGGCTCGGGGGCGGAGCCAGGCGTTCCAATCTCCCGCGCGCTGTGGAGCCAATGAGAACAGAGAACGTTCCCGCTAGCCAATCCGTGCGTGGGAGCGGCGGGGAAGAGGCTTTATAAGCCCGTGACCGGGCACGCGGCGCTCCATTCCAGCGGCGGGGTCTTGATCCTCTAACCCTAAACGGCCGTGGCCCCTTCCTGCTGCAGCCGCCCGTTGTTTTACTCGCTGACTTTCAGCGGGCGGAGGGAGGCGGCGGAAACCCCAACCAAAAAACGTCAGCGCGGGCCCCCCGCAGCCTTTCCGGGCCCGCCAGGGGACCCGCCGCGGGAGCCCTCGCCGCCCCGCCCTGGAGGCCGCGGTCAGCCGGCCCGCGCCACTGCTGCCGCGAAGAGTTCGGCTCTGTCAGCCTCGGGGCGGCGGGGGCAGGCGGGGCCCGCGCGGGCACCGGGAGAGCAAACGCCTGAGCGGCCCCGCGCAGCCGCGCGCCCCTGAGCTGTGGGGCCCGCGGACGGGGCGGCTCAGACACGGCGAGCCGGGGGCGGGAGCGGCCGCGCTGGGGTCCGGTGCTCGGCCCGGCTCCGGGGGGGGACCGCCAAGTTTCCGGGGCGCTGCCTGCTGCTGCCGCCCCCTCCCTGACTCCTGCCCTGTGACCCCCACCCCAGTGCCCAGGGAGGGTTACCAGATGTCAGGCACAAGGAGGACATGGCCTTTTGATCGTCATGCCCTCTGTCCGGCAGGTATTTCAAAAGTACATGATCTTGGCTGGCTTTTTACTTAAGGTTAAAGTATGCTGAAATGCGCCAGAACACACTATTTTTAGGGGAAAATGTTTCAGGGACCCCTAAAAACAGAATATTCCATTACTGCCACATTTTCTCCATGTGTCCTCAAATGTCCTTTTTGTACTTCCCTCTCCTTTCCATGCTTTGGTATCGGGTAGCCCTATGCCCAGGGGCCTGTTCCCTGATCACAATTTCTACTCAGCGGCTGCTTTGTGTGTGGCCTCTAGGCCAGTGTTTCCCAACCAGTGTGCCACAGTTTTTTTTTTTTTAAAACTACTGGGAGCTTTGAACTGGCTCACTGGTGCACAAATATGCAGGAGTTCGTTTGGAAACTGGGGGTGTGCCTCAAAATAATTAAGGGCAGCAAGGCGTGCCCGGGCAGAGAACCACTGCTCTAGGTGCTAGCGTGTGTGTGCACCATCCTTTTGGCAGCAGTTGATAGGAAGTGTAACCAGAAGCACCACTGGCCTGGATAAAGATCCAGGGCTCAGTGTGCTGTGACTTGGGGCTTGAGCCTTGTAAGCAATGCCACCACCATGGGCAGGCAGGTGGAGGAACTGGGATCGGGCAGTGGGATTCAGGGCAGGTGCCCTTGGCTGTAATCACTACCTACGGTGCCCAGGGCAGATTCCGATCTGAACATGCCCCTTACTGTAGTCAGTGGCTGCAGCAGTGGTATGGAACGTGCCCTTTAATGCAGAGGCTCAATGGAGGTGCTCCAGTGCATGTGGGGTAAAGCCCAGGGCCAGCGGAACATGGTAAGCCTTGGAGGGAGGTGCTGATGTTGGAGGGGTGTCCTCTTGCCATGCTTAAGAGTGTGCCCATGTTACCTGCTGGAAGACTCCTTGTTGGGGGTTTTTTTTTTTGTTTTTTTTTTTTGCGGGAGAGAAACTCAGACCTATTGATTTGTAAGTATCTTGTTAATGAGGCAGAGGAGGGGGTGATCTGGGGTGATTCACCTGTAAATGAGGCAGGGGAGATTTGATGCTTCTAGTATTGCACTTTAAATCCTCTAAAGATCAGCACAGACTTTCTTTGAATTAACCCGAATTAGTTTTTACTACATGAGGCTATTTAAAGAGAGACCTTAGAAGCAGATATCTGCTCTGTTTAGTCCAGTGGTTCCCAACATTTTCTCTGTCGTGGCACACCTTGCTACCTTTAGAGGCACAACACCATATGATTCCAAATAAACTCATGAATATTCATGAGCCAAGAGCCAAACCAGAGCTCTGAGTAGGAGAAAATCTCAGTTCATCAGAGACTTTGAAGATGAGGGAACTTACAGAATGGGATGAAAATAAATGCAGGGGTTGTAAGACATGGGATCAGGTCATACTGCAACAGCAAGTCAGAAAACTCATGCAATAAATAAATCCATTAGTCTTTAAATGCCACAAGACTCCTTGCTTTTTTTGCTTTACTAGACTAACATGTCTGCCCCTTTGGAATTTAACAAAAGAAAATGTTTCCTCATTCGCCTTTTTTTCAAGCTGGGCCCATAAAGCATCACAGTTACAGCAGCAGAGGTAAAGAAGAGGAGAGCTGTGTAGAAAATTGAAGGCATGTGTGTATTTCTTGTCCATGGACTCTTGAGATTAGAAAAGTCCTCTCTGCTCTTTTCAGTATGCCTTGGGAAGTGGATGGCACACACTGTCACTCATACCTATTGACAGCAAGGGCCCAGTTCAATGGATGATACATTCCTTGCTCTCAGCCAACTTCTAGTGAGCAGAGCAGTAGCCTCAAAGACTGTTTCAGATTCCATGGGATTGAAACTACTCAGGGCTTGTCCATACTGGTTGTGACTGTTGGGGAGCATTAGACTCAAACCACTGCCCTTGGGGGGGGGGGTGCACTTAGATTACAGGAGAAGCAGCACTTGCCCCTGAGCCACTCAGGCCCAGCTTTTAATGCTGTTTAAATTTGTTCCTATCTATCTTTAAGCTGTGGATATAATGCCACTTTTCCCCCAGTCTCTGTAACATGCCATACTCCATATTGTAAGTGTAGAAACTGCATACCAATGTACCCCATGTTGTGTAGGAATGAATAGGTATAAGGTGTGAATGGAGGGTGGATGTGTGTGTGTGAACCAAGCCCCAAGCTGCCAGCTTGTTCTGATCAACTATGTATGAATAGCTCCATGCTGCCAGCTCATCCAGATGAAGTGTGAGAAACCCATCTCAATTTCTGGCGAATGTGCTCACACCCCTAAAAGCAAAGGAATGCCAGATTCACTCCAGAAGCAAAAGAATAGAGTTAAGACACCTAAGCAAACAAGCTAGAGGTCACATCCACAATTGCCTGGTGACTAACAGCAGAGGCAGCCTCAGGCAACTGGGGGCCCTCTGCGAAGGCCCATTGTGGGGCCCCCACTGCCACCTTCCATGTGGCCCCAGTCCCCCCCTTGCACCCCTGACTATCCCATACTGCCCCCCCCAGAACCCTTGTTTGTTTTGCTGAACTAAACTAACATGACTGTCCCTGTGGAATGCCTAAATTATTCTTGGGTACGATACTTTTAAAGATCTTCCCATCATGAAGCTTGTAAGTTGAGCGTCTTTCACTTAACATAAATGAGCTAATGCTGAACTATAAAGTTAAAGTGAACATTTTAATTTTTTTTAAAAAGTGTGAGCATTAATTAATAAAAAGTGGTAACATTAATTATGGCTCAAATATAACTAACATACCACATTTAAAATTTTGGCAGTCCAACCATACAAATTTTTCATACAGGCTTGGGTTTATGTGCTCTAGATATTATTACAAATAATTATAATAAATAAAAATAAGTGAAGAGAAGGTTTCTAGTGTATAGCTATAAATGAAAAACACCAAATATCAAGGAAATTCTCTGAAGTACTCAAGTTTATAAGACTCTGGCCCCCTCAGAAATATTAAATAGTAAGTACAGAAGAAGCTAAAAAATTACTTTCCAAAAGAAAGACATACTGCACAGACATCACACACAGGTGTAATGATTGGGGAAGCACTGTATTTAGATGTAGCAGCCTATATGGCCCAACCTGGTAACCTAAGCTAAACAAAGCCAGAGTAAAAATAGAAAGTCAAGGGAAAAGGCAAAAGAACAGGTAAAAAAAGATAAGGAAAAGGCAATATTTTACATAATTTAAAAATGGCATCATAAATGGCCACACTGAGGAATGAAAAGCTGAGGCCACTGGAAAAGTTCCTGCTTTTGTGCTGTCTAGTGCTTGCTCCTCCTTTTTTACCATGTCAGTGTGAAGGTGATGGGCAGATAATGGTGAAATCTGCCATTCAGATGAAGCACAGATCCTAACGATAGCTTGTCATGATGAGTCAAGAGTGAACAGTGCTTAGGCTTCTAGCCCAATTAGCTCTGCTAGATGGGAACAATTTCTATATTTTTCTATATTTTCATTTCTGTCCCCCAAATTGAAGACGGACCCCTTATTTCTTGAGGCCCTAGGTGGCCACCTGCTTCACCTACCCCAAAAGCTGTCACTGACTAATGGTCACACAGAGCACCTGGACTGGTATGACAAAGCTATAAAGACTGGGTAAGATCCAAAAGCTAAAGGTGGAAAGTGTTCTGCACACCACCTGGAAGAAAGGAGTGTTGCTGCATGCCTGACAAAGACTCTGTTCCTCCTCGTGTCCAGCTTCCCTGGCCAGGCAGCTGCCATGAACCCCCGTGACATAACACTAGCACAGACTCCAGCAACAGGACTGGTAGTAACACAGACTGCAGAACATTGTCTGGTATGCTTGGGCGCATGGATGAGTGTGTGTGTGTGAGGGGGCATAGGTAAAAGTTAGGTATCATTTTGTTTTTATTTGTAATAAATGCAGCATATTGCTTTTTCCCCCCTGAAAAGATCTCAGGTACTCATTTGGTATAACTTGCTGCTGCTGCTTTACAATTTTGGATGTTGCAATGACTTCCCTCAATGAAAGATTTGAACAGTTAAAACAACACAACAATCAATTCGAATTTTTATACAACATAACTAAACTTGCCAAAACCAACCGCAAAAAGCTCCAACAGCACTGCAATGATTTACAACTTTGTTTATCAGACAGTGATAATAAGGACATCAATGCAATCAAACTATATGATGAGCTATGCGCCTTTAAAGATCTGTTAAAGTCCAAATTAAACCAATTCCATAATCCTTATGCAACTCTCAAAATTATTCAAATTTCCAAATGTGAGCATTGCCCTAAGAATATTGCTGAGAATTCCTGTCAGCATGGCAAGTGTCAAGCGATCATTTTCACAATTAAAAATAATTAAAAAATTACTTGTGATCAAGTATTTCTCAAGAAAGGCTTGTAAGCTTTGCCGTGGTTGCTATTGAGAGCGATGTATGTGCCCAGTTAGACGTCAAGGAATTAATTGCAAATTTTGTAAACACGAAAGCATAAAAAGTACTATTGTAACCTTTTGTAAAACCTTTCCTTTTTAATTTAAGAAATAACTAAAAAACTGATTTTGTTTCCTTTTGATGTTCATATAATGATAAGTATTTACTGCTCAGTACTTATTTTTATTTTGAATAAATATGCATTCACCCCTTCACTGCAATTTTCTTATTATAATAACAAACTGATTAATACTAATGAGGGAGGAGGGTGCCGATTTATAGATTGCCGGGGGGGGGGGGCAGAAACCCTAGCACCGGCCCTGGTAAAGCCCCTGTCGCCCTGCTGTAGTTACAGCCCTGGAGGAGATGCCCAAGGTACAGAAAATACTTTGTGTATTTCCTGTTGCCTTATTAATGCCCACTTACCACCTACTGCATTAATGTGAATGGAAATTCTGTCTATTTGCTATAGTGCAGTGCCACTTCTAGGGCTGGAGCAGGGGGTGGCCAAACTTACAGAACTCAAGAGCCACAAAAATTGATTATTAAAACTTCAAGAGCTGCCCTAAGGCATATAGTCATATACTTTTACCAACAAAACTGATTTGCTGACGTTCTTCCTTGAGCCACACTTTTTCATTCATGAGCCAGCAGTTGGCCACACATCTGCTGGAGTTAGTGAGGTAAACTCCAGAGACCACTCCATTGCACCTGGAAGAGTGCACTGATTGCAGCAATTTTATTGCTGTCAGTACAGACATAGACTAATTAGCACCTGCTCCTGGCAGTGCAACCTCTGATCTTTGCATTGTCTCCTCCCCCTTAGCATATGCTCCCAGGCATGAGGTGGTGGATCCAGCTCAGGCTAGGTTCTTTCATGTAGTGGTTGCAAGAACTGAGTTTGTCTAGGTAAGCGAGTCTATGGACTCACTTCTTTGCTGCTCCCCTTTTCTCTTACCTTCCTATTTGTGGCCGTCTAACCAACTGCCTCACTTGACTAGCACCTTTCTTATCAACCATGCTGGTTTTCTAGGCAAATACCTCACTTACCATACACTGTTTTCTTCCAAACTATTTGGGAGTGGGTACCTGCTGAAGATCTTGGCTCTGTTCCTTAATTTATTTTTGCATGCACTTGGGCTTATTATTTATTGGTGTAGAATAAAGTCCTTTTGGGATGTGGACATTTGTATTGGAATATTTTGACCAGTTAATTTCCCTTAAAGTAGGTCTTAACTTAATTTTAAAATGATGATATGGAGCAGGGACTAATTCCATAATTCCTCCAGAACTGGGATTAGCGTTGATCTGGTAGTCAGCAAATCTAGATTTTAGATGATCAACTGTGTCCCAAACAAGTGGCTATGGATGAAATTTTATTTGTTGTGAAACCCTCATTGGTAAATAACATAAAATCTGCTCACCTATCTGCATTTAAAATAATAATAAAAAAAATTCCTTCCTATATTTGTAGAACGTAAACCAGAAGGGACCACTGTCATCAGTGTGACCCCTGTACTGGAAATATTCCTAGAACAGATTTTTTAGAAAAATATCCAGTTTTGATTTGTTTATGACTCAGATTCCACCGCAACCCTTCATAAATTTGTTCCAATATGGCTAATTACTCACTGTTCAAAATGTATGCCTGTTTTCCAGTCAATGTGTCTCAGTTCAATTTACAGCTGCCGAATCCTGTTAGATTTGTCTCTGCTATACTGAAGACCCTGTTAAATGTTTTATTGGGGTATCACTGCCAAACTCTTTATCTCCCACAAAGGCAGACTTCATCTCATTGGACATCACATTTTTAAAAAAATTAAAGGGGACCCACAAGGCCAGATTTGTAAGGGTATTTCAGTAGCTAAAGGTGGATATAGGGGCATAGGCAGAGATCTCAAATATCTTTGATCCTGTGGGTTGCAGAAGGATTTTTCAAACTTGTCTAGATGCCCAACTGCCAGAATTAGGGAGGGGGCAGTGTGTCTTATAAAGGTCTCTTCTCTAGAAAAGATGTAATTGCTCTTCCATTGCTGCATTAATAGGCACTAACCCAAAATAAATTTTTAAAGCCGTTGATTTCTGGATTGCACCCTGCTTCATCCTTAACCTTTTTTTTCAAGGATAAGCCATCCAAAAATCAATCATTGCCCAACAGATGTACTTACTGTATGACTAAAGCCTTTTCCCCCAGTTAATACCCATTGAAAAAGGAATTCCTTGAATTCTAAAGGAATTGTGAATGACTTGTTTGCTGAACATTCCCCCAAGTTTATCATATGTTATCTGAATGAACCTTGCTTCCTGTTGTCTTCCCTGAAGTCACCTCCAGGTGGGCACTGGCTGTTAGTGAATGACTGAGCCTGCCTCACATCAAGTGAAATCTACAAGGATTATGGGAATTTAACACTGAGCATTCTTGGAGTGGTTGGTTAATGTGCTACAGGAGCACTCTCTTGTTTTTGTTTTTTTTAGTGTCCTTTCAGTGACTGCAGTGCTCTGATTATATCAGGGCATTTACTGAGGAACCTCAGGCAGACACATTGAATATGAAATCCTGCTCCTGAATCTGGGAACGCAATGGCAGCTCCCGACCGCTGGTGCCTTCCAATAAAGAAGCTCCTTATGTGGCGTCAGATTTGCAAGATGTTCAGGTCTAAATTTTCAAAGGAACTTGAGTGCCCAACTCCCTTTGGTGTTAGTGAGAGTTAGGCGCCTAAGTACTGTTGTCACTTTTTGACATGAGCAGCCAGTCAAAATTGGACATCCTGGTGGGTATGTTCTGGCTGGAAATAGAAATTAATGGACTCTGCTATTCAATGCAACCTTTTTTTTTTTTTTTTAACAAGGAACACACAAAGTCCTGTTCTTTATATGCAGGAGGAACCAAAACCAAAAAGAGACATTTTTTGGCTTACAGCCCTAAGTCTCTTTAGCTGACAGATCCAGTGTTCTCTTGTTAGCTTTTTCTCCGGAGTCATGGTGAGCTAGGAGTGTAGCTGCATGGGCTGGTGCCCACCTGCTTAGAGACAAGGCCTGCCCACCCCAGCACCTGGCAGCAGCATGAACTTTGTCACCGCAGCTGTGAGGCAACCCAGCAGCTGGTAGCTACAGCCACAAAGGTGCAAGTGCCAGTGCCTCAGCTCTGCTCATAGCCATGATCCTGCAGCTGCAGTGGTGAAGTTTGCACTGCTGCCATGCGCTGCGGTGGGCAGACCTCATTGCACCACTTCTCCCTCCCCCTCCCATAGTTCCACTTGTTACCTAGCAAGTATGAGCTTGACTGGAAGCAGCCCTCCCGGCTGGGCCTACTCTGCAGATTAAGGGGTTTGGCCAATACCCCTTTGCTGATCTGCAAAGAGAAGCCGGCAACTCTGAGCCTCAAAACTAGGCACCAATTGGCTTTGGCTGAAGGGCTAAAAATAGTGAGGAGCTTTCCTACCTGAGCTGGAGCCCTGCCTCTGAAACCCTCACACTTGGTGAGTTTCAGTATGCAGCAGCCAGATACACTGTGGTTTTTTTCCCCATGAGCCCCAAAGGCAATTGACCTGAGCTAGGTCTGTGCTACAGATCTTCATTGGTATAACTATGTCACTTAGAGTATGAAAAATCCAAACCCCTGAGTGCTGTTATTCTATCCTTAGCCCCACCCCCTTGAACGCAGCACTGTGTAAACAAGGAGGTGGATTAATTATACCAGCAGGAGAGCACTCTGCCATTAGCATAGGCATGTTGTCAGTGAAGTGCTGCGATGGCAAAGCTGCATTTTTCCATCTGTGCTAGTGCCTCTTTTTAAGTGTAGATCTGTCGCCCAGGTGCAGAGCTTCAACACTGAGTTTTTCTTTGCAGTATAGACAAATGCACAGTGCACTGATTAACTCATCCTAAAAGTCATGTTCATAGAATTGTGCAGGGGTGGCCAAATTTATGGAAAAAAACAACAAGGAGTTGTGTGGCACCTTAACAGATTTATTTTTTGCATGAAATAAATCTGTTAGTCTTAACATGCCACACAACTCCTTGTTGTTTTCTTACTGGACTAGACTAACACGGCTATCCCTTTTGAAACCGACAAACTTATGGAACTCAAGAGCGGCACAGGTCGATTATTAAACCTTTGAGAGCCGCACTGAGGCATATAACCACATTTTTATGTACTCCAAAGTTACTAAGCTTTAAATGCATTGTGTACTTTAATTTTATCATAAAAACAGGGCAAATATTGATCCTACTAATGTTAGATTCTAATCATCACTTAAGGTTACCATGAAAACTAGAAGTAGAACACTGCACATTTTTGGCAAGTTTTTAAAAATCTGAGCAGTAACTTGTCAATGCAGTAGGTAAAAGTTCTCAGCTGCTGATCTCTAAGTACTGCACAATGTTTTGAATGGCCTTGTGGAATACAATGCTTCACAGTAGTAAGTTGTGCCAAAAATTGAAAGTAATCTACATTCAGTTTTAAACTTCTCTCCTTTGTACTTTCACTTCTCAGTATTCCACATCATGTTTAGGACTTGTAAAAACATGATTTTATTTTAATGAGTAAGCTGCATTAGGGCTTATGAGAAAATCTAAACATGCCGTGGCATCTCTGACCATGGCACTCTTCCCTCCCCCATCCCCGTTGCTATTTCCGTGCCATCTCTTACCACGCTGCTCCTTCTCTACTCTTGCCGACCATGCTGCCCCTTCCCTGCCGGCTTTTATCATGCCACAGCTTCTCTGCAATCCCTGACCATTGCACCCTTCTCACCCCTGTCTCCCACCATGCTGCCCTTCCCTGCTGTGCTCTTTGGCGAGCTGCAATTTTTCTTTGAAGAGCCACAGTTTGGCCACTCCTGGAATAGTGTGTTCACACCCAATCTAAGAGGTTTCCATGTCGCCACCAGGACCTACTGGCATATACTTGACGATCTGGGACAGATGACTAGCTTTTCCCAAGAGCTGAGTTCCCCAATGTGCACTGCTCTCCTGAACCTGTAGCCCTTTATTCAGGTGTCTAACTGGGAGATGAACTACGCTGAAGCCCTGGCCCCAATGGGAATCTTCATAATGTGGCCCCCAAGAAAAAACAGGCAGTCATGGGGCGGCTTAGGACTTGGGACCACGCCACAAACTCCTGTCTGAGTTCTAGTGCAGTGCCTAACGGCAAGACCCAGCCTTGCTCGCTAACGGTGATGGCCCAGCCAGTCAGGTCAGGGAAGGTTTCAACACTGGTGTAGGCGTTCGTCTGTTAAGTGCTTAGCTTTACTCCTTTGAGTCACAGATGGCTCTCTAGAGTAAAGTTAAGCATGTGTGTAAATGTTTGCTGAATCCTGGTCTGATTTCCAGAGGAGGCTGATGGGGTAGCTGGGGCAGGGACGGAAACACTTCTCTTTTTTTTTTTTTGCAGTAAATGTATCCTGGGAAGAAGAAAAATCCCCTGTTCTCTTCCTGTTGATGCTTCAAAGGAAAATATGAGTGTTGTTTTTAATTCTGATGAGCAAAGCCCTTCTTTTTGTTCTGTTTTTATACTCTACTGGTTCACGATGGGACTCTCCTAGCCACCTACAGTAATATACATACTAGTCATGTCTTGACATCTCAGAGGGTGACAGCCTCTGAGAGCCAGATTTTTGCAAAGAGCCCAGCTCCCATATGGGCACCTAGACAAGGCCTCATCCTAGTCCAGTGGTTCCTAACCTTTTCTCTGCCGTGGCACACCTTGATACCTTCAAATTTTTTGAGGCACACCACTATTAAACAACTTGTGAATATTCAAATTAACTTAAATTACTTATGAATATTCATGAACCATGGCACAATGTTTCAGAAATGCTGCTATGCAGGGTAGTAGGGGTAGCAGAGCAGGGGTGGCAAAATAGGGGAGGTCAGGACATGTGCAGTGGCAGGAGTGAGTGTGGGGAGCAGAGCAGGGCAGGGGTGGCAAAAGAGGACAAGGGCAGCCATGTGGGGAACAGCACAAGGGTGGCAAGAGAGGTGAGGGGAAGGGAGAACAAGAGTGGTTTGGGGGGGGGGGCGGGGGGAAACTGCAGAGTGGGAAGGTACGGCAGGGGAGCATGGCACAGCACCCACTTCCCCCTTTTCCACAGTGGCTCCCTGCCACCCAGGGCAAATCCTCCCCCCACTGCTGCTCCCTCCCACCCCAGTGGATCCCATCCTCCCCTCCCCCAGCCCCCTGCTGCCTGTGATGGACCCTCCCATCACTGCAGGGGCCAGAACTAGGCCTCCAGCCCCCAGCTACAACCCCCTCACACACAGCCATCCCCCCACCTCCGAGCTACACCCCCCCCAACCAAACAGCCACCCAGCAACCCCAGCTACACACCCTCTGCTACACAATCACTCCCACCCATCTCTGCTACACATACCTGCTGCACACAGCTCCCAGAAGCCCTCTCCACAAAGCCCTTACCTGGGCTGTTTGCAGGCTGCTGGCACAATCTGCTCTGCCCTTCAGGGAGAGATTCTCACACTCCTGGCCTCCTGCCCCTCTCTGCTGGCTGGGTCTAAGGTGGAGCCACCAGACCACTACGTTCAGGCTGCTCCTGCTATTTTTAGGGGGAACCCCTGGAACTCTGTGTTCCAGTGCCTTCCTCTATTTTTAGGGGGCCCAGAAGGCTGCCTGCCTAAATAGGGGGCCCCAGAACTGTGTTTCAGTGCCTTCCCCCTTACTTTAACCCCTGCCTTGTCCCAGCCTTGCACAGCCCACATGGCTGGGCTGAGCAGGGAGGGCACTTTAACTCCAGCTCTCAGGAATGCTTGTGGCACACTTTGGATGTTGCCACAGCACACCAGTGTGCCCCGGCACACTGGTTGGGAACCACTGTCCTAGTCTGTGTGGCTCTTTTAAGTGTAAGACTAATCCCATTTAAGTGTGAGAGTAACCCCCATTTAAGCCAAGAGGTTAGTCATAGATTTAAGGCAGAAGGGCCTGGTATGATTAGCTCCTCTGACTTCCTGCCCTACACTGTAGGACTCCCTTGTAGTAATTCTTGCTTCAAGGGATCACTGACCAGCTAAACGTTCAGCTGGGATTTTTTTTGTAGAATTGAGTCCTTGGTTTAGTACAGGGATTTCTATACCATCTTCCTCCCCACACACCCGTCCTGAATTTCCCTACAACCGTTCCCCCCCCCCCGCCATTGTCAGCTAGTAGCATTGTTATGCCAATTTAGTGAGCATCCCTACACCCTGCCTCCCGCAACCCCCCAGTTCAAGTCCTGGGGAAGCTGCTGAACTCCCTGGCAAATCTGGCCCTTCCTTAGGCAGCGTGAAACAAGCTGAGGAATCTAGAAATATTCATCCCTGCCTGTGGGTGCTGAGTCCTGGCTGATCTGGTGCCCAGGCTTGAGCACAGTTGGGGGTGAGGAGTGCAATAGCACCGCCTTGGCAGACGAAATACTAGCAAGTGCATGAATGCCTGGCTTCCATCAGATACAGTTCTGTTCATGGCTTTCAGCATCCCGGAGCCATGTGAATTTGGGCTCAAACCCACAGGAACATGCATCTGCTTATGAGGCACCAAGGTTCTTGCTCAACAGGGGACTTTCTCCTCCCCTGTGATCAGCTATGCTGGTTTCATTTTGGGGACAGGAGGTGGGAGAAAAACTAGTCTAGTTGTTGTATTTAGCAGCGCTGCCACCTTGCAGAGGGGTCAGATACATGCAATGGAGGGAACTAAATTAGGTCAGAAATGTTCTTTAGCAGAGAAGGATAGAGATTGACTTGTTTGTACTATAGCTATTTCCTCAGCTAGTCTTTGATCATTTGTCCCTTCCACTCATCCACCAGTTGTGGCTGAATATGGGTGTTCCTTTGCTGCCCTATTCCAAGGACAAAGCAGTTGCCAGTGAGCTGAAAGAGAGTAACCCCAGCTCTTTGGCTCTGTGAGGGGAAATGGCTGTGGTTGTCCTGGACAACTATGGGTCCCAGTGGCATTCATGTCAGGGACAGTGTCATCAAGCTTTAAAAACAAGGACTAGGTTGCCCCCCGATTTATGGCTCCTTGCTCTGATGAGGAGGCTAGTTTGTCACTATCTGTCAAACAAGAACAAGGCAGCCAAGAGGAAAAAAAAAAATGGATTTTTTTTTTTTAAATAGCATTGGCAAAAAATGCTTTTGGGGGGGGGGGTTCCATTTCTTCCCTTCCTCCAATAAAAGAGTTTGGGGAGAAAGAGGGTCTGGTGGTTAATGCACTGTGTGAGGATCCTAGCGCTCTGGGTTAAATTTTTCCACTCTGCCATGGAGTGCCTGGGTAATGAAATCACATTCATGATTTCACTGGTAATAAGGCCCCTGAGGAGCTAGGCCTCATCTACTAGGGCCATGCTGGCCCTAAATTAAATGAAAATAGACTGGCTGCTCTCACTTTGGATTTAACAAATAAATGTCCTCCTTTGAGCCTACATAGGCTTTGTCTAGACTAGGAAAAGTTTAGGCCAGTTTTAGCCAGCTCATGGTGGCTAACTACAGTGTCATAGTACCTAGGTCTTACAAAGCACTTTTCAGCTATAGGTCTCAAAGCAGTTTACAAAGGAAGTGCTATTAGCATTATCAGCTACCATTGTCCGCTTTGTACAGGTGGGAAAACTGAGGTACAGGGCCTTGACATGGCTCATCCGAGATCACCCAGCAACCAGAGGTGGCAATGCGAGATCTAAGTTCTATTCAAGTCTCAGCTGGGAGGTTTCGTGGACACAGCTCTCTAATTAACCTTTTTTCCTAATTAAGATGAAGTGGTGTGATTAAACCAGGCCAAAGTGGCACTTAGAAGAGGGAAGAAGAGTGCTCTGTATGGGAAGGGAGGGATAGGGGAAAGTTGCATTATTTGCTGGGTTTTTTCCTATTGGTGTAGCAGGTAGGGGTAACTTTAAGCACCTGAGCAGACTAAATCTTAACAAGACTGTGTCAAATCTCATTGTAGTTTATATGCATGCAAAATCTGCAGCTAGACTAAGACTGAGAGAGAGAGAGAGAGAGAAAATAGATATGCCTCTGTACAGAGCAGATGGAAGGATAGATGATGGATGGACTAATAAGGGAGGATAGGATGCTGGATGGATATTCACAGATCAGTGGACAAATTGATAGATGGACATACGTAGGCAGTAAGAAAGGACAGGCAGGTCAGCATGCTGCTGGCTAAATCTGCACACACGCACACATACACAAATTGGACAGTCTGCAGAATTTATTACATTTACAAAGCTGTATATAGTGATACAAATGTTTAACCAATAACGATATATGAATATCCAAATATATTACAGGACATTAAAACATCATACAGGATGCAAACATACAGAGCAATTTGGTTTGTACCATATAAGGGGGGAGGACCCAAAACTGAGGCACTTTCATTGCCTCATGTAGTCCATTTTGGCCTATGTACAAGGAGAAGGGATATTAATGGCCAGTGAGTAGTCTTGACCAATGAGCTCACAGTCCTGCCCCAGCCAATAGAAGGGGAAGAAACAAATGACAGACTGATAGAACAATGGCAGTTTTATTAGTCTCGTTATCCTGTAGTCAACCTCTGGTAAGGCAAAGCCTCGGAAAGTCATCTTCAACACATGCAAATTATGCCCTATTTTGCCTTCCCTTCTGCTCATTTTGGCTGTTTCCATGGGAAATGCCACCCCCCACCCCCAAAAGTGTACCTTCTGTTGCCCATCAAATCATTTTTTCTTCTGGGGTATAACATTCTCAAAGGTTGCTAAAGGGTTAAGGCCGCAACCCAAGCTTCATTCAAAGAGTTAACCAGTTTACCTGACCAGCCTTTAAAGACTGGTTGAGACCCAACACCACAGCACTGATCAAGCCCTCCCCATGGTGGAGACTTCTTCCTAGGAAACATTCTGAGAAAGAAAATCCTTTAACCATAACCTAATGACCTAACCTACTCAGCTTTCTAGAGCCTTACCACAAATGACTTACCACAGAGGACTCTGATCTCTCAGCCCAGGGGCTTCTTAATTCTTGGGGAACATAGTTTAGGGTTTTTTAAATTTTATATTGTGATTTTTTTTTTTTAAACCATGTTTGCTGACCTTTGGTGTCAGGCTATGCAGACCCAGTTCCCTTGCCCCTTTCATTAGGGCAGTGTTTCCCAACCAGTGTGCCATGGCACCCATGTATGCCATCAGATCTGAGCAGATGTCCACAGAATTTTTTGAAAAACTACTCAGAGTTCTGGACTGGCTCATGAATATTCATGAGTTTATTTGGAAACTATATGTTTGTGTGCCTGGAAATAATTAAAGGAATCAAGGTGTGCCACAGCAGAAAAAAGGTTGGGAACCACTGCCTTACGGCCTCAGTTAAGGTGACCAGATAGCAAATATGAAAAATCAGGAGTGGTGCGAATGGTAATAGGAGCCTATAGAAGACAAAGCCCTGAATACCAGAGCTATACAAATCAGGACTAGTCTCAGTACATCTTCCTGGTTTCCTAATACAGACCACCCTCCCCACGGTGTGAACCCCATATTCTGTATAGCCCT
>ML681990.1:15958078-16024900 GCA_007922195.1 Podocnemis expansa
GGTAGAAATTCTCCTATTCCTGGGATCTGGAGGCACTTACTTATTCATTCACCCATGAATGAATAAGAGGAATAAGCTTCCTAGATTTTGAGATCCAGGAGAACATGTGCTTCTGAGAACATAGACACTCACTCCCCTCCCCTCCCCAGCTGCCTTGCTCTGTAACTCATACTCCCACCTGACCATAAAGGAAAAGCATCAGTTCAGCTTGTTAGAAAATCATTAGTGGAAGACAGAAGAGAGTTCTCCACACTGCAACCTGTACGTTTTCCCCCTGCACCAGGGCAATTTCAGAACTCAAGAAAAAAGAAAATGGAGCACCACTCACTATGAACCTACATGCCTTTTAAAAAACAAACAAACTTGTAACATTTTTGTTTGAAACCCACCCCCTTCCCTAACAAACCACCTTTCTAAAAGGCACTGTGTTTTTTTAAATCCCACCTGATGGGGATGAAGGAGAGAGAGTGGGACAGGGTAGAAATCAAATGAAGCTTTGAAATGCTGAATTTAATATTTTTAGCAAGCAAGGAACTAGTGATGTTGAAGGGGAGGAAAGGGCATGTGGAATATTCGACAGGGAAATACATTTATTCTGTTTATCAACCAATCACTACCACATTGGAAGGAGATAAACACTGGCTTCAAGGGTAGGATGGGCCCTTCCTCTCATTCCTTTCCACCTAGTCACATTATTTAAAGCGCATGAAAACAGACTAAGAGAATGGGTCCAACTGAGTGAGTTCTCCCTGTCTGAAGGTTGTGGTCATTACTTAAGGCCCCTACCCTGCAAAGTCTTCGAGTGGGATTTTACAGGAGAGCCCTAATGACTAAGAAGCCCAGGAGAGGCAGTCCTCAGTAGATTGGAGGGTGAGGGAGGTGGAATGAAGCCAATGCTTTGTGCTCTTGAATTGCCTAGATTCGCTTGAATATTCCACCCTGACTGTACATGCTCAATGAATGGAACTGCTTGGAGTGTGTCAAGTTAAACACACACTTAAAAGTCTTCACAGTATCAAAGCTCCAAATAGTCATTAGATAACTACTCTGCAAAGAGAAACAAATGTTCATTCAGACAGTTGCAAAACAAGTTCCCAGTTTCTTTAGATCCCTCTGCCAAACCTTCCTCTAAAGGTAGTGTGCTTAGGTGGACCTCAGTGCTGAGATCTCTCACTTTGCCAAACCCAGCTCCACAGCAATTTAAGGGAAGGTCATTGTGACATGAAGACAGGAGCAGCGGCTTATTTACAGAGGGATGGAAATACTCCTTGGAAAGTACCCAGTGATTATTAAGATAAGCAGATAAGACTTTGCAACAAGGCTGTGGGCAAAACCTGCTTTTCTAAACGGACCAAGGGAAAGAGCTTCTTGCTGAGAAATATAAAGCAGTTTAGGGGATAGAGGAAGGATTTGCTCAAAAACACCCCCCCACACACACACACACAAAAAAGAGAGAGAGAGGGACTGCAAAGTGTTCTCAGAAATCTGGCCCTGAGTTTTTTTGAAAAATCTGACTCAGTGACCTGATTTTCAGAGGTGCACAACACATGCAACTCTTGCTGGCTTCAGTTAAGGGTGTGTGCATAATGATCTGAAATTTCCCCTCCACCCATCTCTTCCCTTTAAATTAATGGAAGATGTGTCTAAATCCCATAGTCCACTCTGAGGCTAACAGAGTTTGGGTAACATTTTCAAAAGCACCAAGTGATGTAGGCCTTCTAAATCATAAGCTGCATTGACTTGCAGGGGAGTAGAGGCTCCTAAATCATTTAGGCACATCTGAAAATTTTAGCCAGTGGCCAAAATGGTAGGTAAGCCTCTCGCTTAAAGTTTGTGGAAGTTTGGTCAGTGAAAGAAGTGCAGGATTTAGAAGGCAGACCCCTGTCCTCGCTGCCCCTATGCACAAAAGCACTCACCACCTGTTTTTTCTTTATCCCTAAACCAGCAGGAAAGGCTGATACAAGCATGATGTCAGATGTGACTCTTAAGGGTAAATCTTGTTTGGGTGTTTCCTTGAGAGGAAAGAGAACCACAAATGCATTTATACAGGTTTGAGGCTTTTGGTTTGTGTGCTTTATGCTTACCTGTATATCCGCTATTGTTGAGTCCCATGATCTCCTGGGTTGAGCAAAGGTATAGAAAATGAATAAAGGAGGCTGCAGCTTTTACTTAAACTTGAGCTCACAGGCATGCAAGTTCCATAAGTTAAAGTTGAAAGGGGGGGAAAAAAATCCTTTTAAAAAATACTCAACCACACTTGTGTGTCTGTCATTTGCATTTTAAATTAATCTGGTCAATCAATAGAAAATAAGTATGTATAATTTTTTCCTATATACACATATTTATATATAAAATTGAAAGTCAGGCCAAGGGCTTCCTTCTAGGTCATGGCAGAGGCTGTGCTGCCATTCACAGTCATTTTGCGCCCCCTGCTGGAGGAGGTTGTCATTTGGTGGCAGTTCGAGGTGCCATTGAGCAGGGCGCTGGGGTTGGTGGGGTTGCTTATTGTGGTGGTGTTGGAGCTGGGCGATCCATGGGAAGGCGTGGCAGGGCTTGGTAGGGAGGAGGAGGTGGCAGGCAAGGTGGCAGGGCTGTTGGCTTTGTCACTGACTGATTCACACTCAGATGCTCCGCTGGTATTGGTGCACTCAGAGTTCGCAGGCTGGGACAGTTTTAGTCTCTTGCAAGCTGGTTGCACTCGATATTTCAGAGGGAGAGGCCCATTCTGCAAAGGGGAGGAGGGAGACAATAGATGTTAACATGAGTGGTTTTGAGACGATCACATTGAGCTCTACACCAGTTAGCCTGGACATAGGCTGGGGAGATGTAGCCAGGTGGGTCCCAAGATATTAAAGAGAAAGGATAGGTAAGGGGAATAGCTTTTTTGGGGCCAACTTCTATGGGTGAGAGAGATGAGTTTTTAAGCCACACAGCGCTCTATTTAAGGGCTGGGGAAAGCTGTTTGGCACTCAGAAATAAATCTGGAGGAGGAGAAATTCAAAGGCATTATTCTCATGTTGCCTAATTCCCATCAGCTGTCAATAGGATTTACACACCAGACTGCCATTTGTGCCTAGGAACATCACCCCTAAAATCAATGTAAATGAATTATATTCACACCAGAGTGTGCTATGGACTAGGACTGATCTCTGTATTTAAAAACACAATCAGGGCTCCAATTCAACAGAGTTTAAACCATGCTTAAATCCATCTCAAGTACTTAACTAAATCAGGACTCAGTTCAATACAATGATCTTCTAAAATTCAGTTTTATTATGGAGTCTGTTGTGACTCCATAGTTATATTTATTCTGTCAAACTGAAGTTTAAAGCAACACAAGCTTATTTTGTAAAAATTTAAAAAGGACAAAAATCAAAAAATATAAAGTACTATTTAATTTTTTCATGCTGTCCTCTTCTGAAAGTAGCTGTATACATAGGAAGGAAATGGAGATACAGTATTTTTAAAAGGAACACTGTTTAAAAATCCACCAAAAGCATGTCTTTAACTGTGCTGCTAAGAACATCTTATTAAGACTACATGAATTTTTATTTACTTTATTGCTTATTCAGTTTGTGTACACACACACACACACACACACACACACACACACCATTGCTGTCTGCTTGCGCAGCTAAGTAGATGGGTCAGTTTCACTTCTCAAGCACTAAACAAAACTGAAATTCTGATTTCAGAATGCATTTGGAAGGTGGTAGGGTATGTTTAAAATCTAACCTAGACCTGTTTCAGGTTTTGTCTTTGATTTAGACACTGTCTATTTCTATTAGCCTTTTTAAAACTTTGCCCTTGTATGACTATGTGCCACTATGTGACAATGTAATTTAAAAACATTGTAAAGTGCTTGGAGATCTAGGAATTAAAAGCACCATGTTTTATTAACAAACATCTGCAAATAGGTAGGGTCTAAACTTTGGCAAACATTTTCAGAATTCCTTGCCTGACAAAGTATTGAGGTAATGAAGTTGGTTTAAAAAGTTCTGTCAAAGGACTATGGCATTGTCTCATTAACTTAAACTGTAAATGGTTGATTATATAGGACACAGTCTCCATAAAAGAGCCATTGAGTCCCAAAATCTGGTTGGATATCTAAACTATGACCTATGAGGGAAACTAGAAAGAAAAGCCAGGACTGAGAGTCTGAAAATTTTCTTCTCAAATAAAATAAATCTTTATACTTGAAAACAGGGGAGTTTGAGAGGGAAGGAGTTGGTGAAGCCCTGAGGAGGTGATGGCGATCCCCTAGCTGAAGAACCTATTGAAGAGTCCTGAGTGGTGGGTGGGCATAAGCCCACCCACTTCTAAAACCCTTCCCCCAGCCTAGGGGAAGCAGCACAAAACAGGCCCTCAGCTAATTTCATAGGACAACAAAAAAGAAAACAGGGACAGGTGTGAGGGTTACAGGTTCAAAACTAGAGTTTCGGAAGGGGATACTGAGCAGAGAACCCCGGACAGCGCCCACTGCTCCCGGAAGGTGTTGAGGGAGCCAGCGGACGCCACCCAGAGGAACTCTGCCTGGATACGTGCATGGACGAGGGACCGGAAATAGGCCCCACAGTCGCAGGCTCCTCCATCAGCCAACCTCCTCTCCCGAGTTTTATAGGTGGCTACTTTTGTATAAGCCAAGAGGAGGTTGGCGAGGAGGTCCCGCGATTTTGTGGGGCCACGGATGGGGAGTGCATAAAGATACAGGTGTGGGGAAAATTGCAGCCAGAACCTCAAGAGGGGGGCTGCAGCCTGGCACAGTCTAGATAGACATGTGCCAGGGTCTCCCTCTCACCACAAAAGGGGCAGGTGTCAGGACAAAGGGTGAACCGCGCCAAGTACACGCCCGTGCTCACGGCTCCATGTAGGAGCCGCCAACTGATGTCCCCGGCGGGCCTTGGAGTAAGGGGGGGCATACAGACTGGCCCACCGGGGGTCCTCGCCCTCTCTAGGTGGAATAAGGTCCCGCCACTTTGTATCCGGGAGGGACACAAGGGTGAGGAAATGGATGGTATATAGCACGAGCGTGTACAGATATTTACGAGGCGCGGTTCGGAAAGAGACCGGCTGCAAGTCTAGCAGCCAGCTCGGGGCATGGGGCGGGGATGGCCAGGGGGGCTGATGGGGCCAAGGCCCGATCAAAAGTTCTGGCGGGCCAGGACTGGGAGGGGGCCGGGGAGTACCCTCTCGCAGGACCCATTCGAGGTAAACCCGGGCAGTGGGAGGCAAGGCTGCCCTCACCTCCTGAAGTAGGCGCTGGGGGGTGCGAAGGGTGGAGAGCCCCATGAGCTGAGTCAGCTCATGGAGATCCACCCAGTCCCCCCAGGCATAATCCAGGAGGTCTCCGACCCGGGTGATACCTGCCATGACCAACCTCCGCCTCACAGAGGGGGCCTCCGCCACCTGCACACGGAGATGGCAATTGTGTAGCAGGGGCTCTGCGAGGAGGTCCTCCCCCTCGGTGGGTATAACTGACCTGGAGGCCGCAATGAGCCTCCAGGTCCGGAGGTGGTCATGGTAGAAGGCTGGCAGCTCGGAGACGTCTCGCGGAACACGTCTCAGGTCGAGATAAAAGAGCTGCCGGTCATATCGGAGCCCTTGGTAGCGGCGGAGGAAGGTGCGTGCCAAATGGCTCCATGCCGGACTACCTGCACTATAAAGGAGTCTCTGCAGGGCCTGGAGGCGGAAGGTGTGGACCTGGCTGCGGAGGCAGCACAGGCCCCTTCCTCCAGGGGAAGACTCAGAATCCCTGCAGAGACCCAGTGCAGTCCTGGCCAAAAGAACTCCAGAATTGTCCTCTGGAGACTGGCCAGAAGGCCCGGGGGTGGGCTCAGGGTGTTGAGCCGGTGCCAGCGCATGGACAGGACAAGCTGGTTGATGACCAGTGCCCATCTCCAAAGGGAGAGGCACCGCAGCAGTCCTGTCCACCACCCGTAGCTGAAGAATCTATTGAAAACCAATGTGGTGGTTGGGCGTAAGCCCACCCACTGCTAGAACCCCTCCCCCAGCCTATGGGGAGATGGCACTGGACTGATTTTCAAATGATTTCGGGGGACAAATCAAGAAATAACAGGGACGGGTGTGAGGGTCACAGGTTTATAACAAGGGTTTCAGAAGGGGACACCAAGCAGAGAACCCCGGACAGTGCCCACTGCTCCTGAAAGGATTGTCTCCTGGAGGCTGGCCAGAAAACCCGGGGGTGGGGTCAGGGTGTTGAGCCGGTGCCAGAGCATGGACAGGACGAGCTGGTTGATGACCAGTGCCTGTCCCTGAAAGGAGAGGCACCGCAGCAGTCCTGTCCACCACCCATAGCTGAAGAAGCAAGGGAAAGAGTGAAGCTTGGGTGAGTGAATTACTAACTGTGTGTTTGTGTCCTTCCCTACAGGTGATTTCTGTTAGTTGTCAGTTACTGTGGGAATTGGGACTGTGATTGTGTGGTCTGGGGGCTGTTTGTACCATTGTTCCCTGCTCACCAGCTTCAATCAGCCTTGTGATCATCCTTCCCCAGTGTGTTTAACGAGGGGCAAGGGCTGACCTAGGCAGAGCAGGCCTTAAAAGCCATGCTACTCATCCATGTGTGAACCAATGATATTGCGAGAGGTGATCCTCAGCAGATCAAAGGTGACTACAGGGCTCTGGGAGTGCAGGTGAAGGAGTTTGGGGCACAAGTGGTGTTCTCCTCAATCCTTCCAGTCAAGGATGGGGGCCTGAGCAGAGACAGATGCATCTTGGAGGTGAATGCCTGGCTACAAAGATGGTGTCATCAGGAGGGCTTTGCTTCCTCGACCGTGGGGTGCTGTTCCAGGAAGAAGAACTACTAGGCAGAGATGGACTCCATCTGTCAAGGAAGGGGAAGAGCATATTCGGATGCAGACTGGCTGATCTAGTGAGGAGGGCTTTAAACTAGGTTTGAAGGGGGAAGGAGATCAAAGCCCACAGGTAAGTGACAATGTGGGAGACCTGGGGGGAAGGTATGGACCTTTGGGGGTGCTGGGACTGTAACACCAGAGATAAAAGAGAGGGTAGTTGGAACATGGAGTTGGGGAATCAAATAACAGTTTTAGGTGTTCTAATGAAGCCCTAATAGTGTGGGGGAGGACAACGCCAGGAGACAATGCAAGGAGGTAGATGCAATAGAACTGAAAATCAACAGGGGAAAGTAGGGCAATTGGCCTGATATTTTAGGTGCCTGTACACGAATGCGAGGAACTTGGGAAACAAGCAGGAAGAACAGGTAGTACTGGCACGGACAAGGATCTATTATATAAATGCAATAACAGAGATGTGGTGGGATAGCTTGCATGACTGGAGCTCTGCCATGGATGAGTATAAATTGTTCAGGAAGGACAGGCAGGGAAGAAGAGGGGGAGAAGTAGCACTATATGTAAAAGAGTTCTGTGACTGCTCAGGGCTCCATTACAGAAGTGGAAACGAGCCAGCTGAAAGTCTGGGTTAAGTATAGAGCAGAGGGCAACAAGGGGGATGTCATGGTGGGTGTCTGTGATAGACCACTAGACCAGAAGGAGGAGGTGGATGAGGCATTCTATGGACAACAGGCAGAAATTTCTAGATCACAGGCCCTGGTTCTCAAGTGGGACTTCAGTTACCCTGACATCTGCTGGGAGGCCAATACAGCAGTGCACAGGCAATCCAGGAAGTTTTTGGAGAGTGTTGAGGACAACTTCCTGGTACAAACGCTGGAGGAACAAACTAGGGGCCTTGCACCTCTCAACCTGCTGCTCACAAACAGAGAAGAATTGATTGGGGGAGAAGAAGTGAATGGCAACCTGGGCAGCAGTGACCATGAGATGGTAGAGTTCAGAATCCTGATCAAAGGAAGAAAGGAAAGAAGCAAAACGCAGACCCTGGACTTCAAAAAACCAGATTTTGGCTCCCTCGGGGAACTGATGGGCAGGATCCCTTGGGAGGCTGATCTGAAGGGGAAAGACGTTCAAGAGAGCTGGCTGTATTTTAAAGAAACTCTGCTAAGGGCACAGGAAGACACCATTCCGATGAGCAGAAAGAACAGCAAATGTGGAAAGAGCCCAGTGTGGCTTAACAGAGAACTCTGCACTGAGCTAAAGCATAAAAAGGAAGCTTACAGGAAGTAGAAGCATGGACAGATGACTAAGGAGGCATATAAAGATATTACTCGGGACTGCATGAATAAAATCAGAAAGGCCAAAGGACAATTGGGGTTGCGGCTAGCAAGGGATGTGACGGATAACAGGAAGGGGTTCTACAAGTATATCAATAATAAGAAGAGGATCAGGGATGGTGCAGGTCCCTTACTGAATGGGGCAGGTATCCTCATGATGGAGGATAAGGAAAAAGCTGAAGTGCTCAATGCTTTTTTTACTTCAGTTTTCACAGACAGGGCCAGCTCCTGGCCCACTACACTGGGTATGGCAGATTGGAGAGAAGAAGAGAGGCCGTTGCTGACAGAAGGTCAGGTTAGGGACTCCTTAAAGAAGCTGGATTTGCACAAGTTCATGGGGCCAGACAAACTACATCTGAGAGTGCTGAGGGAGTTGGCTGATGAGATAGCAGTACCGTTGGCCATTATCTTTGAAAACTCGTGGCAAACGGGGGAGGTGCCAGAGGACTGGAAAAAAGCAAATATAGTGTCTATTTTCAAGAAAGGGAAAAAGGAGAATCTGGGGAATTACAGACCTGTCAGCCTCACCTCAATCCCTGGAAAAATCATGGAGCAGGTTCTCAAAGAATCCATCCTGAAACACTTGGAGGAAAATAGAGTGATCAGGAACAGTCAGCATGGATTCACCAATGGTAAATCATGCCTGACCAACCTCATCACCTTCTACAATGAGATGACTGGATTTGTGGATGCGGGAAGACCTGTTGATATGATATACCTCAACTTCAGCAAGGCTTTTGATATGGTTTCCCACAGCATTCTCATCAGCAAATTAAGGAGGTATGGGTTGTATCTGTGGACTGTAAGGTGGATAGAGAACTGGCTAGATCAATAGTTTCAGTGAGTAGGAATCAATGGCTTCATGTCTAGCTGGCAACCAGTAACAAGTGGTGTGCCCCAGGGATCGGTCCTAGGGCCAGCTCTGTTCAACATTTTCATTAATGATCTGGATGATGGGATAGATTGCACACTCAGTAAGTTTGTGGATGACACCAAGCTGGGGGGAATGGTAGACATGCTGGAGGGCAGGGACAGGATTCAGGGAGACCTTGACAATTTGGAGCAGTGGGCCAATAGAAATCTCATGAGGTTCAACAAGGACAAGTGCAAAGTCCTGCACTTGGGATGGGAAAACCCCATGTACTGCTACAGGCTGGGGAGTGATCAGCTAAGTAGCAGCACTGTGGAAAAGGACCTGGGGGTCATGGTGGATGGGAAGCTGGATGTGAGACAACATTGTGCTCTTGCTACCAAAAAGGCAAATGGCATACTGGCTTGTATCAGAGGTAGTGTTGCCAGCAGATTGAGGATGTGATCGTTCCCCTCTATTTGGTACTGGTGAGGACACACCTGGAACACTGTGTCCAGTTTTGGGCTCCCCACTACAAAAAGGATATGGACAAATTAGAGGCCAGCACAGGGCAACAAAAATGATCAAAGGGCTGGAGCACAAGCCCTATGAAGAGAGACTGAAGGAACTAGGCTCATTTAGCCTGCAGAAGAGAAGACTGAGGGGGGATTTGATAGCAACCTTCAACTACTTGAAGGAGTGCTCCAAAGAGGAGAGAGCTTGGCTGTTCTTAGTAGTAACAGAGAACAGAACAAGGAGCAATGGTTTCAAGTTGCAGCTGGGGAGGTCGAGTTTGGGTATTAGGAAAAACTTTCTTACTAGGAGAGTGGTGAAGCACGGAATGGGCTACCTAGGGAAGTGGTGGAATCTCCATCTTTGGAGATATTTAAGGCTTGGTTAGACAAAACCCTGGCTGGGATAATTTAGTGAGAGTGGTCCTGCTTTTTTGGCAGGGGGTTGGATGTGAGGTCTCTTCCAACCCTATGATTCTATGACATTATAGTAGAGAGCAGATTGGGTGAAAAATTATGAATGCCAATTTGCTTCCATTGACTTTAATGGAATATTTGCCATTTGGTTTCTTGGCAGGAAATGGATTGAATCTTATGGCCACTATTCTCCTTTGTCCTACATTTTGTATGGCTTTTCACACTAGTCCTGTTTTATATTCACAAGGTCAGAATTGTGATAGTTAGCACTCACTGCTATGACTGACTACACAAGGTGCAGGACAGGAGGAAATAGGGCTCACTGTGCAACTGTGTAATCCTATGGAGCTAGGGTTTAGTGTGTTTATTTTATGTTCAGATGAATTTCCAAAGGCTCTTTCCAGGCACACCTGTGAAGTCTCAACTTCTGAGATGTCTTTCCACAAACTGAGCCAGTTGGCTCAGGAGTCTAGATGTCCATGAAAGATTAACAGCTAGTCTCTGGAAAAAGATCTTCAGGCTGCCTTCCAGAAATAAATGATGAAGGATTCAGGAATTCAAATGAGAGGCATCTTAAAACCTAACCATCTGCAAGTGTCAATGTGAAAACTACTAAATTTCCTAGCTGGTCCCTTGAACAGGATTTCATCATGTAAGTTGTTCGGCAGTGGTTTAGCTGAGCTCAAAGACTTGCATGCTTACCTATTGATTTCAATGGGACTCCTCAGCTGCTTGAAGCTAAGCACATGCTTAGGAACCTACTTCAGGATAAGCACCTGTTCTAAATGTGTTCCTATTCAGGTAAGCACTTGAACAAAATAAAATTAGAAAATAGCAAATTCAAAAGTGATGAAAGGAAATACCTTTTCACAGAAGAGGTAACCGAACGGCGGAACTAATTGCTGCATGATTTCATGGTGGCTAAAAATTTAGCAAGATTTCAAGCAATTTGAAATTTACATAGATAACAAGAACAGCCACAGGCAAAATAAGTAAATCTCTTCCAAAACGTGTGCTAACATTAAGAAGGACTTAAGTGCATTCGGATTTAAACCAGGCTCTAACAACTAGCCATTAGGAGGTTTTTAAACCTTCTAAACCGTGACTGCTGTCAGAGATAGGATATTGGATTAGATTAGCTCTAGTCTGAGGTGTCTAAGAGAAAAAGGATGGTCCAGGAGCTAGAGTTCTATCCTAGAACTTGAGTTCAAGACTCAACTCTGTCGCAGATGCACACGTGACCTTGGGCAACCATTTAATCTCTACCAGATTTAAAAAGGTTTTTAGGTGGCTACATCTAGATCGAAAGGCGAACAGGGGACAGCAAACAGGGGAGTTTGAGAGGGAAGGAGTTTGTGAAGCCCCGAGAAGGAGGTGAAGGCGATCCCCTAGCTGAAAGCAGCAAGGGACAGAGTGTGCTTGGGTGAGGGTTTGCTAACTGTGTGTGTTTGTCTGTTTGACTTTTCCCTTACAGCTGACTTCTGTTAGTTGTTTCTTACTGTGGGTGGGGGCTGCTTGCACCATTGTTCCCTGATCACCTTTGTGCACCAGCCTCAATCAGCCTTGTGATCAGCCTTCCCCTGTGTGTTTAACAAGGGGCCAGGCCTGACCTAGGCAGAGAAGGCTTTAAAAGCCAGTGGCTGAGCGACCAGAGGGAACTTGCGAACAGGGGACAGCAAACAGGGGAGTTTGAGAGGGGAGGAGTTTGTGAAACCACGATGGTGAAGAGGAGCCACACTGCTGCCAGCGCCCCTTCTGTCTCTTCTACCTGTGCCTGTAGCCAGACAGACATCCTGACCATAGATATCTCTACCCAGACCCTGGTGTGGACTTGCAGGGACTGCAGCCTTCAGTTCCCTGTCTCCAATGATCAGGCTGGGGAGATGAATCGATGTGACAGGTGCCTGCTGGTGGAATCTCTCAGGAGGCAGGTGGGAGAGTTACAGGAGGAGGTGTCTCGGCTTAGGAGTATCCACACCCTGGAGAAGTTCCTCGACAGCATCCACGAGGAGAAGTGCAAGATGGAGGGCACTGACCAGGTACCAGAGACTACTGCCACAACACTGGAGCTGGATGGGGAGCCTGTGGCAGGGGGAGGACACTGGCAGCTGGTTACCTCTGGCGGTAGGCAGTGCTCCACCCCTGCCCAAAACCCACCCTCTGTTGTGGTGAAGAATCGTTATGCGGTGCTAGAGACGGTGAAGGAGGTGGAAGAGGAGAGGCCATGCACCCCCGAGGCTGGGAGGATCACAGCCACCACAGCTAGGAGGAAACGTAGAGTTGTGGTGGTTGGGGACTCACTTCTGAGGGGGACGGAGGCACCCATCTGTCGCCCTGACAAGATCTCTCGAGAGGTATGCTGCCTGCCAGGTGCCCGCATCCGAGACGTTACGGAGGGATTGTCGAGAATCATCTGCCCCTCTGACTACTACCCCATGCTTCTCATCCATGTAGGAACCAATGATACTGCGAGAGGTGATCCTCGGCAGATCAAAGGTGACTTCAGGGCTCTGGGAGCACGGGTGAAGGAGTTTGGAGCACAGGTGGTGTTCTCCTCGATTCTTCCGGTCAAGGGTAGAGGCCTGAGCAGAGACAGATGCATCCTGGAGATGAACGTTTGGCTGCAAAGATGGTGTCGTCAGGAGGGCTTTGGCTTCCTCGACCATGGGTTGCTGTTTCAGGAAGAAGGACTGCTAGGCAGAGATGGACTCCATCTTTCGAGGAAGGGGAAGAGCGTATTTGGACGCAGACTGGCTGACCTAGTGAGGAGGGCTTTAAACTAGGTCTGAAGGGGGAAGGAGACCAAAGCCCACAGGTAAGTGACTATGTGGGAGACCAGGGGGATGGGATGGAACTTGGGGGGTGCCGGGACTGTAACTACAGGGATAGAAGAGAGGATAATTGGAACATGCGGGGGGAATCAAATAACTTTCTTAGATGCTCTAATGAAGCCCTAATGCCTGAGGCAGGTGGGGGAGGTCAACACCAAAAGAAAATCCAGGGAGGTAGATACAATAGAATTGAAAATCAAAATGGGAAAGTAGGGCAATCAGCTGGGTATCTTAGGTGCCTATACACAAATGCAAGGAGCCTGGGAAACAAGCAGGAGGAATTGGTAGTACTGGTGCAGACAAAGAACTATGACATGATTGGGATAACAGAGACGTGGTGGGATAGTTTGCATGTCTGGAGCTCTGCAATAGATGGGTATAGACTGTTCAGGAAGAACAGGCAGGGAAGGAAAGGGGGAGGAGTAGCACTATATGTAAAGGAGCTCTATGACTGCTCAGAGCTTCATTATGAAAGTGGAAACAAGCCAGTTGAAAGTCTGTGGGTTAAGTTTAGAGGGGAGAGCAACAAGGGGGATGTTGTGGTAGGTGTCTGCTACAGACCACCAGATCAGAAGGAGGAGGTGGATGAGGCGTTCTGTGTACAACTGACAGAAGTTTCTAGAGCACAGGCCCTGGTTCTCATGGGGGACTTCAATTACCCTGACATCTGCTGGAAGGCCAATACAGCAGTGCACAGGCAATCCAGGAAGTTTCTGGAGAGTGTTGAGGACAACTTCCTGGTACAAATGCTGGAGCAACCAACGAGGGGCCTTGCGCCTCTCGATCTGCTGCTCACAAATAGAGAAGAATTTATCAGGGAAGTAGAGGTCAATGGCAGCCTGGGTAGCAGTGACCATGAAATGATTGAGTTCAAGTTGATGATTAAAGGAAAGAAGGAAAGAAGCAAAACACAGACCCTGGACTTCAGAAAAGCAGATTTTTGTCTCCCTCAGGGAACTGATGGGCAGGATCCCTTGGGAGGCTGATCTGAAGGGGAAAGGTGTCCAAGAGAGTTGGATGCATTTTAAAGAAACCCTGCTAAGGGCACAGGAAGATACAATTCCGATAAGGAGAAAGCACAGCAAATGTGGAAGGCGCCCACTGTGGCTTAACAGAGAGCTCTGCACTGAGCTGAAGCATAAAAAGGACGCTTACAGGAAGTGGAAGCTAGGACAGATGACTAAGGAGGCATATAAAGACATTGCTCGGGACTGCAGGGATAAAATCAGAAAGGCCAAAGGACAAATGGAGTTGCGACTAGCAAGGGATGTGAAGGATAACAGGAAGGGGTTCTACAAGTATATCAATAACAAGAAGAGGATCAGGGATGGTGTAGGTCCCTTACTGAATGGGGCAGGCATCCTCGTGACAGAGGATGAGGAAAAAGCTGAAGTGCTCAATGCTTTTTTTAGTTCAGTTTTCACAAGCAAGGTCAGCTCCCAGCCCACTACACTAGGTACGGGGGACTGGGGAGAAGAAGAGAGGCCCTTGGTGACAGAAGGTCAGGTTAGGGACTGCTTAAAGAAACTAGATGTGCACAAGTCCATGGGGCCGGATGAACTGCATCCGAGGGTGCTGAGGGAGCTGGCTGATGAGATAGCAGTACCGTTGGCCATTGTCTTTGAAAACTCGTGGCGAACGGGGGAGGTGCCAGAGGACTGGAAAAAAGCAAATATAGTACCTATCTTCAAGAAAGGCAAAAAGGAGGATCCAGGGAATTACAGACCTGTCAGCCTCACCTCAATCCCTGGAAAAATCATGGAGCAGCTTCTCAAAGAATCCATCCTGAAACACTTGGAGGAAAATAGAGTAATCAGGAACAGTCAGCATGGATTCACCAAGGGTAAATCATGCCTGACCAACCTCATCGCCTTCTATGATGAGATGACTGGATTTGTGGATGCGGGAAGAGCCGTTGATGTGATATACCTTGACTTTAGCAAGGCTTTTGATACGGTTTCCCACAGCATTCTCATTGGCAAATTAAGGAAGTATGGGTTAGATGCATGGACTGTAAGGTGGATAGAAAACTGGCTAGAACAACGGTTTCAGCGCGTAGGAATCAATGGCTCCATGTCAAGTTGGCAGGCAGTAACAAGTGGTGTGCCCCAGGGGTCGGTCCTGGGGCCAGTTCTGTTCAATGTTTTCATTAATGATCTGGATGATGGGATAGATTGCACACTTAGTAAGTTTGCAGATGATACTAAACTGGGGGGAACGGTAGACACCCTAGAGGGCAGAGACAGGATTCAGGGAGACCTAGACAAACTGGAGCAGTGGGCCAAGAGGAATCTCATGAGGTTCAACAAGGATAAGTGTAAAAATCCTGCACTTGGGACGAAAAAACCCCATGTACTGCTACAGGCTGGGGAGTGATCAGCTAAATAGCAGCACTGGAGAAAAGGACCTGGGAGTCATGGTGGATGGGAAGCTGGATATGAGTCAGCAGTGTGCTCTTGCTGCCAAAAAGGCCAATGGCATACTGGGCTGCATCAGAAGAAGTGTTACCAGCAGATCAAGGGATGTGATCATTCCCCTCTATTCTGCACTAGTGAGGCCACATCTGGAATACTGTGTCCAGTTTTGGGCTCCCCACTACAAAAAGGACATGGACAAATTAGAGAGAGTCCAGAGGAGGGCAACCAAAATGATCAAAGGGCTGGAGCACAAGCCCTATGAAGAAAGACTGAAGGAACTAGGCTTATTTAGCCTGCAGAAGAGAAGACTGAGGGGGGATTTGATAGCAACCTTCAACTACTTGAAGGGTTGCTCCAAGGAGGAGGGAGCTCGACTGTTCTCGGTAGTAACAGAGGGCAGAACGAGAAGCAATGGCTTCAAGTTACAGCTGGGGCGGTCCAGGCTGGATATTAGGAAAAACTTCCTTACTAGGCGAGTGGTGAAGCATTGGAATAAGTTGCCTAGGGAGGTGGTGGAATCTCCATCTCTGGAGGTGTTCAAGTCCCAGCTGGACAAAACACTGACTGGGATGATCTAATGGGAGTGGTCCTGCTTTTTTTGGCAGGGGGTTGGACTAGATGACCTCGTGGGGTCCCTTCCAACCCTATGATTCTATCTCAATAGGAGTGTAACCTGTTCCACAGTTCCCTATCTGTAAAACTGTACTTCCCTACCTGAGGTTATGAGAAAATACATTGAAGAAGGAGAAATCCAAATACCACAGTAATAACAGCCAGATATGTACCTAAAGTACATAGAAGTTTAACCACATGATTAAATCCTGTTGACTTCAACAGTCATTTCAGCCCAGCTTTTCCTCATTATTTAGGTGCTTAACTCTCATTGATATTGGTTGTTTTGAGCCTTCCTGAATAAGATCTTAAGGGTTTTAAAGAATCAAGCCACAAAAGGAGAATTCGAGGACTTGTGGCGGTCACTTGAAAGTATCACTTAGACCTGTAAAGTTAAACCCTTTTCCCATTTAAAAGCAAACAGAAGTTTATTTTTGCAGGGCAGCCATGCCTGTCATCTCCTGGATGGGAAGACGGCTGTTGTGGAGAATTCACCCCCGGCCTATCCCCTGCTGGGAGGGTGAATCAAGGCCCTTAGGAGCACCTGGTTCTAATTAAATGCTCTAGCAGAGAAAGCGTCAACAAGGGAAACATGTTTTTTGATTAATCTCAGTTTTCAAACCCTGCACTTTCTCTCGTTCCAATACCCTTTCAGAAATGTAAGCCACTAACCCTTTCCATGTGTGGGGACAGCGGGTAGTAACTGGGACCTCACTTCAGAGTTGCTGAGCACAGTATTGGACTGTGTGGTCCAAAAAAAAAAAAAAAAATCACAAGACAGGCCCCAAAAATCAGGGGTTTTTTTTTTTTTGTTTAGTTTTTAATTGGCTTTTGTTTTGGTTTGTTTTTTAAATTTACTTTCTGGCTTTTAGCTTTTAATAGTCATTTCTTTCAAACTTTTATCCATAGTCATGCTCTAGATTACTAGAGAATGGGGCAAGTTCTAGAGCAGGGTCTCAAATACATGGCCCGTGGGCCGCATGCGGCTCCTAAAGCTATTTCCTGCGATCGGCAATGACACTATCATTACCGATATTTGCAATACCATTGTATGGAAAGGTTTCAGTGGTGCGTCCCTCAAGCTAATGTACTAGTTATCATGCGGCCCTGCACTAGTCCTCATGTGTCCCTTGTGGTGATTTGAGTTTGAGACCCCTGTTCTAGAGCTTGTGTTAACAGGAAGTCAGACTCACAATGACCGTGGAATCTATGAATCATGAGAATTAGCAACTCACTTTTATTTTCTTTTAAAGAGAGTTTTGGGTTTTTTTGAGAGGTGGAGCTTTAAGAAAGCCACAAAATGTTACAAAGCACAGGATAAGATCATGAGATTTGGCAAGATTCTTAGCACCCTGCAGCTTCCACTAACTACAGGTAGAACGGCAGGGGGCCCAGCATTTCTAGAAAATCGGAGTCCAGGATATTTTTTGAAGGATTTGCCTCTCATTCTGAAACCTTTCACCTAACTATTGCCGCTATTCACCATTGGAAAAAGTGCCCAATCATCACAAAAAGCTTTAGTTTGCAAAGTGGCAGAATTATTGCCTGAAAATAATTACTCCTGACTAATTAGTATCAATAGTTAGGAGTGTTGCAGTATAGCATCTAGGGATACTATCAGATCAATTGGAGTTGGTCCTGGTTTGAATTGAGGGTTGGACTAAATGACCTCCTGAGATCCCTTCCAACCCTACTGTTCTAGGAACAGGGTTCCATTATGCCAGGTGTTGCACAAAACTAGAGAGAGAGACACTCTGGACTTGAGAAGGGACCATCCAGTTTGACTTCTGGCACTCTGCAGGCCACAGAACTTCACTCACCCACCAGTCAGCCACCCAGGAAGGACTTCTTTGTCATAACTTAGAGCTCTCTTGCTCTGGCATCCCATCTACAGAGCTTACAGTCTAATGGACAATGTTGGGAGAGGAAACCAAACAGGGAGTAGAACTGACCTGCAGAACTAGCGCTTGAACCTGTATCTCCTAGGTCCCAGGTGAATGCCCTGCACACTGGACAACACTGCTTCTCAGTACAATAATTCCACCACAGAGTAGGAAGCTTCTTACTCACCCTTCTCCAGGGATAGATATAGGCGATGTCCATAAGTGTATAATATTCCTTTAAAGGTTCATCTTCATACAGAACTTCCACCTAACAAATACAGACCAAAGTGATTTTTCCCCCCACACTGATGACTGTGGGGGGCTCAAAGACAAAATAAAATAGCTTGCTTCCCCAGCCCATGATTGGGCAAAGTGTATCAAATCTTTCTAAAACAACTCTTCAGAATAGCTTAGCTCCTGTTAGGCCCCAGAAAAGGTCTTATTTTCAAAGTAACCAGCTTCCACTTTAGACCAGATTTTCTTAAGAACTCAACACCTGCTGAGCTGAGTTGTTTTGAAAATCTAGCCACTTGCTTTGCAGCCAAACTTCTAAACTTCTTTGAATATCTGGCAGTCAGAGGCTGAATATGCTACTACCCCACACTTTGCACAGCAATCCCTTAGACTATGTCTACACTTAAAATGTCAATTTGAATTACTGAATTCAAATTAATCAATTTGACCTAATGATTAATTCAAATTCAGTCAATTCGAATTGACACGGCCATACTAGAAAATCAAGTTCAAACTGGTGTGTCCATGGACTGGACTTGCCAGTTCAAATTTGGAAAGGGAACCATGGGAGGTGTGGCAACATGGCCCCCTGACAGCGCCATGTTGCCACCCAAACCCTAGCCAGGCTCCAGCCCCTGCAGCCCAGCACAGGAAAAAGCATCCCCAGCCCAGCTCTAGGCTCAGGGCGCTAGAGCTGAGTAGAGGATGCTTTCTCCCAGGCAAGGCTCAGAAGGCAGGAGCCTGGCAGGGGATGTTTTCCCCTGGCAGGGCTCCCTGGGGCCAGGGTAACCCCCCCCCCCCACAGCACCATGAGGGTGAGGGAGAAAGGATTCCCCCAGCCCAGCACTGACAGTGCAGCTGAGAGGGGAGAAAGGATTCCCCCACACACACCCTGTCACCATGAGCCAGGGGAATACCTTCTCCCCTGCCCCACTGTGCTGTCAGCGCTGGGCCAGAGGAATCCTTTTTCCCAGCACTGACAGCTCAGTGGGGCAGGGAAGAAGGGATCTCCACACACGGCCAGGGGAGTTCATGCCATGCACGGGGGGTTGCTGCCCCACATGTGGCCAGCAGGGCTCCCAGCCATATGCAGGGTTCCTTCTCCTCATGCGGCCAGGGGAGCTCCGGCCATGTGTGAGGGGTCCCTGCCCTGTGCGCTGCCAGGGCGCTCCTAGCCCAGTGGGGGTTCTTTCACCGCTGGCAAGCAGGGCTGCAGCCACCCACAGGGGTCCCTGTCCCCAGCCAGGGGACAGGAACCCCATTGCCCCCCCCAGCCTGATTTGGCAGGGGGGGTGGATGCATCTTTGGGGCTGCTGGGCACAGGTGCCAAAGGGCTGGTTGTCTTTCCAGAGTGCTATGTACCCTGGGAGGAAGGTCAACCCATATCAGTTTGAACTCACAGTGAGTTCGAATTAACATGGCCACACTGGGTCAATTTGAACTACTGGGTTCGAATTGACCTGGACTTCGAAGTCAAACAAAGTTTGACCAATTCAAAGTCAACTTTCATCAATTCAAACTGAGGAGTTCCTCAGTTCAAATTGAGGAAAGTGAGTGTGGCCATGCACTTAATTGAATTTGAATTGATTGTCCTCAATTCAAATTCAATTCTAAGTGTAGACATACCCATAGATTCATTTGGTGTTGGTGTAGAACTGCTACCCAGTCAGAGGGACTAGACAAAGTGCAGTGAATCAAGTCCAAAATTCCCATGGCAGGTCCCCCTTTGTAGGCTCTGAGAGTCAGTGTGGGAATAGTTCCAAAGGCGACACAGTCAGATAGACTGGCTAGGTGAATGTGGTCTAGTGGACTGAGTGAAAGCTCAGACCTAGAGTGCTCTAATTCTTGCACTAATTACTGAATCACTCAGGTCAAAGCTGGCTTCCCCATGCGTACAGAATGAGGAGGAGGATGCTTATTTAAAAGATCGCTGGAAGACTTAATTAGTAAATGTTTGTATAGCAGGGTGAATAAGTGATAACCGTTATGACAACTGCCAAGCCTTTAAACAAGTGCATGTTTTCAATAAGGAACACCCAGTAAATCTTCTGGGGGAGGGAACCTGTTTGTGGGGAGGTCTCCAAGGTTGGAATTTCCAGGGCCAGGGCTGTCTGTTTTATTTTAGGGAGAGGGGATCTTTTACCAGAGTTGCCCTCCTATTAACGCTCACCTTAGGAAATGGATGGGACAGATCTCATCCAGTGTAAATCAAGGTTGTTCGCTCAAATGGAACATTCCAAAGGGGAAGTAGTGTTAGTCTAGTTCAGCAAAACAAACAAGGAATCTTGTGGTACTTTTAAAGATTAACAAATTACAGATAGGTGAGTTTGCCTTCCCTCTACCTCCCCTTCTTCTAATATACTGTCCACACTGTTTGAATCCAAACAACTGCTTTGATATGCTAAAGGAGTCTGACCTGATCCTATAAATTACACTACCCTGCATTTATTTTCCTCCCATTCTGTAAGTTCCCCCATCTTCAAAAATCTGATGATGTGGGATTTTCTCCCACAAAAGCTCACGGGATAAATACATTTGTTAGTCTTTAAAAGTGCCACAGGACTCCTTGTTTATTCAACTGGAATGGTGAAACTTGACACTACTCGTCCATCTTTACCAGTTGGAGGTGTGGTGGCTGCAGTCATGATTTGAGTCTCAAGGTGCTAGTGTAGTACACCTCATAAATTATATAGCTTTGTATTGCAATAGCTCCTCAGTCAGGGTTCTGTTGTGCTACTGCTAAACAAACAAAAAGGTGTCTGGCCCACAGGGTGTAATAAATATCTAAGTACATCAAGCAATAATGACATTGTCATCTTTAAGAGACTAGCAACATGCAGTTTTTGAAAACAGCAAGCCCTCAGGTGTGTACTGAGAATTGAAGGTGTAAGAAGGGACTGTCCAAAGTAAGCAGACCATAAGGGGTAATGTGCAAATGCTTATGCACATTACATGGATGTAAGAAACAACCCTCCGAAGACAGCCAGCCTGAGGGGAGCAGTTCATTAGTTGCCACACACTGCATGGAATCTTGACAGAGGTCAGCAGATCAAGACGTGATCTAGGACCGGTTGTCAGTCGCTCAGTACTCACTTTGTACTTGCTGGGAACATCCATCTTATTGCGGAGAAATTTAGCCAGATGCATGACTGTCATGGCAGCAGGACAACGGAGGAACCTTACACCGTTCTTCTGGGGCCAGACCAGAGAGAGGGCAGGGGGAGGAGAAAAAGAGAAGGGTTTACTGAAAAGTGTTCAGCTAGAACAGGAGAAGGGATGAAATATGTACAGGAACAGCTGTAAATCTATCATACACAAACAGAGCAGGGGGGCATGAAAGACTCACAGGTCACAAGCAAAGGGCTCTGCTGCAATCTATACTGTTCTGGTTTTGCAGTGCCCGGGTGGAGAACCAGAGCTTCACAGAGAGAAACAGCAGCAGCAGAAAAATGCCTTTGATTGATTTTTTTTTTTTTTTTTAAAGTAGGAGACCTCTATGACCAACTATTTACACCCATTTAAATATGAACAAAATATCTTGCTAACTTGTTAGGCTAAAATTAGATCATTCAAGCTCTCAAGAGCTGCCTAGTATAAGTAGAAAAGCCTTTTAGATACACAGAAAACTGACATCTTTGTATATTTATAGAGAGGTAGACAAACATCTTACACACGTGTCTGTGTTGATTTCCTCCTTACTAACATTTCAAAACAAAGATGAACTCAAGCTGAAGCTACCAGGATTAATATTGCTAAACACTAGAAAGAATTCTCTCAGATCAATTGCTTTATGCACAGGGCTAGAAGTCAGGAAGTCGCAAGTTCTAACTTTATCCAGCACACTGATTACGGCCTTTGAGCAATGTTAACTCTAGCCCTGGCCCAGATGACCGATAAGAATGACTTGTCCTTCAAGTTACAAATACACTTTGTAGGACCAGGGCCTTAGACTAATTTTCTGAAAGTGGCCACTGGTTTGTGCATGCCCAATTTGAGACATGACAGACTGGCCTTTCAGAGGGTGTTTGTGGTACAGAGGAATAGGATGGTATCACTTAAATTTGTGAGCACTCTAGGGCAGTGTTTCCCAACTAGTGTGCCATGGCACACAGGGGTGCCATCAGGCCTGAGCTGGTGTGCCACAAAATTTTTTGAAAAACTACTCAAAGAGCTGTGGATTGGCTCACTGGCTTATGAATATTCATGAGTCCATTTGAAAACTATATGGCGGCGTGCCTCAGATTAATTAAAGCTAGCAAGGTGTGCCATGACAGAGAAAGTGTTGGGAACCACTGCTCTAGGGACACTCACTGTGTTCAGTTTTAAAAGCTGTCAGAAGCCAATCAGAGCCACAGCACTTATATAGCTAATCTTTGCACGTGGTGTGTATTCTGTAAAGCACATGATTAAGTAATAAATTAAGGCCAGATAGGACCATTATGGTCATATGTCTGACCTCCTGCATAAGAAGCCTGAGAATGTCCATGCCAGTGTGGTTCCTTGATTGCTGTGTAAGCAGCAAAGAGGTACAGAGCTGAGCACTCCAAACTATAACTGAAGTCAGTAGATGCTCTAGGGTCTCAGTCCCTCTGACAGTGAGGTCCAGATCATCAAAGCTATTTAGGAGCCTAGCTGACACTGAAAATTACTGGCAGAAACTTTTGAAGATCTTGGCAAAAAGTTCTCAAGAACGGGCCTTCCAAAAAACACACACTGGTCCCCTGTGAAAAAGCTGGGATGGATTTCTGTCCCTTGCATTTCCAACCCATATTATAAGACTTAGTTCCTACTTGTCTGCAGCCCCACAGAGGACTTTCTTTTAAGTTCACATTTGTAAAGCACCTTCAAAATAAGAGGGCTAAATGTGATTATTTATAGTCAACTCCTCCCTTCCCCCTGCACCCCTGAAACATAGATGTTTCTTAAGCCTTTGAACAGGACCCAAGCATTTTAAAAAGCCATCTCCTTGTAATACATTTGACTCTTTATTTGGATCCATGTGGGAAATGGGGAGAGAGCAGGAGACAAGGTTATTGTGGGGTGGGGAGAGTAACTCAAAGGCCATGGGGGAAGAACTGATCATCTGTTGCTGACTCATCACCCGCTGCCCCCAAAACAAAGTTCTACCAAAAAAAAAAAAAACGACTTCCAGTTCAAGTGGCAAGATCTTTGGAATTTTCAAAGGGATAGCCATATTAGTCTAGTCCAGGGAAAAAAAAACAAACAAAAAACCACACACACACACCACAAGGAGTCGTGTGGCACTTAAAGACTAACAGTATAAAACTGTTAGTCTTTAAGTGCCACACAACTCCTTGGTTTGTTTTTTTTTTGCAAGATCTTTGGAACAGCAGAGCTGCCCCAGTACAGAAAGAATGAGCCCTGCCTTCCACTACCTCCTTCCCAGTTCCCAGTGTAATAACAACACACTGACTGGGACTTCCTTTGTTTACCTGCAGGTGATCAACTTCATGGCACTTACTTTTTCTTTTTCCAAGTCCCCGTTTTCCATTGTCCCTTTCTTTTCATCTCTAGGAAAAAAGGGCAAGAATGAGAACTTTTGTTTAAAAAAATTAATAAAATATAGTCATAGTCGCCCCTGAGCCTTAGAGAGGGAATGTTAATATTGCCAAGGCACTAGTGGCTAGGGTTAATTTCTCTATGGATATGGTAGGGGGACGTATACAATCTAATAGTCTCCAGCTAAGTCTTACAACCAGCATATAAAAGGCCTGTGATGGCAACATTCTCTCCCACTCTAGATGCCATAGACTGCTTTGTTTTACTGTGTATTGCAGCTACAAAGCACCACACAAATGACTTCAAGTCACATGATGACTTAATTCATAGGCTTAATTAGACTTCCATTCATAGACTTAAGTAGAATCAGAGGGGGATCCTGCAGCTGGACAACACACCTGTGACTCCACAGTCTATCCATGGCCACTTCTAAGTCCATTGGAGGTCTGCCCAGGATCAAGGTCCACATGAAAGAATAGCCTATGTGCTTATCTACCCTCTCAACTCAGGTTGGTTTTGTGCAGTGCTAGGAAACCCTTGCAGAGAAATCAAGCAAATCCTGGCCCAGTTGAAGTCAGTGGGAGTGTTGAACAGGTCCAGAATCTTGCTCAAGATCTGCTATACCAACAAAAGCAAGGTCTCCTTCCAAACCATGCACTGGGTTTATTTTCAGCTATAGAAGCTGGGGTGTGCAAAAGTGCTTCAGCACCTAACTCCCATTGAAATGGGACCTGTGGTTTATAATTAACCTGGATGGGACATCTTCAACAGATAGGACTGACTTTAACTCAAACATTTCTACTCCAAAGCCAACACTTGTCCTCCCTTTGATTACAATAAGCTTTGGTTCAGGCAACAATACCAGAGATGTAGGATCGAAACAAGTGCACTTGCCTAAATACCTGGCAAAGATTTAAACTTGGTCCCTCTTGAAATGAACAAAAACCACCCACATCCCCCTGAAATAAAAATACTAGATCAGATTCTCATTAATAACAGGGTAAGTCAGAAGTGGCCCCAGGGAGGACAATGGAGTTGAACTAGTATGAAACTGGTACAAAAGAATGGAGACTCAAACTGCTCGGATGAAATTCACCCGTAAACCACTTGCTCAATGTTCTCTAATATTAGCCTAATGGAAGTGATTTGGGGCTGAGCATTTTCTGGAAAAAAAATCTAATCACTCTGTGTGGGTGGCTAAATGAGATCTGAGAAGAAAGAGAGAAAAAAAAAAAACCAACCAAACCTGAAGCTCAGTCTCTCTTCAGCCTCATCTACTCCTTATCCCTGTTTTCCAGATCAGGAAACATTTTCTTAAAGTGATATAAGCCCCATTTTATGCATCTAAATATCATTGAGGATGTGGATCTTTAATGAATTTCTCATCACAACACTCTTGAAGTAGGGTCATGTTAATGAATGATATTTTCCAAAGTGCCTAATGTCTGTGAGTTGCTCAGACATAGACTCATAGGCTATGTCCACACCTAGCTGGTTAAATCGATTTAAGTTAAATTGATATAAGCTAAATCAATATAAAATCATTAAATCGATTTAAGCTAAATCAATTTAACAGGTCCACACCAAAAAACCCCAAATCAAACTAGCATGTCCGGACACAGGACTTGCTAGTTCGATTCTGGGGAGAGGCACCCTGGGAGGAGCAAGGGAACTGGTTCTGGAATTGATTTAAACAGTTGTTTCGCAATAACACGTCTGAATGGTGTTATTTCGAAACAACTGTTTCGATTTAAGCAATATTTCGATTTAAAACCCAGTTTTAAGGAATCGCTCTAACTTTCCCTGAATCAAAATAAAGGAGCTCCTTATTTCGAGTCAAGGAAAACATCGTGTGGACATAAACTCTTTTCGATCAAAATAACCAGCGTTATTTCAATCTAAAAGCTGCGTGTGGACATACCCATAGACTCAAAGACATGATGGTGAGGCCCTTATAAAGTATTTGAGTGGAATGCACCAGGAAAATTTACTGAAGCATTCAAGGCTGCATGACTTCAGGAGAATCTGGGCAGTAAAATTTGCTTGCAAAAAGACAAAAGTGAGACATGAAAAGTTCCCAAGCAAACTACTGCAAAGAAATATCGCCCCCCCCCCCAACATTCATTTGAATTATTTGCCCAGATCTGCTCTTGATACATTTGACTGTATTTTCACAAAGACAATTTGTAATTAGCTATCATGTATGTTGCTATCACAACCAGGTTTAGCACCCTTATATTAAGTGCTGTATAAACCTAGGACAACTCACAGTCTAAAAGAGAAGAGGTAACAGGGGGATAAAGCTAACGAGTGGACCATGGTGCAGTGGGAGAGGTCAGGTAATATAGAACCATAGAACCATAGGGTTGGAAGGGCCCTCATGAGGTCATCTAGTCCAACCCTCTGCCAAAAAAAGCAGGACCACTCCCACTAAATTGTTCCAGCTAGAGTTTTATCCAGGCAGATATCAATATAATAGGATGCAATACCATAATGCCTTGGAGCCCTAGTTATGGACCAGTGCCCCATTGTGCTAGGAGCTGTACAAACAAAACAAAAATGATCCCTGTCCCTAAAAGATTATGATTCACTTCCAGGACAAAAAGACACAAACAGGTAGCTAGTCAGTAGAAGTGACCTCAGCTCTCTACCTGCCTAGTCATTTGTGGGTTGTCCTTTGCATAGGGCTGAATCACAGCTTGCAGGAGAGAGCAAGCAAAAGACAGACTTAAGAGATGCACTGGCTGAAGAAGAAGGATGGGCTGGTGGTTAGGCCCTAACCTAGAGCTTGGGAGATCTGGCTCAGTACCCTGTTCTGCCATAGACTTCCTTTGTGATCTTGGGCAAGCTTCTTAGCCTCTGTGCATTCATTTCCCATCTGCAAAATGGGAATAACACCTCCCTGCCACATGGGGGTGCTGGATAAATACATTAGCTTGTGCCCCTCAGATTTCACAGTAATAGGTGCTAAGATATTTAGGGCTTGTGCCAGTCCTATGAAGAGAGGTGTATGTGTCTCCAGCCTTAGGCTTTCACAAGCAAAACTTCCACTGGCATAAACTATAGATTTACTACCTGAGTAAAGACCAAGAAAGCTGAGAACAGTCATCAGCATTTGGTCCAGTACAGCATGTGTGATCTTAGAGATAGCCAAAAAGAACAGGATTTTGACTCAGAACAGAAGGAGTTTAGCAATGACAAAATCTTACCTTAGTCCCTCATAAAACTCTATGGATAAGCTGACAATTTCATCATCTGTCAGGTTCCCTTTGTCTTGTTCAGAAACTTCTCCACGATCCTCATTAGATCCATTGGGAACTACACAGGGAGTGGAGGAAAAAAAATGTTAAACCCCTCCAAAAATGTGTTTATAGTTGATACTGAGAGGAGAAGAACAAATTAAGAGATGCTGAGGCTGTTTGTTTGCAGACACTTACCATCTGCCATGGGATAGGCTGCATAGAAGTCACGCCGCCTCTTCATTTCATCTGCAAGGAAGAGAAATCACAGAAATGAAGGGATGAGAGAGAAAAGGCCAGTTTACAACATTTTTATACCCAGCTAAGAGTGTGAGGTTTTACGTATACTGTTAACAACAGCATGAGCTTTATTGTGGGTGCAATTCTACTGGTCCAAAGAGTTCATGTACTAGGGGAGCTTATTCCCCATGTGGAAATAGCTATAAGTGCCTTTCTACCCCTTTAATAGCATCCACACTAAAGCAGATTGCACCTCTTTAACTAGGCCAGTAGAATTAAAGACTTACAAGTTTTCTGTTCGCACAGAGCACAAGGGTAGCAATTTGAAAAGCACATTCACCCCTTTCCCACTGATGTAATGGGATTGACTTCAATAGGAGCAGAGTTGGGCCAACCCAGAGTGCTTTGGAAACCCTACCCCAAATCATCAGGATCAACATTATTATTCTTTATTATTGTTGAACGTATCTGTACCTTTGAAAAGCCCAGGGACCAGTTTGTACACTATATCTTGTAAAGTTTTGTCAGACCTGAAATACACAAAGAAGAATTAAAGATCCAAAGGGGCAGCCATGTTAGTCTAGTTTAGTAAAACAAACACACAAGGAGTCCTGTGGCACTTAAAGAAGAACCAATTTATTTTTCGCATGAGTTTTCATGGGAGAAAATCCCACTTCCTCAGACACTTTGAAGATGTGGGAACGTACAGAATGGCAGGAAATAAATGCAGGGGAGTGTAAGTCATGGGGTCAGGTCACACTGTAACAGCAAATCAAAACAGCTGTAAAGATTCAAACGCTGGGGAACAGCATACAGAGGGAGATGAGGTCAGATCACCTGTTGTAATGAGAGAAAAATCCAGTGTCCCAATTAAGACCTGAAGCAATGCAACCACATTTACAAATGAATTCAATTTCAGTAGCTTCTCTTTGAAGCCTTGATTTAGTATTAGAAGAATTAGCCAGTGTGGTTATTTCAGTATCCATTTCCATCGCCTGTCTGCACTCCCCAGCCAAACCCGAAGACAGCACATTTCACTCCTGTGCAAAAAGGCCAGCCCAAGGCTTCTACATTATTTAAGCCTTCCAAATATGGCTTACACGTGATTTAAGTGGTGCACAGACATTGCGTTTCTTTACAGAGGAGCAGTACGGTCAGGTGACTGCAGACTCCATGCTGTACAGGCTCTGTTCCAGTGTAAATATTGCTGATAAACTCCTCCCAATTTTGATGGATGTGGACAGAGGTTGCAAATAGCCTTGTTAAAATAAATAACTAAATAAATCTAGTGTTTGCCAATTCCTGTGCTTTTTGGTGTTCTGCAAAAAGCCCAAATGTCTGGAATTCAGTGATTCTATCAAAATGTCATTTCATTTTCTTTGCTTTTAATTGTCTAGCCTTTGTGTCTGCAGACAAAAGCTGGACTGTAACAAACAACCCCTTGCTTTAAGGTAGCAGTTTGCATCAGTAAATCAAAAAGTGCTTTTCAAAAGGAGGTCAGTAGGATTATCCCGATTTTACAAATGGGGAAACTGAGGCAGTGGGTTATGCCCAAGTTCACCCAGCTACTCAGTATCAGCCCCAGGACTCTTATTGTTTTATTTGCACTGCCAAAGTACCTATGAACCCCCATCGTGGACTCAGAAACTTGGTCCCCACCTTGAAGAGTTTATATTCTAGAACCAGGTCCCCCAGTCTAGTGCTCTGTCCATTAAAACACATCGCCTCCCATGTGTACTCAATGGGTATGTCTACACTTGCAAGTTAGTTCAAGGAGGCTTAATTCAAACTAACTTAGTATCTGTCTACACTAGGCTTTCATTAGTTCAAATTGAGGAATTCCTTAATTTAAACTAATGAAAGCTTAGTTTGAACTAGTAAGACTGCCAGTTCATTCAAACTAAGACCTTCATTCAACTGTTAGTTCAAACTAAGTACAATGTTGACAAGGATTAACCCTTAGTTCAAATTTAATAAGTTTGAACCAAGGGCAGTTAGTTCAAATTAACAAAGTGCACTAATTCAAACTAATGTTAGTTCAAATTAGTCCATTGTTAATTTGAACTAATAGATTTGAGTTTAGTTTGAACTAAACTTGAACTTATTAGTTCAAATTAACAAATTCAAACTAACTTTTCCTAGTGTAAACATAGCCTAAAAATTTACACAGAAAAGTAATCAGAGAGGCCTCCAACTTTTATATAATATCATGATTAAACTAATCATGATAAGACTAAGATTTTGTCACAAGTATATTTAGTAAAAATCACAGACAGGATACAGGCAATAAACAATAAATTACAGGTGCCCAAGGCTGAAGTTGCAGTGGTCATGTAAAAAAAGAATAATCACTGAATCTGTGACCAATTTGTAGCCGTCAGGAGCTGGGCTCCTGAATTTTGAACCTTTACCATTGTTCAGTATTGGCAATCCGGAAAACCCAAATACAGTCCCGTCCCTCCCCCCTACCACCACAGTAACCGGCATTTAGAAAACTCTTAAGATCAACAAAAATGTTTCTATGAATTTTAAAAAAAAAATTACAAAGAGACCATGTATATTTTATTTAATATCCCTCTGCAGTATTTGCAACTCAAAGATTGCTACTTTGTAGGATGTAAAAATTAGGCAGCAAAACTTAAACTGAAGTGGAAAGAGACCAGTTCTGTATTTTAGTTGTCTGAGAGAATAACGGTAGGTGCTTAATTCAATGTTTTCAATGGAAATTAGGCAAGTAGGCACCCTTGTAAATTCCTCCTTAAGTCCCAATTGCAGAAGTGACTTGAGGCCAGATTTCCAAAGGCATTTAGATGCCTAAGAATTCAAAGACACCTAATGAGATTGACAGGCATACCTAAGCAGGACAGGCACCTAACTACCATGGACTTCAAAGGCAGATAGGCACATAATTCATTTAAGCATTTTTGTATATGTGCCATTAAGAATCTGTTTGGATTTTGGCATTGAAGTGCCTAAAAATATAGCCGTAAATCAGGGGACTCAAACTCAAATCACCACAAGGGCCACATGAGGACTAGCACAGAGCTGCATGAGGACTAGTATGTTAGCCTGAGTGCTGCACCACTGAAACCTTTTCATACAACAATATTGTAAGTATCAGTAACAATAGTGTCACTGTGGGCCACAAGAAATAGTTTTAGGGGAAGTATGTGGCCTGTGGGCCATGTTTTTTAGACCCCCTGCCCTAAATTGTATAGCTACTTTTGAAAAATTTACCCTAGGTGTCAAAAGAAAATAAATGTGTTAATGAGGACAAGGAAGTTGTGTTTGCAATTATTTCTATTTTCACAGTAGAAGGCCTTTAATAAAAAGGTGCAGTCATTTGTTATTTTTTAAAATATTTGTTTTTAGCTTACCCATGTCCCTTTAATCTATAATTCCTCGGTGATGTCATCACAGGTTTGAGAGGCCACCCTCTGACATGATTTATTGTATGTACACACAGAATTTGTTTTATACTTTACAGCAAGCAAATGAACAAGCAAGTTCTGACATTTGATTGGCTGGTTAATTACAAGGCTGTTGTGAAGCTTGTCTGAGTCAGAACTGTTTCACCCAATAACTCAGCCCCAGGGAGTGGGCACACTGTGTCACAGATGGACACTGGTTCTCATAGTGACATGTGGGATATCATAACTGCACTACATATTAATACCCTTGAACTTTCATGCCAAGCTCCTTGCAGGATTGAGCCAATGGTCCTTAACCTAGTCTAAACTGGAAATAACACTGCAGCTGGATCTGATGCAACTTAGATGTGGGGAGGGGAGAAATAGAAGTTACTAACCATGCAAATTAAGAGTTTGATCCAAAATCTAATGAAGTCAGCAGTGGAGTCATAGATCTTCGGATCTGGCCCTAAAGCCAGTAACAAGGTTCTAGTGCCAAGAGCAAACGGAACAGGGGGAACTTCAGCATCACTGATCTTATATCAAACATCTTGCTATAATACAATTAATTGTGCCTTTTTATAAAGGTAAATAGTGCTGATACAGGGCTTTTCATCTTTCACACCTTCCATCTGAAGATCTCAATGTGCTTTGCTAACCTATGTGCATCAAATCTCCTAAGACCCTCAGGTGAGGCAAGATGAAATCATTATCCTCATTTGACAGATAGGGAAATTAAAGGAGAAAGAGATGATGGCTAATTTTTTTAATTTGCATGCCTGAAGAAAGACTTTGATTGAATGGCAATGAAAGAAGTGGGCAACTCTGGGAAAAGGTCAGGCCCCTGGATTAAGAGGTAGTGTAAGAAGCCATCCTAGAAATATTTGATCAAAGGTGCAAATCCTCCTTGCATTGATTTCAGTAGGAGTTAGGTTACCCCTATGACTTGAACAGGTTTTAATTCCAGACACTGACGCAGATTTCCTATCTCCTTGTGATTCCCAAGTCAGTGCCTCAACAACCTGACTGTCATACAAAAAGGAACAGAAGATTGTGGAGCTGATTCTTATTTACAGGCAAAGCCCATTTTCACTGGTAAGGTGGTGTAAAGGGGCCTTAGTATAAATGAAAATTGGGATCTGATCAAACAAGGATGCAAAGATATGTTGTTACGGTGGCTATTACAATGTGGGAGCAGGGGCAGTCTGTGACTCAGGGCCCCAGTAGCTACTTCAGTGCAAATTACAAAGTAAGGTTTGGGTTATAGCTCAGAGCTTTGAACATCAATGCAATTCCAGCCTGCTGCTTTGTGTCTGTCTGGATATTGGCAGTGTGCATCTCTGTCTGGGTCTGTGCACACGTTCAGAGATATTTAGGAGAAAGGTCTGTGGGAGTTAGAGTGTAAATATTTCACAGGGAGCCGAGGGGAAAAAGAAGTGTTACTACAGAAACGGATTTACATGGAAGAGCTAAAAAAAGCCCCTGGTGATGTATTGCAGCCTTAATGGTTTCTATGCCAACCACCTGCAGAGCTAATTCTACAACTGACAAGACATGTCTGGCTTCCCTAAACCCAGACGAATGGGGAAGGAGCAAAGCTGGCATAAAGCATGCACCAAACATGGGGGTTTGATTGTGTTAGTTTTCACACACACACACACACACGCCCTACCAGCAGCATCCAAGGCACAGCCAGCCACACAATAACACAGAATAATCCTCCACTGGGAAGAGAATTCATAGTTCCAAGGCAAATGGATCAATGAATTATAAACCACAACCAGGCTCGGGTTAAACTGCTCTTGTAGCGGCTGCAAAGACTGACCTCTGTGGTCAGGGCGTTCTCTGCAGATGACCTCAGGTGCTCAGTCCAAACTGACAGAGGATGTAACTCAGAGCACCCCTTTCCTTGCTAATAACCAACACAATAATTTCACAACATCATTAAAAGGGACTGAAAAATTCAGAGACACTCCTTGTCCTGTCTGGTCTGTCCTGGCACTTGTTTTCCTCCCCACTAGCTTGCAACTTATGTTTATTCTATAGCACATAGACCACCTCCCCCCACCTGTCATGTTAGTTGCTGTATAAACACTGAGTGAGATGTTGGAAGCTGTTGAGGCAAGGACTATCCTGACATCACAGCCCTGCCAGGCTAATGGCTAATGATGTCACACTCCCAGGAATGCCCAATGACATCTAACACAAAATAATGAGGGTGGACAGAATGTTTTAGCCTGTGTGACTATCATGAGAAAAAAGCAAGTTATGATGTTCCTGTTCTGATATTTCCTTGAATGCTTGGAATTGAGATTGAGACTTTGGGTCAACATTCAAAGAACCACCATACAAGAGAGTACAAGGTATCAAATACAGTATAATAGGCTATTTAGTAGACAAGAGGGTGTAAAACGGCAGAGAGCAAAGCCTGTTCCTATAATGCAGAAGTTTTCACTCGATTTCAGTGGATGTTTATTCTTTTTAGTAGGAATTAATGCTCTTGCTCTTATACAACATACACTGAGGTCTTTCCCAGCATAAAGTTCTGTGTTTCTGTGTCACTTATGTCCCAAGACAGCAAGCTACTCTACTTCTAACTCTCAGTCTAAGTCAGTTGTATGGTATCTGAGCACCTCTAAATCTTTAATGCCTTTATCTTCACAACAGCTTTGCGAGATGGAGAAGTGCTATTGCCTCCACTGGACAGGTAGGAAAGGAAACACATAACCACTAAGGCCTGGATCTGCAAAGGAATTCAGGTACTTCACTTCATCAGGAGGAAAACTTTGAGGAGCTGTGCCTGAGTGTCCAAGGTCACACAGAAAGTTTATGGCAAAGCAGAAAATTTAATTCAGGTCTGCTGAGTCCCACACACATGTGCCTAACTTTAAGGTAGTAAACCACAGGCAGCTAGTCCCACGCTGAGGGTTAGGAGTATAAGTACATACAAAGGCCTCTGTTTTCCAAAGCAACTAATAGTTTGGCTGCTTATCTTGGGATCCTTTAAAAGGGGCTGGTTATTTGTAAGTTGGGTGCACCCATCTTTTGGAGATTAGGGCCCCCAGAGGTTATCCCTCCCCTCCCCCCCCCCAAAAAATGGATGCACCCAAAATCACTTGTAGTAGGTCAGGAAAAATTAGACCAAAGTATCCATCTCTCAACTGCAGCAAAGCAGGAAGGAGAAATCCTTGTGACAGCTGAACTCAGTGACCTGCGAGAGCAGAATTCCAGAGCCTGATGCTTGCCAACTTCTGTGTCATCACACATTTGGGCAAGGAGATGGGGACAATAAGAGCCGAAACAGAAAGATCCCTCACCTGATGCTGAGAAGGGGTCTGGTTTTATGCACCTGGACATCACACATAGGACAGTATTTGTTGGTCTCCAGGTAGCGTACGATGCAGGTTTTACAGACTAAAGAAAGACAGACACAAATAAAGAGGGTGAAATCAACATGTAGATGCACAGAGTGAATATTGCCACAAGACCTAGGTGCTGCTTAGGCACTTGGCATTATTATTAAGTCACATTTCAGCACCATTTATATCCTGTTTAAGCATGCATAACTTGTCCTTACCCTCTGCACAGGGCTGGTTGTCACCCACTGTGAACAAGCAACTGCTCAGATGCTCTGGGCAAGATCATTTTTTTAACTTTAAATCAGTGAGGGTATCTGTGATTGCTTCTATTTAATCCACCCATTAGCAGTCATGCATCCATGAAAGGGAGATCCCTTCAACAGGAGCTATTCCACATTCCCCTCATACCCCAGGCTCTTATCTAGGCACAACTGCCCTACACATCTTGCTTCTTTCTGCAGGAAAGTCAGCAGGAAGGTGGGAATTGCCAGACTGGAGCAGACCCTAGGTCCGTCTAGCTCAGGATCCTGTCTTTGAACAGTGAATGGAACTAGGTACTTCAAAGGAAAGTAGAAGAACCTGAAAGTTGGCAGAGATGATATAATCTGCCACCACACACACACAGGTCTCATTTTGATCTCCAATAGTTAGAGATTACCTTAAACCCTGTATAGCACAAGGTTTAAGATCCCTTCCAAAATTATTTGTTGCTCTTAATGGTTATTTTTGACAACCATAGTAATGTATTAATCTGGCTAAATTCCTGGCCTCAGTGAATTCTTGTAGCAATGAGTTCTATGCTTTTTTATATGTGTGAAAAAGCATTATCATGGATCATCAGTTTTAATTTTGCCACTTTTTAATGTCATTGCATGTGCCCTTGAGAAAATTCACATTTTTCTGTTTCCATCCAAAGGGATGCAGGGTAGGATCCTAGCTTCCCATGTCCTCTCCATTTAACCTCAAAATTATTGAGCAAGTAATCTAAGACCAAAATGAGTAGGGGACGGAGGTGCTTCAGTTTTGGGAGTGTCTCACATTACAAGACCCCAGTTTCGCACACTGCTATCCTTGAAAAACTATTATCAGGCCAAAGGTATCTCAGATTAGCACCCCGAAAAAGTCACTAGCCACTTTGCAAAAATCTGGGCGCGTACAGTTATATTCTGGTGAGAACCTGTGGATCTCTCATCACCAGCTGGCTTCTGAACTTAAAACTCAAAAAGGAGATCTGTCTGCTGGAATGGGGAAAAAAAAAAGAGCTTTTCATTGGGAACAGCTGATTTCCTCTACCTCCCCCCACAGTACACAGGAAACTTACAGGAGTGTAAGCATTCCACTATGGTGGTTGCATCTATGAAGTAGCCTCCGCATAAAGCACACATCAAGTGGGGATTCAGCTCAGTGATCTTTATCCTGGTGGTTCTGTGCATTTTGGGTCAGGGCCTCTGCAGATCCTTTCTGGAAACAAACACTTGCACGCCACCACCACACCCAGAGGATCACGTTAGCTGCATCAACAGGATCATCCAGCCCTCCTGGAATATTACAACAACATACAGCAATAAATCATCTGATGGGGCTAGCAAAGGCAACCTTCTAGAAGTAAATGGCTCAGTAGGATATAAAACACAGAAGTCTTTGGTTTTAGGGTTTATTCCTCCTTCCTCTCCCCCACATACATACACACACTTTGTAGCAAGGGCTCTGTGCTCAGACCTTGCAAAGCCTATGCAATTGCAAGAATACAGAGACAGAGATAGAGGAACTGGCATTTGTATTTTAACAAACTGAAACAAATCTTTTTCAGATCTCCTAGAGCCAGAATGGGACAACTTCACAGTGGGTAGCACCCTTTCCAAATGTTATCTTATTGATGAGACTACCCATTTGTTATGTGTAGTACCTAAACCACCACAATCAGTTATGGGCCTTTAGTTGCTACCACAATTTAAAGGTCAAATAAGAACATTACTAATAAGGGAAGATGACCAACTTAAAGTATCACAACCTCGACCATAGTGATCCAGAATCTTACTTTGTACAGCAAATCTCTCTTTACTCCCAAGTCCTAACCCAAACACATGCAGGATAAAGAATTGGATTGGTCTCCATTTAAAAAATAAAATCAAATAATCAGAATGCAAGGAGGTATTGCTGAGATGAAAGAAGTGATGTGCATATACCTGTACAGGGTTGGGTAGTGAAGGAGGCCAGAAATGGATGCAACATGCAGGTTTCAGAGCTTATGAAAGCTTTCTTAGCATGCATCAAAGCAGGCCAGAAATACTAGATCTAAACCTAACATGCAGGGGCCCAGTTTTTCCACTCAGGATTATACACATTTTGTATGCAAAGGTACAGATTATGGGGATGCTTTTTTATTGTACAGAGACACTCCACAGGGAATGCCCCAAGCCCTCTATCTTATACATTTGTAGAAGTTAAAAATAAAGCTCCTCCTTGCTCATAATTAGCAAAAAATAAACTTCTCCATCCCCAATATTCTCTTCCTCCAACTGGACTCAGCCACTATAGGGTCTAGAAACCCAGCTCCCACAACTGTAGCTCATTACAAGATGATCTGTAATCGAATTACGGCCAAACTTACCCCTCCTTTTGCGTGTGCTATTTGCACAAAACTCAAGGAAAGGCGAGGGGGAGGCGAGCAAAATCTGCGGCTCCCTTCAACAGAGCGATCGGGGCAGCACAGTTTCAGCACTAACCAACTAGTTGCACCTCGGCTATCCACGTGTCCTCCTCTTGCCTTCCTCCTAGGCCTGCTACTGACACCGGATAACAGACCCGAAGGAAATTCACTTTCTTTCGTGGCTCCTTCCGCCCCCACGCCTTGCCCACTTCCACCCCTTCCACTCATCCCATTCCAGAAAGGCAATGGGCCGGAACAAATCAGATAAATGGCTAATTGAAGATTAACGTGCAATTCATTAAACCCTCCAGCCTGGAGAAAGGGAGACGGGAGAAGCTCTGGGGAGCTTTGCTCCAGCTCGCTGTGCCTGCTGCGTGCACAGACAGGGACACGCGTATCCTGTGACACCCCCGCAGCTCCCCAGGAGCCAGCCCCGTGCCGGCGGATCCGCCCTGCCCTTCGCAGGGGCGCGGGAGTGGAGCCTGCAGGGAAGTTTAGGTGTCTAAAGCCCTGCAGGACGCACGCGGGAGATTGTGACAAACGACACGCACACGCACACTCATTGTGTGCCTCTTGCACACTCGTGTGGAGAACGTGTGCGCCTGTGTTCACAGACACACTGGGGGGCTGCATTGTTTTTGGGGCAGGACTTTGGAGAGGTCAAGCCTTCCGGAGCGCGGCAGCCAGCCAGGAAAGGCGTCCACACGGGGTCCCCCTGGGAGCAGGGAGCGACGCCGTGCCGGGTTACAGCCCTTCAATGCACAAAAGACCCCCAGTCCCTGCTGCCGGGATCGGACCTGCCCCCCGCGCTGTGACGTTACACCAATGCCCCCCCCGACAGGACAGGTGCTCACAGCTCCCCCCCAGGTACCCCAGACCCGATCCCGGCCAGAGCCAGCGGGTCCCAGCTCCCCGGCTCCCCCAGCCGCAGCCCACCCACCCCCCGCCCGGGAGCGGGGCGGCCCGCAAAGGTGCGGGGCGCCCGGCCCCTTTGGCTGCGCCCTGCCTGCAGGGGGGACCCCAATCGGAGACCCGGCTCCCGCTGCCCCCCCAGGGGGATTTAAATGGTCGGCTGCATAGGGCCCAGACAGGGGCCCCTTAAAGGGACGGGGCAGCGGGGAGATTTGGGGAGCGATTTGTGCCCCCGAAATCTGGATCCCCTCCGCCTCCAGGGCCCTTCAGCGCCTGGTGGGTCGGGGGCGGGCTGTGGGTTTCTGATCCCGGGGGTCAAAGGGAGCCTGAACCCGCCGAAGCAGCGGCCAAAGCCGACAAGGGGCCCTGCCTTTCGGAGCGCGCTTGGATTTCTGCCCCCCCGCTTTGGGGTCTCTTGACCCGCCGCCCAGCCCCAGCCCCAGCCCGTGTAAACGGGGCCCAGCACCTCGGCCCGGTTTAGCAGGACGTGCTCCCGGCAAACGGCGTTTTTCAGCCACTGCCTCCCGCTGGCTTCAGAGCCGAGCCGAGCCGAGCCAACGCGTCCACACAGCGCGCAGCCCCTCCGGGCTGGGGGGGGGGGGGGATTTACCTGCCCTGGCCGCACGCGCTGTAATTTGGCTTTTCAGACCCGGGCCCCGCTTTTGTCTCGCTTTGTCTTTTCCCAGCCGGGCTCCCAAACCCGGCTCGCCTTTGCTGCGGTTACTGGCGGGGCTCAATGGAAACAAACCCCGGGAAAGGGGTGTCGTGTGGGGCCCCCACCCCTCGGGCGGGACGCCCGCTGCAAAGTGAGGGGCAACTCGGCAAATATCGGCCCCGACCCCAAAGGGTGCCTGCGTCCCCTCCTCACCGGCCCACCCGAAACAGGCACCGCGGCAAGGGGGAAACAAAGCTTTTTGGCAACGTTGTGTGAAGAGTTTCAAACCCTGAGCAGCCTGTTGGCTAAAGTGGGGTTAGTCTGAGCCCTGGGGAAACCAGCCCCGCTTCATGCCACCGGGGCCGGAGAGATGCGGGGTCGAGATGTCACAGTGATCGCTGCCCCCCAGCCCCCTTTGCTGCAATATTTACAGGAGGAGGCGATCTAGCTGGGGCCCTGAATCGCTTCACTTTTATTGTTTCTATGGTAACCCCGATACTTGGCCAGGAGCCAGAATTTTATTACAACCATCCGAGGTGGAGGGGGGGGTGAAATAAAATCTGTGTCTGTGCAAATGAGTTTGTGCCTGACGTCAGTGGGAGGCCAGACTGTCAGGAAGGAAAACACACACACACACACACACACACACACGAGCAGGGTCAGGGACATTCAGCTCCGTTAGGACCCACTCTCTGGGTATTTTCCATTTTACGGGAAGTAAAACCCTAGCAGGCGCTCCTTGAATTGGTCCCACTCCATGCAAACCAAACCAACCCACCCTGCCCCGATGCACGATTTCCCAGCCAGGTCTCCCCTGCGGGCCTGGAGAGGTTTGAAAAACGGAGGCTTTGCGTCTGCACCATAATCCAGCAGAGGCCCTAATACACATGGGGTAGAGCTCAGCTAAGGGGCAGAGCCGCAGGGGAAAGGGGGGCCGCTGGGGTGAAGGATACACACACAATGGTGATGGGACTGTTTAACCTGCGCCAAAAATCGCATCAGGAAAACCGGACACACGACCCCAAAGAGCCTCACACTTGATGAAGGCCAAGGCAAAGGTGGGGCCAGGCAAGTGGGTCACAAGTGACACAGGGCACTGGGGTGCGGAGGGCCTCGGCTGCAGAGAGGCCAGGAGCCACCTCACCCCTAGCCAGCCCCCGCTTCTGTGCAAGACACTCAGGGGTGCAGCATTGTCCCCAGGCCCTGACATTGGGGGAGTGTAGCAGGAGGTGCAGGGGAGTATTGGGGGCGCTCATAACGCTGTTACTAGCTGACAACAAGGGGGTATTGGAAAAGTCAGGGGGCGTGTTAGGGAAATCCCTGCAGGGGAGCAAAAGCCCCCCCCCACACACGTGCACCAGCATTTTAGGTAGTTTGTAGACAAGGCAGTGCAAAAGGGCCGGTGGATTTTGTGAGGCACCTGGTCTGGTTTCTGGACTGGATTGTGTCGTTTCCTCTCCCCCTTCCTCTCAGCCCCATTTCCCTGGTAGATCCCTAAGGCGGGGGCCTCATCCCACCCCCTTGGCGCCCTTTTCTCTTGCTTCTGCCCCCCCTTACCCTCCTAGCGCCATGTCCCCCTCCTTCCACTTCCCTCCTCCAGCCTCAGCATCATCAAGGTAGCTCTCCAGGGTGAAGTGCCCCCCCCAGACCCTTTACAAGTCGCAGGTGACGTTGGTGTTGCTGATAGGCTCCCCCAGCTCCGGTTTCTATAGTTACCTGCAGGGTAACAGCTGGCAGGATGCCAACAGCAACAGCCAGGCGAAGGGGGGAAGCGTTTGGTGCACCTGAAACCCAATCCCCTCCAGCGGGCCAGGAGTCCTCCAGGTCCCTGCCTCCTGGCTGCGAGCCTGAACCCGGCCATTTCCCCCTCCAGGCTGCAAACGGCGCCCCGCATCGCTGGGGGGGGCAGAGGGGGAGGCCGAGGCGCCAGCACAGACCGGTTTTAATAAAAACTGACGATACTAATCGTGATTTCATGACTCAGCTGCGGCTGGGGCTGCCTAGTCTCCTCTTCACACTCCAGCGCCTTGGCCTCTCCCCATCCCAGAAAATGCAAAAAACAGTGCCGAGGCCTCCTCCACTGCCCCTTTAAAAGCCCCTTTCAGCGGCTCTGCTCTTGCTCCTTCCGCCCCAAACCAAGAGCAGGTTGCCTTTGACCCGCGCCCTTTGCACTGCGTTTTGCAGAGGCGCCCAGGTCCTTTAAATATTAACTCCCCGGGGACCCCAGAGCCTGGCCTGCCCTGTAACTGGGCGGTGAGCGGTTTGTCTCCCCGCCCAGTGACCTGGGGCAAGTGGCCTCCCCATCTCTGCCCCCAGATGGCGAAGGTCGAGGGGTTTCTTCCTTGCCATGGACTCCGAGAGCCCCCGCGGGCAGCACTCGGGACAGGGGGGGCTGTTTGTTGCATTGAACAGCAGCAGCCAGGTTGAAACTGTTGCCTGTGTCCAGGAAACCTGCCCCACCTACCCACGCGTGTCAGGGGCGAGTGAGGGGAGCTGGAGCAGAAGACCCCAAGGTCCCCTCCGATTCTCCCCAAAACACCCCGGATTCGCTTCTGCTCCCAAAACACCTCCCCTAACCGCTGGACCACCTTCCTTCTCTGGTCTGGCTCAAGGGTTTTTTGAGCAGAAAGATCCAGATCTTGCTATGTCCTAATGCAGCGGGGTGGGCAGGAAAACAAGCCATCGACTGGCCAAAGCAGAAAGGCACCACGTGTGGCTGGAGAGGAGCTGAACACTTAGCTACACAGCCTACCAAACGCCTTTTCTTCTGTATTTTTTCTCAGATAGACACGCCTGCCTCACACAAAGAGCCCCCACTACTCGTTGGGTGAAGGCAGCCTTTGCTAGCACTCGCAGTGAGCACCAGATCCTGCCCACGGGAAATTGTCCTTTGAGTGAGAGCGAGTTTGAAGAGGTTTAGATAGAGCAAGAGGGCACGTCAGGCCAGAGGTGGGTCTGGATTTGACATCTAGCCAAGGCTGCAGAACCAGAGCAATCGCCTCTTTTCCCCCTCTCAACCGTCCCTACACTGAGCCTAGGACATCTTAGCTTTCCACATCACCAAAGTTGTTTTCTTGCAATTCCCACCCAAACTTTGCAGCCTTTGCCCTGCCAGAAAGCGATAGGGGCAGCCACCCTGCTTCCAGAAGGGTGGAAAAAATCTCTTAAAAGCAGAAAAAAATTCTAGATCGCAGGTTATTCCTCCCAGGGAAATAAATGATTTTGCATGTTGATTTCCTGCCAAAAGCTATGGGTTATACATCCTGCCATTATATACTGGTATATCCTGCTGCCTTTTCTTTTTGTTTTGTTTTTTTTACTTTCCACCCACTTTAGAAACAGAAGACATTACACATATTTTAACCTTCTTAAACAGAATTGGAGAGATGGGGGAAGAAATTGCCCTGACCCTTTACCTTGACATATTGAGTTTGGGTTGAGAAGAAGAGGAGTTTTTACAAATATAGAGGGGACGGTGCAATCCATCCAGGGTGCAAGTTGGGAATCTCAAAAGTGACTGGAGATTTTGAGTTTTAATCTTTGGGATGTCCAGCTTCAGGCTTATTAGAGGAGTCACATTTCAGAGAGTAGAGAGATCAGCCCTTTCTGGATCTCAGACCCTTTTAACGTATCTTAGGCACAGGACAGCCCTTCAAAATCTCATCTTAAAAATCAGGGCATGGTCCAGAACTCTTCACACCAAAATAGACTTTTGAAGGGAACATTCTCCTAATTTTTTCTCCCTAAAAAAACCCCACAACTTTTTTTTCTAAAAGCCAGTGCCCAAATTGTCTCCATTCTGCAGGATCCCTAAAAATCCTCTTCTCTCTGTCCCCCTCCCAGTTCAGTGTCATATTTTCAAGATCCTCCACCCTCTGTCTGTCAAATCAGAAATTAGATTCGATGGGGCTTCCCCCCTCAGATAAACAACAACAACACTTAATTAATAAGCCAGAAGCCTCCAGGCTGAGATGACTTTCAGATGTGAATGAGGCGCCTGGAAGCCTTAGAAAAGCACGATCTCCACAGCATGAGAGTTGAAATTAGAGAGATCTCTGCCTCTGCACCTACCAGTGACCCGTGAACCAACTTCTCAATGTTAAGGGCAGCTTTAAGGTAGTTTCCCCCCCTTCTCCAGCCTCCCCCCACGATGGAGTCACTCGGAGAATTAAGCAGGGCGCACCTCCCCCCCCTCCTCAAAACCAGGAAAATATTTGTACAGATGTAACCAAAAAATCGTTACATTTGTGGCTGATCTCTCTCCCTCTCTCACTCACTCACTCACTCACACACACACACACACACTGTAAACACACTCTACACCTCCACCCCCATTCAGTACAAGCTGTGGACAATTTTTATCTCCTATGGAAACATTCAAGGCAGCATCAGACGATGAATGCTGCTTTATGCAGGCGCAGAGAAGGCTTTCCACAGGCGGGCCCCCAAACTGGATTTGAGGAGGTGGGAGGAGAGGAAACAGTGAGTAATTGAGTGGAAAAGCCAGTCAGAGCAGCGTTACCCTTCCAGCCCGTCTTGCTTTCTCGGAGCTATAAATAAAAAATAAGGCAGTCCATGAAGCGCCCCTGTGCAAACCTCTCCATGCTGGCTTCGCTATTCCTTGTCTTTCGGGGAGAACCGGGGGCTCATTTCTGCTCTCATTTACCCTGGTGGAAACGCAGAGCTAGTCAATGGGACCTTCCTAGATTTAGAGCAACAAAATCTGCCTCTTTTATATTTCTGGGAACAGCCTGCAATTCAGAAACGCCTGATATTAGACTATAAAACAATCTCTCAGGTTTTGTTTTTCAATAATACATCAGGGTTTTATTTGGGGAGTCAAAGTCCCTACACTCGCTTACACACACCCCGCTGCAAGACCTTCCCCCTGACACAAGCCCTCTGGAGCAAATTCTGCTCTTCAGGTACAACCGTGTAAATCCAGAGTCACCCCCTGAAACCGAGCAGACTCTGGCAGCGTGTGTGGACGCGGCTGAGCTATAAAAGGGTCAACAGAGAGACACGTGGGTGTATACACGTGTCTGGAAAATTTTGTGAAAAAATACAAGATTTAATTAAGGTTTTGTCAGTGGCCTGCAAAAGCTAGGAGGCTCAGCCTTAAGAGCATATTGTGGAAATACTGGCAGACAATCCCAGTGGTGAATTTTAAGGAAGGAGGGAATTTTGTGTGAGAACCCGCCAGCCCCTTCTCCATCGGACCAACTGACTCCTCTAGTTGAACCTACATAGATTCGGGCCCCTCAGTATTACTTATGAAATGCTGCCTTGGGGTGGTTTTATTCTTCACATTTTTTTCTGTGAAGTTTCTCAAAGGAATTTTGATTACAAAAATCCAAGAGATCAGACTGGATCTTTCTGGGGCCTTTTAGTTTCACTATTTATAATATGGGGGAGGGGTCCTTTTATTTTTCTTTCTTCTCTTCTCTTTTCACTTTTTCTTTACCCCTTTCCTTTGAAAGGCTTTATTGACTCAAGAGAGCAGAACCGGACCGAATCAACAACAATTTCATCGGACTTTGCAGAATAGGGCTTGTTAGGGAATCTGGTCCCTGCCAGAAGCCTTGTGGGAGGCCTTGACATGTATTTGTCAGTAATTTAGTCTATTTCCAGTGAAAACCCCTTGCCTCCACATCTGCTGGTGGAAATGGTATTGGCTGGAGCAATCTGGAGAGATTTGGAAGCTGGGTGGAACTACAACAAAGTCCCATCCTCCATCGGCTTATGTAAATCCCTGGTGTGTAGGGTAACACGGGCAAATATTCAAAAGAGGTGAGGAAAGTCCTGCTTTTTCAAGCGCTCAGCACCCGATTTGCCAAAAAGCCCAGCTCAACTGTAGGTATCTAAATACAGTCAAGATTTCCAACTTAAAAAAGGGGGGGGGGGGGAGAGGGCAGGTCCCCACACACAGTATGAAAATTTGACATCTCATTTGTTGCTTTCACCAGAGCAGAGTTCTTTTGAAAATCGGACACAGCATGCTCATTCAGCTAGCAAGGCCGTGCGGGCAAATACAGGTCTAGGGAGTTTTTATTTTAGAACACACCGGGGTGTGGAGGGGACAGGCATCTTTCAAATTTCAGGTGGTGGTGATGCTCCGATGGAGAAGTCCCCGGCAAAACTTCTGTGCGCTTTATTGGTAGCAGGGAGTCTGGCCCAGGGACTGCTCCACCTCTCCCCTCTCACTTTTCAATCAAGCTCAGCGGTTTTGGGGGTTTCTCTGGAGGTGGCTGGTCAAGGGGGAACTTTGCAGCCCAGGTGAAGTGAAGGGACAATTCACCTGGGATTTCAGGTCTGTGATGTTATTTGGGGTTTGTCTTGCTTCTCCTTGAAAAGTCCCCGAGGCCTGAGGCAGGAGCTGGAGAGGCCTGGGAGTGAGGGCAGCACCCCAGACCAGGGACCCTCAGTCCTGGGCCCTTTGAGGTCGCTTTTGTTTAACTTGTTCCCATCACACGCTGGGAATGGGCGAGTGGAAGGGATATTGCTTCAGATCGGCCTGCAGCCAAGGGCCCAGCCCCAGGGATGCTCGGTTGGTTTATGAGCTGGGGGCTGAATTTCACCTGCCTGTGAGCGCCTGGCCCCTCTTCCCAAGCTCGGCCTAGCGGTTTCCCACCCCTATCCAATGCAGAGGAAGGACTGGGGTGAGGGGAAGGACATTTGGGGCAGCCACATCTAAATCCCTCTCCCACCGACCCTCCTTTCCTTCCAGGATGCCCCATCTCTTCCAGTAATAAACAGCTGCCCCGCCTCTCTGCCTGCCCCAGCTCGCAACCAGCCCCACAAACTCTGGCTTTCCTGTGACCAGGTGTTGCCAAGCAATCATATCCTCCTACTGCAAGGTGGGGGGTCCCCGAGACACAAGGCATCGCCCCCACCCTGGCTCAAACTGGAAACAGCGCTCACTGCACAGGAGCCAAAGTCCGGCCTTGCAAACAAGAAACCCTCCTGCAAATCTCTGTTCCCCCAGCCCCCGGCCCTGCGCAGGGAGCTCGCAGGAACTTGGAGCTAAATGCAGCCGGGGTCGCGCCGGGACAAAACGCGCCAAGGTCTCAGTTTGCAGAAGTTTATATCCTGCCATGCCCCCCCCCACCCCCCGAGCCCTATGAGACGCCAATGGAGAGGGGTTCCTCGGCGCCCACTCCGGGTTTTGGGATGTCCCACGAAGCCACGGAAGGAAAGTCACCTTGGCAGGGGGAAACCAGCCCCCCGACACCTCCCCGGCACTAGCAAGGGCCCCAGCACTCCCCGGGGCAGCCAAAGCGCCCCAGTCCCAACCCGGCTTCCTGGGACCCTTGACCTCAGGACTCGTCTTTCAAAGACCAAAACCGAGCCATTCCCCCCAAAAGCTCCTTTACACAAGACTTGTCCCGCTTCCCAGCACATTGGCACACACACCCTCGCCACACCTCCTCGATATAAAATATACCATCCCTTCCCTTTGCAGTTTTTTAGCACAGGGGTTACTCCATGGATCCTTTCCTCCAGACAAAGCGGGCTTTGTGTGAGGACGCTCCACAACGATGGATGAGGATGATGAAGATACAATCTGGGGTGAGGGGGGAATATTTCCACTCCTGGCTGTGTGTGATGGCTAAAGGAGAGGGAACAAGGAACCTACATCACCCCCCCCCCCTTCAGAGAAATGCCCTCCAGAAGGAGCTCCCTAGACAAAGGGAAAGTAACTCTTTAGTGGGGAGGGGGAAATAGGAACAAAAATCCACTCCTTCAGTTGTGAAGGGGAACATGGAGAAACGGGGGCTCTTTCTCTCTGAATCCTGGTGGGGTTGGGGGATTCTTTGTTTACCTCTTTCCTTCTTCTGTCTCAAAGTCAGAGCAAGGCCTTTAATGAAAAAGGCAACATGGAAAGGGGGAGGGGGCTCATTTTGATATTCTCTTGCAACCGATCTATTATTCATCAGGCGGAGGGGCGAGCCGGGCTAATTAGCTGCGAGGTGTCCCTGTAGTTATGGAGCTAGAAAGCTAGAAAAGGAAAGGGGGGGGGACACCCTGCGGGATCTAAATGGGTTTGTGTGTTGTTTGGTTGTTGGGGGGGGGCGAGTTGCAAAGTGGATTTTAATTCCCCACGCACACGTCTCGCTTCTCCCTTATCTCGGCTTATCAGGTGGCTCCCTTTGACTTCCCCATTGAGGCGCAAAGCGTCGCGACAATTAAAACCAAATGAAAGATGCCCCCAGCCCCCCTTGGCTCTGTTGCGACAACTTCACCCGCCCCCTCCCCTCGGTCCCCCCGGTTTATTTGTGGAGGGGGGAGGGGCATGATTTCGCTTTTTATGTTTTTATTTTAACCCGAGCTGCTGAGCCCCAGCTGATTTCGGGAGTGACAGAAAATCAAGGAGCCCCCTCCAACACGCACCCACCTCTTCTCTCCGTCTGTCCCCTCTGGTTTGGCCCCAGACCCTGGAATCGGCGGCAGCCCAAGGGGGGCGCAAAGGGACAATATAACCTTTCTTATAAACTTGGGGGCCTCGCCCCCCAACCTTCCCCTTCCCCGTCCCTTTCCCCGTCCAAGCGTGAAGAAACCGCGCCATATTGCGCCTGCCAGCCCCCCCCCCCCCCGACATCTGAGCCCCTAACCTCACCCTGGGGCCACTTTTGCCCAGGCATCCTTGCCCGGCTTTTGCGCGCCCTTTGCGCGCCCCCAAAGTGGAGGCTCGGAGAGGGGGACCCCTATTCTCTGGGGCTCTTTGGGGGCTGACTCGGCAGGCTGCTGTCAAAGCCCAGCCCCTCTCCCCACACCCCCCTTCTCCCTGGGTTATGTGCCCCCCCACACCGGGGTAGCCCCGCCCCGCCACCCACCGCTGCCAGCCCCCTGCCCCGGGGCCAAGGGGTGAAGGGGGGAATCCTAAAAGTCCGGCTGGCCAGCTGGGGAGGACGGAGGAGCCGGCGACAGCGGCAGCTGCCAGGAGCCAGCCGCCGGGGAAGGAGCCAAGGGAGCGGGCAGGGCAGCAGCTCGCCCCCCGGGCTGGGGCAGAAAGTGGGAAGGGGTGGGGGCAGGATGAAGGGCCATGTCGCGGGGGGGGGCATCTCATGCCCATTTCCCCCCCGCCCCGACCTTGCCAGCAAACCAGCAGCCGCCGCACAAAGAGCAAGATAGGAAGCCAGGCAGGGGATGGCCAGCAAATAAACCGATCGGCCATCTTGAAAGCCGAGAGGGAGAGAGAGAGAGCGGAAAAATAGACGAGGGAGGAAGAAAAATCAAACCCCGCCGGAGAGGAGGTGGCACAAAACCCGGGGCAGGGAGCTGGCGACGAGGAGCCGAGACAAGAGCCCTTCTGGGGAGGGGAGGGGAAAGCTATTCCCTCCCCCCAGCACCCCCCAGGGCAAAAGGGGTTTGAGGGGGAGGTGCCTCCCTACCTGATCCCCGATCCCTGCTGGGGGGACCCGGGCTGCGGCACAGCCAGCTCCTCGCCCCTTTTTGTCGGGCGCGGGCGCTGGCGCTGGCGCTGCCGACCTAGAAGCGATCGCCTGGGTGGCTGCTGCTGCTGCTGCTGGGATCTGCTGGGGGGGCACAAAATGGCTTTCCCCCCCTGCCAGATAAGAGCTCGGCCCCGCCCCTTTGCCTCACGTGATCTCATTCCTTTAGGGTGTTTGCAAAGAGGCTGAGGTGCAAGAGGGGGGCAGGGGGGAAACAAAAATGGAGATTTGTTTTTTATTTTATTTTTGGCCCACCTAGCTGCACCATTCCCCAGCCCCGCAGCATCCTGACTTGCCAGGAGCATCCAGCCGGGCAGACAGCAGCCCAGATCCACTCGTCGCCTCGGGACCTGGCGGCCACTTGGAGCCTGAGGTCCCGTTTGGACAAAAGCTGCTGCACTGGGGGGCAGCCGAAAAAAGGGGGGGGGCATCCATCGGCATCATGCAAACACCACCAGCGGCCTGAAACCGGGGAGGGACGAAAATTCCCACCCGACCCAGTGCTCCTGGATTTTGCCTTTGAGTAAATGGTCTCCGGGGATGTGGGCGAACGAGAAATGCACCAAGTTATGGCCCGGTTCGCTCCAGTCTCCAAGCGAACGGTTTGTTGAGCCCAGCAAAAATCTCTCTGGCTATGTGTGGAGACATTTCTCCCCCACTTTTTCTTCCCCGTGCATCCATTCCCAGACCAAACAGGCATGGCTGAGAGCACATCATTCCCTGGAAGATGGTTAAAAGGCGCTGAAATCTCCTAGCAGGCAGGGACGCCGGCAAGCTGCAAAGTCGGCCGTTTTGCAAACACGAGGCAAGTGGCGGTCTCCCCTCTCTCCCCAGCCCCGGGCTGCGAGCAAAAAAACAAAGAACCGGCTTGCGCCTCAAATAAAACCAAATGAAATCAAGCAAAGGAGCCCTGGCTGAAAGGAGGGTGTGATTTTTCCGCCCTGGTGAAAGGACGGCTTTATTCTCTCCCCCGAAACATTTTTATTCAAAGCCAAACGCCCGGCTGGCGACAACTTCGTGTTATTTCTGTGCAGACGCTCTGCTCAAGTTTGGGAAAGTCCAGCCTTCGGGTAGAAATAACCCTTCTCGGTCGGTGCCTCCTTCCAGTCATTTGTTCTTAAACCAAAGGTTTAAGGTTTTCTCCCCCGCCCCAACCTTTAGATTTTCTCCCCAGCCCCTCACCTTTTGGCGATTGTCCTGAACTAGAAAGGCGCGGTCCCGGCGCTCGGGAATGGATTTGCAGATATTCGTGTTCGCTTCGTTTTGTTCGAGGTCCCTGGTGCGAGATCTTCCAAAGACCCTTCATTCATCCCCTTGTGGTCTTTTTTTTCATTTTCTCCTTGGCCGAAGGGAGTGTGGGGGGAATTGATGGGAAGGAGGACCTCTGGTCGGTTTGTCAGTTTGACCCCCACGTGTGAATCCCACCGAGAACCTTCGAAGCGCAGCGTGTCCTGCCCCGCGCCTCTGAGTGTAAATGGGGCGGTGGTCCCAATGAAGGCAGGAGACGAAGGGGGTTTAAAATTGGGCACCCTCCCAAAGAGGCACACAGACACCTTTAAGCCTGCAAACATTAAAGCGACCGGGATAAGAGCTGCTCCTTGCAGCCTGTTTTCTTGCTACGGTTGTAGGCGAGTCCCAGTGCATCAGCAAGCATAGCTGCCCGCCACCCTTCACTTGTTCTCGACTCGCTGTGGTTATTTGCCGCTCCCCGCCAGTCTCTCCTGTGCTGTCAGGCTGTCGAGAGGGGGGGTCTGATTTTCGATCTTGTACCAGGAGGCATCGTCGCTTTCTATTTTGCAGCTGTAATCCGCGGAAGTGTGCTGCGAGGAGGCGCTAATTGCTGGGTAAGTGTATTTCTGGGCCTTGTGGTAACTTTATCTTGCCTCTTCAAACCTCAGAAGTTCTTTCTGTTTTCCCTTCTTTTCTTCGTTTGAAGACGCAGGGTTTCTTTACATCAACAGCTGTTGCTGAGGCTTCTCTTGGGCGGAGTCGCTTGTGCGCTCCCAGGTGCTTTCAGACAGGAGCTGACTTTAAAACAGAAACGCGGCCAAAAAGGGTGGGGGGAAGTGGGAGGAAGGAAAAATTGATTCGTTCAGGAGTTGTGTTTCCAAAAGAGGCAATGAAACCACACGCATGAAGTGATGGCAATCAGCCGGGACGTCTTTTTACCTAAGTGGACACTGTCCAAAAGAAAAGCTGCAGAAAATAAAGTCTACCCCCGCCTCAAACTTCTCTCCTCTGACTCCTGGAAGAAAGAAAGAAAGAACCAAAGTTTAACTTTTGATGAGATGGAACTTTTCTGTTGGCAAAGTTAGGGCTACACGTCCCAACCGACTACAAAATATAGCACCAGAAAGGACAATTGATTTATTTTAAAAAATGTGCCTTTTCCAGGAACATATTATATTCTAAGAGGAAAAGTATTTTAGAATACAAGTCATATTTTTTTAATTAAAGTCACTTCCAAGGCAAAGGACTTTTTTGGTGTTGGACAAAAGCACCAGCTTAGGAAAGTGTTTCTGGTTATGCATTTGTAGCTGACTCTTTAATAAGTTTTATAATTTAAAAGTACCTGATTTCCATCTATTTTATTTTGGGATCTCTGGTGCTTTTATATAGGACAGAGTTGCATCAAAAGAGCATTAACTTTCTAACCCACCACTTCATCCCATAGCGCCACTTCCTTTATCTTGAAGAGGGGCAAATTGTTATCAAAGTGTCAAATTAGCCTCTGTACCAATAATCATGACATGGCATTTGATAGGGGAGCTGGGGATTTTTAGGATCTTTAGGAGGAAATTTACATATTGATGTCATACACGTTTTAGAGAAGAGGACGAGCCATTTTGTGCCAGCATAAATAAGACATTTTAATAAGGAAGTTAAATGAATATGACCCGCAACTCTGCGTCAGATCTTTATTGTACATTTTCTATCCCTTTATGTTTAAAACTTGTAATTGGTTGCGAGTCTGGTTTCAGTTGTGTTGGCATTTAAGAGCTGATGGGTGAGCTGAAAGAAACTCTAGTCATTTGTCTCTTGCATCTATGTAAATAGACCAATAAGTCTCCCTCTCTCTTTCTCTGTCACCCGCCCCCCGCCGTTTACATAGATCTTTGCATCCCTCTATAGAAGAGAATCGCTTTGGGGTTTTGTTTTGTTTTTTTGGTCGCTGGGCTGCAGAAAGTTGCCGGGTTATTTCCTCCATGAGCAATAGACACTTGTCAGACTTTTAAAAAAAAAATCCCTTGCCGGATTGGAGAAACGAGATAAGCAACGGATATTGTCTTTAGTGTGTGGTGTAGAAAAAATCATGTTCTTCTCTAGAGGTTGCCAGAATACAAATATGTGGGGAAAAATACAGATTTCCTGTCCGCTGGACACTCACAAGATATGTTTCTGGGCTGGAGACTTTCTCTTTTTCCCCTTTCCGCCCTTTCTATTGGTGGGAGATTCTCTGTAGAGCTGGAACAATACTTGTAAAGGATACCTCTGTAACAAATTGCCCCACAGTGTCTTGAGCCTGTGCCCGGCTGTTTCATGATACACAGACAGATCTTTCTTCTGCCCCCTGCTTTGCTAACAGCCTCTTTCTCAGACCCACGCCAGCCTCCTCCCTGCCAAGGCTCCCTTGACTTTGAGATCTGGGCTGGTTTCATTGCCTGGCTACAGAACCAAAGCAGAAAAAACCGTCTGTCTCGGACATCCCACACAAGCGGGCTCGCCTCCACGTGAGCAGCCCTTGGTTGCAATTTAAAGCTACACGAGCCTGCGACTGATCCTACCGGGTCATTAGGATCCCTCCCGAGTCCTCTCCCAGACACGCCCTGTCTACACACTTGCACCCCGCCTGCTTTTTGGTGGGGCGTCGGCAGATAAAAAAGAGAGGCAATAAAACCAAAAGTGGTGGGTTTTGCTGTTCCTAGCCTGCCCGGGCTATGGACCACTGCTGCCTCCCGCATCAGCCAGGAGAAACCGGCAACTCATTTCTCACCAGCTGAGGACTTCACCAAAGGTCTTTAGAGGTCTTCTGGAGACTCGTGCTCTAGCTATCTATCTAGTTTCTTTCGTTCTTTCTTTCTTTAATATTGCTAAATGTATTCAATTTCCCTGCAGTGGGACCCCCCCCCCCGGATTAAATCACAGGGACAGTATAGCTCGCCTGAGACAAAAGTGTTTGCAGAGGGAGATTTGGGAGCAGGCTGTGTTCAGACTAGGAGAGCCCCAGTCAGAGGCAGCAGTGGCGCAAATCGCCCTTTTCCTCTCCGGGGCACCGGGTGCCAAACGCCCGCGAATCCCGGGGGGAAGGGGTCAGCATCGCTGGTCGTGGTAGTTTATTTTCTCAAAGCCCATCCTTACTTTGGAGAGATCCTAAACTCCCCGGATCCTTCGTCTTCCCCCCTCCCCACAGCATCCCCGCCATCCACAGAGACCGGGAAAGGGACAGTGAGGCAAGAGACCAGAAGGAAGGTTTAGTCTCGGTCCCGCGACTTATTTTTCCGCCAGCTTGAAGAGCAGGTGCCCTGGGAAGGGAAATTGCAGGTAAAGGGACTTTGCCGTGTCCTCTTCCACGAAGGGCTGCCCATGGAGTGGGATCAGCAGTGGGGCGGAGAGCTGCGAGAAGCCCAGGGACCGGCCCTGAGAGGTACCACACTCGGGTTAGAGAAGCCGGAGCTGTGGGCCAAAGTGTCCCTTGCCCCACTGATAAAAACCTCCCGTGGCCTTTTCTTTAGGACCTCGGGGAGCGTTTGCCAGGGAGTCTGAGAGACGCGGGCCTGGGCCAGAGAGTATGTATGAAAACAAAAAGCGTGTGTGTGTGTGTGTGTGTGTGTGTGTGTGTGTGTGTGTGTGTCTAATCAACACGTGAGGAAGCAAGCGAAAAAAATCAGACTTCTTAGTTAGGAGACAGCTGTTTTTTCTCTAGTGCTATTACTCAGGAAACGGGAAGGAGGCTGGCATGGGGAAGTCACAGGAGAAATGGAAAGTTAAAGATACTAGGTTTTCCTTGACTTCTCCCTGAATATTTCATACAGCGGGACTCTATCTGTATGTACACAAACCTAGGTCCATAGCCTACAAATATATACCCTTTCACACACACACACACACACACACTCCTTTCCTCTTGACAAACTGACTAAGTATAAACTCCCCAATTTGCAGTAAGAGGATTGTTTTTCTTTCTTTGCTGACCTAGTTAAACCGGTTAATTCATAACCCATAATCTAGGTGGACGCACGTCTCAGGGGATACACCTCAAATCTGTCGCCCCATAAAGTTGTCTCAGGACAGTCTGGTTTCATTACAGTGCTGTTTGGAAACAGATCAGTGTCCAGACCTCAGCCTGTGCACACAGAGAAAGCGAAGCAAATCAACGGGCACCTGGAGGCAGGAACGCCTCAGACTCAGCAAAACGTTGGCTGTCAGGAGAGTTTTGCACACGCGAGGTGATCATGGGCTAATAACATCCGAGGGAATCCGGAGCCCCTTCGGAGTGGATCCGGAGCAGGCTGTTGCTGCTGCTGACTCTGTGGTTCTCTGAGGGCAAAAGTTGTCTGTTGGGAGGGAAATCCAGCCTGCAGATGTTCAGGCCAGCTCTTGCTCCCATTGAAGTCAAGAGCTGGAGGATCGAGGCCTTCTCTCTTTTGTCCCCACGGCTCCAAAGGACAGCTGCAGCTTTGCAGGGCCTCTTCTTCCAAACGCCAAGAGGCTATTCCTAAATGACACCCGCCGCTCGACCCTGTTCCAGCCCCAGCGCCAACCATTTGAGAAGTCAGTGAAACCCTAATAACGCGTTTAAAAAAAACCTTACTGCAAACACAGAGGCAGAATGAAGCAAAAGGCTTTCCCCAGCTGGTGGCAGGCACTTTACTCTCCCACAGACACAAGCTCCTAAGCAGACATGCTCACTCCTGCACACACCTGTGAGGTCGTGTCTAAACATCTTTGGCACACGCTGGTCTGCGGAGCAAGGAACCTGTCTAGAAAGGGGTTAAGGAGCCATTCAAGCCGCTCCTTCCTCACGAGAGGCTCGGTTGCCAGGAGCGGGGGGAAAATGTGTGAGCTGCCCTTTCTTTGGTGGCTTCTACCAAGCCTACCTCATTGAGCTGTGCCTAGCGGTGCTAGCTGGTAACCCGCAAGGAGAGTGGCCCAACCAACCAATCTTCTTAGTGCTCTCCTGACACAGCTACTGAAGAGCAATCATCCTTCAGAAAGGGTGAGGGTGGGTGTGAGCTAAGGCGATCCAACTCAGTTTAGCTAGATGGACAAACAGCCACAACCAGGCAATGATACAAACGCATGCTGTGCGCGCCTGTGTCTGGCAAGAGTTTGCAGATGGGTCTTCAGGCTTCGTGTGTCGCTGGTTTCTAGGTGGTGGTAGATAGTCTGTAGGTATGGGAGGATGGCTGGAGTGTCCACACACATCTGTAGACGGTCACACAGCAGGGCTAGCCACCTAACCAGGCGCACACCCGTCTGTCTAACCCATCGTCACCCACAGAAAGTGTGTGCGTGCGCACACTTCATATGCATGTATCTATCTATACACTGATATCACAGCTATCTATCTACACACGTCACATGTCTGCATCTGGGCATATAACATTACCTAGCTCCACATCTGCTTACACAGAAAGAAACCTCAGATTACTGGAGGCGCAAATATGATTAAAAAGTACACCTGTGCTCGCCTCTTTGTGTGGCTATACACATAATTGTCTTCCAATCCAGTCTCCCTTGGTGTGCAAATAGCTCCAACTGGACATTTTTATCAAGCCATATTATAACATGTGTTTATCTGTCGGTCTCTGGCTATATTTAGTATTCGCGGGCGGATCTTCAAGACCCGGCGGGTTTCACTGATGTCGCTATGGAGTGTATGTTGCATGTATTAAATCGTGGGTTTTTCTACACACCTATAGAAAGGGTGTGTGTACATCGTCTGTATTCATCTATCTATACACACATCTATGCATACACTCATCAAAAATCTTTATCTATGGCTCTATGACAGCATTTCTAGCTACGTATTTGTCTCCACAGAAAGCTGGCTCAGATCACGATACACAAATAGATTGAATTTGTACCGATCCCCCCGCCTTTGTGCATTTACGTGTGTGATTTCCCCTGCCCCTTCCACTCGTATCTGTCGTGATTGGGCGAGCCGGGGTAAGGCAGCCCCCATTAGCAGGGAAGCTTTTTGTTCGGGTCCCTGATCTAGCCGCCTGGGATCTCCCTATTTGCTGGCAAAAAGCGCATTCCGCCGCCAAAGCCCATTGGCTGAATTTGGATCGCGGATGCAGCCTGCCGCCCAATCAGCGTCAAGGAGCTGGCACCTCTCGGAAGCGGCGCTTCCTCTGGCTGAATGTGGCTCTATTTTTGTACCGAGGAAAGGCGTGTGACGCCTGCTCGGCTTTGTTCCTCCCTCCAGCTCGTCGGAAAGGAAGAATTGGTTAATTTTAACATGGGCCCACGAGGAGGCTGATTGGCTTTAAATCGCCCTTCATTCGGGAGGAGGAGGGACCGCTGATTGGAGGCTTTGCCCGTCCAAAGCAAGAAAGTGGAGCCCCTTGTACTTTCCCACCGATTCTCAGAGTCCTTCCGAGACAATAAAGATGCCTCCTTCCTAAAGAGGAGGCTTTGTTAATGTGTGTCTGTCTGTCTGTCTGAGCCTCCGGGGGTACGTGGGTGGGATTCGGGGTGTGCCCCTGGATAGGTGCGAGTTTTCGGTGGGTTTGAGTATGTCCGGCTGTGTTCTGTGACAAGGGGATGTTTTTTGTGAGAGGATGCTCTGTGTGTGTCAGTGGTTTGGGCCGGTGTGTTTGTGAGTGTGGGAATGCAAAGGTTCTCCCCTGAATTATTTTTCAAGAATTAGCTCGGAAATATTTGCCGTCCGGTCTCCGGGATGAGCACCCAGACGCATCTTTCGGAGCCTGTTTACCAGAAGCAGGTGGAGGATGTGGCATTTTCTCTGAGACAAATTCTTCCAGCTTCCTTCCACTCTACCCGGTTGAGGGAAAGGAAGATCTGGACTTAGCCCTAGCCTGATCTGTCAAAATCTTCATGGAGCGGGGCGGGGGAGAGAAAAGGGTACTGTTACTGTGGAAACAAACACTAGGGTTGAAATCCTGAAGTCACTCCTTAACTGGTGCAAGGATTTCATAGAGATTGGGGAGGTGCGTGTAAACAACAGAGAGATCTGAGTCACTCATAGGAACACCAGATCATTCACCCTCCTCCTTTGTATCTACAAATAATTATTCGAAAGTCAAATTCTGCTCTGAATAAACGTGTGCTATTCGCTTCTCTATCACACTTTTCCATCCTATATGGAGAAAATGGTGCATTCCCCATACTTCCCTCTTCATCATCTCGGTGTGGATTTGATTGAAAAATTATTTCAATGTACTTATTTTTCCTCTCCGACCTCCGACCGCTCCCTCCTTCCTCCGAAGTCTTTGAAAGGAAATGTTGGATAGAAAATAATCTTAATTATGTTAGTTAGGGTCAGGGGCTCTCTCCCTCAGTCCTTGTCCAGGCAAAAGTCCATGGGAGTTTTCCTCTTAATCAGGATTTCAGAATCGGGCCCAGGATATGTTCCAGCCAATACGAAAGGCGGGTGAATTGAAAGAAAAAGAAATCCAGACAAATCTCGAGATCGGAAAGTTACTAGGTCAAATTATTTTTAACAGACAGCAACTCATGCAAGAACTAAAGCCCATAAGAAAAATTGGAGTTTCCCCTCCTGTTATTGCAATCTGTGTCCTAAACGCAGATAGATAGATAGATAGATAGATAGATAGATAGATAGATAGATAGATAGATAGGTAGGTAGATAGATAGACAGATTGAGAGCATATAAACGAGTTTTCTACATACTATCTAAAATCCCGATCCTGCAACCATTTACACATGTGCTTAAATTTATTGCTGTGAGTGAAATGCTAAAATTAAGCACATGCGTAAGTGTGCAAACATGAATTAGAGCCTAAATCTTTGTGCCAATCCCAGTCTGCACTCAGGAGCCATGCTAAAAAGTGGTAAGGGAAGCCAAAGATAACACAAGGAAAGTATGGACATTGCTTTTTCCTTTTTTTAAATTGAAGATGAAGAAGCCCGGAGACTAAAGGCGGTGGCGGATGTGTCTGGAGACAGAGCATTTTATTGGAAACACGCTCCATGCTGGCTCGAGCCACGGGACTAGCCACGCCTCGAGGGCCCTGTTGAAAAGGGAAACGGATGCTCTGCTGGAGCCTCCTGCTAGGAAAATATACAGAGCTATTCCTACAGCTGAATCCAAGAATTGTCTGGTAGGCGCACACTCTGTGTGCATAGGAAACTGACCGCGCTTATGTGCATGTGTATATTTGGGATGTAATCATCTCTTCCACTACAACTGCCAAAGGGGCAACCCTGTTAGTCTAGTTCAGCAGAAGAAGCAAAGAGTCCTGTGGCACTTAAAGACCAACAGATCTATCTATCTATCTATCTATTTTTTAGTCTTTAAGTGCCACAGGACTCCTTGCTTCTATTCCATTACAGGTATTTGCATATGCTTTTGGTTGGAAGGATGGATGATCAAGAACTCAGAACTGACCCCAATCTTAGACGGATCGATTGATGGATAGTACTAATCTCTCTCTCTCTCTCTCTCTCTCTCTCTCTCTCTCTCAGTCCTGAATTGCAAATAAAATATAGATAATCAAATTAGTATGAGTTAGATGAAATTGTGCACTCCAATGTAATTTGCATCTGGAGAACACAGTTGTGGCTAATCTCGATTAGATCAATATAGATCGATATAGCTATAAGGAAGTGTCAGCAGACCTTCAGTGATCAGCTACAGCTGTGTGCAGAAGAATTTACCTGAGAGGATAGAAATATTAATTTTCTTTTATATATGTGTTTATGTTTGTATATATGTAATGATATAAGTATCTATCTACATACACAGCCATATATGTCTTTCGGTAGTAATGCATATGTGTCCGATTTATGTGCGGGGGGGGGGATGGAGATTTGATATGATATGGTCAGTATTCTTCCCAGGACTTGAAGTTACAGGGCTTGTAGGTGCAGGGGGGGGGTGTTGTGGTCCTCACTAAATTGATATAACACTGTTACTAGCTGACAACTGGGGGGTGTTGGGAAATTCAGAGGGGGCATGGGGGGTGTTAGGAAAATCCCTGGATATGATTGATTGTGATATAGCAACAGTAATCTCTGTATTCCTTGAGCTGGAAGTTATAGCAAATATTTTTTAAAGCAAACTTTTAACAGCTTGTCTCTAAGAACCTTAGAGTTCACAAACTGGGGTGCAATTGCGTATCCCTCTGCACTTATCTCCTGTGAAACTGTCCTACAAATGGAGCAAACTCAACATTTCTTTGCAAGGTGAGAAAGGAAAACCCATGTGCCAGGGGAAAACTGGCCAGCGCTGGCGCTATGTAAACCTAGCAGCATTCATTTGGTAGTTCATGAGGGAGTCGAAGAGACACTTTTCATTTAGGGTCCTGATACGTGATGATCCTACAGTACTGGGAACAAAGGACTTTTCCTTTAACTTCAATGGGAACAGGCTTTAAGCACCGATCGTGTATTTAAATTGCCTAGCCCTATAATTATCCTAAGTCTTTCAGTGTTAAGAAGAAAAATACTCACAGAGTGGCATTAAGAAAAAGATCCAAAGGGGCAGCCGTGTTAAGTCTAGTCCAGGGGAGGGGGGAAAAAAAGAAACAAAAAAGGACTCCTTGTTTTTTTTATGAAGAAAAAGAGATAGTGAGTGGCTTTACTTGTCCTACAAAGGGACTGTCTATGATGTGCAATGTATTTTTGTTGGTCTAACAGGAATCCCTGGTTAGATGAGTGCTATTATGCTAATATAGAACAACAAAAGACTGGTTTGTATTCAGTGTGTTGAAATGTCACACCTACACTGCCTCAGTGAAATATGTTCAGGGAGGTGAACGCCTCGCCTTTTATAATTGGCGAGTAATCCCCGTTTGACCAGGGAAATCAGAGAACTCTTACGGAATTAACCACCAGGCCAGTCCTTTGTCTTGCAAAGGAGTTGAACTTGATTAAAAATTGCACAAGTCATGTATTTCTAATTAGTAATGAGAATATCTAATTGTTCAGTCATTCCAGGAATGAGGTTAGATGGACAAGGGCGTTAGGAAGTCTAATTTAATGTGTGTGAGGGGAATCAGTTCATGTTGATTGTTTTGCCTACAAATCGAATTGCTCAGGCGCGGCAGCTGTGTAACTCCGAACGATACCAGCTTTTTGCGACCCAGGAGTAATAACATTTGCCGCAGCTCTGTAACCTTGGCCCAAGCCACATGCCTCAGTTTCCCCCCTGCTTAGCAGTGATTATAGGACTTGCCTGTTTCAAAAGGGCGCTGTTAAAATCTAGCCAGTTAATCCTCAGCAGAACCTTCCAGCTCTCTGGAGGAACGGGCTGCATCAGGGCTGAGGTGATGATCCGATTATTCAAATTGTTATGAATATTCATCCTTTTCCACTCGGAGCTCCAGTTTGCAGAAGGTCATAAGAAGTGACTCTGGGTTTAGAAGCAGTCAGCCAGCCAGAATCACGATTATTTCACACAACATGGACAAAACTAGCTGAGTGGGGGACAATTTTCAGACTCATCTGCTCTCTTTCACAATGCAATTTGATGACCACTTAAATCCCAACGTGCCCAGGGCGCCTTTTCCCATCGATTTAAGGTAGAAGGCGCAACAGAGAGTCCAAAGCCATATTTTTCAGATCCTCATCCTCCACAGTTGTGGGGTCAGAAGAGCTCACCTCCTATTTAGGCTCACCTCCTATTTAGGCACCTAAATAAGAGTCTTTCCAATAGCACCCAGGCCCCAAAGTGCCCCAAATGTATTGAGCTCTTTAAAACTGGTGCTTAAACATTAACTGAGGTCTTCTGAGAAGCTGGTCCCGTGGATTTCCCAATTTTTATTCCTAGAACACAGCGGAGCTCGATTTTAAGGACGTTTTCTCTTGGGGGGCTTATTTTGCTTGGAGTCAATCCTAATATTTGGCACCAAGGACCATGTGTGTATGTATGGACAAGCTCAAAATCTCAGTCTCCCTCAAGTGTCTTTGGAGAACATCTATCCAGAGCTTTTCCAGAAGGCTTGCACCACACACCTCGCTTCCTGCAACGCCGGGCTATTTGCAAAGCAACTTCATTACATCGATTGATTGATTGTAACCCAGAAGGCGACATAAAGGCTGCCTGCCTCCTCGATTTTGCCCAGATCCCTGTGCTGGACTGTTTGAAACAGCCTGCGGGTTTGGACTGGACGAAGCGGGGTGGGATGACCTGGATGTGAGTTAAAGGCTCCTCTGATACGCTTTCTCTTAATTATCTCATGGGTTTTAGCTAGCCCCTTGTTTATGCTTTTCAAGGACAGTGCCCTCCTCAGTCAACGTCAGTGGAGGCTTCTTGTTTCTCAGTCCTTGGCAGCAGCTTCCCCGGGACTTGAAATTGGGGGGTGGGTGGGTGAAGGGATGCTCCCTAAGTTGGTATAATGCTGTTACTAGCTGACAACTGGGGAGTGTTGGGAAATTCAGGGGGAGTGTGTCGGGGGGTGTTAGGGAAATCCCTGGTCCATGGACCAACATCGCCTTGCGATTCCGTGCTTTTGGCCCGTATTAATACAGGCAGAAATAATGTATCCCAATTTCAGCCCTGGGGTCTGTGGGAGCCCAGCATTTTCAGGCGGCTCCAGTTGGGGGAGGACAAACATAAGAGGGCGTCTATAAAGTGCAGCGCGATCTTCCAGAAGAGTAAGTGTCCCTTTAGAGACATTGCTGGAGTGTAAGGTACAGTGTGTGTAGAGACATTGCTGGAGTGTAAGGTACACTGTGTGTCTACCTGGACCTTTTAAGGCAGCTATCACAGCCTCATCAATCCTGGAGGGGTCCACCTTGTGACAGACACACGAGGGGTCTCAAACTCAAATCACCATGCGAATGGCATAAAAGCTAGGGGGTTAGCCTGAGGGCTGCACCACTGAAACCTTTCGACACACGTCTACTGATACTGTCATAATGCTAGTGTCATTGCGGGCCCCAGGCAATAGCTTTAGGGCCGCATGTGGCCCGCGGGCCGCTTGTTTGAGCCCCCAGCCAAGCATTGTGCAGATTGAGTCTCTCCCTCCCCTTGAACAGCGCAGAAAGGGCAGGGCTGAGGTGTCCAGCTGTGGCAGCGAGCCCATGGGGGATGAGAGCTGGTGAGAAGAGCCCTGTTAAGACTCGCCCCCCCCCAAGGGTCTCAGGCTGGAGCCACGTGTCTGGGGGGGCGCTGGGAGCCCTTGCACCGGATTGGGAACTCTTAGCTCACCCACCTCCAGTCGGGGGTGCAGGGGGACCCCAGTCTCCAGCATCTAGGGCCCTCGTGGAAAGTAGAAGGGGTCCATTGAGACTATATGCAGCCAACTGCTAAAAGGAGCCCCCCACCTCAGGTTTTTAAAGATTCAGAAAACTCTCTGGGTTTGAAATCCCTGCCTGCCTGGCTTCCAAGGAGCAAGAGTCAAGGGGCTTCTCACAAACATCACCCTGAGCCAGACAGGTGGAAGGGGGGACAGTCCTGCCTCCCTTTTTATAGTCCCCGCCCCTGCTCGTGGGTCTGCCTGGCAGTGGCCTCTGCCTCTTGCTTGCTTTGCTCCGCATCGCCTGGCTCCTCCAGCAGCTCCGCTCCGCCCCTAGCGGCTCCCCATTGACTCAATCGTGCTTGACTCCGCTGGCCGAAAAGGCGCAGCCTAACCCGGTCTCTGTGGCGCAATCGGTTAGCGCGTTCGGCTGTTAACCGAAAGGTTGGTGGTTCGAGCCCACCCAGGGACGGGGAGGTACCGTTTTGGGGAGTGATGGTTTTATTTAAGATGCATGGGAAAGAGGGAAGTGCCGGGAGCAAGAGAGGAAACATTGCGGGGTGTCAGAAGGGGGAGTGAAGAGGGAATGAGTCGCTTGGGCAATGAGCTGGGGTGGGGAGGGAAGAAGGTGCAGGCTTCCAGGCTTGGGTGTATTTAATTTTTCAATTCTGCCCTGCTCCACTGGAGTTTGATGCCTGACTCCCTTTAAGCAGCTGAGCGCCCAGAGCTACCGGGAGCGGATGAGGCAGTGCGGTGCTCAGAAAAGTGGATTGGAAAAATGCCCTTTGCAAGTTTCCATGGCTTTCACGGCCTGCAGAAGTTTTCCCTTTAGCTGCCACCCTGACCCGGGAAAGGAGGGGAGCTGGGGTGGGCTCAGCTGACAGATCAGCCCCAGATGATTTTGTTCAGCATTCACAGCTTCCTGGGCCTGTCCTGTCCGTGAAATGCAGCTGCTGGGTGCTCCTCCTACAAAGGGAGGAAAGGCTGCTATACGGATGGGTGTTGCTGTAACATCTCAAGTTTTCCTTTCACCACCTTCAGCCTCCTGAATCTGTGATCAGTGCCAGGTTTGCTCAGGAGCTAAGCTCTCATTGGTGACTGGCTGTCAGGTCAGGGGGCTAGTGCTGTGATTAGAGAGAAACCTGTGGGCAGGTCCCCAGCTGCCGGTGGGACCGTGCATGTGGCCAGGGTTACACATCCCAAGTGTTTTCAGGATTGGGACCTGAGCTCTTTTGAAAACCTCGCCCTGATTGTAGGTATTGAGCGCTTGGAAATGTGGCCTCAGGAGACCACTTAGCCTGTAACACATGTGGTTCCCAAGAATAAGCATATCCATCTGCAAATGCAAGAAAATATGAGTGACAGGATATTTTAAAAAATTATCAGGGACCAGAAAGCAATAACAGAAAAGGGAGCAGAGTGTATGGAGCTCTCAACATTATCTGGCTCTTGTTGTTGAAAGTGTCTTGCTTTGAAAACATCTTTCTCTCTGCAGTCTGTTTTAAACAAACAGACCTCTGCCTCATCTGACTCTTTTTTGTTGTTGTTGTTGTTTTTTTTTTACTGTTCAAACTAATAGGGCAAGATGGATGTTTTAATGAAGGGACTGAGAAATGATGCCCTTTCAAGGGGATCTCTGCTGTATTGTAAAAAGAAAGAGATAACGCTAAGAAAAATCCAAACCCAATATTTTAAAGTAGGGAGGCATAATTAATTCTATTGTAGGAATTAATGAGGGGAATTCTTTGTTATCTAGGGGGTCAGACTAGATTACCATAATGTTCCTTTCTGGCTTCAGGAGCTATGAAATAGTGTTCACAAAGCAAAGAGAAAAGCAGCTCCCCAACACAGGCTTCACAATTTCTGCTTATTTCTTCAAGTTTACAGCACGAAACGCTTCCGACCACGAGCCCCAGCAACATGCAACAAGGAGTAAGAAAATATTTCCACCTAGCTGCTTCTGCATTTGACACTTTTCCTCTCCTCAGGAAATTGCTTTCGGGTATGAGCTTTCCTCTCAGATACACTGGGATTTTAGGTTACATTCGGGGAGCCCCAATTTAAGGTTGGAAACACTTTCAATACCTGCCCTTAAAAACAAAGAAGGATGTGGCAGGGCCTGTCCCTTTAAGGGAGCAGTCCCCCTTCAGCAGTGTGAAGGTTTAATAAACAGGCCTGAAGTTTTCATTTAAACCAAGTTACCTAATCTGTTGTGCATTTTGAGGTAGTTTTATACACATGGATCCTTTTCCGTTTGGCACGACATCACTCCTCTACATTAAACATTTAATCCTGTCTCCCAGAGAACACTGGAGAGCTGGGGGTGGGAGGCTAAAGAAACTCAATATCCTTTAAGGAGCCAATTTCTCTTTAACTTGTGCCTTAAAAAACCCTACAGCGTCATTTACAAGGATTTTTAAAAATCCCATCGTTGTTTTAAAATACATGTTACTGTGTATTCATTTTCCAAATAGGGTGCGTTTTTTGGTTTGTTTTTGTTTTTAGGACAACTCTTTTCCCATGGAGAAAAGACTCCGGCAGGCTTTCACAGGGAAGGGGGATTTTAACCTCTGATTTTTTGAACGGGACAATCCCCACCCTGCTGCACTCAAGAGCTACTTTTGGGTACCGGGATTCGGGAGAGTCACTGCCGTAAATTTTGAAGCACACAAATGCGAGTTTGTTGGCAGGATGGGGAGCTGCCTGAGCGTCTATTTGCAACCACTTTCTTAGGCACACATACACAGAGAGATGACAAGGACAAAGAGAAAATAGAAGAGAAAGAGACAACATAGGAAGGAAAGACCCAGAAGGGCGCAAGAGGAAGGCAAAAGAAAATGAGAAAGAGGACTGTCTTGAGTAATCTCCACAGCCCCAGAGAGACACTACTCCAAACGTTTCCCTATCGGTGGGCCGGAGATAATTCGCAGCCCTATGGAGGAGAGACCTGGTTTCCTCTTCATATAACGGACTGTGCTGGAACAGAAATCATCTGAATTTCCCCTTTGTCTTCCCTGCTCCTGACCATCTCTCTCCCCACCTTTGTCTCACGCTGCCAGCCTCTCATCTCTCCCTGAGGTCCTCCTCGTGCTCAGAGCTGCCCAGCCTGCCACTTTCTTCTCCCCTCCAGATTACCGGGGAGGCCAGGCTGCAGGCTGGGGCCCAGAGCTTTCTGCTGACCTGCCACTCATTAAATTGCCTTTTTCTTTGTCCATTCTGCTGCTGCGGCTCAGTCCCTGCCCCCGAAGGATCCTTGCGGGGCTGGTGCAAACCACAGTCTTTTGCACACACACATGCAGGGCATATAGAGCACGCACCACATTGGCCCCTTCCCTCTATTTAAGGTTCCCAGGGGGAGTTTTGTCCCGGTTCTGGACTAATTTGAACTGGTTTTCCTGTTCAGGGTTAGATAGATCCATTCTAGTCTTTACACAGTGTGGGTTCATCACAATAGATTTAATCTGGTATTTCTCCTGACACCCCCCCCCCCACCATTATCCATCTCTCCTTGAGTCTGCACTCCCTTCTCTCTTCTGTAGACACGTTTCTTTGTCTGCTCTCTCTCTCTGCCGGCTGATTTGAAGGGCTTAATCCAAAATTCATTGACGTCAGGGGGAATCTCCTAACTGATTTCGTCAGGCCCTAGCCACCCTTCCATCTCTTCATTTCTCTTGGGGCCTTTTTAAGGTTTCTGTGTTTCTCTTGCTGGGATTCTCCTCCTCCGTGGTGCATTGGCTGTTTCCAAGTGCTTTAATCTAGCCAGCTAGCTCTGGCCTTTTGTGGTGCACCAAGCAGTTGCTATCTGAACACTGACACTATCCAGTTCGCCCTCTTTAAAATTAAGACTATTTTTAGCATGACATTTTCCCCATCCCTCCCCCAGGAAATGTTTCCTACCCTCTTCTTTTCCTCCTAACTTCAAACTCCCCTTTCCTTATCTGCTTCGTAAAAGCAAAACCAAATCATGTTAAGAGTGTTGTTGGCTCCCTTAATTCGATTTCCTCCCTCCCTGCTAGGAAAGGAAATGATTGAATTAAATGCATAAAATCCTGTATGTTATGCCACTGTATTTCCTCCCCCTCGGCCCAGGCAGAAAGAGGGCAGAGGACATTTGTCGTCATTGTCTGATGAGACCTGGACCCGGGCACTCTTGGCTTATCAGCAGAGCCCCATCCATTCATAAAAGACACTCAATAAATGTCCATCCCCTCCGCGCCTGCGTGGAGTTTGTTTGCTGCAAAATACCCCCAAAAACCTTGAACCTGAGCTCCAGCCTTTTCTGCCTCTGCATTTCCTCCAGCTTCCCCAGCCAGCGCAATGGATGGCACAAAAGACCATAGCCCTGGCGCTCGCTCGTCTCTTGATTTCAAGGAGTCAAGCCTCGGGACCGGGGCATAATTACAAACCAAATTTCTTCCTTAATAGCTGCGGCCCCCTTGAGAGTCTGAGCCCACTGATCGACAAACTCTAGAGAGGCAAAGGACGTGGCTTGAAATCAATGGTTTTCCCAGCATGATGGGACCTGAACGGGAAGCTGGCTTGGTGCTAAGAATAATAAAACCCTCCCCGAAGCATCCACCTCTGAAATCCCAGCTCAAGGCACAACATGTTCCCTGGTCCCGACTGGCGGGGTTTTAAATCTAGCTTTGTAGTTATGTAGTCACTGTATAAATAGCCCAAAGAATATATTATTAGGCTGGTTAAGCATCCCCCGGGGGCGGGGGAAAGCCCAGGAGGTGAAGGACAGAAGCTAGGGGTGCCTTTCTCCAATGATTTTGTCAAATAGTTTTAAGAGTAGCCTCACATACAGTCAAAGCCTTCCCAAAAATACTGACACGGGAAGTCAGATCTGGTAAAAAAAAAGAGTCTCGCTTTCTCTATCTAATCTTATCTAGTCTCTTTTATCTACACTTGCTGCGTAAGGCTCCCAGCCTTGTAGCCATATTTGTCTAGGGGGACGATCAGGTTAAGGATATAAAGCGAACTAGGAGTCAATTGCGTCCCAAGGCTGAACATCTGTACACATTAAAACCTCTTATTTTAGAGGGCAATACGGTCGGCTGACATTCACGTTGTTCATGGTAGCTGGGCTGGCACCTTTCTTCCTTAGGAGTGACTGGAGTTTTTCAAGGCGAGGCAGAAATCTGTTGAGGATTTGAAGGAGGCTCTTGTCCAGTTCAGTGACCAGCAGCCTGAAGCCCACCAATGCACCCCGACGTGCGTCTGTTTGTGAGGCTTGCGGCTGTGCCCTGCGCTGCACAAATTGCAGGCACGGCAGGATAAAAAGCCCTCGGGAGCCCACTAGTCAAGGATGGGGCGCGGGTGGGAAGGGCAAGTCCGCCTGTTTTGGGGGCTCTTCTCCCCTGCCCGCCCTATGGAGCCTGTCCCAGCCAGCAAAGCAGGGGCTTGGAGCAAAGTGCCCGGGGTCCTGCAGCAGCCAGCCCCACGTGTGGCATTTCACAGCACACTCTAGTTTTACTGCAATGTGGCCCCGCACGCTCTGCTCAAAACCTTTTCCCCAGCTTGACAAGGTGGCGATCCTGCAATGGAAAGAAAAGGTCGCTTTCGCATCCCCTGCTGGCCTATTCGTTTTGCAGGCTTAGCTGTTTCACTCCGCGCCTCGCCTTGGTTTCTCTCCACGCCCCCCCCCCTTCCAGTATTTGACTTTATTGCCGCCTGGTCTCTGCGGGCTGATCGATAAATCTCGCCTTCGGGCGTGGGGATGGGGCGGCAGGCAGAGGGAACATATGTCATGTGGACAAGAAGAGCCTTGGTGCAAACAAAACCCGCTTCCATCCACCAGGCAAAACGCCATGGCAACAGCCAGCCCCTAGCCCCCAGCAGCCTAGCTTCAGCTCCGGGAAAAGGGCTGCTGCCTCCCAGCGGTGGAAAGAGGATCATTCACCCGACATACCCAAAGGCTCAGGTTTGAGATTCAGGCTGCAAAGGTGGGATTTTCTCCCACAGAAGCTCAGGCAACAAATACATTTCGAATAGAATCGAATGGAATCATAGGGTTGGGAGGTCTTTAAGTGCCACAGGACTCCTTGTTTGTTTTAGAGACCCAAAGAGGCAGC
>ML681990.1:16024910-16039990 GCA_007922195.1 Podocnemis expansa
TTCCTGGGAGATGCAATAAATTTATTTGTTAGTCTTCAAGTGCCACAAGACTCCTCTTAGTTGGTGTTAGGAGAATCATGGAAGATTAGGATTGGAAGAGACTCAAGAGGTCATCCTCCCCTCCACCCAGCAGGACCAACACCAACTAAATCCTAACAGCCTGGGCTTTGTCAAGCCAGGCTTCAGAAACCTCTAAGGATGGTTGCCTCTCCAGGTAACCCACTTCAATGCTTCACCACTCTCGCAGAGAAAAAGATCTTTCCTAATAGGCAACCTAGACCTTCATCAATGCAACCTGAGACATTTACTTCTTGTTCCCTCATCTGCCACCACTGAGAACAGTCTAGAAACATCCTCTTTGGAAAACCTCTTCAGATAGGTGAAGGCTGCTACCAAATCCCTTCTCACTCTTCTCTTCTGTAGCCTAACTAAGCCCAGTTCCCACAGCCTTTCCTCATAAGTCATATGGTACAGGCCCCTAAATCTTTTTGTTGCTCTCCACGGGACTCTTTCCAATTTGTCCACATCCTTCCTATACTAGGGGGCCCAAAACTGGACACAATATTCCAAATGTAGCCTCCCCAATGCCAAATAGAGGGGAATAATCACATCCCTCAATCTGCCAGCAATGCTCCTGCTAATGCCACTCAATATGCTATTAACCTTCTTGACAAGGGCACACTGTTGACTCATATCCAGCGTCTTGTCCACTGTAATCCCCAACTCCTTTTCTAGAGAACTGCTGTTTAGGGGACTGGTTTTCAGTCATGGCACACCAGTGTGCCATGAGAACTGTCCAAGCGTGCCTTGGAATTTTGTACAAAGGTGATGAAAATCAATGTAAACCAAACATTGTTTCCACTTAAACAATATTCTAGCCAACCAAAATTACAACTCATAAAGCTCATGAAAATTAATCCTCAAACTAAGAGACATATCAGGCTTTTGATATTAAAATGTGAACATGCTAAACGCAGGTGGCTAACAGGTATTGAGATGACGTGTATTTTTTTCTGGTGTATTTGAAACATCAGTGCACTTGACCCTTCTTTAGCTTCTTGTATGCACCATTTCACAAACCACTCTACTAAGACCATAGCCATAGTAAATGTAAGTAAATGTGATGTTTATGAGAAATTGATTCAGCCAAAAAAAGTGGATGTGCCGTGGAATTGTTTGTCTCATTGAAGCATGACACATCACTGAAAAGGTGGGGAACCACAGGCGGAGGCAGTTTGTCCCTCAGTCTGCAGCAGTACATGGGAGTCTTCTGTCCTAATTGCAGGACTCTGCACTTGTCTTTACTGAACCTCAAGAGATTTCTTCTGGCCCAATCCTCCCATTTCCCTAAGTCACTCTATATCCTATCCCTATCCTGCAGTGTATATACCACTGCCCCCCAGCTTAGTGCCATCTGCAAACTTGCTGAAGGTTCAATCCACCCCATCATCCAGATAATCAATGAAGATGCTGAGCAAAACCAGCCCTGGCACCAAGAGCTGGGATGCTCCACTTGATATCAAGTGCCAGCTAGACATTGAGCTGTTGATTACTGCCCATTGAGACTGATGAGGTAGCCAGGTTTCTATCCACCTTGCAGTCACTTCATCCAATCCATACATCTTTAACTTACTGGTAAGAATACTGTGGGAGTCTGTATCAAAAGCTTTGCTAAAGTCAAGATACATCACATCCGCCATTTTCCCCACATCCACAGAGTCAGTTCTTCAGAACAGAAGGCAATCAGGTTGATCAGGCATTACTTGCTCTTGGTGAATCCATGCTAACTATTCCTGATCACCTTCCTCTTTCCCAAGCGCTTCAAAATGGCTTTCTTGAGGTGCCCCTTTGTGATTTTTCTGGGGATTGAAGTGAGGCTGACTTGTCTGTAGTTCCCCAGATACTCTTTTGGGCACTATATTTGTCTTATTTTCAATTGTCTGTGCCTTCCTCAATCACCACAAGTTTTCACAGACAATGGCCAATGGCTCAGCAATCACATCAGCCAACTCCCTTAGCACCTCACATGCATTGAATCTAGCTCCATGGACTCTTTCCTGTCCAGCTTTTCTAAATAGCCATGAACTTGTTCTTTCATTGCCAAGAGCTGTTCATCTCCTTCCCACACTGTGCTGCCCACTGCAGTAGTCTAGAAATTGACATTGTGAAAGCACAAGCAAAAAACACATTGAGTAGCTCAGCTTTTTCCACATCATCTATCACTAAGTTGCCTTCCTGATTTTGTAGGAGCCCATATTTGTTCTGACCTCCTTCTTGTTGCTAATGTATCTGTTGAAACCCTTCTTGTTTCCTTTGCATTCTTTGCTAGCTGCAACAGCAGTTGTGCTTTGGCTTTCTTAATTTATCTTTTGCACACTCAAGCAATATTTTTATACTCCTCCCTAGCCATCTGCCCAAGCTTCCTCTTCCTCCTTGTGTTTAAGCTTCCTGAAGATTTCTGTTAAGCCAAACTGGTCACCTGCCATATTTGCTATTCTCTCTGCATGTCATGATTACTTGTTTTTGCATCCTTACTAAGGTTTCTTGAAAACACAGCCAGCTGTCCTAGACTTCTTTCACTCTCATATAGCCTCTCAGAGGATCCTGCCCATCAGTTCCCTAAGTTTGTCAAAATCTGTTTTTCTGAATTCCAGAGTCCCTATTCTGCTGCTGTCCGTCCTTCCTTTTCTCAGGGTCCTGTCACACCCCAATACCTGCCCTTTTGTGGCAAGAGGGAGACCCTGGTGCACATGTATCTGGAGTGTGCCAGGTTGCAGCCCCTCTTCTGGCTCCTCCAGAACTTCTTATTTAGGTTCTGGCTGCACTTCCCCACACATATTTCTTTATGCACTCCCTATCTGTGGCCCCACAAAGTCACGAGACCTCCTTGCCATCCTCCTCCTGGCTTATGCCAAGCTTGCTATATATAAAATGAGGGAGAGGAGGTTGGCTGAAGGAGGGTCCTGCGACTGTGGGGCCTACTGCCAGTCCCTGGTCCAAGCACGCATCTGGGCAGAGTTCTTCTGGGCAGCATCCACTGGCTCCCTTGACACCTTTTGGGAGCAGTGGGCGCTGTCCGGGGTTCTCTGCTCGGTGTTCCCCTCCAAATCCCTCATTTTGAATCTTCGACCCTCACTCCTGACCCCATTTGTCATTAGCTGTCCCCAGTACTCGGTTGATTCTGGACCCAGTGCCACTTCCCCTTAGGCAGGGGGAGGGGCTTTAGCAGTGGGTGGGCTTGCGCCTGCCCACCACCCAGCATTCAAAAGGTTAGGGTCCTGAATTAGACCATCTCATGGTCACTGCTGCCCAAACTGCCATTCATTTTTACTTCCTCTAGCAATTCTTCCCTGTTTGTGAACAGCAGGTTAAGAGGAGCTCAACCTCTAGTTGGTTCCTCCAGTAATTGCACCAGGACTTTGCCTGTAACACTCTCCAAAACCTTCCTGGATTAACTGTTCACTGCTGCATTGCTCTCCCACAGATGTCAGAGTGATTGAAGTCCCCCAGGAGAACCAGGGCCTGTGATTTGGAAACTTCCATTAATTGTCAGAAGAAAGCTTTGCCTATCTTTTTTTCCTGGTTGTCTATAGCAGATGCCCACCCACCAGGACATCACCCTAGTTGCTTTCACTTCTAAACTTAAACCAGAGACTCTCAACAGGTTTTTCTCCAGTTTCATACAGGAATTCAAGGCAATCACATTGCTCTCTTTCATACAGTGTGCAACTCCTCCACCTTTTCTCCCCTGCCTGTCCTTCCCGAACAGTTTATACTCATCCATGACAGTGTTTCAGTCATGTGAGTTACCCTACCATCTCAGTTACTTCAATCACATCATAGTTCCTCCATTTTGCCAGGACTTTCAGTTCCTCCTGCTTGTTTCCCAGGCATCTTGCATTCATGTACTAGCACCTAAGATAACTAGCCAATTGTCCTACTTTAGCAATATGAAAGAGACTCCCTGGACGCATCCTCCTCTTTGTGTTTTCTCTTAGTATGTCACTTCCCCACTTACCTGCAGGCTTAGGTCGTCATTTCCCAGCAAACCTAGTTTAAAGCCCTCCTCACTAGGTTAGCAAGCCTGCCTGCAAAGATGCTCTTACCTCTTTTTGTTAGGTGGATCATGCCTTTTCCTAGCAATCCTTCTTCCTGCACCAGTGTCCCATAGTTGAAGAATCCAAAGCCCTCTCTCCAAAACCACCTGCGTAAGCATGCAGTTCCTTCCACATTTCAATGGTCCATACCACTGTTCCCTCTAAGCTGTGCACGTGTGCACACACACAGGTCATGAAACCTGTGTACACAACAAAATAAAGTGCACACAAAAAAAATCAGTAGTGCTAATATTGCGGCTCACAAAGAAATGTTTTTGTGCATACAAAGAAATTGTTTGCGCACACAGTCTACAAGTAATTAGAGGGAACATTGGCCATATTTGGGCCATTTCCTTCAATAAACAGGGTGGATAAGACCACCACTTGCATCTCAGATTCCTTTCTTCTTCTTCCTAGAGCCATGTAGTCTGAAGCGATCTGCTCAAGCTGTTCTTTGGCAGTGTCAATGGCATGCATGTAGAGAAGTAGGAAGAAGTACAGCTAGTCCTCACTTAGTGACCTACTCGTTTAGTGACCCCTCAGAGTTATGACCAGCTCTCTGATGAGTTGGTATTATGGCGATGTACGAGAACTCGCATCAACTCTCTCAGATTACCTATATTTACAGTACACTATGCAAACTAAGTTCAGTACATTAGAGCTTAAAACATTTAAAATATATATTAAAAATGTTATAAATGATGCAAAGGTGACATTAAAACTATCTACCGATGGTTGAAAAACCCACTACCAGTAAAGTACATTATGCTTGAAATACCGGTAAGGGCTGCTCCTCGTTTAGTGACCAATTCGTTTATCAACCGGGTTTCAGGAACGGAACCCGGTCACTAAGTGAGGACTACCTGTAGTGATCTAAGGGCTTAATGAGTCTCGGCAGACTCTGTCACCTTCTGAATTCTAACTCCTGGCAAGCAACACACTTCTCAAGTGTCCTGGTCTGGATGGCAAATGGATGACTCCATCCCCCTGAGGAAGGAGTCCCCAACCACCACCACCCATCTCCTCCTCTTGGGAGTGGTGGTTGTGGAACTCCCATCCATAGGACAATGAAGCTCATGCCTTCTGACTGATGGGGTCTCCTTCTGATCCTTCTCTTCAGTGATTCTTCCAAACCATTGTCGGCAGAAGTACCTGTGGACAGAGCCTGAAAACAGTTATTTACTGTTATCTGTACTGTAGGTATATGGGTTCTCCTCTTTTTCTTCTGGAGGTCACATGCTACCAAATTTCTTCCCTGTTCTTCAGCCCCTCCTGCACTGCTGTCTCTGATTCTTCAGCATGGTGTGCCTGCAGCACCAAATCCTGACTTCTGCCTAGAAAGTCTTCATTTTCTCGGTTGAAAAACAGGTTTGATGCTTGTTCTCTAGTCCTTTTATCTTCTTTACCATTATGGACACCAGCTTGTATTTCATACAAAATCACTTCTGTCCTCAAGGAGAAAAAGAAACATGGCATGCCCTGTGCTGGTCATAACAGCTGACTGCTCACTATCCATGTTATCGTCCTTTTACAAACTTCTTCAGATGTTATATTTACTGCTGAAAGGGCAACAGCTCTGGGGGAACTCCATAAAGCAAGCTCTTTCTGTTTGCTTGTCCTCTGTTCCTCCAATCAGCTGCTGTTTCACTGCATAATATTGAATAACTCTATACATATTTTAACCTTTCTGACAATAATTTGTGGGTCCCTGAAGATTTTTTGGGGGCAAAGGGGGGGCAAAGTGTTGTATTCTCTCCCTGCCCCCATAGCATTGGGCCTGTGATGGGACTGCATGTTAGAAACCAAATCAATATAGTCTTCTTGATAACTCTTTGGAAGCAATTGGAAGTAATTTAGGGTGTACATTGATTCTCTCTGCTGGCATTAGAGATCAATAATGAGCAATACTGGCTAAGGGACACTGGAAGGATCCCGAAGTACTGTTAATATGTAGCAAGTTTCCTGCTTTACCACAGTTAATTAACACTCTCAACTCCTTGTGAAACAGGTTGCTGCAATTAACCCTGTTTTACAGCTCCATCTCTGAAGACTGCACTTGGACTTGATGGGAAGCTTTGTTTGTTCCAGTGTCCTTGGAAGTGGCATTTAAATTGTCACATGGGCTACTTTGGACAGATCCAGAGAGAAAGCAGTGCATTACCAGCCCACAGAGACAGACCAATAACCTCTCATCTTAAAACAGTTGAATGATAGGTAGCCATTATAGCAAGAAGCCCAATAGATAGGCATGGTGAGGTCTTGTTTGTGCCCTTAAGTGACACCTGATGGCACAGGAAGGATTCAGATTTTACAGATGGCAGAAGTGAGAAGGATGAAGGGATTTTCAAAAGTGTGCGGATCTCATTTAGACAGCTAGGACATGGATGCATGTCCACCTGTGTGCAGCAGACATTAGCTCTCCCTGTTCTCCATGGCAGATGCTTGTACAGATCAGATGTTGTGGGAGGAATACTTGTGCAAATTCAGCCTCGTTAGTTAGGTGCCTAATAGGATCTGAGCACTTTTGAAAATCTGACCATTTATCTCAGTGCCCAAAGAGAAGTCTGCGGTTGAGCTGTGAGGTGCATTTCCCAGCTTACTGAAACGTACTCACACTAGGTCGAGCAGAGCTAGCACTAAAAATGACTGAGTGGCCAGTAGCCACTTCAGTTAGCAGCCCTGAGTACAATCCATTGGTTACATACTTGGAGCAGCTAGACCAAACTGCCACATCAGTGCTGGAACTAGAGTTGCACCCATGTCCCCTGGCTTGAAGTGGATTCTATCATATATTGGGTTTACATTTTGGTTCAACAACTCAGCACCCCTACTACAAGAATTATTCCAGCACTCCAGGTGTAGGAACATCTATATGAGCTTTAAACCACTCCTCCCTGCTCAAATGTAGACCTATTTTTCATGGGAGCTATTGGGTGTTGAGCTCCTTTGAAACTGTGACCCCCAAGTTACTTGTTTAAAGCCACAGAGTTAGTGTTGGAATAGCAGGAATTCCTGGTGCTCAGTCTACTAGTTCCAGTGCTTTCAACATTGAAAGGAATGCTGGGGGTGAGAAAGGGAGAGGGCAAATTCTTCATGAGAAACATTTTAAAATGCACACATTTTGCTTTCAGTTTAATAGATGGTGACATAAAAAGGAAAATAGTGCAGTCATAGGGTGAGAAATATTGTTTTCTGTTTAGTCTCCAAGAAAGCCGCTCTCTGTATCTCTATGCCATACTTCAATATTAATAAGCATCTTTATTTTTCTAAATCACCAACTCAAATGTTTAAGGGTTCCTGCAGAAGCTGGCTCAAAAAGTGGTGTGACACAGCACAGGTACATGAAATATGAGGTGCAGGAGCAGCTGGAGAAGTTACCACTAAAAAGTTGCCAAAGATTTTGTGACATTGTGATCATGAGAAAATCTGGATCCTAGCCAGATGAAAGTTCTGGTTCTATGTTACCCCTCTTCTAATTATCTGTATTTCAAGGTCACCAACTAAACTGCATTTCAAACTGCTTGTGAATTGCCTTTGGAACAAATGATAGCAAGTGTGGCTAGATCCTCAAAGCAATTTAGGTGGCTAATTTTAATCATGTTGAAGTCAATGGGAGTTGGGTATCTAAAGGAACCGGGCCACCATGCATCCATCCATGCATGCATCCATGCATCCATCCATCTTTTTCTTTTTCTTTCTTTCTTTCTTTCTTTCTTTCTTTCTTTCTTTCTTTCTTTCTTTCTTTCTTTCTTTCTTTCATGAAATACCATTTAAAACAATCTGGTGCATCCCAAAGCAGCTGACTGTGTTGCTTGTCAGATGTATTTTTATATGTAAGAGGCAAAAGACACCTTGGAAAGATTAACAGAATTCAAGAGTGTGGGGAAACAGATAAACTGCATCAGTGACAGGGAAGCCTCCCCTATTACCCCTTCAGTTTGAATGCTATTAACATTATGTCAGAAGCCAAGAATGTGCCATCAAGAGTTGAATGCTGTAAGAGAAAGTAAAAGGTTAAAATAGGAAACATAAGTAGAAATGCCCAGGTGCTGGCCCCAGGTCTAACAAAGTAATCCAAAACATGGGGCCTGAATGGAATGTACAGTGGGCCTGAAGGTGCTGACAAGAGACAAGCTGTGAAAGTTGAACTTCACTGAAATTAGCAAGAAATAAGTGAAATTACAACAATAAGTATGAAAAATGGAAAAGTAGCTGAAAGGTGGGAGTTGTTGGGTTGGTCTAGTGCCAAGGAGATAAAAGGTAATGCTTCAGTCAAACCTGACACCTTGACAGATGGAGATGTCCAGTGATGCATGCACCTATCAAATTGATGGGTGACAAAAAAAAAAAAAGGCATGCGTGGGTCAAGCAATGTAAATTTGGATTCCAAAGGGGACCGAGTCAGTAAGTCTGAGTAGGATATACGAATAGGAGCCCCCAAGCCCAGATTTTGGGCAGCTGAATGGGGTGATGGCGGGTCCTGCCATCAATTGAGCTGTTCTGTTGCATTGAGAACACAAATGCTGTTGACAAATCTGTTGAAATAGATGGTTTGCCATAGTGCTAAATTGCAATAAAGCCTAGCTTGGCACCTTCATTTCTACAAGGACCCGGGGTCATGTTGGTTTCCTCAATCGTGAGTGTTGCCTCAGTTTCTCTCTTGTAACCAGGGTATGCTTAGGCTCCAAATCACTGAGCTAAACAAGTTCTCACAAGAGATTTGAGCCAAAGGTAACCCAAAGTGTTAACCAAAGGAACACCACAGCTTAGGATCACCAGGCTACCTGAGTTCCTGCTTAAGATCCAAGCCAGGCTCTAGATCACTGGGCTAACTGAGTTCCCACTTAGAGATCTGAGCTGGGGTAATTCCAAGGGAACACGCCTTTGGAGATTCATGCACACATCCACACATGCAGCCAAGCTGATATCAGCACCGGACACAGAACAATACTGATAAGAACACTGATAAGAATACACCTTGCCCAACATGCCTGACCACACTCTGCCTGGCATACCACAAATGTGTTCCAAGGCCCATGTCTTCAAGGGGAATATTGACTGAGTTAGGATTCCAAGCTCAAACTCCAAGTGAAGAAAAATATGTTTCTGTCATGAAAATAATAAATAGTCCTAGAAAGGCACCTGTATTTAATCAAAACAAATGAGTCCTGTGGCACACTAAAGACTTACACATTTATCTGGGCACAATCTTTGGTGGGCTAGAACACACTTCTTCAGACTTCTCATTTGTTTTGCTGATACAGACTAACACAGCTTCCCCCCTGGAACTTGTATTTAATCAGAATCCCTTTTTCTCTTGCTTATGCCCATATTACTGTTAATCTTTGACTGTAAAAGTTTGGGTATTTTTTACTTCTCTCCCTTCTTACAGCTATTGCAATGTACAGCCAATTCTTTGGGTTCTGTCCTTTCATTTCAGCAGACCACATGAAATCTCTCTCAGGCATTTCTGGATTATTTATGCAACCCAAGAGATATAAGAGGACCTGACCTATACCCTGCCAATCATACATCAATACATGAAGCAGTCACCCATGCAACGAATAATGCATACAGCTAGCCAGCTGTGTAGCCAACTACAATGCATGAAACAGACAGTGATGCATAAATTCATGGAGCTCGACTCACAGTCTCCTGATTGCTAGTGGTTTTCTCCAAACTATGGCTCCTGGAGTCAAGCAGCTGATGTGAGAGGGTCTGTTTTTATTTGAAAACAAAATTATTGAAATTGTGAAGCTAGTACCCCCTAAAAGCTAAGAAACCTAATGGCAAAGAGAAGGAACCCTGCATTTATGTTGCTAAAAATATCGAGATTTTAAAGTTGATCTTGGATGGGTTGGTGGGGCTGCCTCATGATTCCTTTACATTTGGGCTTGGCTAGGGTTACCAGATGTCAGGCAAAATGATATGTCCTCCTTTTTATCTTCATGTCCTCCCTCTGGCAGGCATTTTAAAAATACATGGTCTTGTCTGGCTTTTTATTTACAGGGGTTAAAGTATGTCGAAATTCCCTGGAACACCCTATTTTTAGGGAGAAGAGTTCCAGGGCCCCCTAAAACCAGAAGACTATTCCATTAATACTACATTTTCTCCATATGTCCTCTAATGTTCTCCTTTTTGTACTTCCCTCTCCTCCTTTCCATGCTTTGGCATCTGGCAGCCCTAGGCTTTGCCAGCCGTGCAGAGCCCAGTTTGCTGTGCAAGGAGCAACGCAGGGAGCCAGCCAGACACGCGGCTCCCCACCCCGCACGCTACAGCCCTGCAGACTCAGCACAGTCCGCCACAATCCCATCGTGCCCCGCCGGGCGCCGCTCACTATGACTCTTCAATTTTCCTCGCTAGGAAGAGACGTCACGGCCTACTCTGTCCTCCTCAACCAACCTCAACCGCGGCCCTGGCCCCGCCCTGTGACTGGCGGCGCAGATCCACCAATTGCAATAGGCAGTCGCTCCGAGGCACCAATGGGAAAGGGGGAAGGCAGAGGGAGGCGTGTCGCGCGGCGGCAGCGGGTTTGGGTGCGCGGCGCGGCCGGAAGGAGCCGGTCGGCGGAGACGGGTGGGAGGCTGGTGCTGGTGGTGGTCTCCTCAGCCGGCGCCATGGTGAGGCCGGGCGAGGGGGAAGGACCCTGGGGGGCTGGGGTGCGGGGCCGGGCGAGGTTGTGAGGCTGGCGGCTCAGGGGGGTGCTGTCCCCCCCCGCCCCCATGGCGTGGCTAGCGGCCCGGTGGCTCTGATGCAGGACGCCTGGCTCCTTTCTCTGGCCAGGCAGGAACAGGCTGCTCGGGTCCTGAGCGAGCCGCTTTTTTCTCTCCCCGCGCGGGGAAGGGCTGGGGGTTGTGGCTAGGGTTATCAGATGGCAGGCAGAAGGAGGACATGTCCTCCTTTTTACCTTCAGATCCTCTGTCCAGCAGGTATTTTACAAATACATGATTGTGTCTGGCTTTTTACCTACAGGGGTTAAAGTAGGCTGGAACACCCCAGAACACCCTATTTTTAAGGGGGGAGCGTCCCAGGGCCCCCTAAAAGCAAGAAAATATGACATTAGTATTCCATTTTCTCCATGTGTCATCCAAAGTCCTCTTTTTCGTACTTCCCTGTCCTCCTTTCTAGGCTTTGGTATCTGGTAGTCCTAGTCTTGGCTGGATGGCACCACAGCAAGGCCGGTATGTGGGTACCTGCAGCGCTTGTGTGTTTGTGCTCTACTGGTGCGGTGTTGGCTTGAGACAAGAGTTGTGAGAGCAGGCATTTGGGTAGGGTTACCAGACACTAAAGCATGGAAAGGAGAACATTGGACACATGGAGAAAATGTAGTATTAATGTAATATTTTTTCTGCTTTTAGGGGACCCTGGAACGCTTTCCCCTAAAAATAGGGTGTTCCAAGGCATTCCAGCATATTTTAAGCCGTGCAGGTAAAAAGCCAGACAAAATCATGTATCTTTAAAATGCCTGCCGGACAGAGGATGTGAAGGGAAAAAGGAGGACATGTCCTCCTTTTGCTTGATATCTGGTAACTCTACCTTTGAGGCAGGGACTGAGACATCCCTTAGCTGGGATCACTGAGTACACAGCTTGGTGGGCTGATCTTCAGCAACAGCTGTTATGTGCAGATAACTGCATCCCAATTTCCTGCTGCATGTGTTTGGTTAAAGGATACTTTACTTTTGTCACTGATGCTGTTTCAGTTGTGATGGTTGCTCTCAAAGCACCAGCATGTTTTACACGTTCAATCATGTTAGATGGATTGCTCGAGAGAGTGCTTTGATAAGCCAATATTAAGGCTGCTGGTAAGTTTTCTTTTGTTTGAAATGGAGATGATGCATACTGCCATTGTAAAAGAGTGCTTTGAGGTTTATTGATGAAAAATGATAGTTACTATTATCATTAGTAGTAGTTTATTATTTTATTACTCAGTTCATGTAGAGAGACATTTAATAGCATAATTTAGGTGTGACTTTAATTGTAAACTAGAGAGGTTCTGTTTAGCTGCACTGGAGATAAACTGTCTTAACTGTGCCCTTAATACATTTGATCAGCTCTTCTTATATAGTAGAAAGGACAGCAGAGTAGGAACCAGACAGGGGTCTCAAACTCAAATCACCCCAAGGGCTGCATGAGGACTAGTACATTAGCCCAAGGGCTACACCACTGAAACCTTTTTATGCAATGATATTGCAAGTATCGGTAACAAGAGTGTTGTTGCGGGCTGCAGGAAATGGCTTTAGGGGCCACGTGTTTGAGACCCTTGAATTAGAGTGTATAGGAAGAGATGAACAGCAAGAGGTGGCTACAAACATTCCGCAGTGTAACCAAAGAGAATTAGGCCTTGTATAGTGTACAGTATTTCAAAGAGGGGGGCAGGGACAGTAGAGAAGAGTCTTGCCCTCTGAGTTTATTTGGTATTCTGAATGGTGCAAAGAGTTTGTCTGTGGTCCTGGACAGGAAACTTTCTTTATATCCACAGATTCAGTCTCAGGGAGATGCTGTTTATACACAGAAGGTGCATGCAGTATGTGCATGAGATGGTCAGGCAATTAAGTTGATAGTGCAGTGAGCCTACCGCAGTAAAAAATAAGAATTAAAAATCAAGGGCCCTAATACTATGATCAAGATAACTGTGCTAGTGAGAAGATGGCTTAAAATGGGAAATTAATTACTTACTGTCAATATAGCTGGCATTTGTTAAAGGAAGTCAGGTATTTGTTGCTTTTCTGTACAGAGAGGCCAACTAGATAATGGCTTACTTTGCCCTGGGTGAACTTGCAGGTACTTGGTGTACTTCAGGGATCAGCAGCCTTCGCCAACACCTGTGCCAGCCCCTCTTCCTTGACTGTCAGCCAGTGCCATTGGCTCTCTCCACAGAAATAAAGGAGGTGGCTGCCTGAAAATTTGGTGGCAGCCATGGCTGGAGGTTGGGGAACAGTGAGGGGTGGCACTTCCCTGGCATGCTGCTGAAAGGAGGCACTCAAGGAAAGAAGCTGCCTGCAGTGGCTCCTCTTGGCAGCATGCCTGGGGACAAGGATCCCCAGGGATGCCACAGAAAGAAGCTGCCTGGAGCAGCTCCTCTTGGAGGGGATCCCCAGGCATGCTGAGGAAAGAAGCTACCCAGAGTGGCTCTTTGGCGGCTGCACGCCATGGAGAGAAGCTGTTCCAGGCATCTTCTTTCTGCACCATGCCTGGAACATGGGCATCATGGGGACCCTTCATGCCCCAGCTGCCCCTGAAAGAAGCTGTGAATGTGCTCTGTGCTACTGTCAGCACACGTGTCGGAGTTGCCTTCCCCTGGTATACTTGATCAAATGATCTAAAGATTCAGCACAGGCTGTACAGAACAAACCTAAGAAAAATGCAGGGAAATAAAATGTCAATGATTCAGGAGATCCCTTCCAGCCATATTCCCTGTGATTGGGGTGTCTTGGCTGTGCTGTATGGGACTAGTTGGCACTTGTATTGTAATTAATACTGCATAACATAAATATCCACTGAACCTACAAAATGATCTATTGTATTTTTTCTTTTATAGTCTATTATGTCCTATAATGGAGGGGCTGTAATGGCCATGAAGGGGAAAAACTGTGTGGCCATTGCATCTGATAGGCGCTTTGGAATTCAGGCTCAAATGGTGACCACAGACTTTCAGAAGATTTTCCCTATGGGAGATAGATTATATATCGGGCTGACTGGGCTTGCCACAGATGTGCAAACAGTGTAAGTGTATCCTTCTCTTGTAAACACTTAATATTCCTGGCCTATAGGAAATGAGTTCTCTGTACATCTATAAAGACATGACATATGTTACATAAAGAGATTTAGACAGTATCTTTGTTTATTCATCCAGGTGTGGGCTATGTGAGCACACAGAATTGCTTTCTCTAACTCCTATTCCAGTCAGGCCTGTTGGGGCCCTTCTTGAACCATCCTGAGGGTGTTTGAAGAATATGCTTCCTCCATGGTGCCAAAGATTAGCAACATTCGTTGTTGGCTAATTGTGCACTGCTTAAAAAAAAAAAATCAAATCCATTGCATGTTCCAAAATTAAAGCTGTCTGATTTCTTATGATGAGCGTATGACAAGCAAGAACCCAATGTACACATCTGAAATGGGTATGAGCATACATTCTAAATATGTGTGTCTGCATCATGTGTCCATCAGATGTTAATTTCTAGTAGTGAATATTAGCCATTGAGAGGGTGGAAGAGGTTGTGATGGATATACCTTAATACGGATTGTGATCTTGTCTGCAGTGCCCAGCGATTGAAGTTCAGGCTGAATCTCTATGAACTGAAGGAAGGCAGGCAGATCAAGCCCCAAACTCTCATGAGTATGGTGGCCAACCTGCTCTATGAGAAAAGGTAAATATCAAACAGCTGAGCCATTCCACAGATATCACTGAAATCAGAGTGTGGCTAGTGGTGTTAAATTACAACTCTAAAGGAGTTGAAAACCTGGTGAATTTTTGTGTAAAGGCTAATTTTCCTAGTGTGAGCAAAGAAGATTCATCCTTGTTGACAGCAGTAGCTGAATTGGTGGTGAAGACTACTGAACTCCATGTATAGAGGGACTTGAAACCAATGTTCCCTCTAAGCTGCGCTGGCGCGCTGCAGCGCAGCCCGCCACAGCCGCCAGCGCAGGGAAGGCAGCCGGCAGCGCACTGCTGGCAGCCAGAGGCCCTCCATAGAGTTCCTCTGGGGCTGGGAGTTTTGAAAACTCCCGCCCAGAGAAGCTCTAATGGAGCATGCCCAGAAAATCTGGGCATGCTCCGTAGAGCTTTTCTGGCCCCAGGAGCTGTGGCTGGGCCGTGCGGCTCCAGCCACAAGGTAAGTTTGTGGGGGCGGGGAGGCTGCTGGGGAGCCGGGAGTGGGCCAGCGGGAGCAGGGGTGGCCAGGGGCAGGCCCGTGGGGGTGGAGGGGCCTCCAGGGGCGGGGGGCAGCTGGAAGCAGGGGGCAGGGGGAGCGGCCGGGGGGGGC
>ML681990.1:16040090-16157823 GCA_007922195.1 Podocnemis expansa
GTCGCAGCACAGTGAGCAACATGAGTTGCTCAGCTGCCACCATCTCTTAGAGGGAACATTGCTTGAAACATGTTTTGGGTCAGGGCTGGACAGAACATGGGCTCCAGGTCACCATGGCAACAAAAACTTGCAGGGTGGTGCCCAGGAGCCTGCTGTGGGGTTTTTTGTTTATAATTTCAGAGCCAGCTGTTTTACTTTTAGTCACTAGACCAGTGGTTCCCAGCCTGTGGGCCGTGGACCCCTAGGGGTCCACAGGCCTTTTTGAGGGTGTCTGTGGCGCTGCTCCCCCCTCACAGTCAGAACCCATTGATGGTTCTAATGCTCCCGCCAGGGCTGGAGCCCAGCGGGGATGGGGGCTGCAGAGGGCTGGATGCTGTCCCGCTTTCCGGCTGCTGAAGCCGGCAGCAGCGTGGCTTCCCTCCCCTACAGGGGCTGGCTGGGAGCCATGGCTGCAGCAGCCCCTGCTGTCTGGCAGGAGAATGGGGCTGCAGCAGCTCCGAGGCAAGAACGGTGAGCCATACTCAATGCTGCAGCCGCTGTGGCCCCATTCTCCTGCCGGGAGTAGGGGCTGCCTTGGCCATGGCCCCCTGCTCGAGAGCTGCCTGCGGCTCCATTCTCCTACTGAGGAGCGGGGTCCCCCCCCAAGCAGGGGGCCATGGCCACAGCAGCCCCAACTCCTGGCAGGAGAATGGGGCCGTAGCAGCTGCAGTGCGTGGCAATAGCTCGTTGTCCCTGCTCAGGAGCTGCCTGTGGTCCTATTCCCCTGCAGGACAGTGGGACTGCGGCGGCCACGGCTCTGTGCTGGGGGGGCCCTGTTTCCTGGCAGGACAGTGTTGCGGGCCACATTCTGACACCCCCCCCATGGGTCAGATTCTGGCGCAGCAGGCCACCGCAGAACGGCAGCGCCCAGAGGTCCCTGAAACTGTTTTTTTCCTTCGTCAGGGATCCCCAGCCTTACAAAGGTTGGGAACCCCTGCACTAGACAGTGCTTCTCTGCCACGAAGCTAGGCAGCCTAGGGAAAAAGTGGAGGAATGCCCCCTGGTGACAAAAAATTGCCAGCTCCTTTAGGAATTTGGTGGCATTTGGGGGTGGGGAGCTGGGGGGGGGGGGGGGGGGGAACGTGTTTCGATGGCGAAGCATGTCCTAGCTAGGCAGCTTGTTTCAAAGCTGGATACAGCTCCATCACAGTTTCTGAAATGGTGCTGAACATGATTTAGTCTTGTCTACACATGCAGTAAAATATTTGGCACCCTGTTATCAGCTATGAGGAACCTTAATGGAGATGCAATTACTGCATGGGTGTCTTGCACAAAAGACTTAAGAACTAGGTCACTGAAGCACATTGATACTCACTTGAAGCTGTAGTGGGTAATTGACGTAGAGATGAATAGTAAACAGCATAGAAGAGAAGAGGGTTTGTTAAGGAAATAGTGTCACTGGTATTGGTTTCAGCTTAGTACTCTGTCTAGGTTTAACTATCACAAAGAGTTGCACACTGAGTAATGTTTAATTAACAAACAGGAAGCTGTTACCTTGAAGCAGAGTGTTACTGATAATTGCTTTTCACATTAACGTTATCAGGGAATTATATTAGGTAAACTCTGATTCTTAGACTTGTTAGATTAGACATTCTGAATTAGGCAACTTCTGTAGTGTGCTGAAATGACCTAGAATTCTCTTCTAGATCAACCTCCAACAGAACAAATGTATTTATAAAGAAGACTCAATACCATCTGTAGTACAGTTCTATTGCTGATGGTAGTTTGGAGGAGGGCCAGAAGGATCTAAAGTTTCTTCCTCACACTTAACCACCATGTTTTGGTGTTTTCTTATGTGCTCATGGATGCAGAGGGCATCTGTTTTTGAAATATAAGGGCCACTTACTTTTTCCCTACACTATTTAAGAGAGGGGGGGGAAAAAAAAAAAGCTTACTCCATACAAGTAATGATTTTCCTAAACCCCAGAAGCTGGAAAGTTTTTAAAACTCTGACTTCAGTGGAGAAGCAGATTATTTCAATGTGTCTTGTTGCTGAAGTATTGCTGAGATAAGTCCATTCGCCATCATGGAGGTACGAAAACAGTAATAGTAGTTCTACGCTAATTTTAAAGGCCCATACTGACTCCTGAGATGGAATAAATTCCTGAAATACCACCAAAATAGAATTCTGCTGTTACTTCAAGTTTGTGCCCCTTGTTCTTAGGCTGCTCTAATCTATGCCTTGCTGTTCTTAGGTTTGGACCCTATTACACAGAGCCAGTTATTGCTGGACTGGACCCCATAACTTACGAACCTTTCATCTGCTCTCTGGACCTGATTGGTTGTCCCATGATAACAGATGACTTCGTTGTCAGTGGCACCTGCTCAGAGCAGATGTATGGCATGTGTGAGTCCCTCTGGGAGCCTGACATGGTGAGTGGAAGAGGGGGCAATGTCTGTCTAGTGCAGTGGCTCCCAAAGCGTTTGGCTCAATGGCTACAGATAACAACCGAGAAGGGCTAACTGTCTCCACCAGGAGACCTCCATCCTTGGAGCCAGACAGAAGGACTTCAGCAAGGAGGTTTTCTCCTCGCTGGTTTCCTGTGTCTCTGGCTGCAGCAGGAAAGCCACACGTGTCCTGTAGCACTGTGCTCCCCCTGGGTCTCTAGACAATGGCTCCCTTTTTCAGCTAAGGGAATGGAGATTAGTACTTCCCTCTCTTGGGCTCCAGCAGGGACCCCAGCTCCTATGGATGTAGGTGGAGTGCTTTGCCATGCACTCAGCTACAGACAAGGGTAGGGGAGCACTGATCTCCCATCCCCTTGGTTACAGCAAGAAACCTGCACTGGTCGTTTACGCCAGGAAAATTCACCCATCTGGGTCCTTAGACAGCAGCTCCCGTCTGCAACTAGCAGGAAGGGAGCCACAGGCCACTGTAAAAGCCCCCATGGGCCAGTGGTTGTGAACCACTGCTCTAGTAGTTTAACTTCCAAATGAGTCTTGGATTTTTTTTTTTTTTAAATCCTTTGGTGGTGTTAGACAGAGGGGATTCACACAACTTATGCTATTTAAGAAAAAAATGTCTGTACTTTGTGAAGGGCTTTGGGACTGCTCATGAAAACCACTGTATACCTATTTTACTGATGGGGATTGAGGCACAGAGAGATTGTGACTTGTCCATAGGTATATGGAAAGTCTGGTGGAGGAGGGAAATTGAACCTAGGTTTCCCTTGTTTTGGGCCACTGCACTAACCCCTCGACCATCACTCTCCTAATGTACCATAAGAGCTTTAGGCTAAGTTCTGTCGAATGTGAGATTGTGCATCGTGTTATGTTGCATGGAGAAGGACAGATTGCTAGAGCTCAGTTACATGCAACAGGTTGTAGAGATTTGGTGCTTCATGGGCTGAAATTTTAGTTTCATTCTAAAAACATAGTAGCTCAGCTCTAGAAGCTGAGTAAAAGACAAGACTTGCCTTTCCTTTCCCCAGGAGCCAGATCATCTTTTTGAAACAATCTCACAGGCAATGCTGAATGCAGTGGACAGAGATGCTGTGTCTGGCATGGGTGTGATAGTCCATGTAATGTAAGTACAGCTCATGCAGTCTTTCTGCCTTAGAGAGGTGGGGCAGAGTTAAACACAAGCCTTAAAGAGCTACAAAGCTTTAACTCTGCTCTTCATTGTGGTGTTCTTTAGTAAGGTCGTGGCTACACTAAAGCTTCACATTTCTCATGGTTGTGAACCTTGCTGAAGCAGCACCAGAGACACCAGATGGAGAATCTGGAATAGCTGTTAGCAGCTCCAGGTGACTACTTGCACACTGGTACTACTTAGAGTGAAATGAAATGCCATGCTGCTCTAGCACATCTTTCCTGCACAACGAAGAATTGCCTTGGTGCTAGCTCAGAAAACCTTTATGTTCAATAGTGGCTCCCTGTTGATTTCTCAGCTGTGTCCATTATGTCAAGAACTAAACCACTGGTTTTGTTAAGCAGTGGATTAAGGGAGGGACTTGCTAAGCAGCCCCAGGTGAAACTAAGGCGAGGTGTGGCTCAGGTTCACTTCTGCAGGGGAATGAAGTGTTGGTGACTTATTTCAAACCTGTTAGTGTTAGGATTATGAAGTTGTGTTAGAGAACCAAACCCCCCCCCCTTGTTTCCCAAGAGGCAGGGAGACTGCTAAAACTAGGGGATTGCACACAACACCTGTGGACCAAGCTTACTGCAGACACCAATGGCCTCCCTGCATTTGTCTTGCTTCAAGCACCCTAGATGACAGCTTCCTTCTCCCCTCAATGCTGAGGCATTACACTCCAAAGTAATAACTGGTGCCAGCAACCAGTGGTTCTCAACCTCTTGTGTGTCATGATACACTTGGCAGCATATTGTAGCCCTACAGAATACACTAGCCTACTACCTTCAGGCCAAATCCAGCCATCTCCCCAGCTCTCTGGCGATACAGTAATGTGACCCAACAGTGGCTGCAAACCACTGCTGTGGACAACTGCAAAGCTACCTGAGGCTTTAGCTGTGTGAAACAGCTGGCAGGGCTCTCTTTCCCCAGCCCAGTAGGATTCTGGCCATTACTGCCCAGAACACTTCCTGACACTGAGAATATATCAGAGGGTGTTTTGAGTCACTGTGTTACCTACGCACTTCACAGCGTTATTTGGAAGGAAGAAATGATAGTTTGTTTCTCCTCATTACAGTGAAAAAGACAAGATCACCACAAGGACACTGAAAGCACGCATGGACTAGCATCAGAAGTGTTTGTGCTTGTTTCAGGTGCTGGGCCATTTTGGATTTTTTAAAATAAATTCTCTCCATTATTGTATTTGATTTGTTCTTCAGTTGATACACTGGACCTGATTAATCTCACTGTAGGTATATGTAAGTACACTTGTTTAAAAATAAGTGCATATAACAAGAGAGTCTGTACTTATTCACTCATTGGTCTCTCCCACTGCCCCACAATGAGATGGGGTGGTTTCAGCTATATATTTAGAACAGCCTGGTTGAGTGATGACAAATAATGGCAAGCTGCTGTTGCTTTGCAGGTAAGTAGCACTGTTTCCATATCTATTTTTTCATAGTTGCTCAGTGACATTCAAACATTCTTAAAATGCTGCTAGTAATGGGGCTGCACAGAACAAAGCTTTTTTTCATTGAGGGGCTTGTCTAAAACTACCAGGAATTGCAGCTGTTTACAGAGATATTGGCTGTAGTAAAGACTACTGGACTCAAGATATTAGAAGTAGACAGTGATGTACACAAACTTTTAATTTTATTTTCTGGCTGAGACTCATCTTGTAACATGCATGCATTTCAAAACAGTTTCTCAAATTGCTCCTAGCAAACAGACAAGCACAGAGGACTTAATTCCTATTTTAAAAAAAACAAACAGCAGTGAAAATGTAGAATGCTTTTAGTTTTAGATTAAACTTAATTTATTCACATTTTTCAGTTGCACTCATAGCCCCACCCACTGACCTGTATGTAATAGGCTCATTTAACACAGCTCCATCCAATTGCATTTAGTATCATACATCTAAACAAAACAGCACAAGATCTGAGTGGTAAACTTAAGCCACTATAATCATAGATGACCAAAAGCTGGGTTTTTCCCTATCTTTACTGTTGTTCACTAGAATTCATTACATGTCAAAGTCAGTCATGTCTGCTGGAAAATAAGCGCTGCAGGGAGGACAAAAACTGGTAGGGGAATTGGAAATGGTGCATTAAAAAACAGGAGGGGAGGATACTGCAGTTTGTTTTCCAACTAATGTTACGATAACAATGGTTTAAAGTATTAGGTACAGAATGTTGCAACCAAAGTTTCAGTGCACACACACATTGACCTTTGAAATGTTTGTTTATACCACCTAAAAGTTAAACACTCCAGTCTTTCTACAGCAACAAGTGGGCACATCTGCACAGTAATTATAGGACAGGGAGACTTTACAATGGGTTTAGGCCAGAATACAATTCACCCAGTAAAGACTTTTTCCATAATCAGTCACACTACTACTAAATCCCATTTTATGCCTCTAATTTTACCTGGGGTTAGAACACTGATTTAAAGTTGAAAGCAGTTCTAGTAACTGGTAGGAAAAGCAGTCCATCTTTGCCCAGATGGGCAAATAGCAAGCACTCATTAAAACACATTTTCATTGTCAGTAAAAATTAAATCTGAAGTTAGATTTCCTGGAAGTGGAAGAGCAGGGCCTTCATCATGCTATAAAGTCTGTATCCACCTCAAAAGTGCATTGTTTTACATAAAGAAAATTGCATGCCAGCTCATTTATATTTAAACAAGTGGCAGGATCTTGAACATTTTTGTAACATCCTTGGTCCTATCTAGAATTTTCAGCAGAAAATTCCAAAGCCGTTTGACCCCTCAGGGATTAAGTCAAACACCAGCTGACTTTAAAAAAATGTGCTCCCCCCCAACCACGTAAAACAGACAGCTGGCTGAGCTTCATAATTACCTAAAGCAACTATAAGCAAAACAAGGGCTTCATTAGAGGCACTGTTAAGTATAAAGTTACTGGAGAGGAAAGAACCCATAAAAGAGTTACACCAGGTTTCTGTGAGTAGTTAAGGAATTAACTTCCCTGCTGCCACTCTTTTTTACACATGTTACAGGGACAGTATGTGAAAAATCCAGACTGACCAGGTCAGGTGACTGAGGGGGAAATGGTGGTGGTATGGCTCTCATGCTTTTGGCAGCCTTCTTTATAGACTGGGTAATAAGCCCCTCTTTGGCATCTTTCCTTTCCCCCATTAGTAGTTTCAGTGGGGAAAGGGCACATTCCATGCCCAGAGAAAAGAAAGTTTTCACACCCATGGAAATTGTTAGTTTCAAAACAGCAAAGAGATGCTCCTACCCTGAACATTTTTTTCCTAAAGTTAGGGTATGTTCTCCCAACATGCAACCCCCTATCTTCTGGTTTCCCCTGTGGTTTTTTGTTTTTTTTTTGTTTGGCCCACTAGTCTCTAGAAAGATGTAGCATGTCAGTGGACTTTTCTGCCACTGGCATTTATAGAGAAGACAGCATTGTTTTCCAGATGTGCTATGGTTTTAATTGCAGTGCACTTCAATGTAAAGTGACCTGGAAGGGCACATGCTGCAGGCAGAAGTATATCTACATTCAGCAAATTAAAACACAAAGTCAGACCAGAAACAGGCAAAGCTATTCCCTGGCATTTATAAAAGTCAGGATTAATCAGAGCGTGGGGGATGGAGTGTTAAATACTTGAATTCAAGAGAATTAAGGTATCCTAGATTGAGTTAAAAAAAAAAAAAAAAAAAAACCAAGCAAAAGTCCCTTTTAGAACAATCAAATATTTGCAGCTTCACCTCTTATAGTAACAAAAAAATACTGTCTAGAAACAATATGAACATTAATATAATACTACCTCTCAAAATGTAAACAATATACAAACTGCTTATGTTAAACAAAGTTTACCTGGGTAATATCTTCAAATGATAAAATTGCATTTAGTTACTTTTTATATATATACACACACAGTATGGCAACAAAAATGGCAAAATGGGGTAAGTGCTAAAGTTAGATATTTTCAGGGCTTTTCTACCACTTGGCATTGAGCCAACCAAAGGAGTTCTAACTAACAGGATTGTTTGCTCCCCATCTAGAGCAGGGAAAGAAATCACAAGACCTTAAATCCTCAGTGTTGTGTTTTGTAACATTTGTGGCAGGAACAACTTGTTTTGATATCAGCTGTTTTTCAAGTTCCAGTGAATTAGGGTTGGTTTGTTTTTTTTCCCCTCCCAAATTACACAAGCTTCTTCCTTCTACTGTCCTTGGGTTGCCCACTTAAAATATCCCACTGCCCAATGGCTGCAGTTTATTTCCCTATTTACTATATATATGTATTTTTAAATTGCATCTGTATAAATCTAGCACACTAAAATGCTTCAATAATTTACCACAAGGAGAGTGGCAAACTTAGCAGGCCAAAATTGCAGGTTGGAGACTTTTAAACTGTCAAGAGTAGAAAGCAATTGATATTTAATTCCTATTTCACAGCAGATACAAGTGCATATTTAAAAGGAAAGCAACCAATATCCTATACATCCCTCCCTGGTTTCTCCTATCTGCACTTGATTTGTGGTATTGTTAACCAAACATCCTAAGATAGTATGAGAATCTTACCAGGCTTTCAGACAATACCATGTTAGTTACCCAAATTTACACAAAGAACAGACAATGGCATAAAAAAATTGTCTCCCATTAAAGGGAATGACCCATGAATGAACAAAGTTTCATGTCCCATTAAATTTGCTTTTGACCTTTTTAAAACAATATTTACAATGTACTCTAAGCCTAGTTTTGAGTCTTGACAAATCCTCCAATTGTCGCCCTATGCTGAGAGCTGTGGAAGGAGGAGATTTAAAAAAAAAAAAAAAAAAGTCATCCCCCATTCAGAATCCAATCACAACTAGCATTAGTCTAGGTACCAGGATGCAATGAGAACCACCATCTCTCAAGAGGACTAAAATCGACAGAGCAAACTGTAGCACAGGACACATACATTCTAACAGCTTAATCCTGAAACAAAGGCATTTGTGAAAACAGTTTCAAGGCAGAGAAGCAACTTACGTCAACTGCAAGGTGTCTGTTCAAACTGCTAAATCTTATTAAAAAAAATAGAACTGTTCTGCAGCAGAGCTAAACTTACAGCAAGTTCAACAAGCTTAGTTGTGAAAAATATTACAAGCAGTCTGGAGACAAATAGGACATCATTCAATCACACAAATCAGTTCAAATTCCTTGGGGAAAAAAATCTGGAGCGAGTGTTCAGGCATTTATTCCCACTGACTTACTCTACTAGCTAGAGTTATGGACCTGGAGCAGAGCGGAGTGTAGATGATTACAGCTCAAATTCAAAGTCCTCTTGAGCCATGGAACTGGACGCACATCCAACTTGTTACAGTCACAACTTCCAACACTCCAAACTGACAGCAATTTACATTCTCATGATGCACTGCACGTTGACTTGTTAAGCCTCTCTCAGGCAACAATTCAAGTACTTGTAACAGTCGAGTTAGGAAGACTGAACGTTAGCTAGATTAACACTACCAGTTGTGCCAGCAATTTTACAATTTCGGGTTTTTCTAGACAGCCACTTTATGCAAAACCTACAGAATACAGTAACAATTGTCTCCTTTGATGGAATCTTCACAGCTTATCCTATGCAAGATGTTTCTGGACAAGTTCTGTGGCTACCCAGGATTTTTCATGCTATTTTTTAGCTTCTACAAGTTATGCCTTAAGTGACCATCTTTGGTAGATGTTCATTTCCCTCATCTTTCTTGTGAAGCAAGTGAAGTTAACTTCTCAAGTAAAAGAAATTAACACCCCAAAATAAATGTCCCAGCTTGAATTTACCTAGTTAAGGTTCAGCAACTCCACATTTTCATCCTTGAAATGGCAGGCTAGCCCCCTTTAAACCCCCAGTTCCTACCGAGAAGGAAATAAAGGGTTTGTACAGCTCTTGTTAAACATCCATTAAAAAGAACAGCAGTTTGTGGAATTAGGCATTGCTTCTCCTCCATTTAACAAGCTAGTGTTCAGAGCTTCCCTTTTAAACAAACAGTGCCATGCATGGTATCCTTACTGGTGTTTCTTGATCAGAGAGGAGAAAACATCATTATGAACAGCAGTGCAGAAGCAATTACACGCTCTTTTTAAAAAAGCCTCAAATTGATATTTGGGCATTTCTGTAACAAAAAAAGCCACTTTTCCGAGAGGGGTCAAGTGGAATATTTGAGAATGCACCTAGATTAGTTTCCTTTAAGTCACACAGTGCCACATGCTCACACTCACTCACACCCCACGTGCTGCTACAGTGTCTCTTTGTGTCACAGGCTGTGTCTTCTGCTTGGAAGTAGCTCCTTTTCCTTGCTGGCCGAAGGTAGAAGATGACTATGTCAAGATATTAGACATAAATTCATTGAAGCGTTTAGAGTACTGCTCCGGATTCACCGTGGAGATCTCTGCCCCAGCCTACAATGTATGAAGAAAAGATTATGGTACAGGGAAGCAGACAGTTCGTAACAGCATGCTAACACCAGGGTAGTTGGGAGCCAGCAGAAGGTTAGTGCACCATCGCAGCTAGGCGCCAAGGAGCACACAAGAATCTGCAAGTTCCATGGGCTCCGTGAAGGCTGGGGTTTTGACCTCAAGGAATTTGCTTTTAGTCTAAGGCTGGGGCTCTGCTTAAGAGACTGCTACATGGCATTTTATTTATTGTTCTAAGTTTTTATAGGAGGGTCTGCAAGGAATATGAAAGGCTCATATCATTGACTTGCTAGCTCCTTTCAAGTCCTGTTGGATAGTGACCTAAAGTTAACGCCCAATGGTTGTTTGGGACCTAGGCAAAGCAAGCTGCTGAGTGTCAATCCACTTTCTAGTGATTCTGAGTCACCAGTCATCACTGCAGCTGGCCCACACGCTGGAAGTCTGAGCAGAAAGACGCCGATAGGCCAGGGAGCTTTATCTCTCATCTCATTCTAGAAGATCTATTCAGGTCAGTTCTGAGGCATGCTGGCTGTACTGCAACTGTTCTGTGGATGGAAGACATCAATCCTGAATGCTAGCAAGTTGGCACCATGGCCAGCACTAGTCACTCAGGAAAAAGAGTAAGATCTGGCTAATAAAAGGTTCCTTGGTGGTCTGGCCCAGTCACTTACTGCTATTGTTTGTTTTGCTAAGTGGAGAGCAAGGGTTCAGGTCCCACCTCAGTCAGCAACAGCAATAAAAAGGCTCACCCCTGGTGAACAGCAGATTATTCAGGTAGTTCTGTTGCAGATGGTGGAATATGAAGGATGTGGGGGAGAGTTTCCAGTGCCCTGGAAAACTGGTTTTACCAATTATTCTAAAGTCAATACTACAAACCAATGGAGCAAGTCCCTGAACCTCCCCCTCCCCTGCCACAAACTGCCGGAGGGGAAACCTGCTTACCCCATGTTTCACTGTTTTGGCAGCATGTGCAGCTTTCTTCTTTGCATCATATGGTGTGAGAATGTCTATAATGGCCATGAAATACACCTCCTTCTTAGGGGCACCTGAGAGAACACAAAAGACTCTTAATATCCTCTCCAGCTACTGCAGCAGGGCTTGAAAAGCCACCAGCAGCTGCCTTCACTCAGAAAAAGACAAACCTGCTTTCCTGTCATAAACAAGCAGAATGAGAAGCAGGTTGCAAAATGGTGGGAGATACAAAGTGAGGACCTTCCAGGAACATCAGCACTGAGGGCTATGTTCCCACTAGGAACATCTACATCCCACACTGAAAACCTTGTTTCCATGGAGCTTAAGCATTTACCATTTGAAGGAAGGGAATTTAACACCATGGTGGACTGGTTCCCAAGAGGCATCTTGGTCAATTCTCTCTGGAAATACCCTCTGATCCTCCTCAAAACAGAACACCCTCATCCCTCTCCAAATCTTCCTCATAAGATGCATCATCATCACTCACTTTCGTGGCTTTTCATGGCATAGACGTCAACAGAGGGGTCAAATTCCCCAGGCCCAAAGAACCGTGGGAAGTTGAGGAGATTGCCAGGGCTGTCAGGTGGAGTCCCATAAGAGCCAAGAGGGTTCCCGCCAATGCCATCATTCTCACACTCCTCATCCTCGGCCCGATCCTCCACTTCCATCTCCTCTTGCTCTGCCCGGTCAACATCATGAATGCCCACAAGCAGGCTGTAGTCCATGATCTTCAGCTGAGCTAAAAACTAGGAGCAGGGAGTAACAAAAACATAAGGATATTTCAACTGGATAAAGCATGTCAGTAAACCAAAAAGCTACCTGACCTTCAGCAAGATCAAACCTTAGTAAGTGCTGCCTCCAGTGAGCACGGTCCAGTAACACAGTGACTTGAGCAGACAGGGGAGACTCAAAGCTCTTTGGTTCTCTACCTAGCTTTTGGAGAACATGTGACTTGCTCCGAGGACATATACTGGCTGACAGCAGAAATTGGAACAGAACCCAGGAATCCTTACTCAGTCCCCTGCTCTGACCATTTCTCAGTTGGTTGTGGATGCTTAATGGTTAAGTTGATTTGAGATCCTTGCATGGAAAGGGGCTATAAAGGTGCTATACATTCCCATTAGTACATGAAAGTAACCAGATCAATCTACTGCAGATGCAAAGGGCATTAATTAGCAGTGTGTCTTTATAAACTCAATCCCATCACAGATACTGAACAGTGATAAAACCAACTGGCTGGAACAGCAACACAGAAGGAAAAACACCTCTGTCTATTTTGAGCACACAGAGCCAGTGCCCATCAAAGTGAGTTTGATCAAAGGATTGCAGCACTGAGAGCAGCCTGCTGTTTCTATTCAGGGCCATCGGGGGGGGGGGGGGGAGATCGAGTGTAGTCGGAGTCTCATCTCTCAGACACTCATGGATGCTGCACTTGCATCCATCTGGCAGGAAATCAGTCCAAATGTTTGCAATGTGTGATACAGGCACTTTTCTGCCTAGAGGTGATTCCGAGGAGCTGAGGGATGTTACCAGTTTAGAGAGAAAGGAAGGAAACATTAGGTTGAGGAGATGGTCATGACAGAAGAGGTGTAACAGCAGGGTAGATCCACGTCAACTAACTGAAGTGGAAACAGTCAGTGGGACCTTCTAAGATAGAACTTGAAAAGAGATTGTTGAAATATTTGCATCTCAGATCCAGACAGCCAGCCAGTATTTGCTACACAACCACACACAGAATAGAGATAATGGTGTGAGGGCCCAAGTGGACCGTCTGGTGTTGGACACTGTCAGAGACAGGTCAATAAATTTGCTCCACTGACTCAGAGGAGTGTTCCATTTGCACCCCAGGTGTTCCCCAATGTGTTTCCTGATGCATTCTGACTAGGAAAAGAGATTCTCTCTGCCCTGTTCTTCCTTGTCATTCCCAGCGTCCTTTAGAGCAACTGCAACAGAGGATGAGTACTTTAAAATAATGCTGCTTTTGTACCATTTGGAAGGGGTGGAGTGGGGTGTCACAAAACCCAATTGTCAGATCTATTCACAGCAAAAATCTGACCTCTAATTCAACTCTACCTCCACATCCCGCTTTAGCTTTTCGAGGAAGTTCTTTTTACTCTCTTCTCCAACATGGAGCTTCTGACCTTCGTTCAAGAAGTCGTTGTCTTTGAATGTTGGCAAATCCTTCGCCTAAGAGAGAGAGGCCTGCATTAGATGTCCTGAGTCTAACGCCAGTGTTCAAAGTAACTGGTGACTTCCTTCTTTTGCAAAATATCAACTGGATCAACATAAATCAAAACCAGAAGAAGCTGCACAGACTGCATCTTCTAAAACAAAGAGATTCACTCAGTCCCTGCAAATGACATGGGGCAAAACACCTGACCTTATCCAAGTCCCTTTGCTTCACTCCTGCTGGGCGAAGGCAACAGAGATACTGTCAGCAGCTCACTTTCAAAGGCAGCCAAGAACATTTGCTCCAGGCAGAACATTTGATCAACGGTCTCAGTCAGGAAGGAATTAACCAATCCACAAATAGAAGAAAAATCTATTTGGTCATTTTCAGATTAGAAAATCTTGAGAAAAGTGCTCCCCCCCCACAATAATTAACTGGGGTGGGGGGACCCTCAATCCATCCACTGGGTTCTGAGGACTTTGTAATGTGAACCAAGTGTTTCTGCAGTTTAAGTGTTTTTCATAAATATTACAGAAATTAAGTTTCACAAACCCTTTGCATGGATAGCTGGGAGTTACATTCTTTCACCCTTAGAGTAGCACGCCAAGCCATGCAATTTATATAAATATTTTGTGGTGTCAGACAAAGCCATGTAAGACGAGAAATCACAGTGAGTAAACCCATCATGTAACTAGGCACAACAGGGCAATTGTAAGGTGGGGGTAGACCATGCCGAGGTATTGTACATTTGATTAATGAGAGGGACATTCTCTGTGGCTTGGATGAGAGATCTGTAACTTTTTGGCAGGCTACTGTACAGAGAGGAGAGGAAATCTTTCAGGATCCCACCAGTTTCTCACTCAAAAACCCTGTCTAAAAGACCCTGTGATCAACCAATCCATCCTCCAAGACAAGCCTTCCTCAAGTTCAGTGCTGCTAACTAGAACACACCACCTCCAAAAAAACAAAAACAAAAAAGAACCTGTCCCCCTAACAAGGCGTGCTTGCTCTCACTAAGTGGCTTTGCTTTTTATTGTATCCCATCCCCACTGCAAATCCTTATCCATGTGCTTGAGTTTAACTACCACTAGTAGGTCTGTTGAGTTAAAGAGTGCTATTCATGACGGTAAAGTTAAGCACATGCACAGGGACTGGACTGCAGGACTGGAGTCTTAGGTTGTAAGCTCTTTAGAGAAGGGAGGCTGGACCAGTTTCCAAAGATATTTAGGCACCTAAAGATGTAAGAATGTGCCTAGTGGGATTTACCACAGTGCCTGATCTGGTTCATCGTCTAACCCCCCCATCAGGCCCCTGTGCTTCAGACTGGTCATGCAACATCATGTAAGATGTTTCACATGCTGTGGGCATGAATGGGCGATATTTCTGGAAAAGCCTAAGTCTCACTGACTTTCAGTGGGACTTAAGCACTTTTGAAAAACACTAACTTCTATCAAGTTACTCTCAGGTACCTCCTCTGGCAGCACTAATAGACTGGCAAGCAAGGAAGTTAAGTTGTATCACAGCTCCAAACCGCCATGCAAGCAGATTGTGCAGACAACAGCCTAACACATGGTTGCTGTAATGGGGAATTTGGTACAGACAAGGGGAGCATTGTACTGAACCAGCGGTTTAGCTTCTCACCAGATTTCACTGTTTGTTAACCCTGTGGTAGCCAGACCCTTATAGGCACAACTATGAATAAATGTCATTCCTGGACAAGCAAAGTAACTATCATTCATACCTTTTCTTTGTCACTTGCTTCCCTGGAGACTGTTGAGCCCTGATAAGAACATAAGGGAGAAACTCCATTAATTCCATATCAGCAACCATCAGCAGAGTTTAAGCTGAGCATCAATGGGGGTAAAGGAACAATGTTCTTAAGGTATTTTTTTGTAAATGCTTCTTTGCTCCTGATGAAGAAAAATATAATTTATAAACACCATATAGAGGCATCAGACAGTCTGGATGATCTGAGTTGGCTGGAGAACATGTTCCACCACTTCCCTTGTTTGCAGTCTCCCTGGTACTATATGCTCAAATGATTGGAATGTAATTGTTACCTTGATTTTAAAAATATACATGATCAAAAGGAAATACACTTGCACCTTTCCCTGAATCACCTGTTCCCAGACAGTACACGAGATACGCACCTGGGCTAGATGGCTACTGGTCTATGCAATAAGAGAACCCTATATTCTTTCACTCAAACCCATGCTTTGAACGCTGAGGATGAAATTCTGGCCCCAGCTGAAATCAATGGCAAGACCCCCTGAGCCAGGACTTGTGCTTCCCTACTTTCAAAACTTAACTTTTCCATATCCCTGACTACAGACCATATGGCTTATCTCTGCATTAGCACCTCTAGGAACTATTCAACTGCAAAAAGCTTCTGACCTTTGCTTTAGGAAATGCAGCTCACACTACTCTGCAAAGAAGTCGATTTTATCTTAATAGTATGTATCTCTCTATCTAGTCCAGACAAGGCAGGATAAAGACAGACAGTGAACCCAAGTTACATGCTAACAAAAGAAAAGTGAATCCTTTGGTTCAATGAGGTTTGGGCCTTAAGAGAAACCTGAAGATCCAATGTTATCCTGACACTTACTGGCTTGCCCATATGCTGGAGGAGACAAAACTCATTGTGCCTATAAATTTCTAGCCTCCCAATTCAGCACCTCCAGAAAATCGCCTGTCAGTCTCTTTGCAAGTGACCTGAAAAGCAAGAATAGTTTGCGCATGCCCTTTACCACTCTTTCACGTTGTGTAAAGGGAGCCTCAATATTAGAAGTGCCAGGTCCGAACTACACTCTTGGAGCTGAAGGACTGTCAAGCTTGAGAGGAATAGCAAGGTCCTGGATCTGAATTATGGGACTTACTCTGTATCTCTTCCCTTTTCAATTAGGGGCTGGCACAGATGCCACTCATGTTTCAGCCTCCCGTGATGTCCCCATCCAGGTCCTCCATAGCTTGACAAAGTCCTTCAGTAAAAAGGGAAGTCAGGACCTTAATGTGAAAAACAATTTAAGAAGGCTCCATAAAGAAGTAGGAGTGGGCTCCTACACAGGGAGAGGAATTCGTTTTTAAAATTCATCCCACCACAGATGGACTGGACATTTTCAGACCCTTACCTTCAGATCATACTTCCGATGCACAGTCAGCCTGTGACTAAATACGTTCCTGGTGACTACCATGTAGGTTTCAACGCCATCCACGGTGAGTCTGTACATGCCTAGAAACTGGGGGAGAAGGGTGTTCCCATGGCATTCCACTATAAACTGAGAGGGGGTAGGGGAGGAGAGAAAAAGCAGTCATACTACAGGTCTCCAGTCATGCATAGCGTCAATGAGAAACGAAGCTTCTAGCTCCAGCTAAGGATGGGGATTTTAATAGCCATCCTATAGCTGGGCTGAAGGGAAGCAAAAGCCCACACAGTAAAACAAAGGACAGTGGCAGGCTGACTGGCCACTCCCACAGTAAGCAGAAGTCATTTTCTGGCATGCCACGTGACTAATTATATTTTTCCCTTGCTCTGCAAAATACCATTTGCCCCATCCTGTAACCACCTGGAAAGTGTTTCTAATCCAATGCATGATGTTAGGAAGATGTCTCTGTTTCCAGCACTGACAAGCCTGTACCGTGTGATGCAGGGTAGGAACATTTATGTTGTTAGGAGGGCCAGTGCTCTAGGGGACAGGTGAAGTTAAAAATCCCATTGAACTCCAAAAGAAAAGACAGCCTGGGGCCTTGCAAACATCCAATCTCTTACCATACAAACTCCCCTGCTCAAAACCTATTGGCAAGCTAGAGCAGAGGCTATGGTCATTCAACTTGATTTCAAGGGAGAGCTTCAGTTCAAAAGGCTCCCGATGCTACTCAGCAGACAGCCCCTGAAACACTATCTGCCGTCCTCTCCTCAGGTTCTAGACTCACCGTACCTGATGGTACTTCTTTAGTATGTTGTGCATCTCTGCTACATCTTCACTCGACACCGCCTTAATGACAAACCTCCTGTCGGAAGTGGTCAGGAAACGGGCCCCGCATCGACCTTGGCTATCGCTGTTCACTGGGGCACTTCGCGTAACGGAGTTCTGAAGGGTAAAAGCAGGAAGGAGAAGGAGGTGAGATCTTCATCAGAGGAGAGATTTAATTACTGTAGCAGAAGTACCATTTACAAAAGGCATCAGCTCAACAGCCCTGTAGTTCTGTCTTCCCAACAACCTAAACAGACATCCATGGGACTGCTTATTATTCTGGCTTTGTATAGCACCTAGCACCGTGGTTCTTGGTGCTTAATATTCTAGTTCATGACCGGGCCTCCTACACTAAAAGTACTACAAATAATGGGAACTGCTGGATGCTCAACACTTTTGACGGTAAGGACACTTTTTGGCACCCTAATTTTAGGGTTCCATTTTTAAGTTTGACTTCAATTTAGCACACATTTAACACATGCAATTAACACACATTTTGAAGAAAGGAAGTTTTCATTAAAGATTCATCATCTCCTCTCATCTCCTCAGTCATGATGCAAGAACTCATAACAAATACAGTCAGAGACTCCTTCAAATTCCTTCAGCAAAAACAAAAGACACCAAATTAGAAATATTTTTGTACTCTAGAAGTATCAACAAAGTCAGAAAAAAAGGGGGTTTGTTTATTTATTTGTCTTTCATCTATCATAAAGCAACGAAACTGGAAGAAGTCTAGCCACTTAGAAATCCTCCACAGGCTGTCTTTAAACCATTCTCTGCTATTCTTGTTCTTAAGAGTGTAACCAAAGGGTCTAAGCAAGGGTCTCAAACTCAAATCACCACGAGGGCCACATGAGGACTAGCAGAGGGCCGCATAAGGACTAGCACATTAGCCCGAGGGCCGCACCACGGAAACATTTTCATACAACTATATTGTAAATATTGGTAACAACAGTGTCATTGAGGGCCGCAGGAAATACCCTTAGGGCCACATGTTTGAGACCCCTGGTCTAGAGGGGGACACAGTGGTTGTTCTTCCAACACCCAGCAGAATGTCTCTGTGTTCTTGTTCCCACCTTCACAGCAGCTTCTCTCAACTCTCACTGCAAGACTGGAAAATCCAAACTGAGCTTCTGAGTAATCCATCACTATAATGTTCTGTGACAAGGGTGCAATTAAACTGTTTCGTTCTTTGACCACACCACTTAATGACAATCCTGTGAAAGACAATACAGTGGAATGCTAGAAATGGTGGTCATTTATACAGCAGACACAGAAGTCAGATCTGTTCAAGATGGCTTTACCTGCTCCTTAAACATTCCCACCATTGTGATCTTAGTCCAGTGTTGCTGGTGGTAACAGAGGTAGGAAACAGCCCTAGGATGGCCAGCATTCTTGTGGCCACCAGCACTTTAATCATCATATCAGCAGTTAGAGACTCCAAGCAGGGTTAGATGATGTAATGATCAAAATGTCAGCAGATAATTTGTGGGAGTGCTTTCACCACTGCTGCACCAGTGAGAAAGTTTTAGAAGTCTACTGTAGTCACAGAGTCAGGAGAAAGAAAAAGCTTCCTAGGATATTTTTTAATATGGTAGCAGTGACCTTAGAGGCTCAGGCCCCCTCCCTTGAGGCACTCTGTACAAACACAATGGGACAGTCTCTAGCCCTCAAAAACTTATAATCTGAGCCACCTTCACAGGTAGCTCATCACAAGCGTCTGTTCTGATCCCTCCCTATCCCTCCTTGCTGCATGCCTGTAGCTGAGCATTCGGTCTAACCTATCACAGTGCTGGATTTCCCATTAGGTACTGTAGGCACAGTGCCTAGGACCTACAAAAGTTTTAGGACCTACTAAGGAGGGAAACAATAAAAAAAAGTAAGGAAAATCACGTGGTTTAGCATTATAATAGTTTAAAGTAAATCATGTCAATTGACGTAATTCAATTGGCATTTACTCCTCTTTTTGCACATTTCAGAGTGGAAGTGCCTAGGGTCTACAAACACCAAAACCCAGCCCTGACCTATCACACCAATATGCTCCTCAATCCATAATGAACTAACATTTGCCCTTACCCACTATTACAGCCTTCCCTTACTGCAACTGCTCTGCAAGAACAGCTCATTTTCACCTTTCTTGCTTCTGATATCAGACCATCTGTGCGCTAGCCATGGCATATACAAATGGGAAAAGACTGTCCATGACTTGCCTCTTAGAGTGAGGAGGGATTATTATCCCTATTTTATAAACTGGGCGGTTCAGACACAGTGATCAAATGACTTGCCTGAGATCCAGCAGGGAGTCTCTGGCAAAACCAGTAACTGAATTCTAACCTCTTAGCTATGAGGCCTGCCTTCTTCTTTTAAAGACCAACTCCTTTCCTTTCCCCCATGCCCTTTACATTATTTTATGAATATGAGAAAAGCTATCGTCTCACCAGACTCCAAAGCATTTAATTATTTTGACTTTTCCTCATATCTAGCCACACAAACTGATCCTTACCCCTGTATGTGCGCTTCTAAAAGCACCTCACTATGAAGGACGTTATTTCACCAATCACACATGTGCTCTTCTGGACCCCAATTATGAACCACCTTACATATGTTTATACCAGTGATTAACAGTAGTACTGCTCTTTCTTTTCCATCCAAGGAGCTTTTTGAAGGCATACCAGCAGAGGGAGCCTGCTTTTCTGCTCCTGCAGAGCATGGTACATGTAAGTGAACAGAGCCTGCTGTCAACTAGAGGGATTTCCAGTTTCAAATTCAAATATGAGCTGAGAAGACAGATTTTTCATTTCAGAAGGAAGCATTTAAGTGCATTTCACATTAATGCAGAAGGGAAAACCGCAGCTTCCTGCCAATGGCCTTGAAACTGTCAGGTAAAGTGGGGAGAGACAGGTAGTACTATGCATCCCCCTAGGAACTGCTGACATTTGTAACCTATTAGGTGCTGTGTGGGCTAACACACTTCATTTAAAAAACCAAATCAGTTGTCATCCTCAAACAAATTCCCCCCACCCCCCCTTTTTTTTTTTAAGGGGAGAAAGGATTTAGACATTCTGATCATTACTGGTCATTTAAAAACCCTGTCATGACATTCATTTACTTTATTCCCCTTCCCCCAGAGTAGGAATGTTAAAACATAGCTTCCTGGCCAAATTCCCATTCAAATAATTACATTCTATTTGCCTGAAACCCCATGGAAATTTCAGCTGAATGCAACATTCTTCATTTCCTGTCCTAAACAGCTTCAGTGGAGCTGAGTGCTGTTAACAGCTGACACTGTTCCACCCCAGAAGTGGGCGAAATTATTCTTTCAGAATGACAAGCACTACCTACATGACAGATCAGGCAAGAGAGGAAACTGATGCAATAATGGTGTTTCCAGATTGGTTACTCTGTATTACTCAGACTCACTTCCTAAAAAAAGAATGTCTAGGCAACATAAAACACATGCTAAAGCAGATTAGCCATAGGATAAAAATAATAACAGAGAAAGCAGCTAACAACTTTCCCATAAACAGATGGAAGATGCACACTGAAGTGTGTGAAACCAACACCCACACAGTTATTTCCTACAGCCAACCCCACTACACATCAGCTAGAGTCAGAATGGCTTTGTCCCAGCTTCCGCCTCAAGAACTGAATAAAGCCTGGCATGAAATCATGCCAGCAGGCTAGGTGGCGGCAGCATTTCCTCTGCCAGTACAATGCAATCACTGTACAGAGATTGTCTGACAGCAGGAGAGAAAAGGAACCAAAAAAAAAAAAAAAAAAAAGGATGGCATAATGTAGCCGTCCCCTCCATACCATTGAAAGGAGCAGCTATTCATCTCTGACGACCGGCTTATGTGGGTTCTCTCCAGATGTCTCCAAGATTCCAAGGATGACACCGTAACAAATCCATGGCCTTCCAGACCCTGACACCAACTAGTAGGTGGCACATCACGGATACTCAGGCCTTGTCTACACTAGCACTTATGTCTGCAAAACTTTTGTTGCTCAGGGATGTGGGGGAAAAACAACCAAAACAAAAAACCTCACACCTGAGTGACGTAAGAACTTTTGCCAGCACAAGAGTTAGTGTGGACAGCGCTGTTGGCAGGAGATGCTCTTCTGCCAATATAATGCAGCTACACAAGTGCTCTTACCACTGTAAGTGTACACTAGCTCTCAGACAAACATTCACAGTGACTCCAGGGACAGAATTCAGAGCCTCCTGCTTCAGAGTATAGAGCCCTCACAAATGTTTGAGCTGACAGTGGGTCTCACAGACTAACAAAATCTGATGTCAGAACAGACCAGTATGATCAGCTAGTCTGACCTCCTGCACAATGTAGGCCACAAAACCTCATCCACCCACTCCTGCAATAAACCTCTATCCTACAACTAAGTTATTAAAGTCCTCAAATCATGATTTAAAGACTTTAAGGTACAGAGAATCCACCAGAAATTGAGTTGTTCCCCATACTACAGAGAAAGGTGAAAAAACCCAGAGTCTTTGCTAATCTGTCCTGGAGGAAAACTCCTTCTCCACCTGGATACCCTGATCAGTTAAACCCTGCACATGTGGACAAGACCATCAGTCTAATGCCCAAGAGAGAATTCCCCAAACTAACTCAGAACCCATCCTACCATCAATCATCCCATCAGTATCTAGCATAGGAGTCGAAGATCAGCCAATTGCCAAACCAGGCTGTACCATTATACCAGCCCCTCCATGAATTTTTCAAGCCCAGTTTTGAAATGAGTTAGGTTTTTTGCCTCCACTTTTCCCTTTGGAAGGCTATTCCAGAACACCCACTCCTCTGACGGATAGAAACCCACATTTAATTTCTAGTCTAAACTTCCCAATGGCTAGTTTATATTCATTAGTTCTTGTGTCCACACTGGCACTGAACTTAAATAATTCTTCTCCCTCCTTTGTATTTATTGAGAGCAATCATGTCTACCCTCAACCTTCTTTTGGTTAGGCTAAATAAGCTGAGCCCTCTCATAAGGCAAGTTTTCCAGCAATTCTAGCCCTATTACACAAGGCTGTGTCCAATGTCAGAGCACATACATACACTTGCATTTCCATCACTAGTATTTAAAGAGCATATTAACAATTTTAATCACATTCCCCCTCCTTTTGTTTCTTAACACCACTAGTCAAAGACTCCTGTTGCTTACATTTTAAATATATCCCTCCTTTCACTACATGATGTCAAAATTCCTTACCAACATTAAGTGAATTCACTGGTGCCTTGAGACTATTCCCCTTTTCAATCAACAGGAAAAGTAAGACACATGCAAGAATCCCTGTTCACACAGTGAGTCTGTAACAGCTGAGATCTGAGTCCAGGAGACCCCACTTTTGGTAACCATGGACTCCACTGCTCCTCATACCAGTGTGCAGCCAAGTGACTAAGTGTGGACGAAGTGAGGGCTGGGCACTGGCGATGGGAAAAGGTTTCTGCTGCAAGCTTTGCTAGAACTTATTATGGTAAAGAAAAAGTTATGAAAGATACCCAGCAGCACCTTGTTAGAGAAATCCCTTACTTGTGATGTAGCCCAGAAAAACAATAATCCCATCTAGTTCTTATACAACAGTTTTCATGAGTGGATCTCAAAGCTCCATACTTCAGGTGTCTCTGAAGCTACGACTGCTGGAAGTTGGGACTGGAGAGGGAAAGGATCATGTAATAATTGCCCTGTTCTGCTCATTCCCTCTGAAGCATCTGAAACCAGCCACTGTTGAAAGACAAGATACTGGGCTAGAAGGAGCATTGGTCTGAGGCAGGACAGTCACTCTTACGTTCTTAAAGTGCTTTAGCGAAGGAGGTTGGAGTATCATTATCCCCATTTTGAAGATGGGGAAACTGAGGCACCAGGCAGCAAAGTGACTTGTTCAAGATCACCACCAGCAGACCAGTAGCAGAGCCCCAGTGTGCTAGGCCACACCTTTCTATCTCCTAATGCCCAACACTCGATGAAGCACATGCACCAGAAATGCATGTAGAGACAAACGCCATATCCTGGAGATACAATAAAAGGAATCTTCAATCACAAATGACTGTCCACACCCACCCACCCACACAGTTAGCAGTTAATCATTCAGCTGGACTCCATCTTCAAATTAGCAGATGGGCTGCCACAAGAGTTAGAAGTGTGAAATGCGGTCATGGAACTGCAGCCATTGTTTGTTTCTTATTGTGATAAACAGTCTATTGAAGAAAAGCAGCAAAAGAAACAGTTGCTTCTGTGATAGGAAACATGCTCTGTTCTAAGAAAACATCCTGTATGTGCCCATGCTGACTGGGTATGCAATAAGGCGAGAGTCTAAAAAGGGAATCTAATGAGTAAGGGAAGGGAATCAGGAACAAGGCTTCTACTGAAATATAGTTACAGAAAGAAAAAACCCAAAATAAAGTTCACCAGCAGCCCTGTCATGCCTTTAAGCAGAGGGAATTGTATTTACATAATCCTTTTCATCCAGATCTCAATGTGCTGTATTCATCTCTTTCTACAGGTGAAGAAAATGAAGCAGAAGGGGTAAGTGACAAACCCAAGATCACAGAGAAAAACAGCAACAAAGCAGCAAAACAGCGCAAGCTCCCCTGGCTCCTAGTCTCATGCTGTAATTCCTCAGTCTCCCCTCTCAAAATAGTCCCAACAAGTCTTACATGAAGCTGTTACTGAGAGATCAGCACCTGACTCTTATGATAGAAAAACAACAAGGAAAAAAAGTCTTTAAAAAAATTAAACCATTGTAAGGCTAAGGAAAGGAGCTGGACTGGCAGCCCCTGAAGGGCTAAGGACAATTAGAATATAGGCAGCACAGACCTCCACCAGGGTGCCTGCTGGCAATATGTCAACTCAAGTCTGGCCAGAGTCATTATACAGGGAAGCTATGTTTTCATGGCCCATTTGAAGCTTCATCTTGTGGTCAGGCCGACATGAATGGGTTAGAGTAGGATCAAGTGAGGGAAGTGAGTTTTACTGACAAATGCTCCCCTCCATACCCTGAACTAGGAGACTAGAACCTGGATTGAGCAGCACAGTCCGCTGTCCTGGTCAGCCCCACGCCATCATCCAAATAAGTAATAATGTCAATTCAACCTTTCCTTCCCCCACTGTCTGGGGTGAGAAAATCACTCTCTTCATTACACTAACCTCCAAACACAATGGAGGAGAGTGGGTGATAACCAAGAAATAATTAGAGAGAACTGTGACAATCTTGCTGCAAGTCATGCCAGGATGCAGCAGTCAGGCAGTCTTGCTGGGGATAGGAGCATAAAGCTCTTAGTGGGGTGAAGCGCCGGAGTAGAGAGAGAATTTTTACAATGGATCACTTACACACAAACATGAGCAAATATCAGGCTTAATTAATATATTGTGCCAACACTAATGTTTCATTCTCAGTAACTGGGAGGGTTCAAAGAATATTTAGGTACACAGATACTCAGACACCCATTGCTGGCACAACACCAGCTGTTATCCACTACTGCCGAGTAACAAAGATAAGATGCTTTAATTACCTGACACTTGTACTGCTAAAGGTCATGCTGTTTTCAAAGCCTTCCTTTTTTAATCTGTTTTACCTAATTTAAGTGGCCTCTTGTCTTCCTGCCTGTTAAGAATCTGCTCAGAACTAAAAGCTACAAATAAGAAGAGAGACTTGGTTGCATCACAGTGAGTTGCAGCCACTGACAACTGGACTTAAGCCAAACTACAGGGCATAACAGGCTGTTCCTCTTCCTGATCCCACAGTCAAGACAGGTTTGAATGGACAGCTCCCAAACATAAAACGTCTTGACAACACCCTGTTACAAAACTCATCAATCATTCAGTGCATTCACTCTGTTGCAGGGATGCCCAAAGCCGTAAATAGGACATGCCTTCTTTCCACTGCAATTGTTTTAGAAATGTACAAAACGTGGACCCTATTGTCGTCAGCACGTGCAGCAGGCATCTCCTTTCTCGAGACACCAGGGCAACATTTCTGCAGCAGAGGAAACTGGCAATTTCTGCACCCTCCTGCACTGAATGATCCAGGACAAATGGCAGTGCTTATAACAAATACCTTATCATACATCATTACTCAAAACTCAATGCATCATCCTAGGTTTATTACTAGAAAATCACTGGCTTAACTGATACTGGTAATAAAGGTCACTATGTTACCATAAGTGGTGCAAATATCTCAGCTCTTGCAATCACCACAAGAGGAAGGTTGAGGCTTTTTCATACCTGATAATCTTGATCATCAATCCCAAATCTTTCTCGGAGGTTTCGGAACACCATCGGGCAGTACTCCTTGAATTTAAAACGGCTTGGCAAGTTTTCCCTATGACAAGCAGAGAGACATTATTTCCTGCACAGTACACATTGTAGTATGATTTCAAAAATTATGTCCATGCTTTAAGTGCCTCCTCTTTCACCACTAACCCCAGAAGTGTTTCAATTACCCATTTCCACTCCATTCTCAGCTTTGTGTCTTCCTGAATTATTTGTTCTACATGTTTCCTTAATAGCCTCATTCTGCAAACACTTACATTTACTATGCAGCTGGTCCTATTTGACTCTATAGGTTTTAGGCACTATGATAATACATATATGAAATAATAGCTCATGAAAAGTTATCAGTGTGCTTACATGCCTTCAGGATCTGGCCCCTTAGTCTGTAAGCTCTTTGGAGAAAGTGCACCTCTTACATTTGTAAAGTATTATGTACATTTCACAGTGATGTGTGCTTTCATCAAGCATTATGAAAGCCTAATCAAAAAATGGAGTAGGATTCTGTTCAAAGACCAAAAAAAGTCTCACACACAAGATCAGAGCCCACATTCCCAAACTTTTTATGGCCCTTCCAGTTACCACCATAATACTTCTGTTCTCAATGCTTTAGAAGTTGTGTACATCATTTTCAACATTTTGCAGGTAAGGAAAGTGAAGCATCGTACTGTGGAATTACTTGTTCAAGGACATGGTATGAGTCAGTGACCCAGCTCTTGTACTTCTCTTTCCGTGCCCCAACCATTGCATAGCACAATTTCCATAATCCAGAACTAGGGTTTTCAGTCAGAGCCATGTCTAGAGAAATCAGATGTCCAGAGTTCCAAAGGAACAGCCACATTAGTGTAGTCCGGCAAAAGAAGCAAGGAGTCCTGTGGCACTTAAAGACTAACAAATTTATTTATCACGTGAGCTTTTGTGGGAGAAGATCCCACTTTGTCAGATACTTTGAAGATGGGGGAACTTATAGAATGGGAGGAAAATAAATGCAGGGGAGTGTAAGACTCAGGATCAAGTCATATTGTAACAGCAAATCAAAGCAATTATTAAAATTCAAACACTGGGAAACAGCACATAAAGGAAGGTGAAGTCAAATCACCTGCTGTAATGGGAGAAGAATCTATAGTCACAATTTAATCCTGCTTTCACACAGTTGAATCCATGTATCTGTTCTTGTTCAGCTGTTTCTCTTTGAAGTCAATGTCCCATTGACTTGCTTGAGCACAGCTGTTAACAAATCATCCACAGAGTGATTAGAAAGATGGAAGTGCTCAGCAGCTGGTTTTTGAAAGTTGTGATTTCTGATGTCAGTTTTGTGCCAATTTATTCTTTTGTGTAGACATTGTCCTGTTTGTTCAACGTATAAGGCATGGGGGCATTTCTGGCACATGATGGCATAAATCACATTAGTGGGTAAGCAGGTAAATGAGCTCTTGATGAAGCAACTGGCTTGATTAGGTCCTGTGATGGTGTCTTTTGTGCAGATATCTGGACAAAGCTGGCAATGTGGTTTGTTGCAGGGATGTGTGTGCTTGCTTGAATGTTTCTGTTAGGTTTGCAGCTGCTGGTGAGTAGCTGTTTAAGGTTGGGGGCTGTCTGTAGGTAATGAGAGGTCTTCAAAGACAAAGACTTCAAAGAGAAACAGCTGAACAAGAACAGATACATGGATTCAATGGTGTGAAAGCAGGATTAAATCGTGACTATGGATTCTTCTCCCATTGTAACTGGTGATTTGACCTCACCTTCCTCTATGTGCTGTTTCCCAGTGTTTGAATTTTAATAATTGCTTTGATTTGCTGTTACAGTATGACCTGATCTCATGTCTTACACTCCCCTGCATTTATTTTCTTCCCATTCTATAAGTTCCCCCATCTTCAAACACCTGACGAACTGGGATTTTCCCCCACAAAAGCTCATGCAACAAGTAAATTCGTTAGTCTTTAAGTGCCACAGGACTCCTTGCTTCTTTTGCCAGATCTTCAGAGGCTACTTTGGACAAGCATCATTTGTCTTGTTTGATCACATGAAAAAATGATACTCTGTCAAATCTGGGCTTGTAGAAGAAGAAGAAATTCTTCCCTTTCCTCCTCCTCTGTTGCTTTTAATTCTGCTGAATAATTTAGATATACCCTGTAATACATTATGACTGTTTAAAATGAAAAGCTGTGGAAAGTTGTTCTCAAGTTTCAGAACAGATCTCATGGACTTAGAAAGGTAAGGAGATCAGCTCCTGGCAGATGGCTATGGTTAGGAAACAAAGTAAAGTGGATGAATCAGCTCCAGTCTTGCTTCTCTTAATGCCCAATGCAAGCCTCTTATACATAGCCCCTCTACTGAGGCAGCAACAGAAACTGTTAAATTTACCCCATTCCAGAGCTCCCTGCCCACAGAGGGAGGAGCAGAGAAGATGGTACCACCAGAACCTCTACTCAATTCTTGTGCATGGCATGCTAGAAAGCGACACCAATACACATAAACAGAAAAGTAAAGAATACACCAGAGGGAAGGGGAAGAACAGCAGCTGCACATCGCAAGTGCCATATAGACTAAGTGTGCCTTGGAGTAATGCTTCCATTCTCAAAAGCTGATCATAGTGAGATGGAGTAAGAAGCAACATCTAAAGGATGAGAGTTTCAGACTAGCATTGCTTAGACAGCTAGGTAACACTGCCATTCCAGTATCAGTTATATCTATTGGTTTAGAGCATTTCCAAACACAGGATCTTTGGTGCTCACTATCCAGTTCTTATGGATGAGAGTCCACACACAAAGCCACCCAGGACAACTGGCTATCTTGGCAACCGTCTCAGCAGAGAAGCAGAGGTCATGCTGAAAGAACATCCACTTTTCCTCTCCCAACACTCTCATAGTAGTTGTCTCTCTGGGACAGGTTTGAGGCATAGAGGTAGGACAGTGTGGGAGGAAGAACTTCAGCCCCAGAGTGTTGGACTGATTAAATCCTATATCCAATCCAGCAACTACACACCTGTGATTAAAGTGATAGCTTTTCTTTAGCACAGCACTGGTGGCACCTCCGGCATCACCATTACTTTTCACTGCTTAAGTCACCAAGGCCAAACCAGAAGAACCACAGCACCGACTGTCAAAATACCCACTTCCTCACCTAATGGATCTGGCATCTCACATATGTGACTATATTTCAGATCAGGACAGATTCTCTCTTTACAACAGCACACAGAAATATCTGAACTGGTATCCATCTTCCCATCCTCACAGAGACTAGAATGGGGGTCTCAAACACACAGCCCTCAGGTCGCATGTGGCCCCTAAAACTATTTCCTGTGGCCTGCAATGACAATCATTACTGATATTTGCAATGTTGTTGTATGAAAAGGTTTCAGTGGTGCAGCCCTCGGGCTAACATACTAGTCCTCATGCAGCCCTCAAGCTGATTTGAGTTTGAGACCCCTGGACTAGAAGAATGTCTTTATTGGCAGAAAAATAGCAAGGGATGGGAGAGGTGAAACCACAGGTACTTACTTGTTGAAAAGATGATTGTCCACCTTAATCTTACTGTAGGCTTTAAAGTCATCTGGCATTAACATGACAGGGACAGGAACATTGCTTAGCTCATTGATCTGGAAGGAAAAGGGAAAAAGAGGTGATTCAGAACTTGACTCACGATGCCCTGTTGTTACCAATGATTTTATTGGTGATCACAGAAAGCTACGAATGTTGTTGAATTTAGAAACAGACAATTCATTAAACTTTCAGAGCATATTTCTGTGCTGAACAGCTCTGGAAAAGTGCTGTGGTTTCAAGTTTACAAGGGCATCTTATCCAGTGACGTGTTGAGTACACTTCCCGCCAACCTCTGCTTTGTATTATAAAGCATCTACAATTTCTTAACCTCCCACTGATCACCCACGTTAGGATTTGAGAATGAAAATTTAGCCATGCACTCCAAGACATGACAGTTTTTATTTTTAAATTCTTCTCTCTTTAGGTCAAAGCTGCATTGGCAACACAGTGTAGCCAGTTCTCACGGTTGTAAATAATGTGTTGCACAGTGATGAAGGTTCTGGACTGCTTCACTCTAGCCATTACAGCTGTCTCAGGAATAGTAGATTTTTCTTTGGCTGTCTGTTGTAGTTCTTATCCCACCCCCTGCAAGAGGAATCACTCCACTAGGTCTCTCTTGTTCCCTGTTCATGTTTGGCAACCACAGGGATATATGGAAACAGGTAACTGGGTACTCAGCTGCAACAGTGCAAGAACAGTGACTTCTGAGAAAGCCACGTGTGAATATTCAGTTAGCTGGACCATGTAACAGAACGGCCTATAGTAACATAACTCGAGGGCTACAGGTGGCTATAATATCCTAACTGAACAAACTTCATAAGAAATCTCAAAGTGTGACTGTCCCCAGTGACACACTGAAACATGCTTAGCATGGATGGCTTGGTAACCCCCCCCCGCCCCCCAATTTCATCTTAAACCCAAAAGTTGGCTCAGATTAAGAGAAGTCCAATTCCTCATTAATGTGGGATTCACAGTGGCCACATTAGTCATAACAAACTGATCCAGTATTAGCACAATGGAAGTAAATCTACAGCAATTCAATTACCATCTTTATTTTAAAATATGCCTGCCACAATCCAGCAATACTTGAAAGGAACAGCCTGCCATGTAGTTAAAACAGTGGGCTGGGAGACAGATCTGGGTTCTGATCTGACTCCTTTAACGAACATGGATAGTCACTTAACCTCAATGCACCTCAGTCTTCTCATATGTAAAATGGGAGTGGTATTTCTCTACCTCACAGGGAGACTGCAAGGTTTAATTCACTGTTTGCAAAGAACAGGGGAGCTTTGCCGATGAAAGGCACAAAAGATGGGCAGAGGATTATCTAAACCATTCTCATATCTTGGCAAACAATTACTGGACAACCATTTTTTCCACATCTCTTCTCCCCCCACCCCATTGTTGCCCATGAAAGAAATGCACATAATGAACTGGGAAATAAAACACTGAACTGCAGTTTCATTGCAAGATCAGGTGTGTTACCAAGGGAAAAAGATAACTATTAAAGAGAGAAATCTTGGGAATCAACAATGAAGGAGGAAAGTAAAAGGGCCACTGTCTGGTTAAAATATGAAAGCAGAAGCTCTTTAAAGCACTGACCAATATTTACTCTGTAGTGGCATATGGGGATGGTATCCACTTACATAAAGTGCTTTGTTGTGTCTAAAGAGTACCACCCAGATGAATGAATAAATAATGTTAGAAGCTGCATATTATTTGTAAATTGCAAATGCCTCTCACTGCATTTGCTGAATGCTTGATTCTGGACAAAGTAGATACTGAATACTGCAGGTAGAAGTGCAAAAAGAAAGGACATGACGGAGGTTCTCAGTTCTGCATTAATAAGAGGTGCTGCTTGTAGCTTCCAAGTTACCCTGCCTAGCAAGAGGGGACTACTAAATCACATCTCCTCAGCCATACCTATTCTCAGCTCTTTTTTATCCTGTGCCATGGTGAGAGCTGGCAAGCCATAATCTGCTTGTTCTGGAATAGATTTCAGAACATGTGCTAAAGACAGCATTACAGTGATCTTAAAAGTCACAGAGGTATCCAAAGCCTTGGCTGGGAGGAAAAGGGAACTTGGAGATTGTCAAGATTTATATATGAAGTGCTCACCAGAGGAAGGCAAAAAGATTTGAGCCTGATCTTTGTCCCTCTGGCTTCTGTCACAGTGGCTTCACCTGATACAACCATTTTGACTGACAGGTGTGATCTACACAACCTACACCAAGCCTCATTTGAAGCATGCCCTGCCCCACAGAACAGCACCACAGCTGCAACAGCCAGTCAACGTCAAAGAGAAAAATCCTCCTCTGTAGCAGCCTCTTCCCAAAGTCAGCAGCATTCACTGGATGCTGCTGACAACTTTTGGATCCTCAGTTGAGGGTGAGCTGAGAACATTCAATGAACATTAACAGCGAGTGTCACTTTATTCTGGATGGCATTGTATCACAGCTCAAATGTTGGCAAGCAATAGATGGTCACACTGCTACTAGTGCTGGGCAAACATTCAGCACTACGTCTAAAGCAGGGGTGGACAAAATTGGCTCACAGCTAGGCACCAGCAATTTTACTTTTGGTCACCAGAGGGCACTCCTCCATTACATTTCTGCACCAGAGCTAGGCAACAGGCTACTAAAACTGGTTGCCATGGCAACAAGCAGCATACATTTGTTGAGGCCTGATCTAAAGCCATTAGAATGATTTGGTCTGACAGAGAAGTGCACTCCTGATATCCAGTATTGAGAGGCTAAGAGCTGCACTAGGATTGCTGTGTTATTATAAGCATTGCTGTTTGGATTGGCTGCTTAAAATTAAGCAGCTTCTGCCATTTACCCTAGTCTGTGGTAAAGACCTTACGAGTCTCACGAACACCCCACTCCCACTGATTATTTTTATAGCTCCTTCTAAGGATCTCAAAACTCTTTACAAAACAAGTTACTTGAAAAGAGGGCATTACAGTCCTGTACTGCAAATAAGAAGACACCTGCCCTGCAACAATAGGGCCATCAGAGGATCATTACCTTACCAAGTGATCAAGGGGATTAAGAGCTGAATGGGTTTTTCTAGTCTCTGCTCTTCACAAGCTATTTGCCTTTGGAGCTATGTCCCATCTCCACTGGAGCCCCTCATTCCTAGAAATGGACCAGGATTGAGTATAGTAAATCCCAGACCTACAACTAGTATAACCTGCACACCTTGTTAATATAGCTGCCATATTTACATTCTTTTTTAGGATGTAAAGGACAGGAAGAAGCCCAGTGCCCTCACACTGCCAGATCAGAGGGTTTGTACTGACCCCTAGTTCCTGGGGCAGTACATTCCAGTGAATTGGATTCCCTCAGAAAGTTGTCTCCTGCACAGACAGGTTTTACCCTTATTGTAGAAACTTTCTGTGCCTGAACATGAAATTGTCAGCCACAGTCTTTATCTCAGAGTTTCTGGGGATCTTCTAGACACCTGGGGACCAGGTCATGGAGATAAGACAACTTTAAACTCAATATATTATGGAAAGTCTGTAGAGGGAGAAGAGGATAGATTTGATGGATTGGCTACAGAATATTTGCTAAAGAGTTGCACAAATGAGGAATCTTGTGGCTCTTTTAAAGACTAAGAAATAAATAAATTTGTACTCTTTGTTTTCCTAAAGAGGATCACCTTTCAGTCAATCCATTACATGCTATCTGCCTAGATCATAAACACTCAGGACACAGATGCCTTCATACCTGTCTGTAAAATGCCTAAAATCTTGTTGACCCTCTACAACTTATTTCCAACCATTCTCCTTCCCTCCCCATCCCCCAAAAGACTTTTTAAAAGAAATCTGCTCAAGTGGTCTTGAAAATTAAGTTGTCATTTTACATAGCCCTTTCTGCATTTTTAAAATGGCATTTGAACTTTCTATTCCTATTCCAGGCAAGACCACAACAAAGTAAAGACTCAAATGGGATTGGACACTCAATCTCCCAGTCCTGGTCAGTAAAGAAGTGCTGGGAACAGGAGCAGATTCTGCTGCTGCTGCTGCTCCTCCTCCTCATTCTGTACCTGCTTTGTTGTATTTTTGCCAGAGTTTAGTCAATCTGTTATTGATCCCCTTCCCCAGATTCTTATTGTAAATTCGATTTAAATAAGATGCCACATGCTGGTTATCGTCACTATCAATTTAAAACAAAAAACCACCAAGCACAAGAGAATCTGGAGAGCAGATGATAGAATTTAGCAGCATCTTACACAAAAAGAACTGCTTGACGATGTTTAAGATACCATAAGATGGAGAAGTTGCTGTAACAAGGAGAGAACACTTTTTCTTTTGCCCCTTTGAATTCAAGCACCAATAGGATTAACTAGAACATGCAATTTCCTCCTTCATACAACATAAGATAAAAACAGCTCCTAGTGCTCTGTAAATAAACAAGTGGGGCAAGCTCTGGTGTTCCTTAGCACTCTGAATTCTTGGGCAGTAATCAGCAGGATTCTGGGTTTATTTGCAGTGGGTAATTCATCCTTATTATCAAGAGTGATTTCTTATTCAATACACACATCAATATTCTGTGGAGTTCAGGGACAGCTGTTCTCAGGATAAACAGGAAAAGCATAATTTTATTTCAAAACCTGACTCTAGCCTCAAAGTGGCAATTACCATTAGTAAATTGATGGGAAAACACAAGTTGTTTACTAACAAGATCCAAATGATGGAGTAATCCAAGTCTACTCTCTAATATTCTTTAGAGCAGGAATTAGCTCAGGAAAATAAAAATACTTTGTTCCTCTCTAGTGCCTTTCAGCTAAGGAATGCAAAGTGCTTCACAAGCATTCATTAGGCTTTATGACACCCTAATGACATAGGTAAAGGATATATACAGGGATCATTTTAACCAGCACTAAGATGTGACCACATCTGGCGCAGAATACAAACGCTCGACAGCCAAGGTGACCAATTTTACAGGGCCAGCCCCAATATTCAGGGATTTTTCTTATATAAACACCAAATACCCTCCCCTCTACCTCCTACCCCAATTTTTCACAGTTACTGTCTGGTCACCCTTTCAGAAGCAGACAACAATCTCACATAATGGTTGAGGACAGAAAGTGAAGAAGAATGCTGTACACAACTGAAACCACAGGTGTGGGTCAGTTTGAGAAAATACAGTTTTTCTGAGCTGAAGAATGACTGACTAGTGGCCAGGGGATTCTTCATAACCACAAGCAGTGAGTTTTGTTTCCATATCTCATCCCAGAGATGGGACCTCCTGCAGGAAAACAGGCCCCCACCTTCATCCTCAGATTGACACTCAGTACACTTTTCCCAAAACAACTAAAAAATCTCCACTGATCAGGCCCAACCCTGAATAGCTTGAGACTGGTGACAGAACCATAACTCAAGGTGCCAGAGTTGCAGATCATGAGGTCACCTAAGTCCAGTTTTCCCTAAGTATTTAGGCACTTGTATGGCCCCAATCACAGTAGCTGTCTCAATCTTTAACGTGTTTATCCTCTCAAGCCCCTTATGAAACAGGGATGTGATATTATATCCATTTTTACAGTTGGGGAACTTCAGCACAGAAAGACTGAGTTGCTTACCCAAGTCACAAAGTCAATCCATATCTTGCTCACTGGACCATCACTCCCCTTATTAGCTCATGAATGGGCTTCCAAAAATGTTACTGTTGCAACTTGAGATCACAGTATGGCAAAGGCCAAGAACACCTGGCCTAGGTTATTGTTTAGGATTATCATTTCTTTTGCCCTATAGTGCACTCCCTAATGGTCAATTACTGCCAAGGAAGAAACAATCAACATTAGAGAAGTGATGAATATTGGCATATATAGTAGGTCGAGTGAACGAGTTAAATGGACTTCAAAATTCAGCGTATCGCAAATCCATCTCTGTGGCCAGAATTTATATGGCAACACTAAAACTGATGCAGAAGAGTGAAGGGGTGGGGTGGAGGTGAGGGCAAAAAGAAGTGCTGCAAATCCCAGTTTTACTATTTGGATCAAACAGCTGAGCACTGAATCCCAATAATCCTGTGAAATCAGTGGTGCTTCATTCAATAAATGGAGATTCAAGAAGAGAAAATGCTGCTGTTAGCAACATCTACAGAAACCGTAGCACAAATATACTGCTTAAAATGGTGGCATACCTGCTTACACCAGATCAGAAGTCAGCCCTCTGTTCCCACCAAGCACCACAGATCTACAGCTACCATCTCAATAAACAAAGGCTAATTTCACCTGCACAGGCATATTTGTTCAACATGCAGGAACTAGGAGAGACACCTAGCCAGCACCAGCAAACACTAGACTCCTGACATACAGTATAACCAACGACTACAATGGGAACTATGGCCTCACCATGCACGTAGAACACTGTTGGTTTGTGAAGTGTAGTTATCCTCTCCAAGAACGTCATCACAATTCCACACTTACTTTTCTGCTACCATTTTGGTGCACCCCTACTCCACACCTTACACAAACATTTGCAATCAGGCCATGAAGTGATGTGCTGGACAGCCACTAAATGTACGGGCAATAAGAAAGAGCCAGACTGAATCTTTTATTCTCCCCAAAAGCCACAACAATAGCATCTTTGAGCAAACCCCCAAAAGATAAAATCTTTAAAATGGTTTAATTCATTAATTTAATGCACAATCTCACAGAGCATTCACAAATGGGGCTTAGTTATCTTTTTGGCTGTCTCCTATTTGCACAACTTTGGTGATGGAAGGGATGAGGGGAGAAAACAAGCTTTTGCATCCCCTCCCTCTACTGTACCTTTCTGGTTCAAAGACTCACATGCCAACTACTGTTCTTCTGGGTCCTGTCTACGTAGGGCCACAAAATACCAAATTACAACCATAAACCTGTTCAGATGGTGGTGTAGCTATGAGTGGGCCAGGTGGACCATGGCCCACTCACTTTCGAAGCAGGCCCACATTTTAAGAAATTCATTCCATCTTTTCATCAGCTTCGCTTTCACTTGTGCCCAGCTTGTGCCCACCCATCTCAACTACAGATCCTTCCAAAAAATGAGTTCTGGCTACCCCTCTGGTTCAGACCCACTCAATTTAACTTGATTTAGCAGTATGGATGAAGATCGCGTTTAAAGAGTTAGCCTGAACTGATATTAAAAAAAAAAAATAATAATTCCCAGTCCCCATGCACTAACATCTCCAGACACATCTACTTTTGCCCATCACGCGCTATATTTGCATCAGCTGCTGGCAAGCCTGTTTAAACACAAGGGAGGCCTAACTGTTACCAGAATAGGTTAATGGACCCCAGGGTGTATTTTCCACAAAACAAGCGGACGGATTGCATAAAATGGTTGTTTGTCTGATTTGCCCATGGAACAGGGCAGCCCAACTATAACTGGTTTTGATCAAGCCTCATAATCATGTTTGCCAACAAATCCTGGCACTCCCAAAAGGCTTATCCTCTATAGCCTTGTGAGTTCAATCCTTTGTAGAAAAACAGAATCCAGAATGCAAACTTTTAAAAAATGTTTCTAGCCTTTACAGTTGCAAAGAAAACTTTGAAAATATACGTAAACTGACCTACTGTTATGCCTTCTCTAAAGAGTGGAAAGCTTCAGTAAAGAGAGGGGAGGTATGACCTATCTAATTCATCTCAAAGAGCAGTAATACTGAAACCTAGAAGTGGCAGTGACTCAGTGGCAGTGACTTTGTCAATGCCGTTCACGCTCTTACTGCTCACCACTGAAGCAAACCTCCAATTTTTTTTTTATTCCATCATTGTAAAATAATAGGGCTGTTGGAACAATACTATGCATTTTTATATTACATAAATACCACTTTAAAAAAAGCTGCAGAATTTCTACTGAAGTGGCTCAGAGACTAGAGACCTTGGAGCAGAATTTAAATTCTGCTTGCCATGCATGGGTCATATGAGACTTCACCTATGAGCAGGAGTTTTGGGTATATTGAAAAAAATGCATCATAGGATGGAATTTAAAAGATAGCCTGCACTAGTACAGCTGTAATGCTTGCAGCTTCTTGTCCAAGCTGGATCAATTCAGAAGAATCTGAGACCACGTCCCCAGCACTCCTACCAAGCAGTACAACCAGTTTCGATTAAGGCATCTAGGACAATTGCTGTGCTTGGATACAAGCCTAGTATATTCAAAGTAAATGTTTCAATACCTTTGAATCAGAAGTTCCATGGGGCAGCCATGTTAGTCTAGTTCAGTAGAACAAATGAGGACTCCTGTGGCACCTAAAGTCTAACAAATTTATTTATTGCATGAGCTTTTGTGAAAAAAATCCCAAAGCATCTGACAGAGTGCGATTTTCTCCCACAAAAGCTCATGGAATAATAGATAAATTTGTTAGTCTTTGAATCAGAAGACAGGGCTCCACACGTGATCTATAACTTCCTGGGAACAGCCCCTTTAGATTTCTAACCAAGACTTTGGAACAATCAAAGAAACTGGTTTAAGCAAACCCTTCCTAAATGTTACACTGTGCCCAGTTCAGGCTTGGACAGGGCTTCAAAAGTGAAGGTAGTATGGAAGCATAAACAAACAGGCAGTGGACTTGATCAATAAAACTCATAACTACATCCCTCACTATCAAGTCTCAGAACTTTGACTTGTGCTCTCAGCGAGCACATGCACAAGGCTGCCCAACTGGCATGAATCCATGGGCACTGACAAAACTCCCACAAAGCATTACCGTTGCTCCAGCTTGTTGTCATCTGAAGACCCATGCAGATTTCTTTGCTAACTGTAAAGAAAAAAGGTTCTTTCCTATCAATATTTGTTCAGGGCTGGCCAACTGTGCACAGTTTCAACTGTTCTTTTTCATTTGCAATGGGCCTTGTTTACAGACCGTTGCTGCATGATAAGAAGTGGCCTAATCCATCTGTTTGCAGCACATAAATAATTCCACCTCATATACAAATGGTCTGTGATACTATATTCTGAGGACTCCACGCACACAGATTTGCATGAGCAACTGCTCATCAGTCAAGCAAATAAAAATAATTTAGACTGTGATCAGTGATGAAATTGGGCAGCAATTGTTCTAGCCTCACCCAGCTGCATTCTCAGCAACAAACACAGTGGCACAACATAAAATCAAAATTAATTGACAAAGAGTTCATTAGGAAATCACAGATTTTGTCAGTGGGTGACGGGGCCACGGCTGATATTTTTTAAACACTCTTCTATCCCTACAGGATGCACGCAGTCTTGTTGTTTCTGGCAGCAGTTTCCCTAAAATGTTCATTTGGTATAATCACATTACTAGCTTAGTGTTCACACAGCATTTTCAGCTTGCCTGCCTTTCGCTGGTTAAATACTTCTCCGCCAACTGCTCTGCGTGTTGTTAGATTCCATTGCAATGTAACAATTCAAGATCCAAAAAAATCTGTCAATTCAAGATTTGAAAAATTTGTCAAATTCCTCCCAGCCAATTAAAAAAGATGGGAGAAGGGTCATCAAGAAGTTCCAAGTGGCAACTGCTCCAATGATTCTGAGGTAGGAAGTGAAACTGACAAGAATCTTACTATTTTTACTGTTTCTGGAGCCTTCCTAATAGCAGGCGTGAAGCTGACAAAGTCTTGTTAATTTCACAAGATTGCTTTTTGGCAAAGCTCTGAGCAGCAGGAAAAACACTGAAGGATTTTTTGCCTCAGGAAGACCACATGCATTGGGTCATATCTGGAAGGTTTTCTTTATCATCATATGGGCAAAAAGCTTTATAAATAATAATCATCACCCAATTAAGTTCTGCAGGACGGATGACTTAGCTCCTTCACTCTTTAAGGAGAAACAGAGGTTTTTCCCTAGCCCTGAAAAGGAGTACACTCAGATTGAAATGAAGAAGGGGGAAAGGAAGGGTTTCTGAAATTCCATGATGAGAATATTCTACTAGGATGGAATTCAGCTCTTTAACTGCTGCTGCAGCTTATCTTCCACAGCCATGAAGCAATCATTTCCAATCCACCTCCATCTGGGTACACCAGGAGAACAGTGAAAGATTTTAGATGCAATCACAGAAGCTGAAATAGGAAGTTCACTGATTAAGGTATAAAGAAAGCAAGGAGCCTTGTGGCACACGAAGACTAACAGATTTATTTATTGCATGACCTTTTGTGGGAGAAAATCCCACTTTGCCAGATGCTTTCATTTTCTCCCACAAAAGCTCATGCAATAAATAAATCTGTCAGTCTTTAAGTGCCACAAGACTCCCTGCTTTTTTTTTTTTGCTTTACTAGACTAACAGGGCTGGCCCTTCGAAACTGATTAAGGTATGAAGCTATCAGAGCCAGAATCCAAAGGCAACCCTGACAGGTGAAGCATTCAAAGCCAAATCCCCAAGCTTTCACATGAGGTGGGCATCACTCCATCCCATGGGAAATCTGTGGCCCTCAATGCCTTGGGGGTCTCACCTGGGATACGACCCCCAGATTGCCAATATTCAACACAGGCTCCAAGGTCTAGTGTAAGGGTTTACATAGGAGGAATGAATGGGAATAGGGTCCTGGCATCTCCTCCCTGGCATCTGATGCTACCCTGAGGATGCAGAGAAAGTGCTGTTTCCTAAGATCAGGGAATTTCCACTGTCTGCAGCGGGGGTTGGGCAAGAACCAGCGAGGGCGAAGGCTAGCCGCACAAGAGCTGGTTCCCACATAAGGACGGGAAAGGGGGCAAGAGGATTCCTGAGAACGGAGAACTCAAAAACACAGGGTCTCCCAGGATCTCACTGTGCAGCTGGCCCCTCACAGAGAGGATGGCAAGAAGATGGTGACCCCAGTGCGACACAAGGGGGCCTGCTGGGTTGTTTTCTCACCATGCAGTTACCCTTTTTCCCTAGCAGGATCTCCCTCTCCCAAGGAGCTAGGCAGGCTCTTTCCTGGGGCTTGGGGTGTCAGAGCCCTGAGGGGACGAGGAAAACCACTGGGGTCACCTCACCACGCGCAGGTGGGCAGCGAGCAGAGTCGTGGGCGTCCCGGGGAAGGGATACCCCCGGGGTGCAGGTATGCAGAGGGAAGGGCTGGGGGTGTCAGGGAAGGCTGGGTCAGGGGAAGGAAAAGGGGCTGATCCCAGGGGATGGAGGATGTGCAGGTCCCCCTCACTGGGTGACTGCCCCCCCCCAAGGGGCACGTAGCATTTTAAGATGCAGGATGAGACCTGCCTGGGGAAGGGGGCTCCTCAGGCAGAAATGCCCCAATCCCAACAGCGGGGTCGCCCCACGCCCACCCCCGGGGGGGAGCAGGGCCGGAGCCCAAGGAGGAGGGGGGGGAGCCCCGGGCACCCCACAGGGCGGCGCCCGGTCCCCTGGCTTGGGGACGCCGGGGACGGCCAGGGCCCCGATCCCGGGCCCCACTCACCGTGTGGTTGGCTCCCCACATGAGGACGCTGAGCAGCGGCTCCGAGGCCCGGAAAAGCTTCACCTTCTGGCACACGAAATGCTTCTTCTTGGTCTTGGTCTTGCTGGCGCTGAGCGCGGCCCCCAGAGCCGCCCCGACGCCGCCCGCCGACGAGCCCCCCGCGCAGTTCGAGGCCATGGCGGATCCGCCCCCCCCCCTCCACCCCTAGCAGCGCCTCCGCATGGTTCCGCCCCGGCCCGTTACACTAGACCCCCCCGCCGCTACCCCGGACAGTGGTACCGCCCGAGCCGCTTCACCCTCCGCCCGACAGCTCGACCCGGCCTGTTCGCGCCTCCCTCTCCCCCACAATGGTTCCGTCCGCCCGCTAGCTGCTGCCCCCCTGCGGCTCCGTCCCGTCCCGTCCCTGCGGTGGTTCACTCCGGCGCTAAGCTGCTGCCGCTATAGCCGGTCCAGCCCGCTCCCCAGCTCCCGCACTGAGGAGGAGCCAAGATGGCGGAGGCCTGACGGAGAGAGGAGTGGGATGTACCATTCCCACACTGGAAAGGGGTACTGAAGACAGGGGGGTGAGGAGGGGAGCCACTGCCGAGTCCGGGGCTCGTCCTTGTCGAGGTCGCCTAGGAAATGGTGTAAAAACAAGAATATGCTAGGATGATGGGGGGAGGGCGAGACTGCACGAGGTAGAGAAGAGAGACGGAGAAAAAACTTCCCTCCTTTCTCCCCAGGGATGGTCTCACCCAGTTTGAGTGACGTATTGCGTCAGGCCCCGCTCCGCCCGCCTGTAGCCAATAAGCAGCAAGGCGCCTGGAATTATGAATGGTCTGGTACCTACGTCACACACACGCTTAAAGGACCCGCGACAGGGACACAAAGGCACATGGGGGGTGCAAATGGGGTGCTGCTTGGCAGCTTCCTGCAGCCCCGTCGGCCACGTGGGACAAAGGGAGACGTGCTGGGGTTCCCCCAGCTCCTGTTCCGCGATCTCTGCGTGCGTGAGGGAGGAGGGAGAGAGCTGGGAGCTGCAGCTCAGCTTCCACCCCAGCATACACAGAGAGGAGCCTTATTCCAGTGAGGTAACCTTGTTAGTCTAGTCCAGCAAGGAAAAGGGGGGAAAAAAAAGAGAGAGAGAGGAGGATTCTGCTGGCACTTTTAAAGACTAACAAATTTATGGCACGAGCTTTTGTGGAAGATGAGGTTCATCCCATGACTTACACTTCTCTGCATTTATTTTTCTCCTTTTCTGTAAGTTCCTCATCTTCCAGCGCCGGATAAAATTGATTTTCTCCCTTGAAAGCTCATGCAATAAATGTTTGTTTGTTGTCTTTAAAAGTGCCCCAGGACTCCTTGTTTGTTTTGCTGCAGTAGACTAACATGGCTACCCCCTTGGAACCTGTTAGTCTAGTTCAGCAAAACAAATAAGGAGTCCTGTGGCACTTTAAAGACTAATAAATTTATCACATGAGCTTTCATGGGAGAAGATCCCACTTTGTCAGCCACTTGAAGATGAAGTAAAGGAACCTGGCACTTTCGCCATGGAGAAGTTTTCTTTTTTCCCCACCCCCCTGCCATCCAAAGACAACATAAAGATATGGCCCCCAAGGCACAGGTGCAAAATACTCTTGTCTTTTCCAGAAAGAGACAGAGGTGGGCCTAGATTTTCTCTTAGGACCAGATGCAGTGCTAAAACTAGCAAGAGGGACACATTTCTACTTTAATCTAGGTATAATTATTCAGTGGTTGATTTACTGCCTTACTTGGGTATCGGTAATAAGGTTGCTGACTAGTCATTGAGCATAAATCTGATCAATGCTTGAGGGGATCCAGGGTGTTTTGATATAGTCTTTTCCAGTTACTGCGGTGCTAGCAATTCTAATACTTTCTTTAGAATTAGAGCAGTGGCTTTAATTTACTGGTTCTCAACCCATAACCCCATCAGCACATGGCTGTATCCCCTATAGCATCCTCTAATAAACCATACAAGTAATACATCTAGTGTGTGGATAGAGTCCATCTACCACCACAGAATGGCAAATAGGATGAGAACTGCTATTCCATTAAATGTGGCATGTAACTTATTTCAATCAGCCTCTTTTTAAAAAAAAAAAAAAAAAATCCAGTGGCAAACCAAGAATATGTGGTGCCCAGGAGCCAAGTCACATTTTCCTCGCTCCCCACCTCATGCCCCATCTCCCCTGCCCTGTGCAGCCCCTCCTCACACAGGGGTGGAAGGGTACCAGTAACTGGGACCCCTCCTGCTCTATGTGGAGTTGGGGATACAGAGGGCCAGTGAGTGCACAAGCCATCCGAGGGAGGCAAATATGACAGCCCTCAGGTGCCAGACAGCCTCTGCTGGGCTGCAGGGGGCACCTGGCTAGCCCCACACCAGGGCTGGACTGGAGGGATCCTAGGCTAGGGTTCCTGCTTTTGGGGTGCCTAGCCCCATCCCCACCTTCCAACTGCACAAGCCAGAGATGGCAAGGTGGCCACACTTGTGGCCCCTGGCATGGGGTGGGTGGAACCAGAGGCCACAGCACCCTCCCTCCCGTGCCAACATGAAGGAGCATTCTTGGCTGCCCCACCTACCCCTGGCCAGCTGTCCCTCCACAGGGGGCAGAGAGCAACTGGCACAGGGCTTCTGCTTTCGGAGGTAGGCCCACCCAGTGGAGTTCAGGTGGCCCCTGCTCCCACCCACTGAACAGAGGCCACCTTGCCCCCAGGCCCTGAAGAGGGCCTATTCAGCACTGGGTGGCTGGGATGAAGTGGCCTGAACTCCACTAAGTGGACCTCCTACAGGGCCCCACCCCTAAAAGCAGCAGCCCTGTGCTGGCCCACTCTCTACCCCCTGGGAAGGGGCAGCCAGCCAGGGCAGGCAGAACAACAGGAATGCTGCTCCGTGTTGACAGTGGAAGGAGGCATCGCAGACTCCGGCCCTGGCCCCATCCCCCTGCGCCAGGGGCCGTGGCGTGGCCAGCCTGCCACCTCTAGCTCATGGAGTGGGAGGGAGGGGGCAGCGCCAGCAACAATGTCCCAAAAGCAGACGGCCTGGGCCAGGACCCCTCCAATCCAGCCCTGGTGTGGAGACAGCCAGGCACCCCTCTGCAGCCCAGCATCTGGGGGCCTGGCTCTCTCCTGGCCCCTGGGTCCATACACCAACAGATCCAGGCACTTACCTGTCAGTAAGCTTAAGTTCAGTACCAGGCAAATTGGTTGAAACGATAGTAAAAAGCAGAATTAATCAGATACAGGAATGAATATGATTTATTGGGGATAAAGTCAACATGGTTTTTGTAAAGGCAAATCATGCCTCAGGAGTCTACTAGCATTCTTTGGGTGGGTCAACGAGCATGTGCACTAGGATGATTCAGTGGCTATAATGTGCTTAGATTTTCAAAAAGCCTTTGACAAGATCCCTTACCAAAGGCTTTTAAGAAAAGTAAAATTGTCATTGGATAAGAGCAATGATCCTCTCTTGCATCAGTAACTGGTTAAGATAGGAAACAAAGATAGCAATAAAATTACTTTTCAGGATGCAAAGTAGTAAATGGTGGTATCCCCCAAGGTTCTGTACTCTGAGCCATCCCTGGAGGGGTGGGGCCAGGGCCAATTGGGCAAGGGGCTAGAGGTCACCCTCCCTGCATTTCACGCAGCATTCCATGCCCTCCCCTCCTCTTCTGGCCGGTCCAGCCCAGAAGGCTGGGTAGGCCGGCATGTGGCCTCTGCTCTACAAGGCCTGGGGCCGGACGGACTTTGCCAGCACCACCTCCAGGCCCTGCAGATCCAGGGCCACAGGCCCACCCATTCCACCCTGCCCCCTGGGCCAGACAAACCAGCTGTGGATGGGACAGACATGGAATGCTGCACAGAGCAGCATAGGGAAAGGCAGCCTCAAGTCCATGGTCCCCCTCTCAGCATTGAACAGACCCTAGAGACAGCAGGGTGCAGCACAGGGACCACCAAAGTGAGGAGCCTGGGGCAGTTGCCCCCCCCCACACTCCTGGGAAGCCCCTCATTGTACTGGGACCAGTACTGGTCAACATATTCATAAATGATACAGAAAAAGGGGTAAACAGAGAGGTGGCAAATTTGGTGGATATCAAAAACTCAAGATAATTAAATCCAAAGCTGACTGCAGAGTTACAGAGGATCTCACATAACAGACTATCTGGACAACAAAACAGCAGATGAAATTTAATACTGATAAATGCAAAATAATGCATGTTGGAAAACATAATCCCAACTATACATATAAAACAATGGGGTCAGAGAGCTATTAGCACTCAAGAAAGAGCTCTGGGAGTCATTGTGGATAGGTCTATGAAAACAGCCACTTCAGCACCAGTCAAAAAGCTAGCAGAATGTTGGCAATCATTAGGAAAGGGATAGATGATAAAACAGAAAATGCCATATTGCCTTCTTATATATTCATGGTACACCCCCATATTGATTACTGAATGCAGGTCTGGTCACTCCACCTCTAAAAAATGTCTTGGAATTGGAAAAGATATAGTAAAGGACAACTAACATGATTAAAGGTATGGAAAAGCTCCCATGTGAGAAGAAATTAATAAGGCTGCAACTTTTCAACTTGGGAAAAGAGACGTCTAAGGGAGGCATGAAAGATATTTATAAAATCATGAGTAGTGTGGAGGAAGTTGAAATGAATAGACAGCAGGTTTAAAACAAAAGGAATAATTTCTTCACACAATGCACACCTTGTGGAACTCCTTGCCAAAGGATGTAAAGGCCAAGACTACAAAGGGGTTTAAAAAAAAATTAGATAAATTCATGGAGGTACCATAAGTCACTATTAGACAGAAATTGCTATTTGTCAGAATAAGGAAGTGAGCAACAGAAGGGATCACTTGATGATCACCTGTTCTAGTCATTCCCTTTGAAGCACCTGGTACTGGCCACTGTTGAAGGAGAGGACACTGAGATGGATGCACCATTAGTCTGACACAATATTGCTGTTCTTATGTTGTTTCTGTGATGAAAGTGGTTATGAACCATGAGATTGATCACAGCTATGAAACAGGCCACACAACATTTAATAGAACCCAGTGGTGTAATACAACAAGGATGAAAGATTCACGTTAATGTACAAAGGTAGGCATAAAAAATACTGTGTTTTAGGTATAATTTTAAAAATTGCTTAAAGTAAATGGGTTCAGCTGACTCCCATTCACACTAATTACAGAATTACCCACTAGTAAGCTACTACAGAGCAATGATCATCTGTTAAAGGAAAAGATTTTCTACAATGTGATCAATTTAAAGAAAGTACTTAAATCAGCTTTGCAAAACTGTCAGGCAACTTTGCTCTCTCAGGTACAAAGTATATATGCCTGACCTCTCATAAAATGGAGAAAACCCCTAATTAACTTACTCTCACATTCTCACCCCTGGCCTCCAAATACTCGGGGCAACTCCTACTGTTTTCTGCAAGTGAGCAAACAATCCTGTAACTCAGCCTTGCAAAGCTTTTTTGCCTGCTTATCAGTAGGCATTTTTGAATGTAAAATACTCGTTTTCTTCATAATGGCAGGAAGAGACATTTTATGATGGTTTTCCAAGGCTGCTGTAACCTACTCCCTCAATTGCTAATTGGCCATAGATGAAGAATTGACAGTGCTCTTTGCAATTAGAATCTGACTCATTTCCAAAAAAGGAGAGTTAGATGTTTAAAAAACTAGCACTTAAAAAAAAAATCTAGTCAGATGTACAAATCTGTACTTATGTACATTACTTTGTGTATATGTACAAAATCCCAGAGAAATATTTTATTCTATCATTTGCATCTTATTTGAGTTTTGTTTCAGTTCATTTTTCTTTTCACTCAAGGCTCCACCTTGCTGACACAATATCATTCAAACTGATGAGCAATTCAGCTATTTTATAGATATTTCACAGATTAGGTATGGCTGAAACTAACTCCATATATCCTTCTTGCCTATACCCAAATGATCTAGTTAAGTCTGTCTCTGGTGTAACTTCACAGAAGTCAATAGAGTTACTTCACAGATGAATTTGTTCCCAAGACTGATTCTACAGTACTGATAAAACACCTTCTTCCTTGGGTATAAAAAGAGGTCAACTTGCACAATTAATCTGGTAATTAGTTACCAGGAATTTGTGTCTGATAACAGCAGCATTAAAAATGGATGCTGGTTTAGGTGGACAACAGGAAGCAGGATCTGGCAAAATTTTAAAAATAGAATATAATGGTGGAAAGTGACTCCAGCAAACATCTTGTTGCAATTCAGTACTCTAGATATAAATGCATTCACAAAGCTAGAAGGCCAAGGAACTCTGCTCATCTACAGAAGTCCAGCTCCTGTTCACAAAGTATCCTTGCAAGAGCCTTTCTTTGTTTTGAAGAAGCCTAGTCAGCCAGCACATCAGCAGGAAGTGACCAAGTTTCATCTTTGCATAAAGTTCTTTTCCAGGGCAGCTGGTGTTCTCTGGATGGAGTGGATGTTACGCTTGAGCCGATCCTCTACAGAGGAAGTGGATGCACTTTCCAGTTTTATGTGGCTGCAGGAGAAGTGAATGAGAAAGAAAGTCTTTTCAAATTTTACTCTTTCCAGGAAAGCTTCATTGTACCTTGACTCTTATGCATGAACTAGATTAGGAAACAGGCTGCTGCTTCCTAGTACAGTCTGCATTAAAAAGTTGAATGACAACAGTTCAGCCTGTGATAGAATATCATATATGCAGAGGCAGCGTTTCTCTGTACAAGATTTTAAAAGGTTCCCAATTACACCTCAACCTTCCAAACAGAACTGTTAATTACAAATGCATTTGCCACAGGGGATTCAGCAGCTTTCTGAGAAGCATACAAGAGGGAAAAGCAATCCATCCCCAAAACCAGGACAGTGCTCCTCTGGGAACTTGAATACCACACCTCATGCTGTAAACTGCAATGTTAGCTACAGACAAGAAGATGAGAAAATTGTGATCACTGATGTATCCCTTTAAGATGCAAACCCCACATTATTAAACATCCTATGCCCCTTCTGCTCTAGAGGCTAGAACAGCCTTCAGCGTAGTTCACAGTTTATAAGGGCTCTGAGCTGCAGCATGATGCACTGTGGTCCTACCCCTTACGCTACTCCTGAAACAGCCCCTCTGCCCAGGTTTAAGAGGTGGCCCTCAGAAAACACCTGTACAGCTGCCTTCCTCAGATTCCACACTGGGAGAATCTTTCTCTAGCCCGATCTGGGGATTTTCAAACCCCTTTACAATGCTCTCTTACCCAGCATAAAAGGCCTGGAGCAGGATCTCATCCCTTGTGTTTACAGACGCCTTTCTCCCATAACACCCCTTACCCCCATGGTCTGTTATTTCTTGATCTAGTTCAGGGCCCAATCACCAGAACCAGCTTAAGGGGCAAGCCAAGGAGGTACCAATATGGGGTGCCAAAGTTTAGGGGCACTGGCAGCAGCCTGGCCGGTTGGTCAGCCCTGGAGGAAGGTGGGGCTGACTGCTGAGCAAGGTGCAGCTGCTGGTTCAGCTTTGGGTCCTCCCACCTGCCCCTCAACCCCACCTGCCAGGCTGCTGCCTGCCTGCATTGCTTCAGGGGACGGAGTAAGAATGGGGGAGCTCAAGCTGTGGACTGGCTCGCCCCACCCCTGAGGGCGGATCAACAGGGCCAGGGGCGGGAGCTCAGAGCTCAGCCTCAGGCTGGCCCACCCTGCTCCCCTTCCCAGTGCTGGGCTGCTGGCAGGAGGGACACAAAAGCAAAAGTTGGCTCAGGGTGCCACAACCCCTTGAGTTGGCCCTGCCAATCAAACAAGAATTTGCCAGATCAGGCACTGATATTATATTTTCTGGGAAGAGACTTTATTTGCTTGCAGAACACGATGACTTCTGCAGTGCTCCACAAATAACTTGCACTGAATGACTACATAGCCAGGAAAGTACTGACCACTCTTTTTTTGGAGAAATAAGTTTAAAAAAGCAAACGAACAACAACAACAACAACAAAATTTAAGCCTCTTTTGTTCTACTGTACAACATGGAATCAGTCAGTAGAGATGAAGAAGCTCCATTAGGTTCTACCTAGTGGCATCCTGTAGCCAGTGCCAGATTGTTCTCTGGTGTCTTTGCTAGCCTAATTTGAAATGTCTCACTTGCTGGGGCACCCCTCCCATGCCCTTGAGACACTATTCCCCTGCATGTAACTCATCTAGACGAATGGTCTAACAGGACACTCACTGTAGGAATTTCCCATCTCGGGACTTGAGCTTTTCCAATTCTCGTTCCATCTCCTCCTCCTGTCGGTGTCTCCTGACATTGTTTGCTCTCTCTTCTTCCCGCCACTTGGCATTTTCCAACATTTCTTTACGCTTACGTTCTAGCTCCTCTGCAGAGATCTTTCTATTCACAGAGGCAGAAGCAGCACTGTTAAAAAGGATAACTGTCCCCGTGCCCCTCTATCCCAGTTATTCATAGCAAGAACATGCCCCAGTACATTATTGAGCACAGCAATCCCACAGGAAAACTTCCTTTTTTGCCAACGTCCTGAAGTCTGAAAATACTTGAAGGTAACTTGTTCCTTGAGAGACAGAGGTAGGCAACAGTCATCCATCTCTTGGATGTTTTCTACAAGAGTTGTTTTTTTGGCCTTCAAATTCTTGGCTTTTCTGACACAGCTTTCTTTTGGACCTTGATTCAGCAAAGTACGTAAACATATGTTTACGTACTTTGCTGAACTGCGTCCCTAGCAGGAATGTCTTGTGCATTTTGATCTTTAGTGTTCTCCTTTCCTCCATGACTGAATGAGACCTGAGATTTTTTTTTACAAGGCTGGTAAGATGACACCAACAGGGGCATCACATTATCCTTACAATCTTGATATTTAATGCTTGTAGCTACCAATCTGTGGAATTAAAATGACAACTTAAAGTTTCCCCCATAGGGTGGTGCATGGCAGATAAATAACTGGTAGCCAAGACGAGAACAAGCATTGCAATGGGAAGCAGTATGAGGTGTTAAAATACAACAAACTCACAAGTATCAAGCACTGCTGGGACAGTTCATCTGCCTTGCTGGACCTCTGGTCTATTCTAGTTAATACAGTTATGGTCTTGCATTACTTACCCCCTATTATTTTAGGATCAGCAAGGGCAGCTTCCTTATGAAGTTGCCAAATGCACAATATTTTGCCTACCTAGTATACCCTGAGGCATGTTGTCGCCGGTATCCTCTTTTAGGGGATGGGCTCCTAGCTCTTTCTTTTTCCTTCCCGTCCACCTTGGTGCTGAGCCTGTAACCCAGGAAAGAACAATTTTAATAACAGATGCCCCTAATATCATAATCTCTTGCTGTATCAACTAGATATCTAACATACTGCAAAGACTATGGCTGGTGTTTTGAAATAAATCTTCAATGGAATGGATGGGTTTTTTTTAAATACATTTTTTAAGCTTTTGCACCAGCCAGAAATAAATTAGCATCCTAGGTTTAGCAAAACTTACTGATTACAGAAGTAAAGATTCATAATAGAGTCAGAAATAGTCACAACAATAATCACTTCATATTCCATTCTTCAGAACATCTGGCAGTACCAAATATTTTGCTAAGTCAGTGGCACAACATTCATATTAGCAACTCTGATATATATATATATATATATATATATATATATATAAAAATTACATTGATTGACTTTTTAATAGTTATTTTTTTATTTATTTTTTTTTTTTTTAAACAAAGAGCCCCTAAAATGACTATAGTTGAAAGAGACTCGAGAAAAAAAAATGTTCTCTAGTTATTTATTTTCTGCATTGGACTGCACTTTGAGTATTCTCACTTTTAGTTTTTCCCCAAAGAGCTGCTTTTCCCTTTTGCTTGTTTGTATAGGTCATTTTTATCCACAGAAACAGAAGGAAAAAAACCCCAGTTTTAAAGAATACAAAAATGTGATTATAAAAACCAAACAAACTGGCAAGGAGTCTGGGAGTGGAAATTCTTTTGTAAAAAACTGACTAAATTTCAAATAGTCAGTGTCCCTTTAAAAATTTATTTTAGGGTTTTGTACTGCCACCCATCACCTGAGCCCCTTCCATGTAAAAGCAAGAGCAAAGTCTCTAGTGGATTGCATGGAGTCTCTAGCACTTCTTCCTTTATGGGGCCACAAATCTGGTTTGGGTAGGAATTAAAGATTTTTTAAACTTCCTCCTTTTTGGGAGGAAGTTTAGTGGTTTGGAAGTAGAAGGAAGTGTTGTGAGACTATTAGAAAAAACATTCTACCATAAAAATGATACATTTAACAATTTCTCTCTGTAAATTTTAATTCATGATGGATCTCTTCCAACTCCCTACCGCTTGTTCATTTTTGGGATAGAGCGAATTCAAGGTTTATGATAATTTATTAAATAAAACCAAACCCTTTGTGCCTTGGGAAATCTCTAGAATAGCCAAAAGGTCAGCCCCTTGAACAAATAACACAAAAAAACCAAGGAGTCGTTTGGCACTTAAAGACTAACAGATTTATTTTTCGCATGAGCTTTCATGGGAGTTGTGAAAAATAAATCTGTTAGTCTTTAAGTGCCACACGGCTCCCCTCCCCCGCCCTTTTTTTTTTTTCTTTTTCTGCTGGACTAGACTAACACAGCTATCCCTTTGAAAGAACACAAAGCCAAGTATCTATAGTTTCACCTGCTTTAATTTCAAGTCATGGGGATAACATGATGTGAGAAATTAGCATTGCAGAAATGTTGGGAAATAGTTACAAGTAGGCTGATGGGGCAACAGGAGAAAATTTGCTGTTGTGCACTAAACTGATTTCTGAGAATTCCTTCCCCGAGAGAAGTCAGACATGTCCTTTATTTTAACCAGTTTCAAAGTTAAGATTTCACACTCACTGTTTACTGTGCCAAGGAGGAGATCTTGACCTCCTGTGTCCAGACTTTTCTTCCCCTGAACTCTTCTTACCAGTGTGTCTCTTAGGGGACCGGGATTGGCTTTTTGACCTAGAGCGGTCCCTGTGTTTGTGGCCTGCCCTTTCCTGGCCATCAGCTGGAGAGCACTGAGGCCTGTGATTGTGGTCAGGGTCTCTGATCTAGAATAGAAAGAGAGTGTCCCTCACTAGAGAGCAATTGAAAGCACAACAGGCATGAAAGTCCATGTGTGGAGCTAGTTAGGCAAAAAGAACTAGGCTAGGCAAAGTGTGTGCATGTGTATGGGAAAGAAGTTAAAAGCATCGCATAGATCTCTTCCTCCTACATCACCACCCCACAACAAGAACATCTTGCTATCCACTGTAGATATTTAGATGTATTAAACATACATTTCCGTAAGACTTTGCATCCTAAAGCACTAACTAGTACATACAGAGCTCCAGAACTGTAGCCACTTCTGATGTGGAGTGCAGCAGCTCACCAGAACAGTCTGGGAGTAAGAATGCTTGGCCAAAAAAGCTAGGGCAAATCCTTGCTCTCTTGAAAAGCTCCACCAGATATTTACCAGCCACACAGGACACAAAAGAAACTGGTTTATAAGGCCTTTTCTGAAAGACAAGGGATGAAATCCTGGATCCAGTGAAGTTGATGGGAGCTTTATCCTTTTCTTCAATGGAGCCGGTATTTCACCCATGCTGCTTAAATAGCATAAAGTCAGACAAACATAAAACCTGAGGCACAATTAACTGAATTGAACATGACGTATCCACCTTGGAAATACAAAATCTTTGCTGAGACTTGAACCTCTGGTCTCCATGGATGCCTACCCATTAAACTACCTCCTTCTCACAATCCTCTTCCAGAGCCTAACACCACTACACAATCTCTGGAGCCATTCTTTCCGAACAGCTACAAAGGCATACTCTACTGATAGTGAGATGGAAGGAGCCCACACGCCTACCTGTAAGCCATACCCTGGGACTTTGGGATGAACTAATTCCCAAGAATTTTCCATCTTCTTGGACCTAAGGGGAAAAATGAAAGTACTGTCTTTGGAATGGAAAAACTTGAGAATACACCATCTCTTTCTATCCACTGTAGCCATTAAACATTTGTTCTTACTTAAGGAAATAAAAAAATAATAAGAATAAAATCCAGTCCCCTCTATCATGTTGGCTGTTTGTATACCATCCCCCCAAATCATCAGGTTTAATTAAAGGTAACATGACATCACAACATGATCAGAGTGGTTTATAAAAGCAGAGTAAGACATTCTTAAATTATGAGCTCTCTGGAACAGAGAAAGAGAAGGCAAATGAAAAACTCAGAATGTTGGTCAGGGATGGGAGGGTCAATTGTGCAGAGAAGGGAAATGAAAAATAGAGGATTCACAAAAATGGGACGTAAAAAGAAATTTGAAGGAGAGAGGATGACTGATGAATGAGAAGGAAATCATTTCAAATGTAGAGACAGCAATGGGAGCAACAGTTAAATAAAGTGATAAAACAAGAGAACTGGAAAAGTATAGGAAATGAGAGCAGAGCTGTAGGTGGTGACAAAAGTATACAGGACCTTTAGGTCAAGGCTAAAGAGCCTGGAAGGGATATAGCAAAATGGCGATATTGCAGAGCAGGGATTCAAAGGACAGGGGTTATGAGAGCAGAATGCTGGGTGAGGAAGGCTTCAGCAGTATTTTGGATAGCAATTTGCATGTCATGCTACCAATGATCTTTATAATTATTGCCACCTGGTGCTTGAATAGCAAAAGGAAGAAAAACTAAAATATCCCAACTACTGCTAAAACAAGCTCTGGCGCAATAAGGATTAGGTTGCTGTTTAAGTTCAGCTCTGCCCAAATCTGCATGTGTATGGAGCCAGCAGGAGCACACCAAGCACCTTAGAAACCTAAGAGTTACAGAATGAACTCTGTTCCCTTTTGTATTGCATGCAAACCAAAAAAGCGTGGTAAAAGGGTTTTTTTTAATAAAAAAAAAAAATACAGCCCCCAAACATACTTCACTCCGCTTTGCTCACTGTCACTGCTGGTGTTTTCACTGCTAGAACTTTGATGTCTGCGTTTCTTGTGTTTCTTTTTCTTCTCCTTCTTCTTCCTCTTCTCCTTTTTTCCCAGACTGCTCTGTAACTGTAAACCAAAAATCCAAATTCAATACCGATCATTGTTGCTCACACACTCAGAGAGTCAACATCACGTGATGCTACACAGAGAAGATTTTGTAGGGAAAGGGTCTCAAGGCAACATACGCTATGCAAAATCTCTGATGAAAAAGGACAAGGGTGTCTTATTATGCCAGGGTGGATGAAACTAGCTCACAGCTAGATGCCAGCAATTTTACTTTTGGTTGCCGGAGGGTGCTCCTCCATTAAACTTCTGCAGCGGAGCTAGGCAACAGGCTACTAAAACTGGTGTCATTGCAACCAGAAACTTTGATTTGTGAGGCCTGTATTACAGAGCCTAAGTGAGTCCTAGTTACTGTCCATATGACTTGGCACAGCTGATCTGTGACAAGAAAAATGAAAATGAAAATAATTTGTTACAATAATGTAACAAATAAGTGAAAGGGGAAAGAATAACATGGCCTGTGGTTTTTTTTAAATACTTGCTGAGACTTCCTACATGAAAGAGCTTATATTGTTCTTACCCAAAAGGATGCAGGGAATAAAAATAAATTCCTTTCTCTAAAGAGTGTTTATTCTGGACCCCAATTCTGCTCTGCCCCAATTCAATGCAAATTCTGTTTCTGATTTATGTTGAAGAACACATACCAGTTCTTTGATTTTCTTCATTTTTACAGGATTATTCAAAACTTCTCTTTTTTTCTCTTCTTCTCTTTTCCTAAAGAAAATATGCGACATTGGTGTTTTCAAACAATATTAATAACATCAAAGATGACATTTATTCAAAGCACAAATCAAAATCCCAATTCTGCAAACACTTATTCATGTACATAGTATTACAAGTTATCTCACTAAAATGAATGGTGCTAATCAAGGCAGTAAAGTTAAGCATGTGTGTACTGGGAGGTCTAGGGCTTAAGAACAAACTGTACAAGTGCGACTATACAGCTTCAGTTGTAGGATCAGGGCCTTTGATTTTCTCCTGCTTGAAATGCTAAATAGCAAGGTCAATCAAGAAACTGTTTTATTTCCCTTTGTTGATTGGCTCCATGGTTCCATCAACTCTTGTCTAAGCAGAGCTGACTGGCCCTGATGCCATCCATCCTGGCTGAGGCATTGGCTGATACCTCAGCCAAAAGCTATATATACGTAATGCAACAGGACAGTTGCACAGCCTTCCTCATGTGAAGTAAAATTACTTTTAGATCCCCAGAGTAATCAGGTTACAACCTGCACCATGAGTTACAGCATACTTTGACAAGCAGAACTAGGATTATTGGTCATAAAATTATCCAGTCTCCTTTAAAATCCAGCTGCAGAATTTAATTCTATGCTACTCTGATCCAATCATTTACACCAGAGCCAGATATAAAATTTCAGGCTTGTAGAAAGCTATTGTTCCTATCGATGTGTTTAGAATTTATACTCTCTTATTGGAGAGCATCAACAACTGACAAATCCCACATACATTGGACTAGAACATGGGCAGTCAGGTGCACTTCAGATCCCAATCCTGCAAACACTTTAAGTCTACAAGTAACTTTTCGTACGCAGATGGTCTCACAGACATCAGTGGGACCATTCAGAAGTGCAAAATTATTCACATACTAAAGTGTTTGCAAGATCTGGCTCTTATCCTGGAAAGCAAATGAGTTAATATTTTCAAGCTTGCAATAGACAACAAAAAAGAAGCTTGGTGTATGGGTGTTGTCCTATTTCCACCACAACAAGAGTGTATGTCAGAGCTAGATTATTAATAGTGTAACATTTAGGAAACAAAGAACCAAAAAGAAATGCTAGATAATCTTCAGTTTTCAGGAAAACGTTAAGCAAATTTCTAGCTTGCTCATATCCTCTTGCTGAACAGAACACGGGGGGGGGGGGGGAAGAAAAAAGACTCCAAATCACAACATGCAACATCTGAGTCAGCAGAGATATCCAAGCAGCTGCAGGCTATTCAGAACAAATTTTTGGTATTGCATATGCACCAAAAGGTATCAGCCAGGTCCCTATTGCACTGTACAGACTATATAGCAACAACAGTCCCTGCCTCAATGAGTTTCCAGTCAGAAAAACAAGACACACTAGGTGAATGAAAGAAACAAGTGGACAGTGGTTGGGGAGGTAGGAGGTGACAAAGAGAATGTAACTCTTAGGAAAGACAAGCAATATACAGTTTTGGCCAATCAGCAGCAGCGATCACAATTCACTGCCTACCTAGCTTAATCATTCCTGTCAATTCCACATTTAGTACCTTATCATGAAAAGTGGATCCTCCCGAATTTTGCTCGCCAGGTCTAGGACAGAATTGGCACCTGTGGGGGCAAAAATGGAGCCTGGGAGAAGTCCTGTCTCAGTGGAACAACCTGCCTCTTTGTCTTCCATCTTCTCAAAGACATATTTGTCCACAGGGCGGCCCATCAGATATTCTTCTCTGTTCACCATGCCCCCAGGACCTTGGTACATCCAGTCCAACTTCTCTTCTTTTTTCCTGTTTCAAACAAAAACTCCATGTTACTCTGTTTTCCTTCCAACCAGCTATGAAGTTTCACTTTTTTCAGCAACAGTGAGCAGAAATGCTTTAGAGTAAACCGACATTAAAAATCTGTCTTTGGCACTGATCCTGCAAAAATGTATGCAAATACTTAACCTTAACAATAAGTAATCCCATTGATGTCAGTAGATCTAGTCACAGAACAGAAAGTTATGTGCTGACGCAAGTCTTTACAGGGAGAGGGCCTTAAAACTTGGATGGAACTGGAACCTAGAAGGACATTTTGTCCATCTCTCTGACAAAGCAAAATTATCCCCTATGCTATGTCCTTCAAGCCTTTGCTCATTTCTTAAAAGACAGCTGGAGGCAAGTTCGCAGTGTAACTGATCCCATAGCTAGGAAATATCTCCTGGTACAGAATTACTTGTCACAGCCCTAAGATATCTCAATATTCCATTCTAATAAAGACCAGAAGGATGAATTCTTGTCCCATTGTAACAAGAATCTTTACTTCTTTACGGCACCCACAGTTTATAAATGAGACAGCCAAGAAAGTTAGTTACTAGGTGAACTTTCGTAGCTGACACTAAAGTCCTAAAAGAAACATGTTACTTGAACAACCCCATTCCGAGCTCCTCCTGGTGACATAGAGTATGCAGCGTACAAATGACGCCCACAGGACTGTCAAAGGATGAAACCACATCCACAGAATCTAGTATAAAGCTCTGCCTAACACCTACTTGACTGCTCCCACATCCTCCGCATAGCGCTGCATCTCCTCCCGGGCTCGCTCCTCTCGCAGCTCCCGCTGCAGCTCCTCAATTTTCTTCCGTTCAGCTTCATGTTTCTGTTCCGCCTTCCACACCTTCTCCACATTGCGCAGAGTCTGGGGGTGCCAACTCTTCTTCAGGTTCTACAGAGAAAGGAACTAGTATAAAGCAATTCTGCCATAATAATATCCCCACAAAACTACTCTATGATGAAACACAAATGTGTTCTTCCCTTGCCATAGAAGATGAATCAAACCAGCGAGATGAATCAAAGAGGCACCATTGGCCCAGAAGTAATATTTTAACAAATATTTCCTCATCTACTCTCTGCATATTTTAGATTATTAATATTGAAAGCAAGTAACAGAATGAATTTAGGGACTGCTTCTGTATTCCCCACCCGAATGTACAACACCCCTTGACCACATTGTGAGCTATAATAATGCAAGAAATGCAAGCTTTATCCCCTTTCTTTCCCTCCCCACCTATTTTATGGTAGCCTTTTAATCAGATTGGACAATAAAAACAGATAAATTGGTTTCACTTTCCCTTAAACGAGGGGTCTCAAACACATGGCCCGAGGGCTGCCTGCAGCCCCTAAAGTTACTTCTTGTGGCTTGCAACGACACTATTGCTATCAGTATTTGCAATACTGTTGTATGAAAAGGTTTCAGTGGTGCAGTCGTTGGGCTACTGTACTAGTCCTCATGTGGCCCTCATGGTGATTTGAGTTTGAGACCCCTGCCTTAAATCAATGCTTGAAGTGCCTGAGCAGGAAACAACCGGAAGATTTTACATCAGCTAAAAACATCCCAAAGGTTTAAGCATTAAAGCGTGGTCTTAATTTTGCATTCTAATGCTGGGATTCTGTAAAACTACTGTGTTCTTCTGGTGTCCTTTTTCTCCAAGAAACCACTACTTGTTTATAATCTCAATTAAACAAAGGTAGGGTTGGCTTGTGTTTGGACAGAAGGAGAGAGAATCTTTATGATCTGACATGGTAGCACCCCAGGGTCCCAGCTGTGGACCAGGGCCCTACACATACTGAGGGGAAGAAAGAGGGAACAGTTCCTTCCCCAACGAGCTAACACTAAGTAGAAGACTTTAATTTGTAAACCTTTTCCTCTTTTTTGCCCCTCAAAACCAAATTTGGGCTTCAATCCTCCAAAGACTTATGCATGTGCTTGAAATTCAACTCAAGCCCCTCTCCAGGGCAAATAGCTTGTTTAAAGCCCATGCATGAGCAGACGGGTGCTGGGCCACAGTTCAACCGTTCCTTTAATGTCTGTATGGTGTTTAGATAGCAAAGGGTGCTGCATCCTTGCTAAAGCGTACCCTTAAAAGAGGCCACTGCCAGGCAGCTGAGGTCTCTGAATGAGCGGGGGCCGCCCTCCAGCTCTTTGGTAACGAAAGGCACGGGGCGGGGAGGGGGGTGTGGGGACGAACATAACAATGACAACAGCTTCACAAAACGCAACCCCAGGAAACCCAGCCCCTGGTCTCGGACAACACGACACCCCCCCAGCATTTCCCCGGGGGGGCTGGTGAGCGACCAGATCCCCCCCAGTTTGCCCCAGATCCAGCCAGGCGAAAGCAGCGGGGGAGCCAAACTCCAAAGCCCAGCCGGCTCCCAGTGGCCCCATCTACTGCTGCCTGTGGGCCAGGGCCAGCCCAAACCCCAAAGCCCGGGCTCCAGCCCCATAAATCCCCCCCCAAGCCCCCGGCCCAGCCCCTCACCAGGTCGCCTCCTCCCATGGCGGCGGAGACTGCAGCCCGCCCGTCACACACTTCCGGGCCCAGCCGCGCGTCATCTCCCGGCGCCGGCCCGGCCCCGACTGATGACGCGTGCGTGGAGTGGGCGTGGCTAGGAGAGAGGAGGCGGGGCGTTCTAGGGCCTGGCAGGAGGGGCCGCGGGGAGGAGACGCACTGGGGTTTTCTGGGCCTGGTTAGTGCGGGGGACCAGTGGGGTTCTGTGGGCTTGGGAAGGAGGGACAGGGCTTGAGGAAACGCACCCAGGAGGGGCCATGACCTTGGTAAGTGGGGAGGTGGGGCTCCTAAGAAGAGCTATAGGTCTGGAAAGGGGGGGAGGCAGGGCATGGAAAGGGGATCCCAAGAGTAAGGTTACCAGACATCAGGACGACACGTCTTCCATCCGGAAGACATGATTTTGGCTGGCTTTTTACTTACAGGGGTTCAAGTTTGCTGGAATGCCCTGGAACACCCTATTTTTACAGGGAAGCATTCCAGGGCCCCCTAAAGACAAGAATATTCCATTAATACTACAGTTTCTTCATGTGTCCTCCTTTTCGTACTTCCTTGTCCTCCTTTCCATGCTTTGGTATCTGATAGCCCTACCCAAGAGGGGCTATAGGCCTGGGAAGTGTGGGGGGCCAGGCTTGGAGAAGGGATTCAGAAGGGGGCTGTGAACTGGGAATACAGTGGGGCAGAGGCTTTGGGGTGGGGTCCAGTAGGGAGTTATGGGCTTGAGAAGCAGGAACCACAGCCTAAGAAGCAGGAGCAGAGGGAGTGAGGCAACAGCAGGACGACTGCTTGGGTGACATGAGAAGAAACAAAGCTGGGGGTACAGATGTGACGGCTGCTGCCTTATCTACCTGGTAGTGAAGCTGCAAAAGGACAACAAGGCCAGCAGAGGTATCATGTGAAGCATCAGAAGAGGACAGGAGTTGGGTAAAGTTTGCTCTGTACTGAGAGTGCAGGTTGATGTAACAGAGCTTACACTGAATATCTACAGCATGCATGTATGCTTGTGCAGCAGTAAAATCTTATTAAATCCTGCTGAAATTCAACTTTGTAACACCACCACCGCAAGTAGAGTAGCAATGAGGCTGAATTCAGTAGTTCAGATTTAGGTCAGTGTAGCCAGAGAGCAGCATTCATGATGAAATTAGCTTCAGGGATGATAGGATTGACAAGCTTGCATTTTTAGTTTCTCCTGATGTAAAAAGCTGAAGTTTTCTTTTTTTTTACTGACACAGTAAACTTTTTACTGACTCCACTAGAAACATGAACAATACAGTAACAACATTATAATTGTATCAATGTCACAATGAGGTTGCACTTTGGGAGGCACAGTGGGGACCAATGGGGAAGGCTAGGCAGGGAATGGTAGAGATCCTGCCAAAGGGGGGATTGAGGCCCACAGATTCCAGATACAGTGGTGCTTTGGTTGCATCACACCATCCCCATCTCTAGGAAGCACAGATGGGCCTACTGAATGGTGGGTTACTTACCAGTAACCATCCTTCTTCAAAGGACTGCTCAGATTCATTCAGTAATAGGTGTCTGCATGCTGCAGCACAGAATTGGTCAGAAACTCTTTTGCCCTAGCCTGTCAGGAAGGGGCAGGTGGCCACAGCCCCCCTCACGACCCCATGGCTATATATGTGGCCACCGCCCAGCCCCTCCTCAGTCCCTAAAAGTCACCAATTCCAAGTTGGGGGGATGGTGAGAGAGTTGTGAATGAATCCGAGCAGCCCATCTCGAGGAAGGATGGTCGCTGGTAAGTAACCTACCATTCTTCGAGTGCTGCTCGGATACATTCAGTAATAGGTGACTGCTAGCCATGCTGATGGATGGTAGGCAGAGTTGGTTCTTTTCCACCCCCAGCAGAGTGACTCCCCATAATGGTCAGAGACCCAGGCAACAAAGGTGCAAAGGAAGTACCTAAGGTATCATCGTAAGGACTGTGGCCAGTGGCGTCGCTAGCATTGGGCACCCGGGGCACATGCCCCGGGTTCCAACGCCGGTGCCCCGGTTCTCCGGCCCAATCGGGCCGGGGATCCGGGGCCCGATCCCTGGCGGTCCGCGGCCACGGCGGCTGCGTCTCCGGCCAGGGATCCGGGGCCTATCTGGCCGCCTGGCAGGCCCTGCCCCCTGGCCCGGGATAGGGCCAGGGGGACGCCACGCCGGCACCGCCAGCTAGCCCGCACTGTGGTGTGGCACAGCTCAGCCTAGCCTGGCCTGGTGTGGCTGGAAGCGGCCGCTGGAGGCCGGGCCAGCGGCCGCAGCCCTGGATTCCCAGTGGGGGACGGGGCCGCTGCAACCGCGGGCTGCCGGCCGGGTCCCGGATCCCCGGCCGCAGACGAGGTCGCCGCAGCCACTGGCGGCCAGGCCGGGGATCTGGGGCCTGGCTGGCCACCTGTGGCGGCCCCATCCCCCGCTGGGGATCCGGGACCCAGCCCGCAGCTGCAGCGGCCCCGTCCCCCGCTGGGGATCCGGGGCCTGGCTGCGGCCATGGCAGCCCCGTCCCCGGCCGGGGATCCAGGGCTGCGGCTGCTGGCCCGGCCTCCAGCGGCCGCTTCCAGCCACCCCAGGCTGCGTTGTGCTGCGCTGCGCCGCGCCGCAGCGCAGGCTAGCTGGCAGCGGCGGCGCAGCCTCCCCCTGGCCCTATCCTGGGCCAGGGGTGTGTGACCTTTTGGCTGGGGGTGGGGCCTGCCCTCCAGGGGCGGGGCTTGGCCCGTGCCCCAGGTCTTTCCCCGCCCTAGCGACGCCCCTGACTGTGGCCCAGGCAAAGGAAAAAAAATGTGAAGTAGAACAGTCTGACCAAGAGGGAGGAATAAAGGCCAATGTAGGTCCAATGCTCCCTGGCCTGCAAACAGCAGGGCTGATGACAGCCTAAGTCACCTTGCCATAGAAAAGTGAACACAAAAACGCAGTTACTGAATCATAGTTGGTGAGAAGTCCTTAAGCGTGGGCGTGAGCTGTGTAAAGACCACGACACAGATAAGGAAACCCGCAAGATAAAGGAAAGGATGAGAGGCTTTCGTCACTCAAAGGTCCCTGACCTACCGACACGAGGAGCATGGTGAGGTCTATGTCACTCGAGAGCTCCCTGACGTCAGACAAGAGGAGCAGTGACTTTCTAACGTCATCTTATTATAAGGCATCAGTGAAATGCAAACAAACATCAAGCCGCGAACTGGTAGATGTTCATGAACGGAACCTTGAGCAGTTAGTGGCACACATCTGCGAAGGCAAATGAGCCCGAGATATTCTCTGACCTTACAGCTATAATGAGATCGTTAGGAGGTGATGGGAAATTAATGACCCCAGAGAACGCAGCCTACTAGTGGCAAATACCCAAAACTGGGAGAGCAAAGGGAAAGAAGAGGAGAGAGGAAATAGGACCTTTGTGTTCTGGGAAGACAAAGCACATGGCAGCATTCAACGATAGGCGAGTAGCCACTAAGGTGCAACACCTCGATAACCGATGTGGACTGGCAAACAAGAAGTAGGGTACCTTTCAGAGACTCACTGCTAGGCAAAGTTCACCACAGGTGCTAGGGCAAGGAACTTGGGACCTCAAAATTAGAAGGCCACAGCGTAAGACAGGGTCTGTAGCATGGGGCCCGTGGCCTCATGCGGCCCCTATGCTACTTCCTGTGGTTTGTAAGAAAGTGATTGTTATTGGCATCTGCAATACTGTGATATGCAACAGATTCAGTGGTGCAGTCCCCGGTTCAAGGCACCAGCCTTCGTCATGGGCTGAGTCTGAATACACTGGTAAGAGATTGAGTCTCCACCAGTGAGAGAGAAGAAAGAAGATCTTAAGGGTCTAGGTACACAGGACAGAGGGGAAGTTAGCCCCGTTAGTCGAAGATGGGATGAAGGAATGCACCATGGTAGGGTGGACCCTCGTCGTCCCCCCCCGCTCTTTTCCCTCTTTCTGTTGTTGTGGGTTTTGTTTTGTTTTGGTTTTTTTTTGGTGCAGCCACAAGAGAAGGGAGTAGGAAAGGTGACCATTAACAAAGGTCATGACCTCGATACAGACAATGGATGTGAGCCAAAAAGACAAGTGACTAGGAGGCAGCTGGTCAAGATAGTGAATCTCCAGCCTTGGAAAGTATTGAAAGGTGGTAGAGTATAGGGGAATACTCGTTACCCCTTCCATTAGATGCCTGAAAAGGGAGAGACGGGTAGGAAAGCATAGTTGGTCACCCCATCTGCTGTTTTTCTTCAGTGGTTTTAGCTGATAGAGAGATTTTCTCTCTAGCAATTTCAGATCAGAGAGAGTGATTGCCTCTCTCAGTGATTTTGACTCTTAAACCTTACATAGCTGCGAACAGCTACTTCCGTAACCAAGAAAGGTCTCAAAAGAAGACCAGTCCAATCTATCATATGATAGTGTAACCAAGGTGTGAGGCATTACCTCAGGACGTCCTTGAGGATGACAGGAGCATGAAACGATGCCATGAATGGTGAGCAACTGCTGAAAAGGGTGAGAGGTATCACTTAAACCGGATTGGGATCAATGCCTCACAAGAGTCTACAAAATCTCCATAGAACAAAGAACAGCAGGTTGGGCCAGCATTGGACAAGGGGACCTGGAATTAGATTGGGACCCATCCCGCTTCAAGAACGAAGGTCACTTACAGAAATACCCTTTCCCATTTATAAAGAATCTATAGCCTCCTGGCGTCGCTGGATCTATTCTGGCACTGGATGTGACAGGGCTAGCTTGAAGGAGCATTCCCTCACCTAAGGGAAGGCCCTTTGGAGGCCTTTTAGTGACTTTCTCCAATCCCCTAATGTCCTCTTGGGAACTAGGAAAAGGAGATCAGTGGCTGTGATAGATCATAGTTATCCCAATCCATTCTGGCAGTACGTAACCCGTGTCCCACTCTGTGGCACGGGTCTGTATACTTGGCAAAACAAAGAGACTTCATTCCCATGAACGGGTTAGAGCTTCTCTTCCAAGTGGAGAGGAAAAGGGGAGGAGGAAAAATCCAAGAAGCAACCTTAAGGTGGAGAGGAGTCCTCAAACATGCTAGCCCCAGGGGCTGGGATATTCTAACGGAAAAGTGAAGAGGTATGACTGTGCAGAGGGTGGCAATGCACGAGGCCTCTAACCAAAGGATGAGAGGTTTGCGCAGGTGGGAAATTACCCTCCAACAAACATAAACTACTGGCGTAGCGATCCCCCAATCTGAATTCCCCGGGCCTGATACAGCAAGGCAACAAGCCTAGAACAATAGGCCAATCAGTAGGGGTTGTGTTGTCTCCCTTTGTTGTAAGTGATGATCACCTGAGGTGTGAGCAAAATGAGTGCCCGGCGACTAGGAAATACAAGCCCCATGGGGGAAAACATCTCCAGATTGGGGGCAAAGCCACCTTCACAGCATAGCGTGAAGGGAACCACCCTGAAAGGGAGATCCACTTAGCCGTTCAAAGGAAAGCATCTTCCCAGATAAAGGGGAAGGGAATTCAGAAACCATTGGGGAATGATTCCCATCTGGTCATTTGGGCTTGTGTGGTGCAGAAAATCCTGACCTACAGCCCTTGTGGATGTAACCTTACCCTACATTCTCTTATGGAGTAGAGCAGGGAGTGGATGCTCCAACAATAACTCCAGAGGGCCTAATTGGCAAGGTGGGAGAGAGGGCATCCCCTGCTAATAGGGATCGTTGTGGACCCAATGGAACCCCCAGATGAGACTAGAGGGAGAAAGGGTAGTACACTGTTAAGGTCTTAAGTCAGGGTCACACCCTTCATAGGGTGATGTTTTCCCTTTAATGCTGTCAACAGGACAGATAATGCTGCCTCGAAAATGGGAGGTAATTGGCAACCCCTGGTAGGTGAAAAAGAGGAGCAAACTTGGAGCTGATACTCCTGATGGCACAACTTCTTAAAACAAGGAAGGGCACTGGGCGGTCCTCACTTGTTCGGGGAATGGACAGAGAGCCCTGAAGGTAAGAGGCCCAAGAACTTTACCTCCCCCTGGGGGTCCTGGGCACCATGGAGCGTGGCATCCATCTCAGCTGCAAAGAGAGACTGACCCCCAAAAGGCAGGTTGAGTACAGCCTGCTGAGTGATGGAGGGCACCCTTGCCTCTCTGAGCTAGGCCGTGCACCGAAGGGTCACAGCCAAGGCCATGGTGTGGGAGGCCATGTCTTGGGAGGCATCCCAAGCTGATAAAAGAAGGTCATGCGATGCTATTTTGCCCTCCTCAAGGAAGGCATCGAAATCCTCCCTGTTCTCCTGTGGGAGGAGGTGTCTCAATTTATTCATAGACTCCCACACGTCCAACATATATCTACCAACCAGGGCCTGGTTGTTGGCTACCCGTAGTTAGAAAGCGGATGAAGAATAAACTTTCCTCCTGAGAAGGTCTGACTCTCACCTCCCTTGATGCTGGGATGGGGTCACGGGAGGCCTGCCCTGAGCCAAGTGCGGCTTCCACCATCCCTTGAGATGGTACTAGATGCTGGATGAGGGAGAGAAACTCCATCCCTGGGACGTAGTATTTTAAGCCTGCCGTATCAGACACTGGAGCGATGGAGCCGGGGCTTTGCCAGCAGGACATGACGAGGTCCCATATGCTAGGGTAAAGGGGCACTGCAATAGGGTCAGCAGAGGTGAAGACCAGCCCAAATAGAAGGTCAGTAGGCCCCGTAGGGGACTGAACCTCCAACCCCACATGTGCAGAAACACTGTGAAGGAGGTTGAAGTGCACTGTGAGATCCCTGGTATAGGAACTTGGAATGGGGTTTAAGGCTCTTCCTGGTGCTGAAGGAACCGGTGCCGAACTGGGCAAAACGGTACTGCGCAACTCCATCATGTTCTCTTTGAAGGACCACTTGTAAGACCAGTACCTAAACAGGGACAGTGCCAAATGTCAAGGGTAGAGCCGTTTACTGCCCCTTGAAACACCCTCCTTCAGACTCAGAGACCAAGAAGGCACTCAGGACCGTGAGGACGGTGCCGGTGAAGGCAGAATGCAGGGAGACAGCTCAGTGGTACTGGGTCCCTCATATATGCTCAGTTCCCGAGCCAGGGAGCTCAGTACCGAGATTGGGGATGGTGTTCAGTGCCGCTTCCGAGGCAGTCATGCTCCTGAAGCGAAAGCTGGTTTACCCCTCCTCTAGGGTGGTACAGGGGTGGGAGGTGTCAGCAGGAGGAGCAGGGACCTCACTGTCTTGAAGGCCTCCAGTGTGGCAGGAATCAGCACCAACTCCTGCTGTTTCCGTGGCGACGCCCACAAGGGTGAGTGCGATTGGCACCAACACTTCGGTACTGACGGCGGTACCAAGCTGGTCTTTTCATGCTCCTTTGACGAGTGGTGCCATGAGGGCACAGGTGCTAAACTTGCATGCAGTACCAAGGGGTGCCCCGAAACCTTGGAGGTAGGCTGCTGCACTTGTGTGGAGGCCAGCACGTGGCACCTTTGTTCCCTGTCTTTGATCATCCTAGGCTTAAAGGACCGTCAGAGGGAGCATTCGGTGACTAAATGGGCTTTGCCTAGGCACCAAAGGCACTTCTTGTGGGGGGTCGTCCCATGGGAAGGCCTTGCCACAAGCTGCACAGCGTTTAAACCCCAGCATGGCAGGCGGTGAGGAGGACCAATGTTGCTCCAAGGCTGGAAGCTCAGTAGGAGGAGTGGCCTTCTGTGGAACAATGTCCACAATAAGGTGTTCCCAATTGAGCTGCAGGCTCATAAAAACAGAGACAGGCTGCCTGTGAGATCACAAGGAGCAGGCTGTTCTGAGAACTGTTGCTGAGGGCGGAAAAATGGAACTGAGGAGGGGCTGGGCAGCAGCCACATATATAGTCATGGGGTGGCGAGGGGGGGGGGCGGTGGCCACCTGCCCCTTCCTGACAGGCAAGGGCAAAAGAGTTTCCAGCCAATCATGCACTGCAGCATGTAGACACCTATTACTGAATGTATCTGAGCAGTGCTCGAAGAAGAACAAGCATTTACCCCCTGCAGGTGCTCAGTCACTGCAACTGCTGGGTGCAGCTGCTGCTGGAGGCTGGTCTATTCCTATAATGTAGGTAGTTACAATCTCTCTGGACTCTGGTCTGGAGAAATAGCTTAGGTTAAAAGGAAATGGGAGAGACAGTTAGTGGGGAGGAATGGGGGAGGTAAGTGTTTTGGCGGGGAGGATGGGTTATAAACAAAAGTTTTGTTGTTTAAAACTTGAGAAATGTTTTGCAATCCTGGCAGTGAAACTGATTCTGTTGTGACGTGACACACAGTGTGACTTGCCTGGAGCCAGGAAGCCTCTAAAAAAGGGTCAGGGCCAACCCGCACCTGTGGGACCCAATCCGGCTCCAGCTACTGCCAGGAAGCAGTAGGTGGCCTGGGCGGGCCCAATCCAGCCCCAGCCACTGCCGGCAAGCAGCCTGGAGCTGGGGCTGGCCCCTGCCACTGCCAGCAACTGGCAGGTGGCCTGGATCTGGCTCCTGCTGCTGTGCTGCTGGCAAGGTATGGCAGGCAGTCCCAGCCTGGATCTGGCTCCTGGCACTGTTGACCAGCAGCAGGCAGCTGGAGGCAGATCCGGGACACTGCCAGGGAGATGTGGGGCCTGTGCCTTGTGGGCCCAATGACAACGACGTCTGTGTCTGGAGCTTTGCTTATTGTCTCTTTAACCATCATGGAGCAGGGGTCCTGAGCAGCCTCCAGCCAACCCATTCTGCTCCCAGACGGCATTGCTAAGCTAGCTGCAAGACAGCACTGTCAGGCTACTGGCCTTGGTTGGGGACTGGGTTTCTATGACCTTCCACAATTCTCTGATTGAAACTGAGTCTCTGCCTGAATTGTCTGTTAATGAGCCCCCCCTTGTAACCCAAGCCAGCACCTGGGGGCCACGTAGTAGGTAAGTGCTAGCTAAGCCACAAGTAGGAGGAGGCAGGCAGGCAGGCAGCTGGTAGGGTATTAGTGAATGTGAGATTTTTTTGGACATTTCCTTTTAATTATGGACTCATGGACAGCAGGGAATTTGCATAATTTTTATGGACTATCAGTAAATTTATAAATGATTAATAACCCTAATTCTCTGTTCTTGCCACTCTGGAAATGCCACTGTACTCAGTGGCTGGGCAATCATCACATAGCTCCTCCTGTGCCTGCAGCCTCCCCAGGAATTTTTGAATTCCATTTCCTACTTGGCAACTGAGCAGGTAGGTAATGATGACTGCAGGCAACAAATGTGCCCCAGCATGGAGTCATCCAGAGGTCTTGGCCCTCATCAGCTGAGGTGAGGAGTCTGTGCTCACTCAGCTCCAAGCAAGCACAAGAAATTCTGATCACTACCAAAAAAAAAAAAAAAAGAAAAATTGCATGCCTGCAATGTTCCCCCTAAGCCACATACTCAGCTGAGCAACATAGGTTGTTCACTGTATGGCAATTCAACCCCCCACCTCCCCCCTCGGCTTGATTTCCCTCCTTCCACCCTAACCCACCCCCTCCCTCTCCCAGTCACCCCCCACAGCCAGCCTGATCCCCTCCTCCAGCCAGCCCAACCCCATCTTCCCTCCAACTCTCTGCCCCTTTCATGGCCAGCTGCCTCTGCCCTGTCCCACATCACCCCCCCACCCCTTCACCTGGCTGCCGGAGCAGTGCGGCCTCACCACCAGCCACTCCTCCAGCCAAAGAAGGTCTCAGTGAGGCTCTGTGCATGCTCCATGAGATCTTACGATGTGCGGGAGTTTTAAAAACTCCCTGCTCGGAGGAGGCTTTCAGAGGGCCAGCAGACTCCATCTTCCAGCCGGGTAGGGACTGTGGCTGCCAGCCATGTGCGGCTGGCAATGTTCCCTGTGTGGGACAGCAGCGGGGGCTGTATGCCTGCGCTGCCGCACTGCTTACAGGGAACATTGCATACTTGGTGTGCTTGGGAAGGGCCACGCGGCAGTGTCACATTAAAATCACAGGGCCGAGGCAGTCATGTCAGCAGACTAGGGAGGCAAATAGTTGTTCTGGCTCTTCCCTGAAGATGTGCTGCTTTCATGAGGAGCTCTTTGATTCTCGTGCTGACCCCACTAGCATCGACTTCTGAGAGGAGTCCACAATAAATGATGAAACATCCATGAGGAGGAGGAGAATGGGGTATCCATTCTCCCAGACAGCCAGGACCTGTTGTCCTGGAGCAGGATGGCATCATGAGTGAGATGCCAGGGAAGACACATCTGCTGAGTGCTTTTAAGCAAATCTTTCTGCTATGCTCATACACTAGCTTCAATTCAATTGGTTTTTAAAAGAGGTAGCCGTGTTAGTCTAGTCCAGCAAAAAAAAAAACAAAAACAAAAAAAACCAAGGAGTCGTGTGGCACTTTAAGACTAACGGATTTATTTTTCGCATGAGCTTTCGTGGGAGGATTTTCTCCCACGAAAGCTCATGCGAAAAATAAATCCGTTAGTCTTAAAGTGCCACAGACTCCTTGTTGTTTTTTTTTAGGAAGATGGGTAAAGAAACTCTGCGCAGGGTCACTACGGGGCAGACTGTTGATGTGCAAACAAATGCTATGATAATCCTCCACGGATACCTTTCATTAAGGTGCTCACCAATCCTTACCACAAGGTTTCTGGGGAGGGCTGTCTTATTCTGCCATGATAGGAGATTCTACCATGCCAGTCTACTATTAAAGCTGCAAGCATCATCATAGCATAGGAGCTAAGGCTATACCATGCTGCCTGCAGCAACTCTTCCCTTTTCATCAGCATTACCCTCAAGAGACTGTTGTCACACATGGTCACCTAGGGAAGATGGCGCAATAGTTATCAAACAATGCGAACCTCCTCCCTGTCCTGTGCAGTGCTCCTTGGGATACAGAACAGCAGGAAACGATGTGCCTGAACTTAAAGATTCAAAAATACTGTGTTTTGTACAGCCCCATTCTGCCCAAAGCCTCCTGTAATCCACAGCCCACCTCCAACCACAGTACACTTAGATGTGTAAATGGGTAGCACAATGGTTCCTCTCATTTCTTAACTGCCTGGGGGTGGGCAGGGGAAGCCTGGAAAGCCAGGGGCAGTAGTCAGAAGCATCCTTCACCAATGATGGGGTAGCACAATGCTCCCTGTCCTCTCTTAACTGTTTAATTGTGTGTCCCTGGAATGTTTGGGGCTCCTATCTTACCATTGCAGGAAAGGCAGTCCAACTACTGCTAAGTACAGATCAGAATGTGGTTCTAACATCAAGTTTTGAATAGTCAAGGGAGTTCTTGTAACAATGTTTCATGCTCTGGATTACATTGGCTCATCTAACAATGGGAACTGTGTGATTTGCTTGCCAATGCCATACAGTAGACTCCTTGACCTTGAGCCAGTCTACTCCCGTGGAACGCCTTTCCCAGATTAACAAAACAAACAAGGAGTTCTGTGGCACTTCTAAAGACTAACAAATTTATGTATTGCATAAGCATTCATGGGAGAAATCCCATTTTATCAGGCTTAAGTTTTCCATTTTCAAGCATCTGATGAAGTGGGATTTTCTCCCATGAAAACTCACACAATAAACAAAATTGTTAGTCTTTAAAAGTGGCACAGGACTTCTTGTTTGTTTTGCAGAACTAGACTAACACAGCTACCCCCTCTGGAATTTCGCAGATTAGGAAGAAGGGGGGAAAAAATCCAGGGATGACATGTTCAGTGAGCTCATGAACACCAGGACCATTGCTGCCCTGAAAAAAGGGTCGGGCCCCGTCCCCGGCCGCACAGCCCTGCCCCGGGGCCTGATCCAGGAGCCGGATTGGGGTCCTCCCACCAGCAGTCCAGCCTGGATTCAGCCACTGCCAGTGGCCCCAACTTGGATCTAGCCTGTGCCACTGGTAGAGCAGGGCCGGAGACATTGGGGGGCACCTGCAGCCCCGTCGACCCAGCAGCAATGACACCCTGATGAGCACCTCTGTGTCAACTGATACAGAGCTCAGAGGATGGAGGCTCTCAGTGTCCAAGAAGCTCAGCATGGACATGGAGGACAGAAGAGCGGCCTGGGGCCAAGGTGAAATGCAGCAAGAGATGCTGCATATCATGAGGGATCAGTCCAACATGCTGCAGTGTCTTTTAGAGCTCCAGGAACCACAGCGTTCAAATAGGCTCTCCCTACAGTCTCTGCAAAGTGCACTTCAAGTTGTGGTCATAAGCCCCATCATCTCCCAATCAAGGAGAATGAGCAGGGTCAGGTATGTGTGTGCCTCAATGCCACTATAAGTAAGCAGAAAGATGTGACAGCCCCTTTAAGAAATGCACTGTCCATGTTCTCCTCCACTGTCCCCAAAAGGATGAAGGAAAAAAAAAAACATTTTTCAGAACGTGTTTGTTTACTGCTGGGCAGTGGTTTTTGTCAGTGTACAAAGAAGGGGAGGAGAGGTGGCTGGAACAGTGGGGGATGGGCAAGCAGTGAGCACATAAGGATAACACACACATTACTGCTGCTTATTGCAAAACTGCACTTTCAGTGCTTCTTTGATACAGTGCAGGGCTCCATAGTTTGTTCCCATTGTAATGTTGGCAGCTGGCTGTGCAAAACTTGTGGTCAGTCTATTGGCCTTGGCAGCCCAGTCCTTAGGGAACTTTTTCCCATGTAACTCACACAAACTATGGAGCACACAGCAAGCACTAAGAAGCATTGATATATTTTTCTTGTGTAGGTCAAGTCTAGTGAATAAACTTCTCCACCTCCCTTTTAAACACCAAATGCATGTTCTACCACTATTCTGCACTTTTTGAGCCTATTCTTGAAATGTTCCTTAACAGCATCCAGGTGCCCGGTGTAGGGCTTTATTAGCCAGGGGAATAAGGTAGGCAGGATCACCCAGGATCACTGCTGGCATTTCAACATCTCCAATATTTATTTTTTCATCAGGGAAGAAAGTGCCTACAGACCTCTTTTTTGAACCGCCTGGAATTCCTAAAAATGCACGTGTCACACACCTTCCCAGAGCAACCCATATTAATGCCTGCGAAACATCCCTTGTGATCCACAAAGCCTGAAATATCACTGAGAAGTACCTCTTGTGGTTTATGTGCCAAGATAGTTCAGAGCTAAAATAGGGATATGTGTCCCATCTATTCCCCAACCCCCCCGCCTGCCTCACAACTCGGGAACCCCAGTGAACAAACCTGTCCAATATGTCTTGCATGTTTCCCAGAGTCACTGCACTTCACAGCAAAAGTTGATTTATGGTCCTGCACACTTGGCATCACTGTGGCTCCCATGGTGAGTTTTCCAAATCCAAAGTGATTGCCAACTGACCAATAACGGCCTGGGGCTGCTAACTTCCACAGAGCACTGGCCACTTGCTTTTCTACTGTCAGAGATGGTCTCAAGTGAATATTCACACACATCATTCCTGGGGACAGCTCTTTGCAAAGGTCAAGGAAAGTGCCCTTCCACATACAGAAGTTCTGTGTAGCCACTGCTCATCAGCACAATGAGGTTTCACCAGTCTGTGCTTGTTTTCTGGGCCCAGAATGGTGGGTTACCTACAGTAACCGTCCTTCTTTGAGATGAACTGCTCGGATGCATTCAGTATTAGGTGTCTCCGTGCCGGAGTGCCGGATTGGCCAGAAAATTTTTGTCCTAGCCTGTCAGAAGAGGGGAGGCAGCCACCGCCCCTCACGCCACCCACAGCTACATGTACGGCCGCCTCCCCCCCCCCCCCTCAGTTCCTTGGAGTCGACAACTCCAGAAGCGGGGACGGAGGAGAGGGACCTGAATGGATCTCAGGAGGCCATCTTGAAGAAGGACAGTTACTGTAGGTAACCCACTGTTCTTCTTTGAGTGCTGCTCAGATGCATTCAGTATTAGGAGACTACTAGCCATGCTGATGGATGGTGGGTGGAGTTGGCACTTCCACCTTCAGCATAGCAACAAGCCCCGCAAGGCAGACCCTCCAGCAAGACACTTGCCGAGGAAAGCGGCACGCGGGCCTGATGGCCCGGAGGGGCAAGGGCTGAGGGTCCGCCAGGACGGGGTAGGCCTGAACCCACCGAGGCCAATAAAATATATGTCAGGCCAGGTCACCTGGGTTGAGGAAGGGAAGGCAATCAAAGAATGGATTGCACGGGTCCTCTGCCTAAGAGGAAACTCGGAATGTAACTGGCCGACAAGTCTGGCCTAGGACGCGTACTGTGGACGCACAAGAGAAACGTTAAAGGCTAGCAAGAGGGCTAGCCGAGCGGGCATGTCTCAGGCGAGAACACAAAGAAGGGGGCATAGAGCACCGCAGGCTTCCCAGAACCACCTAGTCATGGACTGGTTGGTGACTGCTAGGTGCGCATGAAGCAAAGGGAGAAGGGCAATGGCCACTATAGAGTATGCGGCCATGTAGGTTGTCTGAACAAAGAGGGAAATAAGGGTATAAACCACGAGGCGGCTCGGGGTTGACTGAGAAGGCCACGAAACATGGCCCACGGCATATGGGGTCGGATCAAGCATGACAGAGCCTTTGGTGTGAATTAATGACCTAGCAGCGCAGAAGCGCATGATTTCAACCGAGTTGGCCCTATGACCGGCTCTTGCAGAAGAGAGGTTCAGGAAGTGCTGGCTGCAATGTGGCCTGGGCAATGCTGACGGGAAGGCCTATAGGCTGCTAGAAAATAGGGAAGCCCCCCCCAAGTCTAGACCTGCTTGATCTACCCCTTGAAGCTCTCACTAGAGCATGAGGGGAAAGGAGAGGAGAGGAAGAGAGCTCTCAGTATCGTCTAGTGAGTCCCTAGGTGACCAAGAGGATCGAAGGACAGCCAGAAGAAAACCCCCAGACTCAGTACCTATGGTGTTTCTCTGAAGGGTAGCACTACCATTTTGCCAGCCAGGGTTACCAAGGAAGGCATTCTTAATACATGAGTATTGAGGAAAAGCTACCAAGGAGGGTCCTTTCTAGGCTCGAGAGGGGAGTCAACCGAGCGGTCGCCAGTTCAAAGGATGCCCTGGCATCAGAGAACCAAACAGGGGGGGGGGACCACCAAAACCGCCATATATTGCCTAGGAAGAGGGTTCTCTGCATATCACACCATGGGAATGGCAGTGGCATCAGCGGGGTCCTTGAGAAAGGCAAGAAGAGACCGCAAATATGCCAGGCGCCACCAACGCATGTGGAGAGGGAGCAGTAGCCCTAAGGGGCTGCGCAGGGTATAGAGGGTGGCCATGCAGGGAGGCAGGGCAGAAAAGAAGGGGGGGTTGAGTGTTACGCCATGGGAAGATCAAAGGGCGTGGGTTATGTAAGTGCCCTGGAAATAAGGGACCTTTGTCTAACATAGACAGCCGTCCCCAAGGCAGCGGATATCGGGTACTATATGTGCGAGGGCACTCAAAGGGGTAGGCCCCGCACAGTTTCCCGACGTATGGAACACAACAAGGTGTTCCCCTTACGGGATTTAGGTGCCCCCAGTCATACTTTGGCGGACCCAGGGTACCGTTGGCAACCCCGAAGGTGGTAGACCAAGGTGAAGGTTCTTGAGGTGGGTCCCCAGTTCCCATTAGATCATCAGGAGGTAGAACTGGGGGGTCTTGCGAGGCTGGGAAGGAAAAGGGGGGGGAAGTGGGCTGTACCTACGATCCATACAGGGGTATACCCCACTCTATATATACCTTCCTGATAATGGCTTCCCAGGCAGCTGTATTCCCATATAGATGTGTTCCCTTCATTGTGCATGATAATCCTTCCAGAGGGTTGAGGTCTCAGCGCAGAGGGCAGCTGTGTGACGAGGGATGTCCCCTACCTTTCCCCAACCCAGATACGCGGGGTCCTACCTGGGACATGTGTCATGATCACCGGCACGGTCCTACTAGGGGAGTCTTCGGACGTGCGCGTCTCGGAGCCCCACCAAAGCTAGGCTACAAGATGCGTCTCCATCCCTTGGCGGGGGTTAGGGTGGGAGACGCAGTGGGACGTATTTGGGAAGGGAGCTGTTGCAATGGAAGGGGGCGGTTTTCTTTGGGAGGGTCGCTGTTTAAGGGGAAGCGCTGTTGCCAAACCCCCGATGCTGCAGGAACCAGGCCAGAGGAATACAAAGGCAGGGCCTAGGAAGTTCCTGGCAGACCTGTCCTCCCTATGTGGGGTGGGAGGGGGGGGTCTAGTGGCGCCTTAGATCTTTTGTCCCCTTAAGACAAGGGGGTAGTGGTAGCCAGAAGGCTCACGCCCTTGAGGGTGGATGAAACCCTTCTGCTTGTCGCGAACGCGACAGCGAAAAGCAAGGGGCTGACCCGCCTGAAGAGTTGGGAATTAAGTTGGTGGGGTGGGACTGGGAGGGAGAAGACCGAAATATTTGGCCTCTCCGTGTGGATCTCAGGCTCTGCCCACCACTGGGAGAGTTTCAGAAGGGAGGGAACAGGACATCTCCTTCAAAAGGCAGGTCCAAGACCGCCTGCTGAGCGTTAGGGGCCACTCTAGCCTCCCTAAGCCAGGCTGCCCTGCGGAGAGTAATCACCGACACCATGGTACGGGCAGCGGTGTCCACTGCGTCGCGGGCAGAGAGGAGAAGGTCCTGTGAGACTGTGTGTTCCTGAACCTCCCAAGTGACTCCCAGACATCCAGCAGGTACCTTCTGGTTATGGCCTGGTTGTTTGCCACTCGCAATTGAAGGGCCGATGAAGACTACACCTTGCGGCCCAGCAGATCCATTTCCCTGTTCTCCCTAGAGGAGGGGAAGTGGTCCCTAGGGGGATCTCCGTCCCCCGTCACCATCCGGACCATGTCCCAAGGGGGAACTGGGTGGCCAGCAAGTGAGGGGTAGTCCGGTTCTGGTACCTGATACTTCATGCTCGCCATATCCAAAACTGGGGGAACGGAGCATGGGTGTTGCCACCGAGAGCATGCAAGGTCTCATACACTCGGGTGGGGTGGGATTGCTAAGGGCACTGTGGAGGCGAACGCTGGCCCGAACAGAGTATCAGGGGGAAGGTTCAGAGGCTCCACTTGCATGCCTAAGTGGGCCGTAGCTTGGCGCAGGAGGTCGAAGTGTGCTGAGAGGTTCCCCATAAAGGCCTCTGGTGCCAGGGACAGCACAGCACCAGGGACTCGTCGGGGAGAGGAGGGAGTTCCCTCAGGGGACCATTCCTGCACCCGAAAGCAAAAGGGAGATGCTGTTCGGCGCCAGGGCTGTTTAGAGCCCCTGGATGGCCCTTCTTCTGGGCTGGAGCTGGGGGAAGGGGATCGGGATTCCCAGCCCTGTGCCGGTGGGGGGGTAACGCCAGCCCCCGTAGTGGGGGGAGAGGGGGAGTGTCCCTTTTGAACCCAGGCCTTCAATGAAAAGGCCGGTTTGCCCCTTCTGATTAGAGGTGGGGCAGGGGGAGTCGGGAGGAGCAGCAGGGCTTGTGCTGCCTCCACTGCCTCCGGCGTGGAATGGGATGAGGATCTCTCCCGCATGGGCCAAGGGCAAGTCCTCGCTGGGGAAGAGAGGACTGCTCGGGTGGGAGGACTCCCACTCTGTCGGCACCAGATTCTGCGGTGCTGACAGTGGGGTTATTCGGTGCCGAGGTGAAGTCAGCACCGGTGAGGCCGGGCTATGCCAGGTTGTCGGCACTGGAGGTGACACGGTATGGTGCCACGGTGAGCCCGGTGCCGATGGTGCCTGGCTGCCTGAGGGCAACCTTGATCGGTGCCGAGGTGAGCCCGGTGCCGATGGTGCCGGGCTGGCTGATGGTGACCCCAATCAGTGCCGGAGCGCTGCATCAGCGCCATGGTGCCATAGTCAGCACCGAGGTGGTGCAGCGGTGGCACAGTGATAGAGCTGGATAGAGCTGGAGTGATAGAGCGCGATAGAGCTGGATCTTGGGGCCAGGCTCAAACCCAAAGCTTCGGGTGAGAGGTGCTGATCCTCCTCCGAGGCTAGGGCGCGGCATCGCTGTTCCCTCTCCTTGATGGTCCGGAGCTTAAGGGAGAAACAAATGGAACACGCCGAGACCATGTGGTCTTTGCCCAGGCACCTGAGGCACTTCCCATGGGGATCGTCCCTGGGGAAGGCCTTGCCGCATTCGGCGCTGGGTTTGAACCCTGGAATGATTGTAGGCTTTCAGTCCAACGGCAGAAGGCTCTTGTAGTGGAATTAATTCCATAAATAGATTCTCCCGGTCGGCGAAAACTGATCTCGAAAGACAGGCCGCTTGCAATAGCAAGGAGCAGATGTTCCAGATCTGATGCGCAAGGCAGAAGAAATGAAACTGAGGAGGGGGCAGGGACGCGGCCGTATATGTAGCCACGGGTGGCACGAGGGGCGGTGGCCACCTCCCTTCTTCTGACAGGCTAGGACAAAATTTTTCTGGCCAATCCAGCACTCCGGCACAGAGACACCTAATACTGAATGCATCCAAGCAGCGCTCGAAGAAGAACTGGTACTCCACAGACTGCAGATGATGCATGTCAGCCTGCAGCAGCCAGGAATTATTTCACTCTATGGCTTGTAGTAGGAGGCCTTAATAACATCGCAGTTTTCTGCATTGCAGATCCTGTTTTGCTGCTCAAATATTGCAGGATAAGGGATTAGGTGTTTGTAACACTCATGATAATAATGCAGAGCTGAGCAGGCTCCATGTATGTGGCAGAAAAAAAGGTGCAAAACAGTGTTCTTGTCTGTGACAAGAAGTGAGGAGGAAGGCCTCCCTGCACTGTGAGATGGCTACCCACAGTGCAATGCATTTCACTTAGAAGTAACAGTGATCAGTAGGGATGCAGGAATGTGGCACAAGGACCATGATGTGAATACACTCCCAGGGCTTTTCAAATTTGGTGAGTTAAATCAATTTAAAATCTTGCCCTCAATGTAGACATGGCCTTAGGGTAATAATCAAGTTACATTAAAACTAACAGCATAATAAGGGTGAAGCTCTGTGATGCCATATTTGGCTGCAGAATTTTTTCTCCTGACCCTGAAAAAAGCTCAACAGCTAGTGCTATAATCAGAGGTGGCTTTTGGGATATGTAAAGCAGACACCCACCTGGGGCACCGTCACCTTATTGCTACATTTGCCTTCATTGGCAGCATCAGGTGGAGCTGGCCCTGGGGCCACGGGCAGGCGACAGGGAGCTAGGAACAGTGGGGGGCTGAGGCCAGCTGTATAGAGCTGGGGCCTTGTTGCAGAGGGGATAGGGGCTGGTGGCAGGGACCTGAGACTGCAAGGGGGTATGTGGCTATGGGGAGGGAGCCGTGGTGGTCTATAAGTAGCCCCACAATGGGCCTTCACCTAGGGCCCCCAATTGCCTACGGCCACCTCTGGCTATAATGTAGGCCACACCATGTTCTTTTGATGTACAGTCAAATGCTTTGCACTAAGCTGTACACCCTGCTATTATCTAATTAGAAAAAAATGGTTCCTTTTCAGCTATGCAAATAGCATCTCTGTTAGTGTTGAGATTTAATTTGTTTATCCAGCTCAGCTTTGAGTGCAAATGCTTTAGGAAACAAAAATGTGAGCTCCTCCTTTCTATCAACCCACCCCTCTGAGCTCTGATGACCTGCATGTTGCGTTGATAGGTGATTCTCTTTCTCTTAATGTCATTTGCTCCAGTATGGCAGTCCACACAATTCAGCTCTGGATTTACAAGGTGATGGTCTAATTTAAATTCACATACCACTTCCTTCTGCCCAGTTCATCTTACAGCTGGGGTCCAATATTTTCTAGATCTAATACAAGAATTTAGTATGTCTATGTCATTAAAGGGGGCAGTAAAAATAACTTTAAAAATCTTCAAGTTTCACAGATATAGAGCCAAAAGAGATGTTGATTATCTAGTCTAACCACCTGCATAACACAGATCCCAGATACTCCCTGAATTAATTCCTGTTTGAACTAGACACATGCTCTTTAAAAAAATGTCCAATTTTGAAGTAAAAGTTGCAGTGGTCTATGAAATCATGAATATGTTGAGAAGTTGAATAATTAAGTGTTATTTACCCATTCATATAACACAATAACTAGGGGTCAGCCAATGAAATTAATAGGCAGAAGGTTTATTACTTTTTCACACAATTCACCGTCAACCTGTGGAAATCATTGCAAGGGGTTGTTTTTAAGGCCAAAAGTATAACTGGATTCAAAAAAGAATTAGCTAGGTTCATACAGGCTAGGTCCATCCATAGGTTTTAGTCAAGATGGTCTGGTATGTAAAATCATAGAAACTGGAAAGGACCATGAGAGGTCATCGAGTTTGGTTCCCTGCACTCATGGCAGGACCAAGTACCCTCTTAAACCATCCTGGACAGGTGCCATGTATAACCTGCTCTTAAAAACTTCCAGTGATAGAGATTCTACAACGTGTCTAAGCAACTTATTTCAGTGGTTAATTACCCTGACAGGAATTTTTTCCTAACATCCAACTTAAATCTCCCTTGCCATAATTTAAGCCCATTGCTTCTTGTCCTATCATTGGCAGTTGAGGAGGACAATTTTTCTCCCTCCTCCTTGTGGCAACCTTTTAGGTACTTGAAAAGTGTTATTTGGTTTCCTCTTTTCCAGACTAAACAAACCTTGTTATTTCAATCTTCCCTCATAAGTCAAGTGCTCCAGACATTTAATCATTCTTGTTGCTCTTCTCTGGACTTTCCCTGATTTGTCCACATCTTTCCTGAAATCAGATACCCAGAACTAGACACAATACTCCAGCTGAAGCCTAATCATGGCTGAGTAGAGTGGAAGAATTACTTCTCGTGTCTTACTTACAATACTATACTCCTATTAATACATCCGAGAATGGTGTTTGCTTTTTTTGCAACAACGTTACACTGTTGACTCATGTTTAGCTTGTGGTACACTATGACACCCAGATCCCTTTCTGCAGTACTCCTTCCTAGGCAGTCATTGCCCATTTTATTTATGTCCAGTGGATTGTTCTTTCCTAAGTGGAGTACTTTGCACTTGTCTTTAATACATTTCATTTGATTTACCTCAGACCATTTCACCAGTTTGTCCACATCATTTTGAACTGTGATCCTAGCCTCCAAGGTACTTGCAACCCCTCCCAGATTGGTACCATTGGCAAACTTTAAAAGTGTACTCTCTATGCCATAATCTAAATAATTGATGAAAATATCAAACAGAACCAGACTCAGAACCAACCTCTGTGGTACCCCGCTTATTATGCCCTGTCAGCATGACTGTGAACAGTTGATAACTACTCTCTGGGAGTGGTTATCCAACCTGTTTTGCACCCATTTATAGTGGCACCATCCACACTGTACTTCCCTAGTTTGTTAATGAGAAGGTGATACAAGACCGTCTCAAAAGCCTTACTAAAGTCTAGATACACCACATCTGCCTTTCCCCTCTATCCACAAGGCTTGTTACCCCATCATAGCAAGCTGTCAGGTTGGTCTGACATGACTGATTCTTGACAAATCCACGGTGACTATCACTTACTGCCTTATTCTCCTCTAGATGTTTCCTGATGGATTCCTTAGTTATTTGCTCCATTATTTTTCCTGGTCCAGAGGTCGGGGCATGTCCCGGCACTAGTGCCCAGGGCACCATCCACCTCTCTCAGCCCTGTCCCTGGCCCGGGATGTGGGGCCAGGCCACCCACAGCAGTGCCTTACTCTCCCAGCCACATCCTGGCCAGGAATCCAGGCCAGGCCACCCACAGCAGTGCCTGCCTCTCCCAGCCCTGTCCCCAGCCAGGTATCCAGGGCCAGGTGGGCAGTGGCAGGAGCCTGACACCAGACCAGGCCTGGGAATGGGACCCAGGCCCACGGGGCAGGGCCTGGGCTCGTGCCCTGGGTCTTTCCCTGGGGCAGCAACATTCCTGAAAGAGGTTAAGCTTACCGATCTATAATTCCCTGGGTTGTCCTTATTTCCCTTTTTATAGAGGGGCTCTATACAGTATTTGCTCTTTTCCAGTCCACTGGGACCCATTTTGTCTTCCATGATTTTTCAAAGATAATAGCCAATGGCTCAGATATCTCCTGAGTCAGCTACTTGAATATCTTAGGATGCATATTATCAGGCCCTGGTGGCTTGAAGACATCTAATTTGTCTACATAATGTACATGTAATTCCATGCTCCAGGTATCCCTAAACCTTTGACTGCCAGAAGCTAGGATTGGATGACAAAAGATGGATCACTAAATGAAGTGCCTTTTTTTGTTGATTTCCTCTGAAGCATCTGGCATTGGGCCCTATGGGAAAAGGGGATGCTCGGCCAGATGGACCATTGATCTAAGCCAGTCTTATGTTCTGTGATGGAGAATCCACCACAATCCTATGCAAGTTGTTCCAAGTGTTAATTACTTTAACTAGTAAAAATTAGTGCCTTATGTCTATTTACTACAAATTGTCTCCATTGATTTGAATAAAGACACATTGGTGAAATGCTAGTTATCAGAATAAATCTGCTAGATCTAACACATTTAAGAAGGAGCTTTAGATAACTTCCAGTTAATGATTCCATTAACTCGTCAGATTGTAACATCACAATCTTAAAGAGGCACAGACTGGTGTTACTAAGATGTCATATATTTATGTTCATTTTAAGCATCCCCTTTTAAAACAACTCTTGAACACATTGGAATAGTTAAAAATAAGACAATGAATTCAAATCTGAGACCTCATCAATTCACCTTTCTTTGTATCTGAGACTTCTACAGAACAGAAAAAATAGCCTTTGTGCAGGGGGCATCTATGAATTTGAACTAGCAACCTTTATTCTGAAATTAAAAGCTTCACAACTGAACTATATCCCATTTTCTCCATGGTAGATAGGAATCTGTGATCTTATGTAAGGTAAATATCCTGGAGCTATTCTGAATCTTTCAAAATTTTTTATTAAATGCATTTATTTGTGCTGACACCCACTTTTTGCTGGTTGCTTTCCAAACAACTCTTTCTCAAAAGAGCTTCCTGTCTAACAACAGATGTCAGGGAAGAGGAATAACAGGCAACTCATATACAATTTATATACAAATTAATAAACTCCAGGATAGGAAGCATGGTAAAGGGAGGTTTTAAAGTGGGGGGCAGGGAGGTCCAACCTTTTTGGGTGAGAGGCCACACTGCAAATCTTTTCTCACTCAGAGGGTTGGGGAGCAAGTTTTGGATAGATAAAGATAGTAGAAATTGATGTTACCATTAAATTTAAATAGTCAAAAAATAAACTCAGTTTGGTTCTGTAAAAGCAGAAACTTGCATTTCATACCTAAACACAATTCACAAATAATATCCATCCTTCCTACCACAGCCTTTTATATAAATGTCACTTTCACAACTGAATAAAACAAATTTTCACTTGTTAATTAAACCACATATTGTGAAAACTTGAAAAAGGCTCCCCTTTATCTTTTTCAGGATGTGTCAGTTTGTATGGGTGGCAGGAGAGTGTGGCAGGGGTGCAGGGAGTGTGGGGAGCAGGGGCAGGGCTGGCAAGGGATGATAGGGTGGGGGGCAAGGGGGAGCATGTCAGGGCAGGGCAGAGCAGGAGAAGGGAGGGATGGTAGAGGGGTGGGGTGGCAAGGGAACATTGCAGGGCTAGAGACAGTAAGGGTGGCTATGTGGGGTGGCAGGGGAAAGTGGGGGGGAGCAGGGCAGGGGTGCCAAGGAGGGTGCAGGTGGCAGGGAAGCTGGGCAGAGGTGACAAGGAAGGTGGGGGCTGGCAGGGCAAGGGAGGGGGTGGACAGGGGTGACAAGGGAGCTGGGCTGGGGTAGTAAGGGAACGTGGCAGGGGTGAGGAAGGGAAGAGTAGGACAGGAGTGGGAAGGAAGCTGTGTGGTCAGGCAATGGGACCCCTACTGCCTCTCTTTCCCCTCAGACCCCTTGCTTGGGTCCCTGATCCCTTCATTCTGCTCAAAACCACTCAGCCTCCACAGCCTCTTTCCCAACCGGTGCAACGTGGGCTCCCCTTCCCTCTTGGCTGCTGGACCCCATTCCTGGTCCCATGCTGTGTGGGTTCCCTGACCACTTCCCTTTCCCTGTCCCCTGCTCTGTAGCTCTCTGACCCCTTCCGGCTCTCCTTCCCCAGCTCCATCAAATCCCTGACCTCTTCCCTGGCCCCTGCTGTCCCATGCCACTGTGTGGACTCACCAACCCCTTTCCCCATGATCTCTGCTCTGCTCCCCTCCTCCTCTTTCCATGTGTTGACTCCCCTACTCCCTCCTTTCCCTTTCCACGCAGAGGCTCTGCTCCTTCACTTGTCTTTCCCTTCCCATGTGGGCTTCTATCTTTCCCCCTCCCCTCCCTGTCTTTCCCGACACTAGCGCTCCTCTTCCTCCCACCCCCCTACTTTTTGGCTTTCCCAGCACAAGGGCTCCTCTCCTTTCCTTCCCTGTCTTTCCCCATGCCCTGGGTCCTCTCCTTCCATTAACCCACGTGGGTTCCTCTTTCACCCTCCAGCACTGCAGGGGCTTGCCAGTCTCTTCCCTGGCCCCTGTCCTACCTGACACTGGATGAACTCAGCCCCTGAACACAGCTCTCTAGCCAAGCCACTCTCCCCTACAGATGTGCACAGGGCAGATTTAAAAGGGCTCCAAGTGCAGGCCAGGTGAAAGCTTTTGGTGGGCCAGAGTTTGGCCCACAGGCCACAGGTTGCACATATCTGCTTTAAAGGGAGACTTACATGCAGCCAGGATAGAAGGCGAATTCCAAATGATCATCCCACGCACAGAAGGGTGCATGAAAGACAATGTGCTCTTAAATAAAAGATCACTTAGAAGATACGTGGTGTTTCAGTAAATACAGTGGCTGCAATCCTAAGCCACTGAAATCAAGAGGAGTTTTATTATTGACTTGAGTCAAGCCAGGATTTCACCTAATGTATTTAATGAACTGTTATAATGAAGTTCCAGTTGCTAAGTCTGTTTGCTTGTATTTTGTAACCACAAACTATTCTTAAAATGTATAAACCCAGAAAAATGAAGATCAAATAGAGTGCATTAACCAGGCTTTGCACATAAAAATCTCTTAACATTTAATCAACTGGTGAGGGATTGCCTAGATTTGGGATAAGGACCCTCTTGATCTTCAGTCAAATGCTGATCTCCAACCCAAATGTGGGTGACCCTCCACAAGCTGCTCTTTTTCTGACCCTTCCAAGTTCATCCATGATGTTCTTCCACCTACACTAAAGAAGTATTCTACTACAAAAAAATTGTTATTAAGTCCACCAAACCCTTCCAACTTGCCTTTACCCAACCTACATCTTACAGTGAATCTCCCAATGAAGAATGCGAGTAAAACAGCATTTTCAACCAACAGTCACATACATCATCTACTGCTCTGGAGATGTTCCAAAGAGCACAGCCGTGTTAGTCTAGTTCAACAAAACAAGCAAGGAGTCCTGTGGCACTTAAAGACTAAACAGATTTATTTATCGCATGAGCTTTTGTGGGAGAAAATCCCACATCATCAGACATTCTGAAGATGGGGGAAACTTACAGAACAGGAGGAAAATAAATGCAGGGGAGTGTAAGTCATGGGATCAGATCACACTGCAACAGCAAATCAAAGCAGCTGTTAAGATTCAAACATTGGGAAACAGCACATAGAGGAAGGTGAAGTCAAATCACCTGTTGTAATGGCTCCATTTCAGATCTGAGAACAGCTTATAGCTCCAAGTTAGCAGCACTACTGTGGGTACCTGCATGGCCTCATAATATGCCAACATCTTTCTGGGCAACTTAGAACATTTCCTCAAGTCTCATCCTAACACACCTCTCCTCTACTTATGCTGCACTGACGACATCTTCATCATCTGGACCCATGGCAAGGATGCTCTTGAAGATTAACACAGAGATTTCAACAATTTCCACAATGAAACTTAGCTTGGAACACTCCATACAGGAGATCCATTTTCTGGACACTACAGTACAAATTAGGAATGGACATGTCAATAACACCCTATACCAAAAACCTACTGATTGGTATAGTTCCCTGTATACCTTGAGCTTTCATCCAAAAATACACCACACAATCCACTGTCTACAGCCAAGCCCAAAGATATAACTGCATTTGCTCTGATGCCTCTGACAGAGACAGACATCTTCAGGATCTCTATCAAGCATTCTTAAAACTACAGTACCCACTTGTGGAAGCAAGAAAACAAACTGACAGAGCCAGATGGGTACCCCGAAGTCAACCACTACTGGAGAGGCCCAAGAAAGAAAACAATAGAACGCCACTGCTCATCACATACAACCCCCAAATCAGACCTCTACAACAGATCATTAAGGACCTACAGGTTATTCTAAAAGATGATCCCTCACTTTCTCAAGCCTTGAGAGATAGACTTTCCTCACCTACAGACAGCCCCATAACCTTAAACAGACACTCAGCAACTACAGACCTAACAACAGAAACATTAAAGCAGCCACATACCCCTGCAACAAACCACACTGCCAGCTTTGCCCACACATCTGCACTAAAGACACCATCATAGGCTCTAATCAAGCCAGCTACTCCATCAAAGGTTCATTCACCTGCTCATCCACCAATGTGATTTATGCTACCATGTGCCAGAAATGCCCCCACACCTTATACACTGGACAAACAGGACAAACTCTGTGCAAAAGAATAATGGGCACAATACTGCCATCAAAATCACACCATTCAGAAACCAGTTGCTGGGCACTTCCATCTTTCTAATCACTCTGTGGATGATTTGTTAACAGCTGTGCTCAAGTAAATCAATAGGACATCAAGACTTCAAAGAGAAAAAGCTAAACTAGAATGGATGTGCAGATTCAATTGTGTGAAAGCAGGATTAAATTGTGACCATTGATTCTTTTCCCATTACAATAGGTGATTTGACTTCACCTTCCTCTACGTGCTGTTTCTCAGTGTTTGAATCTTAACAATTGCTTTAATTTGCTGTTACAGCATGACCTGATGCCATGACTTACACTTCCCTGTATTCATTTTCCTCCCATTCTGTAAGTGCTCTCGTCTTCAAAGTGTCTGATGAAGTGGAATTTTCTCCCACAAAAGCTCATGAGGTAATTAAATTTGTTAATCTTTAAGGGCCACAGGACTCCTTGTTTGTTTTCCTCTGGAGATGTGTATTAATTATTTAATTTATTATTATTATGATAGCACCTTACGGTCTAAGACCAAGAACATCAGGTCCCCATTATAGCAATTACATTTTTAAAACCTATTTTTAAGTTGGTATGTAACTATCCAACATCAAATCCCTCCAGGTTTCAACTCAGTAAGAGTATTAATGTTGCCCAGAAATTCATATTTTTATGTATTTTAGTTTGCGTGATTTTAAACAAATAATGGGTCATTTTGATCATCAATATGAAAAAGTGCTGAGTATCAAGGTTATATTTTGTAATTCAGTGCAAAATGTGTAACTACTAAAACTCTGCTAGTTCCAGACCCTTTGTGATTTTTTTAAAAAAGAAAATAAATAAGCTAGAGGGAGCATGTGGATTTGAATAAGCATCCAGTTAAGTATTGGTCAAATACTCTACCATTGTACTACACCACTTTCTTTGTCAGTGAGACTTTATGGGCATCATTTCATATTAATTAGTAGGCTCATATTTTGTCTAAAGTTACAGAATTCAGTTCTGGATCATAAAATATACTTTAAATAAATGTCCATGTTTCTGTTCAGTTTTCCCAGATTGGTATTCCACTTTCCAGTAGTGTCCTGTACCTTTGTCACTACCTAGGCCCTAATAAAAGAACGATCAGTCTGTAGCAATTGCAAAACATAAATAAGTATTTAATAGGTATTTCTCCTGATTAAACACAAAAAGTGGAAGGGGGCACCCGGATTTGAACCAGGGACCTCTTGATCTGCAGTCAAATGCTCTACCCCTGAGCTATACCCCCACCTGTCAGAAAAAGGTGACAGGTAAGACAAGTTATGAATACTGGTTTTGTCACCTCATTCTCTACCACCCATTTATTATATCCACTGTGCCTGTGGCACTCTCTCATGCTCACTGCACCTGTAATTATTTCTCATGCTACCCACACATATTATAATTAGTTTTCATTTTGCATTAAAAAATCACAGAAGTCTCACTGTAGTTTGAATTGGGATCACCTGAGCCAAGTTAATAATGTTCTAGCTATAATTCTCTAAAAGTTCCATTTCTTTAAATCAATTACATTAAAAAAAAAAACTTATCTTGTTTTCAATGGCTCATGTTTGCTTTCTCATGGCCAGCACACTCTGAAACTACATAAGCCATATTTAATAACTTCACAAAACACCCACCTCCAACAATCCTTTGCCTGTGATTACACCACTCTATCAATTATACAGCAACCTGATTGATGGAAATGCAGCTGTCACTGGACCAGAACATGTTGGCCATTAAATAGCACAAATAAGCCCCCTCAGGTAAGCTTACAGCAAGGAAATGAAGGAGATGTGGATTAAAAAGGAGTTTAATGGAGCAAAATTTAATTAGCCAAACTGAATAAAACGAAGGCAAAGAGAAGATGGGACTATCACAATTACGGCTGTTCTAAAATATTTCAAGCTATAAACTCCCCTTTTCTTCACATATTATTTGTTTTGTTAGAGTCAAATTCCTTGAGGGCAGTGTGTTTCCATCATTTATACAATGCTTGGCCCTAAGGGGTCCCTGACTTTTACTGGCCCCTACTGCAATGTAAGAAAATTATAAGATCATCCATCAAATGAAGCATTTCCTGGTTGAAATTTACAAGATATCACACATGGTATAATGGGGCCCAGATCAGTTTATTTCTTCCAGCTTCTTTTACAATACCAGAGTGTGAGCCTGCAGTTGTACCTGCCCACTTAGAGCCACAGCAAAGTCAGTGGGAATCTGTGAAGTTGTGGGTTTCTGCCCACATTACTGACCAGTGACCATGCAGGATCAAGGCACGACAGGCAACCAGCTGTGACTCCTAGCTGGCTGTCTCTGTGTCACTCACATCAAACAACAGGGCTTTTTCTCTGAGTGTGACATCTCTCATTAGCACAAAGAGCAGCTTTATTTGCACAGAACTTCAGTTGCAGATGGTCCAGATGTCTGCACTGGTGCTTGTAGTGATGACAATGTAATGGTGTGAGATTTCTTCCCAAAAAGGTTAGCACGGAGACAAGGCCTGAACAATCCCTGGTGTAGTTTATACATTATACAAGAAGCCACAGCATTGCCAAATGCTCAATTTTGCAATACAGCTAGTCCTCACTTAGTGACCTACTCGTTTAGTGACCCCTCAGAGTTATGACCAGCTCTCTGATGAGTTGGTATTATGGCAATGTACGAGAACTCGCATCAACTCTCTCAGATTACCTATATTTACAGTACACTATGCAAACTAAGTTCAGTACATTAGAGCTTAAAACATTTAAAATATATATTAAAAATGTTATAAATGATGCAAAGGTGACATTAAAACTATCTACCGATGGTTGAAAAACACACTACCAGTAAAGTACATTATGCCTGAAATACCGGTAAGGGCTGCTCCTCGTTTAGTGACCAATTCGTTTATCAACCAGGTTTCAGGAACGGAACCCGGTCACTAAGTGAGGACTAGCTGTATACACACACAACCTTTGGTGAGTCTAAATTACAGCTACTCTCCTCATGCTGGGATAGCTTCAAAATCTGTGGCTACCCAAATGAGACTAGCTAATGCGGCGACCTGGCTCTACTGCCCTAAATGGAACTAGATTACAGTACTCTATTGGGCCAGCCTTAAAGCTATTCAGCACTGTACTTTCAACACCTGCCTCTGCAACTGAATCAGTCAAAAGCTGCCAATGTCATTGTATGTGCTGGTCATAGGGTAGATGACAGCAGAGAGCAAAAAAACCTCACACTAAAACAATTCACCAAATGTTAGGCAACCACCAAAACAGTCCTCCAAGTAGGGACCTTATCTTCATCTGACTCTAATGGGTCTAGCACCATCTGGGTGCTATAAAAATATGAATTGCTTCCCCTCCTCAGTGCCTGAGCACAATGTGAGCTTATCACGGTCAACCAGATGTCACCCAGCTGACCAAATAGGAACAATATATTTTCCCATTTTCTCCCTTTTAATGCTCTATATAGGTGAAGATCTGTTGGCAAATGCATGTGTTTTACTATCAATCTATCTAGGTTCCTCTATAGATAGAGAGTAAAGCTCCTTGTAGTTCAGGTAATATTTTCCCCTTCTCCTTGGGGAAGAAGGTCTGGGCTGCCCAAACAGATTATCTTCTGAACACATGGGGAAGCCCATGCATGCTCTAATCACCCTGCACTATCAACTGGCATTAGTCAATCTAGTTCCAGAGCAGCTGTGGAAAGCAAAAGACCAGATGCTGCATCAGCAGTGCCTAGCCTAGGTGAAATAAATCACCTGTAACAACAAGCTGTTAAAATAGAACAAGCAAGAACCATATTTTATTTTAGTTCCCATTTCTTACTCCTAATCAGTGTCTCCAGGTCTCCATGGTGCCCAGAGGGGAGGACAGCAGGGGCGTGCAAAAAGCAGTTAAATCTGCATCAGTGGAGTGGGAACACAGTGACTTCACTGAAGCAAGAAGAATTTGCCCGCAGGTCCGGGGTGTTGCGGCGATAGCCAAAACGTCCATTGTAGCCCTTCATGGGTTTCACATCTGCCAGGAAACTATAGTGGCCACCAACCTGCTCAGAAGAGTGTCCTGTGGGGAAAACATCAATCTTTCTATCTCCTTCCAGCAGCTCACCAAGGCCACTGAACAAATTTGGACTACCATGCAAGCTACACACAAGCTTGATGGCGTTGTCAATGCTAGGGAAACTTAGAAAAATCCCCATCAATGCTTGATTCTTGTTCATCTCCCCTGTTAGCCACTGACAAGCCCAGGCCTGGGACTTCCAATAACAGTTTAGCAAGCTGTTGATTTGTCCTGTTCTAAGTGTGAGAGTACAGAGGCCATGATTCTGTTCTGTGGAGATGCACTTCAGGAAAAAGGAATAAAGTCAGATTTGTGCCTTTCAGACGCTGAGCCCCAAAGTGTCAGTGTCACTTAAGCAACTTGGGGAGTTGCCCTAAGTTCAAGTATTTTCCCCAGGACTCAGAACCTTGAGGAGGGGAGATCAGATTAGTTGCACCTACAGAGGCCCAAAGCAGGGGTCACACCAGAGGTATTCTCTGCCATGCTCCTGTGGGCAGTTTATGACATCTGTACTCCATGCTGCAGAGGCCAGAACAGGTAAGTCAAGGTCAGCACTCCCATCAGTCAGAGTCGTAATGCTCTGTTTTGCAGCCCAGGGTGCGTTCCAATCAGAACGTGCCCCTTGCAATTAGTGGCGCTTGGAGCTAGCACCACGAAAGCCACCCTTTAATAGAGCAGCTCCATTGAGCTGCTCCAACATGCCAGAGGCACAGCCCCATTGGCCGCACTGTAGTTATGGCTCTGCCATCAGTGTTAATCCCAGAGAAGCAGAAGCAGTAGCAGTATAGCTTAGTGGTTACAGCATCAGCCTGGGACTTACAAGGCCTGGCTTCTGCTCCAAGCTCTGCCACTGGCCTGCAGGGTAACCTTATGCAAGTCATTTCCCTCTTAGTGCCTCAGCTTCCCATATGTGAAATGGGAATAAATGATAGTGATCTGCTTTGAGATTGATGGATGAAAGATGCTATTACATATATTTAACAGTAAGGATATTTTGCCAAGCAATGCCCTGGAATGTAGCATTGCTGATTCTTACAATTTTATCATGAGTCATGTGATATTTGGGATTTTAGTGTAAAGTCCTAGCACTTGAAATCAAATGATTACATGAAAATCTCTGCTTTCCTTTAAAGGAAATGCAAGTTTCTAGCTCTCATGATTGAGGAGACAAGCCTGAAAATGTGATATCCTTATCCCAAATTTTATGAAACTAGAAAGCAAGTTAAAATAAATTATGATTTTTTTTTTTAAAATCTCATGATGCTTAAGTCAACAGGGGATATATCCAGTGACTGATCCTTGGAGAACAGCTTACTAAAGGGAATCTTACCTGCACCTGCCCAGTTCCTCCTGTTCAGATACCGCTGCCCTGGCCCATAGATGTGGAAATAGTCCACTATCCAACCATCCCTGGATGTGCCACCTCGGTGCTGGGGCAAGACAGAGAAAGAAGAAAAACTAAGAGCAAAGTTAGGTTACGGCTCATCCCTAAATCCTGACATGAAGAGTCTCATTGACATCAATAGCACAGCTCCCATTGACTTCAATATCACAGGCTAGCAAACCAGCTAATTCTGCAGCTTGCTCTGCTAGCACAGACCTCAGTGCAAGTGTGAAGCCCCTTATCGTGGCTTTGGTTCTGTGATAGCAGGTTTGGCTGCAGGATCGAGGCCTGAACTATTTATTAAGGACCACCAGTGCCTGTCACTGTATGAAGCACAATGAAAGACACAGTGGGCATAATAGTCATAGATTTTAAAACCAGAAGGGACTACTATCTTTAAATGTCTAATTTTTTGGTAATCCATCACTTTCCTTCTCCCTTTCCTACTTGCTGGTCTGACTATGAATTGTATTTTCGTTCTGACATCATAATCATTCTTGTGTCATTTTCAGTGAACTGTGATGTCAGAAACAGCAAGGATCTCAACAATCTAAGCAGGGGAAAAGATAAAATTTGATGGGGTGAAGAGCAGGAATGGGCTTAATAACATTGATTACAAAATAATAAACTTAATTACAAGTCACTTTATTATTACTTGCATTGTCTTGGAACCCCAGTCACAGCCCAGAACCCTGTGGCACACAGAAAACACAAAGACAATCTAAGCACATTTTGGTTTTAGCTCAGAATCTAGTTGGAAATTAGCCAGTTAATAACGTAAGCTGTGAATGTGCAGTTTCTTAATTGTTCCATTAAAAAATGAACCCTATGTCACCAGAAACAGCTGCTCTATAGCCCATATTTTTGATCAGCACCCTTCCTACTTGTATTAGACCCAGCAAACTGTAAAATTTTGTCTCCTTTGAGCCATCTAGGAGCCACGTTTTCCCCTTGCAAACACAACAATTTTTGTCACATAAAACAGATTAATAAACTAAAATGGTAGCCACCACCACCAAGAGCAGCACTGTCACTTTGCAACTGGCTCCTGTGGCAAGAGGTACACCTGCCCATTTTTGCTGCTGAACCCTGCCTAATGCATGGTCCTGCAGCAGCAAGTGACAGCTAGCAGGTGGAAAAATAAGGACCACCTTGGGGGTAACAAGAGCTTATATAAGACAAAGTCCCAACTATGAGGACTGCTCCTGTTAAATCCAGACACCCAACTGCCCTGACCTCCTTCACTTCAGCACTCAGGCGATCTAACCAGTTCTAGTGGGTTATTTCCTCACTCCAAATGATCAAGCCCCAAATCCTGAGGTTAATTGTGCCCGTTTGTCCTTACAGCTGCTCAGGAGGTGGCTGCATTTATTTTCATTCCATTCTGTAAATTCACCCGTCTTCGAACCATCTGACGAAGTGGGATTTTCTCCCACGAAAGCTCATGCGAAAAATAAATCTGTTAGTCTTAAAGTGCCACATGACTCCTTGGTTTTTTTGCTGGACTAGACTAACACGGCTATGCCTTTGGAAAACGCACAGTACCTGCCCTGTGCTCTTCAGCAGCGACTTGACCCCGGGGGATGCAAAGTAGCTGGCAGCGTGCACATCCAGCTGGGCGTTGTAGGGGGGCAGCGCAGACCACAGCCTGGGCAGGATGTGAGCGTAGCTGCCGGCCATGGTGTCCACCGCCACCCCGTCCAGGATGAAGCCCTTCTGCCTCTGCAGGCACCTCCTGCTAAGACAGGCCATGCTGCGGGAGCCGAGCAAAGGCGGGGCTCGTCCTGCCCCCAGTGCCCGGCCTCCGCCTCCTTCCCCAGCGGCATTGTTACGTCCCGGCCCGGCCCCGGGCTCCCGAGAGCTGGCGGGGAGGTCGCGGCTGGGGCCGAGGGCTCAGCCAGCCTCTCCCCCCGGGGCCACGCGCGGCGATCAGGCCCCGGCTCCCTACGCCCACGTGGGGGCGGCGGGGACCAGCTGCTAGCGGCCGCACGTGGCCGCCGGAGGCGGGGCGTGATTCCCGCCGGCCGCTTAGTGCGGGAGCAGAGCAGAGCAGCCCGGGGCAAGGCTCTGCTGAAGGTCCAGCTTCAATGTCCTCGGCTCCTCTTTCGTGCAGGGGTTTCAGGGCTGCGCTACACTAACCTGCCGCCTCCTGCCTCCCCAGCACGTGGGGCAGCTGGGAAATAAGTGCTGGAGGCCACTGTTCTCCCCAGGAGTTGAAATCAGGGGGGTGTAGGGGTGCTCACTAAAGTGGGGTAACTCTGGTACTAGCTGACAACTGCGGGGGGGGGGGGGGGTAGAAGGGAAATCCCTGCCTGAGGCTCACTTCAAGCCACCCAGGAGCCAGGAAATCTTCACTGGGCCCGCTGCCTCCTTGGTGCAAACTAAGCTACCTTTGACAGACAGCAAGAAGCTAGAACTGCTCAGGGCAAAGCATCTGAGGAAGTGAGATTTTTCTCCCTCGAAAGCTCACGTAGTAAATTTGTTAGTCTTTAAAAGTGCCACAGACAGGTCCAGCCCAAGCTTTTTTGCTGCCCTAGGCCAACGATGATTTTGGCACACCTCCTGCCCCCCTGCAAAGTGGCACCACCACTAGAGTCCAGCCTCAGGCTGGGAGCAGCACCACAGGTCAGGAGCAGAGCAGGGCGACATATGCTCATCACCCCTTGGCACCCTCTAATTGTTGGTGCCCTAGGCCAGTGGTTTTCAAACTTAGCATCCGCACACAGTACTGGGTCACACAACCTCAGGCACTGGATCACAGTACCTCCCGCTGCCTCCATTAAAAGACTGGAACACATCACAAAAGATGTAATTGTTAGGTTATTTGCATAAATGTTTTCAACTGGTCTTAGAAGTGTGAAAACTACTCATCTAGGGTGACCACCTAGGTTGCCTCTGCGGAAGGACTGGCCCTGGCCACAGCACTCCTTGCCTATTTTGCTAAACTAGACAAACACAGCTACCTCTTTGGAACTTACCCTGAGTGTTGTAAGTCTGGTCTTAAAAAACAGAAGCCCGTCTGTAAGCTGTATCGAGAATTCAAGTCTGCATGAAATCAGTTTGTGGCATGGCAGTATTTGTCAAATAAAAGCATTTTAGTTCACTTCACAGCTTATTTCATCCTTCATTGAGGGTTTAGGACTACATTCTGCAGCCACCACCTCATCAAACTATGGTGGGTTCTGCTATGCCCTTGGCCACATTAGGCGTGATCTCTCCTTAATAAATACAAATTTATTTCATGAGAGCTTACTGTGCAACATGAGACCCAATAAGCAATGCCGTTAATTCAAACAATGCTTTTCTCACAAAGCTTGTTTATAAGATTAAAAAAAAAAGATGCTCCTAACATTACCAAATTTTAAAAATTCCATAAAAAGTAATTTACAAAGCTGCAGCACAAAGGAAATTATTGTGCTACAGGTTATTACATGAAGGCCTGTCACTAAGTGCATAGGCGTCAGCCTTGAAAGCCAAGTTGCTGCAGTCTTATTGCAGCCTCTCGCCTTGTCTCAACATAAGTAATATTGATATAACCAAGGTGTGATTCTAAACAGTTTGTTATACCAACGTAATATCCTTCTAGACAATGTTAGTCTGGTATTAGCAAACTTTTTTTATATGTTATCTGGGAAGAAGTTTAAGCTAAACAAAAAAACAAAAAGCCACATTTATAAGTGCACCCACAGAGGGCATTAAATCTACAGAGCTTTAGTTCATAGGTAAAACTTTCCAATGAAGACCTCGTTCTAGCAGCACCGTAGCCAGGTATGTCAGGGAGGTGGTGTTCCAAACTTTATAATATCAACACAGACACTATTAATAGTGGTAAAGCCACCTTTTATTGTATCTTTACAATGAGGATGGAGCAGGTTTATGCAATGCTGCCAGCATTGGAGGCTATCCTGGGCCACAGATCTGCACATTCCTTAGCCACAGGGCCTGTGATTGCTGAACCTGTAGGAGTGGGGAAGAAAAAGGAGAAATTAAGCATTAGTCAGACCTTACATTCTTCACTCCTGCCACATCCCTCTGCTCAGAATATTTTCAGGCAGAACGTACCATGTTAAGAATGGAGCCAGCAGTATTTCTCTGCTGGAGCATCCAGGAAATTTTCTTGGCACTAAGGTGAGTTTTGTTTCTTTCACTAAAAGACAGTGGAGCTCTCTTTTGAGCCAAGAATGCAGACATTTGTGCTGCACTCCTCTCTAGACTTACAAAATTATTTACTTAATGAGTTTTTGCAGGCAAAATCCCACTTTGTCAGACATGATGATGAAGTGGAATTTTACCCATGAAAGTTTGTGATAAATAAATTCATTAATAGTCTTTAAAAGTACCACAAGACTCCTTGGTTGGTTTGCTGAACTAAACTAACACAACCACCCCTCTGGAACTTATTCTTTTCTAATCTCCTCTTGTCCAGTGCAACAGATTGCTGCTTGTACCTTTCATTTCCCCTTTGTTATTTACTATGACTCCTGCATTGTCTTCAAAATAGAGGAACACTCCGTCTTTTCTCCGATATGATTTCCGCTGCCGAATTACCACTGCTGGGTGCACTGCAGAGAGAAAAGAAGCTCAGGATCCTAAACTTCCAGGTACAGTTCAACAGCAGAAACCCAAAAGAAATCACCCAGTAGTGTCCTCATCTGAGCCCCGCCCTTACACTGCTTCGATGGGTAACTGGATGACACACACATTTATGGTCCCCGTCAACGGTCTGGTGGTTGAATGAGCCATGGATATCTTAAAGGGTAGGGCTGATGCTTGTGGTGGGAACATGTCTCCTTGCTATTGACTCAGCTCTGTGGTCAAAGGGATCTGCAGTTTCCCAAGCTGTCAGCCCAAAGCCTTTCACTAAATCTACAGTTTTCCACTCTAAACAGTACTCTGACCGTCAAGTCTTTGATGTCTAGTTTCACAAGGCTAAGACTGCTTCTTTGCTGGGTACACATTCATTGTGTTGGTTCAGAGGGAACACTTCAGCTTCACGTGTACTGTCATATCAATGATATATAAATTATATAATATAAAAAAAGTAATACGATTACTTAAACAAAAACTAGCCAAATGCAATGTTACACTTGAATGTACACCCACGCAATTCAATACCATCCATGTTCTAACTCAATGCTTACACAATCTTTGTAAAGTAAACCTGGCCACACTCCCAATGCAAGGTCATTCCCCCCAGGGCCATCCAGCAGGGACACTGCCTCCCCAAACACTTAAGATGAACTGAAAGAACAAAATATTAATAACCAGGCCATACTTTCCAAAGCTAACCAGAACGTTAACGTTCAGGACTGTCACGCCACTCATTGAAGTTAACAGCACATGCAGCTGCTAACTTCACCCAAAAGTGAGGTTTTGCTATCCCCTTCCACGACAACTCACAGAGCCACTGAGCACAGACCCAGCAAGTGCTTTTTAGAAGGGGGAAGCTGCTACTTCAGAAACAAGCTGCTTCCTTCTAGCATCACTGTATGTTGATACTGACTTGCTCCTGCTATTTGGAAGAGTCTACAAGCAACCAGGAACTCCAGCAGTATGTGGATGTCGGAGATCAAGCTATTATGTCAGTCCCAGTTTGACTCTGGCTATGAGCTGTGATCATCCCACATCACATTTAGGATGCAGCATAGTCTAATGGGTACACAAACATTGTTGTGCACCCAGTTTGCGTCAGGCCTGGTGACAAACAACTCAGTTGTGTCAGACTGCATTCCTCCCTCACTAAAGAAATGTTCGCAGCACTGCCTTGTGGGAAATCTGGGCAGCTACGTCTCAATCCTACATGACAGCTTGTTTGTAACACACACATACAGAACAGTCCACGGGACACAGTGTGTACAGGATGTACATTTGCCACCTGCATTACCAATACTCACCCTTCTTCCTAAGCTCAGGCTTGCCCTTCTTGACAGTAGCCATCACCATATCACCTACGCCAGCAGCTGGCAGCCTGTTTAGGCGCCCCTTAATTCCCTTCACAGAAATGATGTACAGGTTCTTGGCACCTATGAAGGAAGAAGCGTTCTGAATTAGCCTAGATGCCCCATAATGGATGTCCCTGCATGGATCACTGTCACACCACTCATTGAAGTGAGCAGCACATGCCATCACCTCACCCAAAAGCGATGCCTTTCTTATGCCCTTCCACGACAACTCGCTGAGCCACTGACAAAAGACCCAGCAAGTGCTTTTTAGAAAGGGGAAACTGCTGCTTCAGAACCAGGATGAAGTTTTGTAGCTTCATTATGAATTGGCAAATTGAAATTCTACAGAAGCAGGTTAACAGATGTTGAGGCCAAAAGGAACCTGGTGTAATCAAGGCCAGAAAAATCTCATATGGTATTTTCTGCATCAAGCCCATCATTTCTGTTTCGTCAAAGACATCTCTAAGAGACATACCCCGTCTTGATACAAACAGTCCAAATGACTGAGTCCACTCAGTTGTTCCAACGGTAAATTACCCACATTGTTAAAAAATTGTACCTTATTTCTGGTGCAAGTTTGCCTGCCTTCAACTTCCAATCTCTGATTGCCTTTAGTCAGTTATCTGCATAAACCTCAACCAGATATACAGGCAAGATAGGAGAGCTGCTGAAACAGGAACAAGTAACACTCATTCCAGAAGGAAGCCAAAAACCTCACCTGTATTATCTGCACAGTTGATCACAGCTCCCACAGGGAGACCAAGAGAAATACGGAACTTCGCACCAGATGAACCACCACGTCCTGTAGGTTAAAAAGAAGAGTTTTAACAAAAACAAGAACATATAACTGGAAGCCAAACTGATGCACAGATTCTTTAAATGTTGATTCACAAGCCAAATGTCCCCAGTCAAAACAATCTGCAAGGCAGCATTCTACCTAGTTCTTACAAAGCTGCTGTTCTTGTTTTGATACCATTACCAGGACACTCTCCATGAATACAGGGTAGGGACCAAAGAAATCCAGGGAACTTTCAGAGAAAAACTTGGCAACTTCATACTTTATGGCTCCAACATAAAAAAGGCATCTTAAAATCCAGAAAGATTTCATCAGAGCCTTAAAGCAGCGGCCTCAAACTCAAATAAGCACAAGGACCGCATGAGGACTAGTGCATTAGCCCAAGGGCCACGCCACTGAAACCTTTTCATACAACGATATTGCAAATATTGAAAGTGTTGTTGCAGGCCCCAAGAAATAATTTTAAGGTCCATGAGTTTGAGACCCCTGCCTTAAAGGATGGCAACCTCTCCACACTTCCACATATCACTCTTGAATGTCTACTCTGAATTCAGTGTAAAATTATTGAGGTAAATTACAGTCTTGAGCATACAGCCAAACTTTCCCAGGGTTTGGGGCTATTTGATGACTTATCCTCTCCCTTCAAACCTTCCCACTGAAATCCTGAGAGAAGAGCTGGAACCAAGAGCAAGGTTGATTATGAGAATTTGCCAAGCACCAGCATCCAGAGAAATCAGTAAATTACTTTGGGATGGAATGAAATAGATTTGCAGATTGGTAGACAGATCTATGCCCTCTTTCCTCTGCCAGGATGATAAGAATCATGATTTAAAGAGAGATAAATTTGATTTTATTCAAACAACCATTTTCTCTAAACTGATTTTTAAAAATTTAATTGGATTTTCACTTGTACTAGTTCTTTATTTCCCCATTTTACAATCTAAAGTGGACATTTGCTGGTTATTCTTTAGTATCCTAATTGTTAGGGACGTTTTTGTGAAAGTTATGCATTTTTTCCCCTACTGTTTTGCCCTTATAACTGTTCATATTGGCACATAAAAAAATTCACAAACACGTTAACATACTAAAAATCTATTTGTTAATAATTTTAGTTTGAAAGAACAAAGATTTTACAGCAAGAGCAATTTTTAATTAAGATACAATTCTAACCTGTGCACTTAAGTTAACAAATCTATGCAAACATTTGCGGCCCTGGGGCTCTTCCCTGGAAATATTTCAGTTTTTTGCCTATACCACCCCACAGGTAAAGTAAGATTCCCGACCAGCAGGGTCCAGCCGTGTTAATGTAGCTCAGTGAAACAGTGGCACTACTGTATTACAAGAACACTGATCCTTCAGTCTGACACTGCCAGAGTGCAAGAACCCAAACAGATTCAAACCCCACTTCAACCAGATGTTAAAAAAGCACAATTCAAAAAGCCCCTCTCAGACCAATGTCTTTTTAACTTGCCCACCCCAGTAACACGAGGCACCCTACACACAACTCAGCCCCTGGAAAGCAGCGCCTCTTTTCCCCCTCTTACTCACAGGGCTTGTTTCTCTCGCTTCCCGGGGCACAAGGCGGCCTTTCCAACACTCATGCAGCAACCCCAGGCCCTGAGCTCGGGACCCTGCCCTGCCGGCTCCCCTCCCCACCTCGCCCCACTGGGCTGGCACCTGGGACGGTTTATTTCGACCCCAATTTACCATCCTCATTGGCCTCCACACCCTCCCTTCCAGGCCTCGTCTTCACCCCGATTCCCTCCCGCCCCAAATGCTAGAGACACCCCGGCCAGCCCGCGCCAAACCCCCCGCCCACCGATCCCGTCCCTCGGGGCCTCCCACCTCGTCCCAGCCTCAAACCTCCGCCACCCTCCCGCACGCCGTCTGCGGGAACCCGCCGGGCCCCGTCCCCAGCGAGCCCGGCCGGCTCTTTCCCTCCGCCAGACGCGGCCCCGAGGACAGAGCAGGCTCCCCCCACTTCAGCCCTCCAGCTCCTGGGGCCGCGCGAGCCGTGGGGCCGGAGGATGGCAACGGATCCTCCCGGCCCCCTGCCCGCCGCCTCGCTAGGCCTCACCTCGCTTCGACATCTTGTTGCCGGGGCCAAAACAAAAAAAAAAAGAAAGGACTGCGCAAAGGATGCTGGGATACGACGTCCCCGCGCGGCGCGGAAGAAGCCTTTGCGTCACGCAGTCGAGGGGCTCTTTCTCGACACGTGACGCAGGAGGCTTTCCCGCGTCACGTGATACGCAGGCTGGCGCTCTGGTCACTGTAGTCGCTGGTACGCTCAGGGGAGCACAGCGCCACATGTGGAGGCGAGGGGAACCTGCAGCCCACGCATGTAAGAGCCTGAGCCCAGCCCAGCTGACCTGCCAAACGTGGCACAGGGAGCAGGGCTGGTGGGAGACTGATGGAGAAGTGGTGACCTTTAGAAGGCGAATGACAGCCCTGGAGTTTGGCAAGGGGTTTCTGGGGTAACAGCCTTGCTGTGTAAAACAAAGGAGTCCTGTGGCACTTAAAAACTAACATATTTATTTTTTGCATGAGCTTTCATGGGAGAAAATCCTCTTTTGTCAGACACTGACCAAGTGGGATTTTCTCCCATGAAAGCTCATGCAAAAAATTAATTTGTTAGTCTTTTAAGTGCCACAGGACTCCTTGTTTGTTTGTTTTACTGAACCAGACATCACCGCTACCCCTTTGGATCTTAGCATCCTTGCTCTGGTATAAAATGCTTTGCAACAGGCAGGGTATCAGTTTTATTCCCATGCCAAATACAAGTGCCTGTTCATCCCATACTGCCACATCAACAGAGGGGGAGGCACCAACCCTAATAAATCAGTAATAGGCAACACAACTTGATTCAGCATCTGTGTTGCTGTCCCAATCACATGTGGTAGATGTGCGCCTTAAGATTTCAGCCAAGGGTTAAAGTAAGCTGGAATGGCCCAAGGGGCCAGAGGTCTGAGGCCCAGATTCCATAATCTAGAAAAATCAGGCCCACAGATGTATGAAGGGGGCACAGACAACAGGTGCATCACTGGCACCAGGCACACAGGGCTCGTGCCCCAAATCCCGGCACCAGTGCCGCAGGTCTGGCGGGGCCCCGCCTCTCCCAGTCTCCAGCCTGATCGGGCCGGAGATCAGGGGCCCAGCCACCCACGGCCGCACGGGCCACTCCAGCCCCGTCCCCAACCAGGAATCTGAGGCCCAGCCGCCCACGGCCGTGGCTGCCACTCACAGCCCCAGCCCCAGCTGGGATCCAGGCCCCAGTGACCCGCAGCCATGGCAACTGCTCCGGCCCCATCCCTGGCCAGTGATCCGAGACCCAGCCGCCCACAGCTGCAGCTGCCACTCCCAACCCCATCCACAGCCAAGGGTCCGAGGCCCAGCTGCTTGCAGTTGCCGCAGGCATGGCCTGCAGCCAGGGGGCATGGTCTCCTTGTAGAGGGTGGGGCCTGGGCCGGTGCCCTGGGTCCTTTCCCAGGGCAGCAACACTCCTGCCAAACAATACAGGAAGGCAGCCCAGAGATTAGGAAGGTTCCGGGGACCCTCAAATTATACTTTAACCACTGATTTCAACCTAATTTTTAGAAGCTCACAGGAGCTAAAGCTGAGGTGGTACTTGCTTTGCAGGTTGTAAATTGGCAATTAACAGGAACCGGCTTTACGTTAAAACCACCGAGACTGGGAGAAAATAGAGAATCTTGCCAAAGGCAGGGAATAATCTTGGAAAAACACAACACATACAGGAGCACAAAAACTGAGACTAGATACAATCAAAATTCCATGGATGGAACAGTCCATGATATAGTGTAGGTCAGACTATGTGATCTAATTGTCCCTGCTGGCCTTTATAAAAGATATAGATTCTGACTAATTACATCAATAAATACTATGTACAACTCTAATCCTGTGTCTTGAATCCATCATATGCTGACTAGGTTCAAAAAGTTAGTATAACTGGGGGGGCATAGCTCAGTGGTAAAGCATTTCACTACTGATCAAGGGATCACTAGTTCAAATCCAAGTGCCCCCTTTCTATCAGTTGCTGTATGATCCTATTAGGAGAGTATTGAAGTCCTAGACTGGCATTTAAGGTCCAGTTAGAGTGGTTCTGCTTTTAGAAGGAGGTTGGACTAGATCACACACATTGTAAGGAAGCAACCTCAGGACAATCAAAGACATTGAGAGAAACAAGGAGGTTGTGGCAGCATCTTTTATTGGCCCAGCTTCTGTTTCACAAGCTTTCAAGCTTTTCTCTTTCACCAAGAGAAGTTGGTCCAATAAAAGATTTTACTTCACCCACTGCATCTCCCTCGCATCTTGGGACCAAAATGCTACAGCAACAGTGAAAACTATCAATGGAGGTGTCAACAAAGAATAAATTTGCCCTGACAACACAATGGCTATGCTAAAGTGATCAGGAAACTGGTTCTTCTTTCCACTTTCCAAAGGGATAGCCATGTAAGTCTAGTCCAGCAAAAGAACAACAAGGAGTCATGTGGCACTTTGAGACTAACAGATTTATTATCACCCATCTTCAAAGCATCTGAGGAAGTGGGATTTTCTCCCATGAACACTCTGCAATAAATAAATTTGTTAGCCTTTTAAGTGCCACAGTACTCCTTGCTTGTTTTACTTTTTAACTGCCACCGGACTTGATCCAGGGATCACTTGACCTTCAGTTGAAAAAAAAAATTAAGACTATAGTTTGGATGCTTCTTCCTACACAAACTTTCTTTTTTCTTTCTTTCTTTTCTATAGCTCTGGGTTTTGATTTGATCATGGACAGTCACAGATTCTATAATTTGAGCAGACAAGAGTGATAGAAAGAGGGTTTGGGCAGTGTACTTCACAGTAGTGTATGTAGAGGGGCTATATCTCAATGGCTACGTTCACACACGGAGGTTTATTTTGATAAAGTTGTTCCGAAACAACTTCTATCAAAATAACACCTTATTTCGAAATACCTTGTTTTGAATTAACAAAATGTTAATTTGAAATAAGGAAAAAACCAGGAAACGGAATTGCATGTTCACACTGCGAACATGCTATTTCGTTACCTGCTGCAGGGGGCTGCAGCCCCCTGGGCTGCCCCCGGACGCCGCCAGCGGGTCGGGGGCGCCGGGCTCAGCCCGCAGCCCGGGCTGCAGGCTGAGCCGCCTGACAGGGGTTCACCCCCCCCGACCCCGCTGGAGGCTGCAGCCCCGTTTCTGGGGCTGCAGCCCCCTTTCTGGGGCGGAGGGACAGCCCTCAGCACCCTGGCCAAGGTCCTGAGGGTTCCCTGGCCAAGGTGCTGAGGATCCAACGTTGTTTCAGAACACTTTGTTCCAAAACAACATGTTTGCACAGCCTTGTTGCGAAACAACGTTGCTTCGCCTAGAAACTAGGTTTAACTTGTTTTGAAACAACACTGTTGTTTCGAAACAATAGGTTCAAGTTGTTTCTAAACAACTGTGCATCATGTGAACAGCAGAATTCTTATTTCGAAACAACCTCTGTTGTTTCGAAATAAGAGTGCTGTGTGAACACACCCAATGTGACCTAGTATGGAAGTTCAGCTCAGGAGATTGTTTGCCCTGATCTGGGTGTGTGCTACTTGTTATAAATTGTAGCTTGATTTAGAAAGACCAAATAAATGCAGTTTAGTAGTAAATGAGAGCAGCACTCCTATGCAAAATCACTAGAGTTCATTAAGTCTCTCCATGCTGTATTTTATCTTTCATTGAAATTAACACGGAAAAGATTGACAGTAATTAATCCCTTTTAATAATTGTTTTACTTTAGTCTTCCACCAAGAACTATTTCAACTCTATTCATTTGGAGAGCCACAGGGAGATGTTCGCCTTCAATAACAAAGTGGGTGGGTTTGGTGGATCATGAGAGAAGGCTCCCATGCTGGGAGTGAGTCAAATGAACAGTGTGTCTCGTAACAAGAATAATGCAAAATCTTACTCTCCAGTGGGAACACAATGGAAAGGTGGCATGAAATGGACCATCTGTATCAGTTTAGCTCTACTGATGCAAAGTAGTTAAGACAGAGTACAGGCTATCTGCCCCATGCAGGGCAGATCTAAGAATTACAGTATGTAAACTCCAAAGGGGTAGGCATGTTAGCTGAGTTCAGCAAAACAAACAAGGAGTCCTGTGGCACTTAAAGACTAACACATTTATTTATTGCATGCACACAAGTCTCCCAATATTGCTAATTCTACTAGGATAGCTCTGCAAAATAACCCTCATGTTCATGGAGGCTAGCTTGACATCTGCGTCTCATTCTTCCCTGGCAGAACACAACTGTCCTCAAAGGTAACATAATTATTTATGTAAGGCAGGCTTAGAAGCTGTGCCTAACAGCTTCTGGGGGGTGGGCAACTAATATGCATGGGTTTAGTATTTGCATGAGCACAAAGAACACATTAACATAAATACACTATAGGTGCAGGGCAGTATCGGTAATGGTATTTGGGGTTGATCTGACCACAAATCCGTCAATATCTGTAATTCTACTGAAAGGAAATACGAAATACTGTCTTTGGTGATATGCTACTCCCTGATTGTTCCAAATCTGTTTGGGTTAGTTAAAGGTAAAAGCTACCATTATTTACAAAAAGACTTGTAAGAGAGGCCACTGCCTGTTTCAGCCAGGAAAAAGGAGATTGGGTGGGGTTTGCATAGTTCCTTCTGCAGCTATGCTTGAGGCATTTACTGCACCCCGTGGCCCCACTGTTAAATGATAGATCTGTCTGGGCTTCTTTTGAGGCCTTTGTTATTTTAATAGAAGTAGCCGTTTGCAGCTATTTGAGGTTTAAGAGCTGAAATCACTAGAAAGAGGAAACCGTCTCTCCAAGCTGAAATCACTGAAGAGGAGCAGCGGGTGAAGCCAGCGGATGGTGAGAGTGGCCAGTGGTGAGCTGGGTGGTGTGAGTGACCAGTGAGCAGAGCTGGTGGATGGTGAGAGTGGCCAGCAGCAAGCTGGGCAGTGCGAGTGACTGGTGGGCGGAGCTGGTGGATGGTGAGAGTGGCCAACGGTGAGCTGGGTGACGTGAGTGACTGGTGGGGGGAGCTGGCGGATGGTGAGAGTAGCCAATGGTGAGCTGGGCAGTATGAGTGACCAGTGGGATGAGCTGGTGGCCAGTGAATAGAGCCAAGGGACAGTGCTGGTAGATGGAATGAGTGACTAGTGGTTGGTGCTGGTGGACAGCAGGCATAACAGACACTCCCTACATACCCTAGGGTTTGTTGGGAGCCTAGTTAGCACTGATTCTCCAGATCAGTGCTGATTTTGCTAGTGAGTTTACATTTGCTGTTATGATATGTGGGATCATGTTGAAAGCCTGATTAGCACTGATTCCCCGGATCAGTACGGGTTTTACCATTAAGTCTTTTATGTTCTGTTATGTGGTGTGGGTTGTTGGGAACCTTGCTCTGTACTGATTTTCTAGATCAGTGCTGATTTCTGTTATTTGGCCTTTTACATTCTGTTTTTACTACTATTAAAAGTTCTGTACACTACACTCAGACTCGTGCTTACAAGTAGGGAAGCATTACCTTTTTGGGGTGCCCAGGGAATAGTGCATGATTTCCAAGAAGACTGGGTGGGGGCTTGAGCCGGTTGGTGTTGTAAAATTACTTGGAAACCCCTATATATAGAACCCGGCCCTTGTTCTGCCAACCTGCCCTGGCAGAAGGGTTACATGTATATTGTATAAGAAGGGCAGAGTGTGGGAATTGATACAGGCCCCAGAAAGGTGAGGGGAGGGGCAGAGTTAATAAATGTCGTGGCAATTTCAGGATTCAGGAAGTGATCTATGTAGACCTAGGGGCTGTGTCCACACACAATTACATCGATTTAACTTAAATTGATTTAATAAAATTGCCACAAAAATCATTAAATCAATTTAAGCTAAATTGATTTAGCAAGTTCACACTAGAAAGTCAAATCAAACTAGCATGTCCAGGGACTTGCTAGTTCAATTTAGGAGAGGGACACCATGGGAGGTGTGGCAAAATGCCCCCCAAAAGGGCCATGCCTGCATCCCATATATGAACAGAGAAAGGCACCCTGGGAAGGAGAAGGTCAAAACTGTTAAATCAAAACAACCATTAAAGTGAAATAACACGTCCACACAGTGTTATTTTGATATAACAGTTTCGATCTAAGCCTCAGTGCGATTTAAAACAAGGTTTTATTGAATCGCTCTAACTTTCCTTTTTTCGAAATGATGGAGCTCGTCATTTCAAAAACATCGTGTGGACCTACACTTTTTAAAATCAAAATAACCAGTGTTATTTTGATTTAAAAGCTCTGTGTGTGGACATACCCAGGGGTTGCTCATGCCCAAGCTCATGCAAAAAATAAATCTATTAGTCTCAAAGTGACACACGACTCCTTGTTGTTGTTGGGTTTTTTTTGTTTTTTGTTTTTTGTTTTTTTTTTTAATTCTTTCCACCACAGGTTGTCTGCCAGGTGGGAGGGAAGCTATGTAAATGTCCCAGAAGAACAAGGGTAGAGGTGTTAGAAGCTGCTGTGCGAAAGTGGCATGCTTTCTCTGACCTAGCAGTAGCCTTTTGACCCCAGGAGCTGAACACACTAAGAAGAGCTTGTTGCGGGGACAGAGAGAGAAATCCTGAAGGGTGAACAAAAGAAGAGGTTCTTGGGACTCTGACTAAAATCCAAAGGGATCTTGAAGTTGTAAGGACACTAGGAGGTGGGTTCTGAATGAAGGTTTTTGCATAGAACTCAAACAGTCCCATCCCCAGAGTTAAGTTGTAATCCAGAGCAACTTTTTGGTGGAACAGTGGGAAAGGGCCAGTTAGTAGCAGTCTCCAGGCAGAAAGCACCTAGACCATAGGGTCTTATTCCTGACGAGAACTAGACAGAGAGGCTAGAGGGAGAGCCTACATCAGCAATAGTCAATTATTCTGTGTCAAGGCCTAAATTCCTTTGACATCAGGTAATCAAGGTTCATATTCCAGAGATGATAATAATAGAAAAAAAAACAACAATAATTATAATAAGTAAATAAAAAGATTCTGGGGTCTGTTCAAAAGCATCTGATGATCTAGATTTGGCCCACAGTCTGCCTGTTGACTACCCCTGCTCTACACATTGCTCAGACTTAGTTGACTTAGAGAAGCACTGAGTAGGTGGGCCAGTTTGAGTAGCCAGACTTTGAGTATCCAGCAGGGGGACTGTGATCAGGTCTGTGTATATCATCATATATTGTGAGCGGGGACCGAGAGGCCTTCTGGGAAAGATGGAGACCCTTGGAGCTTGAAAGATCATTGCCATGAAAGGATCATTAGCAGGTTCTGCTGCTTGCTCTCCTGAGTTGTGTCTTCACTGCTTTTAAAAGTGGCTTTACTACAGCCAGGCAGTGGTCTCACTGTGAAATCCTACAAGGAGAAAAGACACATGTAGGGTTGCAGGCTCTATCTTCACTAGATCCAAAGAGGTAGCCATGTTAGTCTAGTTCATCAAAACAAACAAGGAGTCCTGTGGAACTTTTAAAGACTAACAAGTTTATTTATCACATGAGCTTTCATGGGAGAAAATCTCATTCTGTCAGACACTTCGAGAAAGGGAACCTACAGAATAGGAGGAAAATAAATGCAGGGAAGTGTAAGTCATAGGATCAGCAAAACAAACCAGGAGTTCTATGTAACTAATAAAGACTAACAAATTTATTTATTGTCATAGGATGAGGTCAGACAGTTACAGTTAAGCAAAGAAGGTGTTTAGATTGAAACAGTGGAAAACAGCATGCAGAGGGAGGTGAGGTCAAATCACCTGTTGTAATAAGAAATAAATCCCAAGATCCCTATTTAACCATAAGGCAAAGGTTCTGCCTATGAAGTCCAGTTCTTCAGTACTGGAATTCATCTGCAGATTTGACACCCTTGCCTTATGGTTAAATAGGGATCTCGGGTTTTATTCTTATTACAACAGGTGATTTGACCTCACCTCCCTCTGCATGCTGTTTTCCACTGTTTCAATCTAAACAACTGCTTTGATTAACTGTAACTGTCTGGCCTGATCCTATGACTTACACTTCCCTACATTTATTTTCCTCCCATTCTGTAAATTCCCAGTCTCCAAGCATCTGACAAAATGGGATTTTCTCCCATGAAAGCTCATGCAATAAATAAATGTGTTGGTCTTTAAAAGTGCCACCAGACTCCTTGTTTGTTTTCACTAGTTCAGTGCTTAAAAGAGAGGATTTCTTTTTCACTGTATGATAAACAGTGTGAGGATCGTAAGTGAAGAAAAGTTACCTTTTGTATTTACCATAGTTGCCAGGTGACATTAGTAATTATATACCTTTGCTTGCTTTTTCTCACCTAAACAATACAGAATGGGAGCAAACCAAATGTAGGGGAATGTAAGTCATAGGATCAGGTCAGACTGTTACAGCAAATCAAAGCAGTTGTTTAGAGTCAAACAGTGGGAAACAGCACATAGAAGGAGATGAGGTCAAATCACCTGTTGTAATAAGAAAAAAACCCTAGATCCCTATTTAAGCATAAAGCAAGGGTATCAAACCAGCATACAAATTCCAGTACTGCAGAACTGGAATTCATATGCAGATTTGATAATTTTGCCTTAGGGTTAAATAGGGATCTCGGAATTTTTTTTTCTTATTACAACAGGTTATATGACCTTACCTCCTTCTATGTGCTGTTTTCCACTGTTTGAATCTAAACAATTGCTTTGATTTACTGTAACTGTTTGACCTCATCCTATGATAGTTGTTTAGATTCAAACAGTGGAGAACAGCAATAGGTGGGGGCAGGGGGAAGCAAAAACAAATTTTACCTGTTGTAATGGGGGGAAAAGAAACACAAGTCTCTATTCAGTCCTAAATTGACAGAATCAAATCTGCATATGAATTCCAATTCTGCAGTTTCTCTTTGAAGCTTTGATTTGTTATCCATTTACCTGAGTACAACTATTCATATTATCATTGACAGAGTGATCAGGAAGTTTGAAGTGTTCTCCTGTTGCATTTTTAATGATATTTCTGTTGTCAGATTTGTGTTCATTTATTTTTTTGTGCAGAGACTGTCCCATTTGTCCAATGTATAAGGTGGGGGGACATTTCTGGCACATGATGGCATAAATCACATTGGTGGATGAGCAGGTAAATGAGTCCTTGATGGAGCAGCTGGCTTGATTAGGTCCTACAATTGCATCTTTTGTGCAGATATGTGGGCAAAGTTGGCAATATAGTTTGTTGCAGGGATATGTGCCTGTTTTAATGTTTCTGTTGTTACGTCTGTAGTTGCTGGTGAGTATCTATTGAAGGTTGGGGGTCTGGCTGTAAGTGAGGAAAGGTCTGCCACTCAAAGCCTAAGAGAGTGAGGGATTGTCTTGTAGAATAGGCTGTAGGTCCTTGATGATGCACAGTAGAGGTTTGACTTGGGGGTTGTAGATGATGACTAGCAATGTTCTGTTGTCTTCTTTCTTGGTGTTCTCCTGTAATAGTTTATTTCGTTTACCTTGCAGTAAAACTAAAGCCCCTTCTCTCCTCTGTTATGTTTTACTTGTGCATTATCCCACAGTTAAAGCACCATTTTTGTCAGTGAAGACAAGCCCAGAAGAGAAAAGAGAACAGTTTATTTATAAGTGTCCCACATGCACCTAGAACTGCTGGTAATGGAAACATTTAGCCATAGAAGGCAGTACCAACAAGCCAGGATGACTTAAAACCCAACAAATTATTGTATTTTGATTTTTTTCAGTGCTACAAGCTGCATACAGTGTATTAATAACATATGAATTATTAGACCCAGAACAGTTGGAATTTTTTCCATGGGCTGTCCCCCTCCCACTTCTACCAGTTGAAAGGGTAGATAGAGCTCAGTGATAACTCAATTGATGGCAGCCAAGTAAGCTTTGGTTCAAGTTTAGATACTCCCATGGGCATTTTTTTTAAAGAATCAAAAAATCACTAGTGAATTTGGGACTGAAAAGACAAGGAAAGGTGTGCATGAGATTTTAATGAGTCTTTGCGTGGTTATGAGGAGGGATTAGCACTTGTTCATTTTGTGCTTAGTATTTGTTGTATTTCAGCCCTACTGATTTTGTGAATCTCAAGCAATTTAGACAACGTGAAAGACATTTTCATCTAGTGGCAGTAACTTATTTTAGTGCATCTAAACCTAATTTCAGGATGGACCTATATAGGATACCAAATGTAATATTTCAACTATCCTGTCTTCCAAGTCTTCCCTGTACAATACTAGCAAAGGATCTTGGCTACTTAAAAGTTAATAGGAAATAAGTTTAAAATAACTACTTCACTAGTGAACAAATATCTTGCCATTTCATGGCCACAAAACTAACCACTGACAATAACGTGGTTTGTAACAAGTGACAGAAATACAGTGTAACACCTCAACTGCTATGCAATCAGAGTTTCTGTAATACATATTTTTGACTTTACATTCATGGTATGAACCCATAACATTTGCCAAGGCCTTAGAGGAACAGCTCACGAGGCTTTTTCACATAATCTTCCTTAGCTGAAGTATCTTCAAAGTTCTTTGCATTTGTTCGGTTTCTTGAAATTGGAAATTATTAGATTTTAAGTTTAAAAATGTGAAATCCCTAATCAAGCTGAGATTAGAGGATCTGAATAAGCCAACTAAACATGGAAGTTGTTTCCATTACATATACATCACCTTGGTTCCCTTTCCCCCTTGTTAAAAAAAAAACTTGTGGGCATGCCATTACTTAAACAATTTATCCAATAATAAAGTAAGGAAAGCCTGTATAGCTCTGCTTTCAATTTAAGCAGCTGGTTTACTCAGAAGCCTGATATGCCTGAATTGAAAAATATAACTGTCTCTGTCTATGCAGCTCTGGAAAGGTGGAAAACCTGCCCTATTATTTATCACATTGTAATCTGTATTACCACTTGAAGTCTAAATGGCTTTCCAGGGTTTTGTCCTAGATGCTTTTTTTTCTAGGCCATCTCAGGACCTGTATCTGTGATCTGAGTGGTTGGCTTATTAGCATGGTCACCTACCAAAATAAGGAAAAGGCAAGCAGCAAGATGATTGCATATGGTTTAATTAGTTGGGGGCTGTGCACATATTTATATGTGTACTAATATTTCAAAATTTTTGCTTTCTTTCTCAGTTTTAGTTTAATATATTTTGGGTTTGGCACATTGGTCTATGGTTCAGTTGCTATTAATAAATTTTGCTTTCTTTGATTTGACCTTGCAAGTTCATCCTGTGCATTTGTAACCCTCAAAGGTGGGCTAGAATTCATCTAATTGCCCTTCTCCAGTGCCTACATAAAATAAAAATACATAAATAAAGCCCCAACTCCTACAGAGAAGCAGCTGCAGACCCAGGATTCAGTCTGTAAAGGAAGCACAGAGTCCTGTGGTACTTAAAGACTAAATCTGTTAGTCTTTACCTGCCAAATGACTCCTTGCTTCTTTGGCTGTACTAAACTAACATGGCTGCCCCTTTGGAACTTGGCAGTCTGTAAAGAGACTCACAGCAAAGACTGCTCAGTTACTATCCCCTATTAAAATACTACTTAGAATAAACATAACAATTAACTTTATTATCTACTAACTTAATAAATCTTATCCTAAGAAAACAAAATTAATTTAAACAGAACAGTTCCCACAGAAACACTATGGGAAAGAAACCCAAGCATTCCAAAGTTTAAATGGAGTCACCCAAATCTCAGCTGCAGTCTTTGTTCAAGACCTTGAGTTGCAAGAAGCAGAGACTTGAGTAGAAATAAGTAGCAACCCCGTTTTCTGCAAGAGTCTTCAGTAGGAATCTATGCAGTTTTTTCTTTCTTCTCTGGAACCAGCACCATGCACCCAGTTTACCAGTTAACTGGCCCTTAGCCACATAAGAGAAAACTCTTCTGCAATATATTCCATAGCAGGGAGAAAAACATCTTGCTGTCCACTCCTGGTTCGGCTTACCCAGCACACGGCCTCTTCTCATTGCAGCTCCCTGTACAAGTCCTGCTCAGGCTGCCGTTCTCAGGCACCTCACCCCAGCACCACAAAACCCTGTGGAACATGCTCAAAATGCTACCTCTCTCTCTTTCCAGCAATTTCTGGTTGGTAGGCAGCTAATTCACCCAGCAACAGTAACCCACTCCCAACAGGTCTCAAACAAATAGCCTCTTTTAGGCGTATAGGTTACAGATACCCTTCATGTGAACATCTCCCAAACTTCTGTTGTGTAATTATATCATCCTTCCAAAACAGTAATGAAAATAGAGGGATCAAGACACAGAATCTATTGGCCATTTACTATGAAGATGGAAGCCTTGATTATTTTTAACATATCCATGGAAAAAAAATTATTCACTTGCCGTATGTTGATGAGTCGAATTTTATAAGGCTGATGAAGATGACGTGTTACTAGTGGAAAGACTAAGAAATGAAGAGGCAAGGAATAAAAAGATCTTGCTTCCGGATTATAACTGAGTCAATTAAGTGGAGAGATACAGCCTGTTTCAGATGACAGGAAGTATAAAGAGACTCTTCCAGTAACTGCAGAAATGCAGAAAGGCCCAGTGCTTCCCAAAGTGTGGGGTATGCAGCTGAGGTAGTCACAAAGGATTGCAGGGCAGGGGAGAGTGCAAATTCAGAACAGTGATTCCTGCCTGCTAACAGAGGGAAAAGATGTGACAGAGATTCCCAGAATGCCATATTTAGCTGAGACTGGAACTCTTTCAAGGGTTTGGGGTGTGTTGAGTTTGGTGATAACACAGTGGTAGGCCAGATCAAGCCCTCTGTGGGGTTAAAAAAAAGGGGGACATTGATTCTGAGCAGAATCTTTGAGTTAAAAAGCTGTGTGTGGCCTGGCTGAATGTTAAGTGTGCAGCCTGGTCTTAGAGCATGTCTCAGAATAGCACGCATTCTAATTCAAGAAATAGAAGTTGGCTTTGAAAATATGCTTAGGGAAGTAAGGATGTTAGACTAAGAAAAGTAACTGGCCTTTCTCAGAATAGCTGTATATTTTATCTCATTGACAAAAAGTGCCATATATTTTCTTTTGTAGAGATTTGTAAATATATTTATCTACATTGCTTGAAGTATATATTTAGCACCATTCACCCTAGTAACTTTAATTTAAGTAAGCCATAACACATAATCATGCACAGGGGGCAGATATATTAAACCCATCATCTTTTATTCTATCAGCACACTATACACCCATGGTTTCTTAGAGCTGGAGCTTAGAATGTTTGTCCAACTGGCTATTTCAGATATAAAAAAACAACAAGCAGTTGTGTGGCACTTTAAGACTAACAGATTTATATTTCAGATATTCTTGGGTCTCCAAATGATTATAAATAAATTAAGAAGGACTTGAGGGTATGATTGTATGTCTGAAAATAACCATTTGGAAATTGAATCAGTTGGACAGCCAACTTGTTTGCAACAGTGGGAAATTTCAATTATAGAGCTGATTCAACATGCCTGCCTGCCTGATTGGTGTATGTATGCATGACAAAGAAAAAAATTACAAAGAAAAATAAAGTCAGTGAAAAGGCTTCCATTGACTTCAATGGGCTTTGATACATCTCTGAATTATGGCTACAATTGATTGCTCCTTGCATAGGTCCATTTTTACTTTAGCTCATACTGTCCCTTGATTCAGATGTGTGCCACCTCTGCTTGTTGTTTTCAGACTCTGGTTGGGGGAAAACAATCAATATAAATGCAGATCATTGCTTAAACACCAGCAATTTCACAATCACTACTGGTAAAGTAAAACAAAATTTGGAGGATAGTAGCATATTTAGTTATAGATCAAGAAGTCTGTGGTTCAAATGTATATGCTTTTAGGATATGTAATTTGCTTTACCATGTTGCCACTACTATATAATTCTGTCTCTTTCTCCTGTAGTGATTGCTCAAAGTTAAAACTACACATCTGATTAAAGGAATCAGCCACCCCTGCTCAATTGAACTCCAGTATCTGTCTTTTTTATGAGAAATTAAACAACCCTGAATTAATCAACATTCTGTTAGTAATTACAAACTTTTAAAGAAGTTTGTTGTAATTTTATTTATTTTAATTAAAACAAAAGTTGCAAAAAGAATGGACTTATGAGAAACTATAGTTAAATCGTTGCTAACTAATCCTTTATTAAGGGGCTATTTTCATGATCAGTTATGCAGTGTTTCATAACACTAGTTCCAGGCCTAACATAATTTTTGCTTTGTTCTTGATATTAACCAGAGCTTGTCAGAATTCACAAAGGGTCTCAAGTAATACATGCATCAGGCTTTGAAAAAGAGATGTTTCAGTTCTTAATCAAATATTCAAACATTGAGGTCTTTTTCATCTGCTAAAGGCAATTACATATCAGAGTTATTACAAAACACTTATATGGTGTCCATTTACATGGTGCTTTACATTTCTATTACCCTGAAAATTTCATTGCAGCGTAAACAGTCAAGTATATATTTCTCAGAAAGCAGTATTTAATTACTGCTATTGGACACAATGCCTAACTTTTTTTGTGCACAATTCAAATATTTAAACCGAATCCCATCTAAACTCCACTAAACAAATTCACCCTTCACGACTGACAAGCTCACTATAGATCAAAGTTATATTCTCGCAGGAAGATGCATTGAGCTTGCCGAGGGTAGGGTAGGTCAGAGCATTTGGCTGTAGATTGAGTGGTCCCTGATTCAAATTCAGCTGCCCCCTTTATAACTGCAATTTTGGCATTTGATTAATTTCCTCCTGTGTTACTACAGTCCTTAGCTGTTAGCATGTGTGTTAACAGCATTTGCAACTGGGCATTTCATAAAGACATTGATAGGCTTGGTTAGATTGCACAGGTAGTTAAGGACCATAGCATGTTGGTAAGTTCCAAAGGACCAGCCATGTGAGTCTAGTAAAGCAAAAAAAGCAAGGAGTCTTGTGGCACTTAAAGACTAACAGATTTATTTATCGCATGAGCTTTCGTGGCAGAACATCCCACTTTGTCAGATGTTTTGAAGAAGGGGAACTTACAGAACTGGCTGAAAATAAATGCAGGGGAGTGTAAGACGTGGGATCAGATCACACCACAAGAGCACGTTGGTAGATATGTTTGTTCTCTAAGGTTGGTAGGCTGGTACCCCTTCACAAATGCAGAATTAATTATACTTATTTAATGTGAAATCTGGAGTTAGACACATTTGCACAAGATTTTTTTTTTTCTGTGACTCTGCCTCCTCCCATTCTCAAGCTGAGAGAGACTTCATGGATGTACCACATATGATGCTCTTGCTGCTGCGTTGAAAGGTGCACATGTGCACAACACTCGTGAATGTGCAGTTATGCAATAGAGGACTGATGGCATATGATAATGGGTATGGAAAACAGACATACAAAAGGCAATTTATAGCAGGCAGTGATGATACTTTAAAAAAAACAAGTAGTTTTGCGTTACTTTTAAGACTAATAGATTTATTTTTCGCATGAGCTTTTGTGGGAGGATTTTCTTCCACGAAAGCTCATGTGAAAAATAAATCTGTTAGTCTTAAAGTGCCACACGACTCCTTGTTTTTTTTGCTGGGTAGACTAACACGGCTATCCCTTTGGAAATTGACAGTGATGATACTGTAACAAACGCATGGCTATCTAAGACTTTACAGTTATCAATAAGCTGCATAACAAAGGTGCTCAGAGCTTCACAGCAGTAACAAGGATAGAACTGGACCACCATTCCATCTAAGCTGTGCACATGTGGGCCCACACATAGGTCATGAAACCACATGCACACAACAAAATAAAGTGTGCCCAAAAAAGTCAACAGTGCCAGTATTAGCGCACACACAGAATTTTGTTGTATGCACAAAGAAATTTTTTGTGCTCACAGCCTACAGAAAATTATAGGGAACATTGAACATGACATGAATGCGCCCACTTCAGAACCATAGCCTGCCTACCATAGTGATCAGAGGGAGCATCTCCACACTTGGTGGTGGTACAGGTCCTTGTGATGCAGGACCAATGCTGATTACATCCAGTAGAGTAGAGGGTGAATGTGTGCATGAGTGCATGCACCTGCCAAGTCATTACATTGCTGTGTCTCATGGACACACACACAGAATTTATTATAACTGTAACCCATCAAAAATGATGTGGGAAAATCAAAATTGAACAGCCTGCAGAGAATTTCAGCAGCGCCGGTGCCGTCACAGGCTTGCATGGAGCTGCTGGCTGTGGAGCTTAGTGCCGTCTGCGCCCTGGAGCAAGATGGTTCACCAGAGAGTGCAGCCAGAGCCCACCCGGTGGGCAGCTGAGGGGTGAGCGTGGCGGACAGCTCCTTATAGCAGAAGAAAGGGATGCCTCTGCTGTGGGACTGGCTTATCTGGTAATTAGTCCTGAGCACTGTGACCCCTGGGCTCGGTCTCTGCCCCCTCAGGGCTGCTCTGCTCCCTGAACCCTGAAATGTCCCTGCCTTCCCAGGCACCTACACAGCACAGCAGGAGGTGGTATTGTGCACATGTGCCAGCTGGTAAGTGAAGGGCTGGGGTGGCTGACAGTGCTGAGCAGTCGAGGGGAGGTGTTGCCCCACTGTGGGACCCTGGTCCTGAGCACGGGTGACCCCTGGCCTTGGTCCTTGCCCCCTCGGGGCTGCTCTCTAAATCCCAAAATCTCCCTGCTCCCTCCCACCTGAACAGCAGGAGCTGGTAATGTGTGCATAACACAGGGATTGCAGCCCTACTGGGAGACTAGAGGGGAGCCTGCCCTGCGCATGCACACATTACACTTCACATCACACACACATAGCAAATTAGCCTAGTAGATGGTTTCTCTTGCAGAGGAACTTCCATTTACTTTTGCGTGAATTTATGCTGGGTCCATTCAACTCTGCTATTATATATAGACAACTGTAATACAATAACAGTTTGCTAGAAGAAGACTGCATTTTAAACTGCTTAAGCTTTTGTTTTGGCAAAATTTTGGCAAGTTAGGGCTTTGTTTGGCAAACACAAAGATAGAGTTTTGGGGCCTCCTGTCATCCTAAGCCCCAAAATGTAATGTGGTTCAGATAAATTGATCTGATTTTGGCTGGTTCCAGTTGGATCATATCCTACTCTTTAATGAAATTCTAATTTTCACTTGTATATTTCACACTCCCAAACAGCTCAACTCTGTAATTCAAAGGGATTTACTGCAAATAACACATCCATTTGGAGAAAAAACCTCCAGAGCTATGGTTAAGCAGAAGCCAGTTTACAGAAAGGAATTGTTATTGTTCATTGTCTTGAGAATGCAAGATATGGTCCTTCTGATACAAAAATTATATACATATAAATTGCATTACCCTGTGTTTGTAAAACGCCGTGGAAATGTGTAGCTTATTTTTTATAACAACAAAACCTGCTATCCGTAAATAGGCAAGTACTCTGTCAGTGAGGGATATTCCTTCTATGGCGCAAAAAACGAAAGCTGAAAAGGACTTCCTGCAGCAGCAACTGACTCGCTGACATGAAATAACTTTTTAAATGGAAAGTATATGGTTTGTTATTTTTTTTCTTTCTTCCTTTTGTTTAAAATGTACAAAATTGTTCTCTACTCTAGATAGAATTTAACAAAATTAAAAACTCATGAAGGGGGCACCCGGATTTGAACCAGGGACCTCTTGATCTGCAGTCAAATGCTCTACCACTGAGCTATACCCCCACTTTCTACAAAACATTTCATAAAAGAACTTTTGAGAGAAAGATGGAGGGGCCACAGTACAGTTAAATATTTCTTTGTCTTGGAGGCAAAAGGGGTGTGTTGTGTACACTGAGTGTGTTAGTCATGCACTATCAGATCAGAGCGGTATGTGTGCATTGTGTATTATTCAGTTTCACCATGAGAAAGGGACGGGTGTTGTGTGCTCAGCTTACACAGAGAGGCGTGTGTTAGATTTACAGAAAAGGGACGTGTATGGAGTGTCTATGTGTGTGGGTGATGGGTAAGGTTTTGTGTGTGAATACATATGGAGATGTGTGAAGTGTGTTTATGTGGGGCTGGTTGTATTGTATGTGTTCTCTTATTTGAGTGTGCTCGTATGTGGAGGCGTGTTGCAAGTTGTGACTGTGGAGGGCGTGAGAGTTGTGTTGGGCATCTGTGTGTTACTATATGTGGAGATGCGTGAGTTTCACTCCAGAGAGTTGTGTGTGTGTGTGTGTGTGTGTGTGTGTGATTATGTGGAGATGCATATTTGAATGGGACTGGATCAAGATGTGTGCAGTGTCTAAGGTGTTGTGTCTGTACATGTGTGGGGTGTGTATTTGGACGGTGCATGGGGTGTTGTGTGTGGGACTGTATGTGGAGATGTCTGTGTAGAGAGGTTGGGGTATGAGTGTGGGGGGGGGCTCTGTGGTGTGGATGAGTGTATATGTGTGTGGAGACGTGCGGAGCGTGTGTGTGTGAGTGTGACTGTGTGGAGACGTCTGTGTGGTGCGGTGTGGGTGTGTGCAGTGTGAGTGTGTGAAGATGTGTCTATGTGGAGATGTGCCGAGTGTGTCTGTGTGTGAGTGTGTGTAGGTGTAGGTGTGTGTGTACCTGTGTGCAGATGGGTCAGTGTGGGTGTGTGCAGTGTGAGTGTGTGAAGATGTGTCTGTGTGGAGATGTGTGGAGTGTGTTTGTGTATGTGTGTGCAGATGGGTCTGTGTGGTGTGGTGTGTGT
>ML681990.1:16157833-16389230 GCA_007922195.1 Podocnemis expansa
GTGTGGGTGTGAGTGCGCGGCCTGAGACGTGTCCGTGGTGCGGTGCGGGTGTGAGCAGTGTGTCGGAGCCTGCGGAGAGGTGCGGGGCGTGCACGCGTGTGCAGGGTGAGTGTGAGCTCCGCGTTGGGGTGGCTGGGAAGGGGGGGGGGGACGCTCGTGCCCGCAGCTCCCCCGGAGCGCGCCGCCGCGCCCCTCCCTCCTGCGCGGCCCCGCCCCGCGGTTATCAGGCTGCCGGCGGAGGCGGAGGCGGAGCAGAGCCGCGGCAGCCGCCCGGGGAGCGAGGCAGGCAGCGAGCGAGCGAGCGAGGGAGGCAGCCGGCCCGGCCATGAACCCCAGCTGCGCCCGCTGCGGCAAGATCGTCTACCCCACCGAGAAGGTGAACTGCCTGGACAAGGTGAGCGGCTCCCCGCCGGCTTTCCGTCCCGTGCCGTCCCTGCAGCCCCCCGGCTCTGCCCCGCCCCGCCCCGGGCTGCCACCTTCCCCTGTGGCGGCAGCTGTCTCCGCTCAACTTTCTCCATTAGACAAACCCGGTCTGGCTCCAGCCCCGCGCTCAGCCCTTCTCGCCAGAAGCTGGGAGCTGGCTGGGAAAGCCTTTCCTGGCTTCTCTTTTCGAGGCCCCAGACCGACTGAATCTGGCGCTGGGATTTCCTGACTTTGCTTTCCAGCCAAACTCTTTGCACGCAGGTTTGAAGGTCAGAGGAGTTAGTTTGGAAATGACAGTCCGACCTAGAGCAGCCTTGTTCCCGCTGATCTCCTGAGGGGCCGCCTTAAGAACGTGAATGTTTGTCTGAGGGGCGTAGAAGACCCAGATGCTGCTTTTCATAATAAAAAAAGTCATTTCTGAACATCAAGGCGATTAGCAAAGGAAACCGTAGCCGCTGTTTTGGTGTGTGCGCGCTTTTTTTTCTTTCTTCCTGTATTGAGGGGCGGTGCAGCTGGGTTTCTAAACAGATAAAATGGAAAGGAGCAGTTAATGCTTCCCCCTTGCAATTGAGAACCTCTCATCTGGTTTAAGTTAGATGGGTTTTTCACTGCTCAGTTTGGATTGATGCTTCTGTACTGTTCCAGATTTAAATATATTCCTATGTAAACTCTTTCATGGCTCTGATCCCCATGGTATTTGAATGCCTAGTCTTAGTGTCGGTTTCATAGGCATGTTTTTTTTTTTTTTTTGAGGGCAAATTCCTGTTTTTGAAGAAATGAGCACAGTGGTCACAGATCCTGTGTGTGTTAGCCCAGGGTTGGAAAGCTCTAATACAACTGATTGTACATTGAGCACTCAGGAGGTCTTCTGGGCCCGTGACAAACAAATGCCATTTACGTCTTACATTAGCCCAATGGGGTCTTTTTTGTGGGTAAACTAGCCTGTGCTGCTGTACGTTTCTCTACCCCCATCCCTCCAGAGTCCTGGGCTGACCAGTTTGGGGACTAAGGGGCAGTTTGAAGAATGTAACTGAGATATCTGCAGCATTCCTGAATCACAATGGACTCTGTGGCTTACATTTTTAACACACGATTTTGCTTTCTTCCTATTTTATGATTTTTTTAATAGGTGAGCTAAATCACTCCTGTGCCCCAAACTCCATTGTGTATGGTCTTAATTGTGTAATAGCTGTATTTTCTAGAGTTTTTTATTGAATGTAAAATCTAATGCAAGCATAGAAATGGTGCCTCTTTGAGTTGTAGTAACAGGGGAAGAAGGATTTTTTTTTTTCATTCCTGCCTCTGCTGTGCATCCTGCCTCTGTGGGTGCTGTTTTGGCTCAGTTGACGATAATTTCCTCTGAGCTGCCAAATGCAAATTCCCACGCTATCACAACTAGTGCTGACCTTGATGTAGGGTGCTCTTGCAGCAGTATCTGTGGCAATTTTTTATGCTGCCTCCCAGTGGCTGACCTGTTTGTAAACTGCTCTCCTAAAAAAGAGAGGGGTTATCCATTGTCTTAATGTCTGAATGCCCATCGAGTTCAGGGGTCAGCAACTCCCAGCACATGCGCCACACCTGGCATGCAGAGCTCCTGTCATGGCTGCACTGCAGCTGCTCCCCCTGCTGGCTCTGCCATGCGACTTCCGTCCCCTGCTGGCTCTGCTTCCCAGCTGTGGGGTTGGGGTCAGCAGGGAAAAGGAGCATGTGGCTCTTGTACCTCTCTGGCCCTGCTCCTGGCACCCCTCTGGCCCCATCCCCAGCACCTGCTGAGGGTTCACGGGGCAGGGTTGGCACAGGGACCAGCAAACATTGTGGGCCTCTGATTAATGTTACTCAGAGCAGCTCTGCACGACTGGCAGAAATGCTGGTGGGCACAGATAGATGCCTATTTTAGTACTACTATTGCTGGAAGTGAACCAAAGATGAATGGTGAGGGGCTTCTGGGAAGAAGTGTGTAGGAAGGTTCTGTTCAGTGTTTCACCAAGAGCAATGACAGTGCACCTCAGTACTCTGGCTGCATCCTTTGCTTAAACGTTGAGCACTTCCATAGAGCTGGACTCATCACCTCAGCTCTGCTAAGTACCCCAATTCTGAGCTAGGCCTGGCAGCTCCAAAGGAAAAAGCAACTTATGAAGTTGCATTGCAAAACATGATAGAGAAGTGAGAATCCACATGCTGAAGGCTCATCAAGTGGGTGGGACTCTGGATTACTGCTTTAATTGTATTGACAGGATAAGTGTGACTCTCTTTCAAAAGGGATAGCCATGTTAGTCTAGTCTAGTCCAGTAAAAAGACAATTAGGAGTCGTGTGGCACTCTAAGACTAACACATTTATTATTATTATTAAGCAGGACTCAAAATTCTTTAGGGGACCATCTGTTGGGGTTTCAGGGAGTTCATACTATGTGTGGCAGTTGTTGGATATTATCCTTCATGGATGTCTATAAGCTCTCCAGACAAAACGTCACATGAGGAGGCTGCAACATCCGTTTGTGGAAATGATGCATTCTACATCACTCATAAATGTAACAAGTTGCATGGTTTTGTGGTTGTGGCTGTAATTACTAAGTTTATAAGCCCACCAAAATGCTGGTGTTGGGTGACTTTAATGTTCAGACTTTTTCTTGCTTTCATTATAAGGAGTAGCTGACCAAGAACTGCCTTCATTCTGAGTACAGAATACTTCCCACAGTGTGAAGTGCAATGCGTTGCCTTTGAAATAGTCTTGCAGAGGAACATTAATGCATTACTCAAGGCTTTAGTTGCATAGTGGCCACTAATGAAGATAGAGTTGGAGCTGTAGCTCCCCTCAGCATAGCTGAGAATATATCCTTTTGCCATTAACCGTAATTAACTTGAGGAGTAGATACTTCAGATTAACAAGGGGAGTGTCCAAGTGTGGACTAGAAGAACAACTTACCCAACAGTTTGAGAAGAACCAGATTGTAGTATCATATATATATCATATCATATCATAGGGCTGGAAGGGACCTCATGAGATCATCAAGTCCAACCCCCTGAACCCAGGACCTTCTGCATGTTAAGCAGAGGTGTTAGCCACTACACTATTTGCAGCCCTCCTCTTTACAAGAGGCATAGTCTAGTTGGGACCTGTCATGACAGGCTATACCTCTCTATTAAAGATGAGTCTGGTTGTTGTGTGAGTTGTACATCATAGCTGTAGCTCCAATCTATTCACAGGGATGAGGCACTGGGGAATCAGCCATATTGCTGTAGAATCCTCTGCTTCTCTTAGCTGGCTGGAGCACGGCTAGAGGGTTAGGGGGTCACTTTACAGAAAACCTAGAGATAATATATCCCTGGCATTGGTGGCCATCGTGATGTTGCATGGGAAGTGGGTGAAGAGAGCTAGTGTAAGCTCTTTGGATCAGAGAGTCTTCTCCTCCTGCAGTGGATTCTTGCAGCAGTGCCTCTGGGAAACAGCACTGTGCTGCAGTCTGTTTGAAATGAAGAGCAGCATCTAGCTCCCTCTTTTGCTGGGAAAATACTGCCCAAGCCTAGCTCTTCTTCATATTCTTGCAGACAGCTGATGCTTACTGTGGAATGCTGCCTGTTGGCTGGGTGACAGCACCAAGCCTTGCCAGCTAGGAAGGTTGCTGAAGGCTGAGCCAGGCGTTCTTCTGTGAGGGGTTTAAGTGACATTATCTGCTGGCTTGGTTCTAGAGATTGTGCCACGTCGAGGTATTATGGCTCCCATTACCCTCTTAGTCTCTCCATACCCATGTGAAGCAGGATGATGCCTCAGCTCACCATCTGTAAGACAGAATTGGGGCTAGAGTCTTAAAGGTATGCATACAGGGATTTTAAAAAATGCCTAGGTGCCTGAATACTCTTAAAACTTGCTCTTAAGTCACTTATCCAATGCCACATGGGAAGCCTGATGGCAGGGAATTAAATCCAGGGGTCCAAGTCTAATGCCTGGATCATCCATGCCCTTCCTTTTCTTCCACAAGGCTGAGGTCTGAGTATTAAGGCTTGAAACCATAGTGGATGTTTGGGAAGAACAAGGCTAGTGGAGCTATATTGTGGCTGAGGGTGGGGAGCCACAGTCACTTGAAAGAAATCTGCTTGCTCTTTCAAGAAACTCCCTTCCACTTGGTGGTGACCAGACACCTGCATATTGTGGAGGAATTATCATGTGAATGCACATAAGGAAAGGAACAAATATGTTGCCTTGAGGAACTGAAGTAAGATTGCCGCCCTCCTCTCCCGCTGAGTCATACCCTCTGTTCTGCTGGGCTGTGTTTATACACCAGGGTGTGGTATCAACAGGCAGGTTAACAGTGGCTCAGTCTTGGCCCTGTCTACATGTCTTATCCCCAGAATATTTCACCAGCTGAGCTGAACCAGTGCTGGGGAGAGGATAGGGGGTGACCAATGGTGTAGGAAGAGTTCAAGGTGCTTAATGCTGGCACCCCAACAAGAGCAGCAACTTCAGCAGCTGTCCTCCCTGTGCTTGGAGAGTTTTATCTAGGGTTAGGAGCTTTGCTATGTGACTAGCAAGTATTTTGAGTTCCTTATGTGAAAGGGGCTGTAGAAGGGCAGTTTCAAGAGGAACTTTGATGGATCAGTGGGTGTCTCTCTTCTTAAACCATATTATTTCCCTAGGTTTGGAAATCTGTAGCCTTAACCCCTCACGATGACCTGAATTTCTCTGGGTGCAGAGATCTGACACTGGATGAAGCTCATCCTGGCCTGGGTGGGCTCTGTTCCTGAGGACGCTTCATTCCCATGCCCTAATGAAAAGCCTCTGGGCACTGCATGAGCAGAGAGCATGGTAGCAGTGGGGCCCAAGGGTTTCCTCTGCCGCACCCCTTCATGCATGGGTAGCTTGGACACTTAACAGCTGTAGATGTTCCTAGGAGTCCAGCTGAGAGACAGGTGCCTACATGCTGGTTTTTAGATTTCCATGGGTAAGGTCTGGATTGTGTTTCTGTGCTGTCCCTAGAACTTGGCCAGGCGCTCCCTACAACTCAGGAAACCTTGTTCTGTCAGTCAGATGCCAAGTGCAAATATTTCCTTGTAAGAAGCATCTCAGAGATGCTAAAGCAGGGCAGATCTGAGTTTGACTGTCATTACCTATAATGTTGGCATATTAGAAAAGTGGGTCATGGACTGGATTTCAAGGAATGTATTTTCCAGCCTCAGTCTAGGTGCAAGTAAGCATAACTGGGGTCTATAAGGGAGCAGCTATGGTTGGGACTGGCACTCTGCTCTGAGCATTTTTAGATTCCTGGCCTCTCATTGGAATGGGGTAGCTTTATGGGGTACCCACAAGAAGTGGGGGGCAACACAAAGATGCTTCACTACTGGATTTCAACTTAGTTAAAATTCTGACTTGTCAAGCTGTAATTCCATTTGGCTCTGGCCAGTCTCTTCTCAGCTCAAAGCTCCTCTATGGTGTGAAAGTACAGTTGCTTTTCTGGGAGGTCACTCCAACTCACCTGGTAGGAGCAGAGGAAAGCAACTGCTGCAGGTACAGCTGTGCCATGGTAGTGGAAGGGGTAGCTGATCCCGGGAGGTTCCAGGGGGAACAAAATGTTCCCCTGCCAGTCTTCAAGTAGTAACCCTGCCTCCTCTGATCCATATGAGCTCAAGGAAGAAATTGCTGGGGCAGGGCGGCATCCATAAACCTAACCAGTGCTTGCCTTTGCTCCCACTGGGAGTCGGGACCTTTTGGACTACTGAGTTTGTCATTAGCACTTTTCTTCTCATCTAGACATTTATTTCCTCATCTGTTAACTCTGTTTTCCCTCTCTCACTTGCTTCACTTTAGTTTTGCTGCACCTGCCCTTCACGCTTCCCTTTTATTTCTTTTTTTCCTCTCCTTTTCCATTAATGTGCCTTCTCCTTTTTGTTTCTCTGGTTAGCAGCTCCTTCCCAGTAAAAAGCTCTCAGGTCTGAGCACAAAATTAAACATGGCATGAAGATGGAACTTGTTCACACTGCCTCTAAATGATAGCCTACTGGTTTGTCTTCTGCATCTGTATTGTAAGTTTTTTGTGGCTAGGGACTGTTTCATACTGTGCTACCACAATACTAAAAATCATAGTACTTTTCCATCTTTTGCTGGTATGCAATAGATGCCTGGTCTTCCTGATGTCCTACTCTGGTAGGAAATATTTTTGTCTAATCTCTGCCTGGAAAAGTATCACCAAATGATCCTGAGGGTCAGCTGAAGGGAGCCATTGAGTTCCAGAAAAGAGGCTTAATAGCTGCTGCTTTGAGGAGCGGGATCATGTGCCATTAGAATTATGAGCTTCCCATTTTAACCTTTCTCTTGTTTGTCTATTTCCAGTTTTGGCATAAAGCATGTTTCCACTGCGAGATCTGCAAGATGACCCTAAACATGAAAAACTACAAGGGCTATGAGAAGAAGCCTTATTGCAATGCGTAAGTCTCAGCTCCTCATTCAATAACTCCTTAAAGAGTGCTGTGCTAGAAGTCTAATTCCAGTGCTCTGCTGAATCTGCAGAAGATTGTATGACTTAATTTTTGGTTACCTTGAACTTTGCTTAGGTACTTTGCGGCTGCCCGGGAGTTCAGATTGATAGCAGGGGACACTTCCTGGCAAAGGTCTCTTGATTCTGGAATTTGCTTTCCCCATCGCTCCCACAGAACTTGTGTGCACCAAAAGCAATTCTTGGTGCCTCTACACTTATTAGAGAGAGGATGGGGGTTACAGACTAGTCCTGTCTCAAAATTGGAAGATACGAACTTGTCAAACCCTCACACCTGTATAGTGGGGCACTCCAGGCAGTAAAGCAAACCTCCATTCTGGTTTAAATGGCAAGTCAAGACCCCTGAACTGGTTAGCTCAAACTTGGAAAGGTGATACACAGGAAAGTGTTCAGATACAAGGAAGCATTGAGATGATCTGTGTGGAGTTTGCCATGACAAGGTGCTGCAAAATGTCTTCAGAGGAGGTGTTTGAAGCATTAAAACTACACTGGGCATAGGAGTGGGGCAGGGGGAGGGAAATGACTCCTTTATATGTAAAGACTAAGGATGGTCCAGTGGTTAGGGTGCTAGTCAGACTTGAGAAACATGTTTTCAACTTCCAGCAGTGCCACAGATTTTCTGTGACCTTTGGCAAGTCACTTAATCTGTCCACCTATAAAATGAAGATAACAGCACTTTCCTGCTTAACAGGGATGATGTAATAAATGCATCACTGAGGTGCTCAGACTCTGTGGTAGCAGGGTAACTGGCAGTACCTGGGAGAGATGAAAAGGGCAGTGAGGCTGTCAAGGAGTGAGCAGAGCACATCTTGGAAGGTATGGCCTTTCACGGGAAGGATGCTTAAAATGTGAGTTTCTCCCACCAGGGCTTTCTTCAAATGCACAGCAAGCTCCACCCCTCAATGTGAGGCCATTCAGTTCAGAGTTGTTCTTGGACTGGCACCAAGTTGGCTTTCTGATTTGTCATTGCTGCTTACTCACAATCTTTCTGCTGTTAAAAGGGACTTTCCATTCCTCTTCCTGTAGTCATCCAACTTCATTCAGTAGTTGGGGAGCATTCTCTTCTGCTTAAGAAGACTTTGGCAGAGGATGCTCCATAATGGAAGACTAGTATGTATTAACACTTCCCATTCTTAGTCTTCTCTGTATCTGACAAATGACTGGATCCAAAAGCTTAAAAAAGCAAACCTTTTTGTGAAACCCATTTAAAGTTCTAGTGTCAACTGCTCTTCCTGCTCCTAATCCTCTGTCTTCCTTTTTCTTGGATTTGTAAATCTCTGTGGGGGAGATTGAAACAGACTAGATACAAAACTGATCATTTTGATTTTTCTGTGCAAGCTGAGATGTGTGAAAGATAAATGGATAGAGACAACAAAGAGTTTTATCTACTTCTAAGGTTTGTACTGTGTAGTAATATGTGTGGCCTGATCCTGCATCACTGGGGCAAGTCCTCTTCCTGTTGAATTTATGGGTAGGAATTTGACTCTTAGCTTGACATGTCCTGCTAATGACTGTAAAGCAGCTTGTACTAGGGGATTGTTTTTCATAACTGCTTTTCATATACAATGTAATTCTCTTTCTAAGAGCTATTAATCTAATGCTACTTAGAACTCACATAGCACATTCCATTTATGAAGTATTTTAATCCTGACAACATTCTTGTAAAATGGGTATTCCCCTAGTAGCTATAAAATGGGGTTAGGACAGAACTGAGTGAGTCATAGGCCCTGCTACCCCAGGTGCTCTGGCAACAATGTCCTGCTGCTCCACTAAGTAGTGCTTTCACTAGTGACAGCCCTTTAGACTGTAACAATCTTTGCCAAAAGTGTAGGCAACAGCCAAAGGTTGGGTGACTTGCTCAAAGGCACAGGCGTTTGTGTTAGAAGTAGGAGTAGACCACAGCAGTTCCTGGCTGCTATGGTTGGGCATGACCTTACAGGCTCTAATTATCTGTGAGGCAGTAATACAGTGAGGTGAGGAAGTGAGTCATTTGTTGCTTAACCCATTCTCTTTCTGGCTAGGCCCAGGTCTCTAATCCTGTCCTGGGATCTCCTGCTTCTGGATCTAACATGCAGACAGAACAGGAAACTCAGTTACTTAAGTTCCAAAGGAGCAGCCATGTTAGTCTAGTTCAGTAAAACAACAAGGAGTCCTTTTTTGTTTAAGTTTAGTTACTGCAGACTGGAGAAAGTAATGTTGCCAGCATTGGGTATTGACTGTTCAATGCCATCAAACCTGGATATTTCAGGCCCTCGTACCTTGAATTTCTGGAACTGATTAACATAGCTCACACCACAGTGGTGAACTGCTTATAGTCAGAGACCTTGAGAGTTAAGTTGGAAGGCTCTTGGTTGTCACAGTGATACAGGACAGGATGTGTTTTCAGCAATAGACACACCTTCTGGATTCCAGTCCCAAGACTTCTCCCAAACATCTAACTTCCTGCTAGAAAACTGGATGTACTTGAAGTTGTAGGGAGCTAACAGCTCTAAAGAGCTGTTCTAATGAGCCAGTTCCAAACCAAAAAGGGAAGATTGAGCTTCCTGTGCCTGAAGAGTTGTAGAAGTGGTCATGGATGTTGATTCAAGGGTTGTGTGCTTGCTAGGTGTCTCCAATATTCCCCTTCTGGTCTTTGACCAGTCTCTCCTGGGGCGGAACACTTCAGAGAGGCTACAAGAAACAACAGGAGAGGACTGCCCTACTTTTTTCCTTGGTTTCCGTGCAGCATTGTGAAGAGCTAGGTGCTCTCTAGCATCCAACAGCACAAGATGCAGGATTCTGGACACTTCCCATCCCCCCCATTTTTTAAAAACAAAACCTAAAAGCAATGAATAGTTGCTTCCTTTGGATTAAAGACTGAATTGTATCGTTCCCTAGCCCCCTGATCCTTGGGGTCTGTGATATCCTGCCACTGACTTTATGGACTTTCAGAGCTTATTGGAAGTAATGCTGTTAGTGGCAGGAAGATGAAGGTCTGCTTTCTGGCAGTCTGTGACAAGCAAGGGTTTAGCCAATAGTCATTCCTTAGATGGGAATGCTCTCATCAAGTGTTAACTCTCATCTAGCAAGGCTAGTGGGAGTGGAAGGTGAGAACCAGAGCCCGCATCAGGAGTGCTTCTCCTGCTCAGAGCAGAAGGAAGGGCCAAGAGTCCCGTCCCATCCCATCCCCCTTGGAGGAAGGGAAGTGGGGATAATAGTGGGAAATTCCTGAGATTCCAAGGAGTGTGCGCAACCCTCTACCATCTCAATTTCTCTACCCCTTCCACTCAAGAGTTCCTTTTGATGCAGGGTTGCTCTCTTAACCCTTTGGTGACTGGAGGAGATGGTTTCTGAAGAAGAGGCTGCAGGGTGGACAGCAAGCTGAGAATCCATCAGGAATGGATACAGAGGCTTGAACAAAGCAATTAGCCTAGCCTCTTTACCTCCAACTCAAAGAATCTTTGTCTCTGTCCTGCATGGCTAGTTTTAATTTGGAAGCTCCACATCCAGTGGTTACTGTAAACACCTGAACCACTGGTTGCTATAAATGTTCTAAGGTTTGCTCCAGGGCTCGTCTGAATTGCTAGAGATTGTCATATTATGGATTTGGGGCGGCAGGGAGGACTTAGTGATGGTGCACACTATCCTCTTCCTCTAGACCAGGGTGTCAAACTCATTTCCTGTGGTATGCCAGATTTCATTTAAATGTACTTCAAATGGGCCATGCATACCATAAATTTAAATACTATAGCACTCTTGCAGCATTGTGGAGTGGTGTGTATGCGAAATTGCACTCCATGTTAGGGAGAGAGTGATCTTGCCAAGTGCAGTCTCGCATACCCAGCACTCCATGGTGTCTTGAGACCTCACACTCTCGCAGCATTGCAGAACACTGGGTGGGTGAGACCTCTCTCTCTCCCTTTCTGTTAAGGGAGAGAGTTCAGTCACGGGCTGGACTGGGCCACATGTTTGGCACCCTTCCTCTAGCCTCTGGCCTTTAGCTCTGGATCTGTGAGGCTGATGCTCCACCCCTCTGATACTGTCTGGCTTTTTTTTATCGTTTATTGGGGTAAAGGGAATCTGCAACCCTCAGACCTGGATTCAGTTTTCTGCTCCACCACAGATGTTGTGTGGCCTTGATTGGGTCACTTAATCTCTGCCACACTCATTCCTCTGTAAAATGGGGGTTAATAACACTTCTGTACCTCACCAAGGTATCGAGAATTGGTGCACTAAGGACTGGGGTGGCTGGATACAGTGGTAATGCAAAATAAGTACCAGGGATGACAGAAGCGGCCTATGTATAGGGCACCAGTCCCGACAGAATCTGGGCTCCAGCTATTTACATCTTAATCTTAAATCTAGTTCAGCTGTTCTTCAGTGTTTCCTGCTTTCACTTTCTCCCTTTAATGTCTCTGTAGTCTCTAGCTAGAGCCATGTGGCTTTCCCAGCATGCTTTGGGGAGGAGGGAGTGGCCAGGGAAGGTGAGTTTTTCCTCTTTCTGACCCAGTGCCAAGTCTGGTAAACCTTAAATGGGGCCCACCCGTTTTAAACAGCCTCCACAAAAGCTAGAGATGCAGAGGGAACAGCTTATATCTGCCAAGGGGAAGAAAAGCAACGTTTATACTGGCAAGAAAGAGGCTGCTTTTTCCAGACATGCCTTAACAGAGGGTCTTCTCTGTCTCTAGGGTGGCCTCTTGCCAGCCTTTAAGCTTTTTTCTTCAAGAGAGCAGTAGGAAGAAGGCTGGGCTTCCTCCCTGCTATCTGACTTTGCCCTGTAATAAATCTGTACACAGCCTTCCAAGAAGGTTTGGCTGTTTAACTCTGCCCTCTGACTCTTCCCCCTTCCTCCCCACGCACTGATGGAGACTTGTGCTTCCATTGGCTCCCCCCACCTGTGCAAATTTGAGTTGTTTTGTTCTGTTTTTTGATTAACTCTCTCTCTCCATTGATTTCTAGTACAGAGTACTAGATTAACTAACAGAAGCTGTTCACAGGGTAGTCTTAACCCTCCAAAAACATTATTCTGTAGTGTCTCATGCAAATTGGATGCTGAAAAGCTCCATGGATTTTCATACTATAGAAGAGGTCTTGTTTCAGCTGAGTTCTGCAGTAAAAAGTACAGAATTGCTCCTCTGGACAGTAAGAGCTGCACAGGAAGAGACTCTTGTCAACAAGGCTGAATGCATGGGCAGATAAGAACATCAAGATAATATCCTTGAGGAAAACTGAAGCTGAGACCTGAGGGTAGTTCAAAACAAGCTGGAAGTCTTGCCGCTACCCTTGAAATCAATGGGGAGCCAGTGGAGTTGTTGAGTTCAGTTTAGTCAGCCACTTGGCCCCAGGGATGGGTTGGAGAGAAGAGAACACCTCTGCAGATACCTGGAGAACTGTGACTTGAGCACTAGGCTGCTGTTCCTCATGGCTCTAGCAGTCAGGGTCTGGATTTGGATGCTCTCTGCAGTGGTGCATGCTCCACATCCTCTCTTACTCCCAGTACATCCCAAAGCTCTGTGCAGCAGGAGCAATTGTGTGTTATCTCATGCTTGATGTACACATTCAAAATACAAGGGCTTGGTGTCATCACAGCATAAGGCCCTACTTAAATCAGCTATAAGAGGTTCTCTGCTGTGACCATGGTATTGGCTGCAGTTCTCCACCATGAGCTTCTTAAATTTCTTCTGCTCACAGCAGCAGAACCAACTTCTCTGGTCAGACCTCCAACAAGCTGCTCCTTTGAAGACTTGTTTGAGGCTTCAGATGAAGATATTTGTCTTTGTAAGGTAGCCTGACACATCTGCATTCCCTCCTTGGAGTTGGTATACTGCACTGCACAATGTGGCAAGGAGCAGATCAGTTAATGGGTGGATGCATCAAAAATTACTTCTGTTAACAAGTGCATGTGCTCCTATATTGCTGCTGTATAAATCTTTATTGGAAGCCATTCTGTCTCCCTTTTGCATTTTTTCCCAGAGGGGAATAAACCTTTTCCTGGACTGTGCAGAGGAGTAGAACTCCTTCCTCCGAATAGAGTGGTTCTCAGTCTACAAGTGTGAGCAGCATATGGCTGGGTTTACCAGATACCAAAGCCTGTAAAAGAGGACAGGGAGGTATAAAAAGGAGGACATTGCAGGACACATGGAGAAAATGTAGTATTAATGTAATATTCTTCTGTTCTTAGGGGGCCCTGGAATGCTTCCCCCTATGAATAAGGTGTTCCGGGGCATTCCAGCATCATTTAACCCCTGTAAGTAAAAAGCCAGATGAAATATTTTCTTTTTAAAATGCCTGCTGGACGGAGGACATGAGGTTAAAAAGGAGGACATGTCCTCCTTTTGCCTGACATCTGGTAACCCTACATATGGGTGGCTTCAGTTATGGGCTAATTAGGATGCAGATAGGCCATGGGCTGAGAATCACTCCTCTAACAGGCCAATTCCAGCCAGGGGAGGACAAAGATCTCTGAGAAAGGGAAGGGTACCCACTTCACAAAAGGTGGTAGGCTGGATTTGGATCTTTGATGAAGTTAATGGGGCAAATGTTGATTTACACAAGTGTAACAGGCTAAGCAATTTCACATACCTCAGAGTTGGCCAGAGGCCCAGTACAAAGGTACGTCCACCAGGACAGAATCTGAGTGTGGCTAATCAGAGGGGTAGTCTGTCTCTGCTTTGAAAGCACCTCACAGAGCTACCTGCTTTTATATCTTGAATGCTGTGCAATAGTTGTCAGGAAGTTAATGGCCTAGTTGCTCAGCAATTTTCCCCCTGGGGAAGAGGATGCGGCAGGTCTCTCTGCAGACCAGCCTTCTTAAAACGGCAGCATTCTTTGTTTGAACTTGCACTGGGGAGATGGCTATGTCAGCTGACACCATTCGTGTTCACCTTCTCTGCAGTCTTCCTTCAAAGTGCTGAGTCCCCTCCTGTGCAGAGCTCTCAAAAGAAAACTGAATGCTCTATTTACTGGTCCTGGTCTCTCCTCCCTTTACGTTCCCCCAGCACCACAGCAAACAAGCTGTTTCTTAGCCTCTGAGGGCTCAGGATGTGTATACTTGGCATGCGTATTGCCTGGGTGAGCTGTTTCTCACGGTACTTGCCTGCTCTGTTTCTTTGGGGCTCCAGCTCCTTGAGATAGGCTGGTATTATCATGGCCAGGGCCATCCTTCAGGAGGGGCAACTGCCCTGGGCCCTGCACTTTGGGGGGCTTCGTGCTTTTGGGGAACCCCACGCAGCTGGCTGGAGTAAGGAAGCAGGGAGCTTTTTCAAGCTGTGGGACTAGGGAGCAGCTCCAGCTGGTCAGGTAAGAGGGAAGGGAATTCAGACAGGCACCTTCCCACAATTGCTCCCTGAGGGGAAGAGAAAAAACTTATGGAGCCAGCCTCAGTCAAGCAAATGGGGACAAAGTCAGGAGAATGTCACATCCCCAACCTTTACAAAACAGGACCTTCTCTTTGAATTTACATCAGCATTTCCAGAAAGTGTTCTCAGATATTAAAGAACTTTTTTTCCTTCTACATTTAACAAGACTTTTCAGTCTTCAGGGATATCTTTTTGAGCAAACTTCTCTGTGCAGATAATCTATTATACCTGAGAGAGAGAAGACCCCAGGCTAGTGCTCATATGGAAATACTGGGTTTTTAGGGTTAATAGCCATCAATCAACACATTAAAGAAGTTTTTTTGTCCTTTCTTCTGCACTGTAAATAAGCCCCATTGTCATTGATTGCAGTCAGAGCACCAGTCCCAAAGCATGGCAAAGAGGAAAGCAACTGTGGCCATGTGGGTCTAGTTTAGTGAAACAAACAAGGAATCCTGTGGCACTTTTAAAGACTAACAAATATATTTATTTGTTAGCTTTTAAAAGTGCCACAAGTCTCCTTGTTTGTTTTACATCAGGTTATCTGAGAGGATGCCAAAGGTCCCTTGTTTCTTTCTCTCATCCTCAAACATACCTGAGTTTCATTACTTAGATCACCTACAAAGCAATGAGGAATGTATGAATACATATATTAAAATAAGATGGAAAAGGAGAGAGTCAGGCAGCATAAAGGAAATAACATACATTAGACAATTGGAATCCAGTGCTTTAAGGTGAGAGAGGACCTGAACTTATTTCTTATCATCCAAAAATAGCTTCCCTGTCTCTGAATTTTCAATTTAACAAAAACTTGATCTAAGAAAAATTATTAAACTTGTAAAATTGTATGCCCATCTTGAACAGAAAACCAGAACCACAAAGAAGAATTCTGCTGTTCACACGATGCACAGTTCTTTTGAAACAATGGGAAGCCGTTGTTTCGAAACGACTGTGTTGTTTTGAAATAAGTTAAACCCCATTTAGGGGCGAAACAACCTTGTTTCGAAATCCTTGTTTCGAAACAACTCGTGTGAATATGTTTTGGAACAAGGTGTTCTGAAACAACAGGTCAAGGGCTGCCCCCTCAGCACCCTGGCAAGGGTGCTGAGGGGTGTCCCTTGGCCGGCGCCTGCAGAGTGGGGCTGCAGGCACCTGTGGGTTTCAGCACAGCCCAGCGCTGCTTCCCGCCAGCTTAAAGCTGCCTGCAGCCCCCCTTTGCAGGCACCTGCAGGCTTCAGTGCAGCCCAGCGCTGAACCCCACCGGTGCCTGCAGCCCCCTCCAGAAATGAAATAGTAGGTTCACAGTGTGAAAATGCTATTTCGTTTCCTGCCTTTTCCCTTATTTTGAAATAACTTTTTGTTAATTTGGACTGTTATTTCGAAATAAGGCAGTATTTCGATACAAGTTTGTTTCGACACAACTTGTATCGAAATAATCCCTGTGCATGAACACAGCCAAAGAGATGTTTAAAGAAATAATAAATGAGGGGGAGCTATTTTCTCTGACTTCTGGGTTTTGAGCCTTTAGGATAAAGTCAGGTCATGTTTTTCTGCTTCTCTCTGCAACTTTTTAGCTTGAGGGCTAGAAATTTGATTTTATTAAAGAAAAATTATGACACTGCCCAGTGTTCCCTCTAAGTTGATGATGCAGCTGAACAAGTTATGGGTGCACAAGTTATTGGGGAGCCAGTGAGCACCAGGGAAGAAGCCCACTGTTGCCTGGAGAACCAGCAGGGAACTTGCTCAGCTGCATCATCAGCTTAGAGCAGTGGTTCCCAACCTTTCTCAGGCTGGGGACCCCTTTTGTAACAAAACAAAACAAAAAAACTTTTTGGACCCCCCCCCCAGCTGGTTATGTAATCTGGCCTGCATGGGCAGACTTTGGCCCGCACCAGTGGGAGAGCTGGTGAGCAGCGCTGCCACCACCATTGCGTGCACCACCGGGGAGCTGAGCCACAGCAGCTGTGGTCCCCTGCCCTTGCCCCTGCTGGGGAGCTGCTGTGGCGCCATTCCCCTGCCAGGATACAGCCACAGAAGGGGAAAGGCAGCCCTGGCAGGGAGCATCAGGGCTGTAGCTGCATTCCGGCCCCAGGTAGGGAGAGGCTCTGCAGACCCCCTGCAAAGTGTCTGCGGACCTCTGGGGGTCCCCAGACCACAAGTTGGGAACCACTGGCTTAGAGGGAACATTGCACTGCAAAGTTTAAAATGGGGGGGCCCCACACAAACTGATTCGCCCTGGGCCCCGCTCCCCCCTAGGGACGGCCCTGATCATGGCTGCCCTGTTTATGTAATACCTCTGCTGGTTCTTCCAGGGCAGGATGGAAAACTGAAATCTTGACACTTCACTGCAGAGGCAAGCTCTCTTTTCTGTACGATACACAGAACGGTGGATTACTTACCAGTAACTGTCCTTCTTCGAAATGGGCTGCTCGGATTCATTCAGTGTATCCATGCTGCAGTGCATGATTGGTTGGAAACCTTTTTGCCCTAGCCTGTCAGCAGAGGACTGGAGGCCACCACTCCCTCGCCACCCCGTGGCTATATATGTGGCTGCTGCCCAGCTCCTCCTCAGTCCCTAAAAGTTGCTGAGCATCCTATCTTGAAGGACAGTTCTTGGTAAGTAACCCACTGTTCTTTGAGCGCTACTTGGATACATTCAGTAATAGGTGACTGCTAGCCGTGCTGATGGATGGTGGGTGGAGTTGGTTCTTTCCCACCTTCAGCACTGTCACTCCCTGCAAGGGCCAATGACCCAGGCACGGAGGTTCATAGGAAGTGCCTAAAGTGTTGACATAAGGCGTGTGCCCCACGTAAAGGGAAACCATGAGGTAGAATGGTCTGACCCAAGAGGGGAAGATAAAAGGCCATTACATGAGTGCTCCCTGCCCTGCAAACAACAGGAGCAGGGGTGGCCTAAAGTCACCTTATCATAAGAAGTAAAAACGAAGACACATTTACCGAATTATGATTGGAGAGGCATCTTGAAGTGTGGACATGAGCGGTTGGTGGTACACATCTGCTGAGGCAAATGAGCCAGAGACATTCTCTGGTCTTAGGTTTATAAAAAGTTCATTAGCTGGTGATGGGGAATTAATGTGACCCCGGAGCGAACTCAGTCTACTAGTGGCGAGTACATGAAGCCGGAAGATGCAAAGGGAAAGAAGGAAGAAAAGGGGAGAGAACCCTTTGCTGGTTCACCAAGGAGGCAAGTTACAGGGAGGCATAAGATGATAAACAACCACCTAGTAAAATGTGATATTTCGGCAGTCGACGTGGATTGGCATATGAAGCAAAGGGTACCCTTTCAGAGGCCTGCAAGAGGGCATAGTACAGCACAGGTGCAGAGGCAAGGGAGCTCAGGGCCACAAAATCAAACGCACCACAGTGTAAGACCAGGGTCTCAAATATGCGGTCCGTGGGCCTCAAGCGGCCCCTAAGCTATTTCCTGTGGCCTGTGACAACACGATCGTTACTGATATTTGCAATATCGTTGTATGCAAAAGTTTCAGTGGTGCGGCCCTTGGTTCAATGCACCTGGCCTCATGGTGACCTGAGTCTGAGACTCCTAGTGTAACAGGTTGAATCTCCATCTTAGTGTGAGAGCAGAAGGAAGACCTAAAGAGTCTAGGTGCAAGGGAGAAAGGGTAGGCTAGCTCCATTAGATGAAGATGGAGTAAGGGTATGTCACCATGGTAGGGTGTACTCTCACCCCCTCTTCTTCTCCCCACCCTGCCTTTTTTTTAGCAGGGGTGCAGCCCCTAGGGTAGGAAGTAGGAAAGAAGACCATTGGCGAAGATCATAATCCCTTGACACCAATGGCAAATGTGTGCTGACATAGCATGTGACTGGGGGTGGGGTGGGGGCTGATGGTGATAATGAATCTCTGGTCCTGGAGAAAGACTCTTAAGGGTGGGAGGATGTAGTGGAATACAGGTTACTCCCTCCATTAGGTACCCCGACTGAGAAGGAAGCAGCCGGGGTGACTGCAGCACTGTAAGTGCCTTAAGGACGAGGGGTCTGTTGACCGACACCATGAAGGATGAGCAAACTCCAGAAGAAAAGGGGAAAGCACTGCGTGAGCCAGGATAAGAATCAATGACTCACAAATGACTTAGGAATGACCCCATGAGAATAATGAATGAACAGGGTAGTGCCAGCGTTAGACCAGGGGGCCCCTTGGATCACAAGATGGTTTCAGAGTGAGACAGGGACAGGTTAAATCTGGAATTAGATGAGGATTCTTCCTACATCAGGAAAGGAGGGTTGTTTAGGAGACTAACTAGGCCCAATTATGAGGAACCAGGCAGACTCCTGGCCGTTGCTGAACCTGTTCTGTCAGTGGATGGAACAGGGCTAGCTCGTAGGTGCATTCCTGCACCTATAAAAGGGCCCTCTGAAGGCCCTTGGGTTACTTCTGTCAATTCCTCAAATGTCCTTCTCGGACTAGGAGAACGGAGTCAGCAACTGTGGGAGCTCCGGACTATCCCAGTCAGCTCTAATAACACACAACCTGTGCCGCACTCAGCGGTTTGGGTTTGTGTAGCTGGCGAAGCCAGGAAGGTTTCATTCCCACTAAGGCTATGTCCACACACACATCATTCGAAATAACCCATTTCGAAGTGAGTTATTACAGAATAAACTCCTTATTTCAAAATAAGTTAATTCAAATTAACAGTTTAATTCAAATTAAGGGAAAGCCTGCTTTCGAAATAGCCCTTGTTTCGAAATGGTTATTTCGAAACAAGGCCGTTCAGACATGTTGTTTGAAACAGGGCTATTTCGATTAGATGCGAGGTTTAACAGTTTCGAAATAATGGTGCGTCGTGTGGACGTGCTGCTTCTTATTTTGAAACAACCTCTGTTGTTTTGAAATAAGAAACCTGTGTGGACATATCCTAAGAGATTTAGATTTTCTCTTCAAAGTGGAGAGAAGGAGGGAAGAGGAAAAGCCAAGCCAGCAGTTCTGTGGCGATGAGAAGTCCTCCAAGCATGCTAGCCCCAGGGATTGGGGACAGTCTTGCGAGAGGAAGAGGCATGACTACAACAGAGCGTTGACAACCCACGTGCCCTCTAGTCAGAGAATAGAAGGCATGCGCACCGTGGGGATTATCCATTAAGACAAACACAAACTAGTGGCTTGTCGATCCCTCGATTTGAGTCACAAGACCAGATGTAGCCAAGTTGATGGGCCTCATGAACTCGAGGATGGCTTAGACTGGTCTGAGAAGGAAAGGGGAAGGAAGGGCACTGGACCTGCCCCAACAATAGGCTGATCAGTAGGGAACGTTTCATTTCCCTTCTTGCCTATTCTTATTAATTTGAAAGAAAGGGGAATCACCCGAGGCACAAGCAAAATCAGTGGCTGGTGCCTAGGAATCATGAACCCCCTGGGGAAAATAGTAACGCCAGAAGTGAGAGAAAGCAACATTCAAGGAAGTAGTGTGAAGGAAACTGTCCTGAAAACTCCACATAACCATAAGGAGGGGAAGCACCCTCCAAGGAAAGGGGAGGGAGTCTTAGAAACCATTGGGAGATGAATCCCAGCTGGTCATTCAGGGTATGTGGGGGGGGGGGGGTGCAGGGAAGCCATACCTACAGCCCTTGCGGATATAGCCTGACAGTGTGTTCTCTTATGGGGTGGAAGAGAAAAGGTGAGGGAAGGGATCTTCCAGCCCTGACCCCAGAGAACTTTAAAATGGAGAGCAGCTCATTCCACTAATAAGAAGGCTACCCAGGTGTTTGCTCTATGTATTCTTGAAAGAAGAAAAAGAGGTGGCACCCACCGTGGAGAAGTGGAAGGGGGGCATCCCTTGCTGATAGGAATCCTTAGGGATTGAGATGGAAACACCAGGTGACTCTTAAGGGAGGAAGGTAGTACCCTACATTGGGATCTTATGTTAGGGTCATCCCCCTCCCCCCAAGCAGGGTGGCTGTTTTCTTCTTGGTACTCCCAACAGACCAGATAATGTTCCAAAGCGGGGAATAGTTGGTAACCCCTGCTTGATGGTAGGGCCAGTGGCCCATCAACTAAGAGGAAAATGAATTTAGAATTTCAGTACACCTAGTGGAGCAGGTTTTGGAAGGTGTAAGAAAGGGCGTTGGTTGGCCCTTATGGACGTGGGGGTCAGGTAAGGGGCCCTGAAGGCAGCAGGCCTAAGTACTTTACCTCTCTCTGGGGGTCGTGGGCACTACGGAGCATGGCATCTGCCTTGGCTGCAAACAGAGACTCATCTCCAAAGTCAGGTTGAGTATAACCTGCTGGGGGGGTGGGCATTCTTGCTTCTCTGAGCCAGGCCGCACACCGAAGGGTCACAGCTGAGGCCATGCTACGGGGAGCTATGTCTACAACGTCCCAAGCCAATAATAGAAGGTCTTGGGATGCTGTCTTGCCCTCCTCCAGAAAGGCATCATAGTCCTCCCTGTTCTCCTGTGGGAGTAGGTGTCTAAATTTGTTCATGGACTCCCACACATCCATTATATATCTAGCTAACTGGTCCTGGTTATTGGCTAGTTGTAGTTGGAAGGCGGAGGAAGAACAAATCTTCCACCCAAGGAGATCTAACTCCTTTGCATCCTTTCATGCTGGGAGGGTGTCACGGGAAACCTGGGGCCTAGTGCTGCTTCCATCACCTCTTGAGATGGTGTGGGGTGGTGGGTGAGGAAGGGAAACTCCGTATCTGGGATCTGGTATTTAAAGCCTGCTGTGTCCGATACCGGGGCGATGGAGCCCAGGCTTGCCAGCATGACGTAGCAAGGTCCCATACACTAGGGTGAAGGGGAATTGTGATAGGTTCAGTGGAAGTAAACACCAGGCCAAATAAAATGTCAGTGGGCCCCATAGGGACTGAACCTCCAACCCCACATGAGCGGAAACATGGTGAAGGAGGTTGACGTGTGCTGTGAGATCCCAGTATAGGAAAAGGGCATGGGGTTTAAGGCTCTGTCTGGTGCTGGAGGAACCGGTGCCAAGCTGGGCGAAGCAGTACCACGGGGACTCATCAGGGTCTCTTGGAGGGACCATTAGTGAGGCCAGTACCTATAAGGGGACGGTGCCAAAGGCTGTGGGCGGGGCCATTTACTCCCCTTTGAGACACCCTCCTCTGGGCTCAGAGATTGAGAGGTGTCCCAGAACCGTGACTGTGGTGCTGGTGAAGGCAGAGTAGTATGGTGCCAGGCAGAGGACTCTGTGGTACTGGGGCCCTCATGCATGCTAGGTTCCAGTGTGGGGGAGCTCGGCACTGAGATTGTAGACAGTGTCCTGTGCCGCTTTAGGGGCAGCCGGGCTCCTGAAGTGAGAGCAGGTTTACCCCTTTTCTTGGCAGGTACCAGAGTAGGAGGTGTTGACAGGAGGAGGAGTGTCTTCACTGCCTCAAAGGCCTCCTGAGTGACAGGGACCAGCACTGACTCCTGCTGCTCCCGCGGCGACCCCAGTGTGTGGGGCTGAGATCAGCACCAGCGCTTCAGTACCGACACCAGTACTGAGCTCATTTTCTTGTGCTCTCTGGGAGAGTGGTGCCGAGAAGGCTCCAGTGCCAAACCGGCACATGGTGCCGAAGGACGCCCTGAAGCTTCAGGGGTAGGCTGCTGCACTTGCCCTGAGGCCAGCGCATGGCGCCTTTGCTTTCTGTCTTTAATTGTCTGAGGTTTAAAGGACTGACAGATAGAGCAAGCGGTGACCAAGTGGGCTTTGCCCAGGCACTGGAGGCACTTTTCGTGAGGGTCGTCCGTGGGAAGGCCTTGCCGCAGGCAGCACAAGGTTTAAACTCTGGCATTGCGGGTGGTGGAAGGGAGCAGTGTTCCTGCGCCAAAGCTGCATGCTCGATAGGACAAGCGCTTTTCTGTGGAACAACATCCACGAAAAGGTGTTCCCAGTTGAGCGGGTGGCTCATACCAGGCAGCCAATAGGCTGCTTGCGCAATCGCAAGGAACGGGCTGTTCCGAAAACCGTCACTGAGGGTGGAAAAAATGGAACTGAGGAGGGTCTGGGCCATGGCCACATATATAGCCACGGGGTGGTGAGGGGGTAGTGGCCGTTGGCCCCCTCCTGATAGGCTAGGGCAAAAAGGTTTCCAACTAATCATGCACTGTGGCATGGATACACATATTACTGAATGTATCCATGCAGAGCTCAAAAAAGAACCAATTGTTCCTTGTGATGGCTAGGGATTCAAATCCAGGGCTTGCAATAATACTGAATCAAGCACTTGAGCAGTGTATGTGTTCCTTAAAAGTTAGAATAGAATAGAATAGAATTATAGTTCTTTGATTCCAGGTAACAACTGCAGAGACTTGACTGATGTGAGATTCATGCTAAAGGAAAAAAAAAGCCCTCTGTAACTTGATAATTTTCTTTCCATTCAGAGCAATCTGGCTGTTCCTCTTAGGCCAACTTCTCTCTTGGAAAAACTTAGTAAATGGCAGGCAAAAGCAGAACTGCTCAGAGTTTCAAAACAAGCCAGCAATCTTTGTTCTTGGCACCCCTGATCACTCCATCTGGTAGCTGCATATTGCACTAAAGTGACCCCTTCCAAGCTGGGGGTGGGGAGACAGGGAGCAATCGTGTGGCTGGGATGAAGTCCAGGTGTTTATGTGATGCCTTTTTTGCTGAGTTCCTGGATCAGAATAACAGTCTTTCTGTGCTCATATATACAGCTTTGCATAGCTACGTGGCTCAGAACAAAAACTACTGTCTCTTCATGCAAATAGGAGCTGGCACATCCACTTGCTGTTATGGGGAAAGGAGCCCAACACACCTGGCTCTGAGTGGGGGCACTGGTGAGGTGGCAGAATACCAGAAGGATACAAATAAGAATAGCTTCCCTCTTCCTCTTGCAGCAAAAGTTCAGGGTAGGGATTTTCTGATGTACCAGCTTCTTGGTGGAAGGGACAGGTGGCATAAACTCTTCTAAAGGGGTCTGGCGATTGAATTAGTGGTTGAGAGGACGTCTAAATGGTGAGGGAGCCTTGAGAGATGGTGTTTATAGAAAGAGATGAAACAATTTGCTCTTGCTGAAGTCCATGAGTTCTCTCCGTGGAGCCATAGAGACTTCTTATAGACAAACCCATTCCAGCTGCCAAATTCATTAATTCTCTGCACAGTGATTGCCATCAGGGGTATGGGCTCTGTGCCTCTTGTTTTTCCTGCCCAGCATCAATACACTTAGCCTCCTTGCATAACTGGCGGGTATTCCTCTCTGTGGGAAAAAACTTGAAGGCATAAGGGGGATTGGCATGGGATCCTGACTGTGACGTACCAGTGGCAGTTGTCAAAGGCCTTTGTTTGAGCAGAAGACAGAATATCCCTTAGCTGACCTACTCACCTCTTTCACGGGGCATCTAATCACCAAGATCGAAAGGGGTAGCCATGTTAGTCTACTTAAGTTTGTTTTACTAATCACCAAGGTCACCAAAGCAGCCTGAAACCGTCTAAAGGACAATGTTGTAGTGCAACAAAGCAGCACTGGGACATCCAGCACTTCTTGCTGGTTGCTAAGTACCCCTGTTGCTACCTGGTGGTGATGGGGCAAGCCTCTTCTGCCAGCAGGCTCAGATCTGTGATGGCCTTGCCCAAGGGATTTTGGTTTTCACATATTGCTGCTGACCCCTCAGATGGAAAGTGTCTCTGAATGCAGGCTTGGAATACTTGGGAAAAGGAGCCATATATGTTCTGGCTTAATTTAGCAAAATGAAGTGGGGGTGGAGAAGAGTTAGGCAGCTTTTCTCCTCAGAGAGGGTTCCCATCAGGGCAGTGGGCCCATCTGCCTGTGGACTGTCGGCTCAGCAATCCCAGTCCAGTAAGAGCGTAGTGGCATTTTGAGAGGGAAGATGTATGAACAAGACTGAGGCACAGCAAAGATTGTGGTGTAGGTTTCATTTACTCTCAGATCACAAACCCTCTCTTAACTAGGTTGGGCAAACTGGCTTGGCTGTTTGTTCAGTACTACGGGGTGCCCTGGGCAGGAACCTCTATTTCTTTTGTCTGTAGGGAGCCCACAGGCTAGACTTTGATCAAGCATCTTTGCAGAGACTCCAGAGCCCTTTAATATTGATACAAGCCTTGTGAGGTCTCCACATTCCCTCTGCTTGGGCTAAAGAAAGCTGAAGCATGGTGGTAATTCTGCCAAGGCCACACAGCAAGTCAGTGGTGGAGCTAAGAGTTCAGGAGACCTGACAGTTCTTGCTGCAACCTCTTACACCTCACAACTGATGCTTTTGCAGTCTGCCCATCCCTTCCTCTGGCCCTTGCTCTGCCACCACAGCTTGAGGGTGTATTTACTTTCCAGATCTTGCTCAACCACCTGGTCCTCACTTGATGCCAAAACAACTCTTGGAAAAATCCAACTGCTTTGCAGCTCCCATTCAGTTCCCACAAGTAACCTCAGTGACTTGGCTAGTGGTGGAGGGGCCATCAGTCCTGGCTCTGGTCCACAATCCACTCAGCTCAGGAACTCTGAGAAGGGATAGTTTGATCTAGTCAGCCATATGTTGAAAGTGGAATGGGGTGCAAAGGAAGTTGTGAAGCCTGCTTTTGCAGGCCATTTGCCTTAACTTAGTTTATTAAAGGCCTCATTGGAAGTTGGGGTGGAAGTCAGAGCAGACTGTGCTCACCTGCATTACCTTGTTTCTCCAAAGGGATGGAGGACGTCATCCTCTAAAAGGGGTTGGTCTGTAAGAACTGTCTGACCCACCCGAGACTGGCTGAGCAGCTTCACGCTCGCCTGCCTGACTGGGAGTGTTGCACTCTTTGCCTAGAGCAGTGGTTCCCAACCTGTGGTCTGGGGACCCCCAGGGGTCCGCAGACATGTTGCAGGGGGTCCGCGGAGCCTCTCCCTACTGGGGCTGGAATCTAGCTACAGCCCTGATGCTCCCCGCCAGGGCTGCCTTTCCCCTCCCGTGGCTGATCTTGGCAAGGAGATGGGGTTATGGCAGCTCCCCGGCAAGAGCAAGGGCAGGGGGCCATAGCTGCTGCGTCTTGGCTCCCCAGCGGTGCGGGCCATGATGGCGGCAGTGCTGCTTGCTGGCTGTCCCAATAGCATCACCAGAGTGATGTGGGCCAGAGTCTGCCCGTGCAGGCCAGATTACATAATCAGCAGGGGGGCCGCAAAAAATTTTTTTGTTAAAAAGGGGTCCCCAGCCTGGAAAAGGTTGGGAACCACTGGCCTAGAGACTAAGGGCTAAAATAGCCCCAAACACATCAGGATCACTGCTGGTTGGAAACTGTGGCATGGTGCCAGCACATGGCCTGCTCCCACCCCAGTGGAAGGTCACCCTGACTTTTTCCAGTGGCAGAAACTACATTCTCTGAGTACTCTCTGGTATGACCAGAAGGGTGCAGATAAATACATGCTTTGCTGTGAATTGTGCAAAGAAGAATCCTGTTCTGGTCTTAATGTTGCTGGATCTGCTGGTGAGGAGGATTCATTCCTTTCTACAGAGGTAAAAGGAGTGAGAGTCTCTGCAGCTATTAGCTGAGAACTTCCTGCTCCATAAAGCCCTCTCCCCATGCCTTAATACTAACCTGGCCCTAATTCCCAAGGGGGAGGCTAGGATGGGAGGTAAAAAGGATTCTTAGTGAGACCCACTGAATGGACTGCACTTTCCCAACTTACTAGCTTCCTGTCTCCAATACTAGATCTGAATCCAGTTCTTCAGGCAGGCTACAAATGGTGATTGCTTAACTGTACACATGGAGGACTGGTGCAACCCTCTCAGAAGCCTTCTTTCTGGAATACTTTTGAGGAACTGACTTATCCTTCCCCTCAGCAGCTGCTTCTGATGCAACTAGAAGTTTGCAGGCCCTCTGCAGAGAGGAGGAGGTATCTTTAAAAATAAAGTTTTTTTAAAAATGAAGTTTTTGTTCCCAAGAATCAGCAGCTCTTGAAAGCCTTGAAATGGAGGACATGTATTTTTGTGGCTTTTTGGAAAAGCTCTTTATTACTTCCTTTGTTTAACTCTTACTAAAGCCTTAACCTCTGTGAAAAGGTGACTTGTGTCTCTTTGGAGAGAAGGCATGCTGCATTCTATGCTGGGGCTTCAGATGTTCCTGAATAGTAGAGGGAACTAAAACTCACAACCCTCCTTGCTGTACAGATGTGTCAAAAAGACGCCAGCTACACCAGTATAGCTGGAATGAGATTTAAACACCAACTAACTAGCATTAACAGCTTTGCTATATATACGTGTCATGTTAAAACTAGTCTTTGAAATATCGTTCTGGTCTAATAGAGCCAACAATAGCAGGAATGGTTCATCAAGCATTGTCTCTTCTCAGTTTGAAGAGCAGAGTGGATAACTTTCAGGTACTCAGAGGCATTTAGGCACATAACTCCCATTTGTTTTGATGAGTTGAGCACCCAATATCTTTGAGTATCTTGGAGTAGGACAAGTCTAGCTTCCTTTGTTTGTGAGACTGCTCCCTGATTTCTAAATTTGGTTTTAGAGGACACATCTGGTCTGAAAAAGGAACAGAACACGTTGTTTGTCCTGGTGAGGTCAAATAAGACTTGATCTCAAGTGTTGCAAACGGCTACTTTGAGTCTGAAAAAACCAAGCCAAGTCTCCTGTGATTCATGAATTGCTGGTAACCCTGACCCAACAGAAGGGTGAAATTGAAATGGCCTTCTCCATTCTGCACTAGAAGTGGTCTATTCATATAGTTTTATGGGGTGCTTTGATTTGCTGTTACAGTCTGACCAGATCCCATGACTTGCAGAATGGGAGCAAAATAAATAAAGGAAAATGTAAGCTCTCCATCTTCAAGCATCTGACAATGTGGGATTTGCTCCCATGAAAGCTCATGCAATAAATAATTTTTAGTCTTTAAAAGTGCTGCCAGACTCTTTGTCCATTTATTTGATGGCTCCTTAAGAGTTGGTATGAATTTTTTTGCTCTTCAGCTGTGTGAAAGTTGGGAGAAATTGATTGTATCAGGCAACAGCAAAACTAGCAAAACAAACAAGGAGTCCTGTGGCACTTTTAAAGACTAACAGATTTATTTATCACATGAGCTTTCATCTGACACAGGAGGATTTTCTCCCACAAAAGTTTATGTGATAAATAAATCTGTTAGTCTTTAAAAGTGCCACAGGACTCCTTGTTTGTTTTGCTGAACTAGACTAATACGGCTACCCCTTTGGATCTTAGCACAACTAGCAAGTGCAAGTGCTGCCAAATGCGTACACTAAACAGAAAATGTAGAGAGATCTCACTTTCAAATCCTAGGACCTAGGATTACTTGATAACAGCAAGTAAACCTGAAAGTTGACAGTACTTTCCACCAACTCTGGTGCAAGAGCCAGAATAAAATCAGTGTGAGTTTTCATAGCTCTGAACAGGTTTAGATGACATGATTTTAAAAATTGTATACATGCCAGAGCCTTGTCTGCACTACTGCTGATACTGATGCCATGAGCCAGTGGTAACACAGGAGCTTTTTGTGCTACATGGTGCTCTTGTGGGTGAATGGGATACTGTGGCAATCTTGTTCCCTGGGGCCTAGGCAGAGATCTTGCTCACTAAGGGTATGTCCACACAGGCTTCTTATTTCGAAACAACAGAGGTTGTTTCGAAATAAGAAGCGGCATGTCCACACGACGCACCTTTATTTCGAAACAACGGCTATTTCGAAAGCAGGCTTTCCCTTAATTCAAATTAACAAACGGTTAATTCAAATTAACTTATTTTGAAATAAGGACTTTATTTCGAAATAACTCATTTCGAAATGGGTTATTTCAAAATAATGATGTATGTGTGGACAGAGCCTAAGAAAGGAACTCTTCTTCAGGGCAGGGACTCTCTCCATGGGTGTTAGATGTGCAGCTGCACTAGCCATGGCCCACAGAGAGATTTATTCTTGCTGGCTGCAGAAGCCAGAATTCTCCCTTGGGATAGGCAGGCTTTTAAAGGCAACTGCCTTGGCCTAATTTTTTGCTTTGAGCAGGACAGACAGCATCAGAAAACTGATCAGGAGGGGGATTTTTCTTTCCCAACCAGAGCTGTGTACTTCTCTCTTCTCCTAGATCTCTGAGCTGATTATGTCTGATTGGTTTTTTTGTTGGATATGGCGTGCATGGGGTTTGGGGAGGCTTTTACTGTCTCTCCCATTGCATGTAGTCATCCTCCCTAGATCCATGGGAACTGTGCATTAAAGGAGTAGTTACTTGGTCCTGAACAAAGATACAAGATTGGAGAGGGGAGAGCACTGAGGCTTTACTAGGTCACGTCTCTCTGCCCCACATACTTAAATGCCATTCACTTAATCTGACAGCAGCCCCCTGGAGTGGGGATGGGGGGGGGGGATTCCATTTGTCAATTCATTAAACTCTAATCAGGCATTAGCAGCTACTGCTAACATTCATCCTGAAGTGTGAAGCAAATCTACTAGCGCTCTGTTGGGGCTGTCCCACAGAGCAGAGTGGCAGGTTCATTTTAGTGGTAGCATTGCAGCTTTCGAGACAGAGGTGGGTATCGGGCTGGGAGGTCTTACCATATTGTCACTGTCACTGCTCATTTGAACACTCATTTGTTCTTCAGACTCCTTCTGCTCCCTTTTCGTTACTAATCCAGAGCTGTAGAAGAATTGGTGCCACTTTGAGTGGCACCAGGTAACATCCATGCAATGATTCCTGCATGGCTCTTCGTGCTCCACCCCTTCAGCACACCCAGAGCCTAGGACAAAAGACAGTGTCTCTCTCAGTATTTCTATGTCCCTACAAACAAAATGGAGAGACAAAGTGACTTGCCCTGAGCTCACATGAAGTTGGCAGTCAGAGCAGAACACAGGTCTTCTGCCTCCATGTAGATATAGCTGCAAACCTAATGACTTAAATGGATGTATGGTTTGTCTCTCTTTTTGTTGAAAGGTTAGTGTTTTTGTCAGAGTTTGCTGTCACTTTGCAGCAGACTTTATGCAAACCTCACCTCTGAGGGTGCGTGGGACTAATTACTTCCTTTCAGTTAGTCACAATGACTAGATTTAACAGTTTCCCTGTATTAATCCTCGCTGCTGCCTGCATCTAAAAGCCCTCCCTAGGAAAATCACTCTTCCTCAATGTAGTAAAGGCAGGGCAGACTTGCGACGCTGAGCCACGACATTCTCATTGCTATCATTTTTTTTTTTTTAAACGGGCTAGCTTATGGACAAGTCTGTCTACTCACACTCACTCCCCACTGTAGTGAAAATGTCCAGCAGTTTCTGGTTTGGTTTTTCCTCTTAAGGTTACATCCTCCACTGCAGTCTGAGGCATGGCAGCAGCATACGTAGACCTATCCTTGCTAGTCTACATTTCTGTCCTTAGCTGCGCTAACGTGTGTAGGTCAACCCATTGTATGGCCATGATATAACCTCAAGGTGAATCTTTACCTGACTTTCCAAGGCACCTCACCTTGGTCTGTCTTCCTTGATTAGCAGAGCAGTATTAACTACAGCTCCTCTTGGTGCGTGAGGAGAAGAATCCAGTCCAATTTAAGGTTGAAGGATGCAATTGCCCAGGAGCAGGTTTTAACTTCTGTCGGAGCTACAGCTTAAGTTTCTAGCCATAATGCTGCACTGATGCCAAGAACTGGGCCCTGAGAATAGTAGTTCAGGTAATACAATGCACACCTACTAATCTGGCAGTGCATACTCTACCACAACAGATTTTTTTTTCTTTTTTTGGGGTGTTGGTGGTGGGGGGTTGGAAGTGGAACAAGGGTACTTTCTTTTCTCAAAAGATGTCTGCAGGGAGACTCCAGCGCCTAGAAGGAAAGGCAGTGGAATACATGGTTGGGTACGGATGATCCAAGCTACTTCAGTGCTTAGGAGAAGATGCTTGCTTTCCCTTTGGAGGGGAAAGGCAGGGTCTCTTCCCTCTGGAACATGAGTGACAGGGACCTTTAGTCAAAACTGGCCCGGTGTTATGGGAATGGCTGGAACAAGGACTCTGCTCCACTCCTTTCTTGGCTTCTGATTTTGTCCCACAAAGCCAAGGAGTATACCATGGGTCTCCGCCATTCCACAGTGAGATCTCCAGTGGCACGTGAGAGAGACCTATTTTCTCTTTGACACCCCCAGGTGCTGAAGGGAGAGAGCAGAAGAGATGTTCCCACACATGCTGCCTTGTGTGTTTTTTGTTGAACCAAGCCAGCTCCCCAGTGCTTTCTCATTAAGGTTTAATTTATGGCTGCCTGTTACTATGGCTGATTCTCATGCATATGAGAAGATTCTCTTTCTGCTGTGTTCCAAGGGTACAAACTCCTATCTTTATACTGGGAAGCACTGACTCTTCTGAGTGGGTGACTGGCTCTAAATCAGCAAACCCCTGCTGGAGCCTCGCAAAGGATTTAAATGTCTGTTCTTAATCAGGCAGTCCTTCTGTCTCATGCTTATGATCTGCAGTCATGAGTGCAGTGATGTAAAATCCAGGGAAAATCATCAAGTGATTGCTTATTTTATGTAGTCATGCCTAGTCCACACTGACTGATTACCTAGTGGTAGAGGCACTCATGCAGCTTCCTACTCCTGTGTTCAGAGCAGTATCAACTTCTGTAAAACTAAGCATAGAGTTTAACCAAGAAGAGAAGTAGTCAATAATTAAACTGTGCAGGCCTGAATTCTCAGCCTAGCTCCAACTTAGTCCTTGGCCTTGATGCAAACTACTTCATATCTCTGTCTTGATTTCCCCACCTGCTGTATTTGGTTAACTAGCCATTGTTGGTAAAGCACTCTTGAGGATACAAAATGTTGGAAGGTCTGGTTGCCTTTCTGGAATCCTGGTGCTTCACAAGTGAGATACTTACTGGGCTTGGTATTGCCATGGCCCAGATTGAACTTGCAAAAAGGCAGAGTGTGTTCAGTATTAGGGCTGGCAGACCAAGTGGGTGACATTTTTATAGTATCAGATTCCTCAACAGAAATGTACTGAGGTGGGTGGGAGCTGAACCTATATGCTGCTTTTAAATCTGACTCCTGACCTGCATATGCAGTACCTGGCTTCTGATGCTTTACACCTGGAGCTTGAAGGCTTGTTTTCAAGAAGGCCATGGATACAAGCCCAAAAAAAGGCTCTTTGGGGGAGGAAACTGACTTGCCCTTGAATTGCATATTTCCTGGTGGAGGAAGGCCTCACAGTTCTTGAACAGAGAGTGCAAAACCCCTCCAAAACAAACCAGCTCAGTGGGAGAGAGTTTTAATTCTACCAGATACAAGCTTGGTTTTTCTGCTTGGTTTTCCAGCATTCTGTCCACTGAACACCCTGAGGCCACAGTGGGGAGTTCTGGCTCTCTTGCATTAACATGCCCAGAGCATTGAAAGCAGTTGCCATAGTAACCTAATGATTAGGCTCTCAGTGCTAGCAGATATGATGAAGCTCATGGGCCGAGACTGAGACTGAACCGTAAATGCAGGCCCCTATCTCACCAGCATGTGTGGGGTTTGTTTAAAACTGCATGTCCCCTTCACAGAATCCCTCTAGCTTCCTTGGCTGACCTAAATGTATGAGGCTTTTCTTTCTCTGGGTTAAGAAGGGGTTTCTTCCTTCCATCCCACCTTCCCTTTATCAATGAGTTCCAGTATTGCAAGGGTGCTTTCCTTTCTAAAAAGTGAAGTGTAGCTATAGTGCCCTTCTTATTAGATAGACTATGGACCTCGCCACCTTATTTGATGGATGTGTTCTCTGTGCATAGACAGCCATATCAGCTGACTCTTCAGTCCTACTTGGTGTCATAAGAGAAGAAGCACAGGCCTGTTCTGGTTTGTGTATCTGTTCTAAATAAATGTGTTAGTTCTAAATGCAGTGTCAGATCTGTTCCATTCAGAGCAGCTCATTGTCTTCAAGGTGGCTGGCTGTAAGGACAATCTTCTGGCTCTCATTCCCACCCACACAGAACCCAGCTTGACTTTTGGATCCTAAGAGAAGATCTGTTTTGAGTTCTTAAATTGCACTCGTTACAATTAAAACAGAGTCAGCCTTGGAAAGCTCCTAGCTCAGTCCCTAGATATGGGGAGCAGCCTCTTCCTGGAGATGGCGGGGAGGGGCCTCTGCGTATGGCAGTGTGAGGAAAGAGCAGGAGAACAGGGCACTAAAGGTCCTCTTCTGTCCCAATAAATTGGGGTTGTGCATTATTGGATTAAGACACTACCATTGGGTAGGTTGAACACCCGCAGCAAAAGCTTAACAGCAGCCTGCTTCTAATTGAAACATAGCCTTGTCACTTCCAGTCTGAAAAGTCAGGAGAAAATTAGAATTCCTCCTGGCATTGGGAGCCTTCCAGGGAAGGAGTAGAGTGGGGGGGGAGGAAAGTCATTGTGTGGAGAGGGAGGTGACATACGTCTCTAAGGGTTTCAGAGGGAATACACTGGAATTCCAGATCAGTGAGGGCTTTATCTTTGAATGCTGCCTGGAACAGCAGAGACCACTGGTACCATGTCATAATTCTGGTATCATCTTTGCCTGAATCCTGACGGAGGGAGGGTATTTCTCCTGCATTAGGACCAGCTCTGTCACTGTATAATCTTAGCCGCTTCCACTGGAAAAAGTTATGTGCCCTTGTAAAACAGTGCTTTAAAATAAGGAAACAAAGGGTTGTACCCCTGGGATGCAACAGTGCTCTGAACAGGATCTCACAGCCAAAGAGTTCAGTGTGAAATCTCAACCTCTTTTTAGTATGCATCTCCAAGCTTAACACTTCTGGCCCACCACTTTCACATTTCTTGTATTGGGCCTTGATCTACGCCCTCTCTTAGGTTGTCTCCCTGCTAGCTTTGATAAGTTAACCACATTTAAAGCCAGTTATTAGCACTGTCTTTTATCTTACTTTTTTCCCCAGCACTGTCCAGCCAAATATTACCCAAGGTCAACATCTAACCCAGTTAGAACTTGGCTTCTCTCAGGGAAAACCTTAATCAACAAAGCCCAGGGAAATTGCTGCTTATAGTGTCTAAATAGGGGAACAGATCCGTGCCAGCAATGGCTAAGCTGGCCCCCCAAGACTTTCTTTTTCTTTTTTAAATGCATTTGTTGAATTTTAACTAGCTTTGCAACTTTGCCTTAGGCAAGTGCAGATGAATCAGTGGCCAGACTTTCCAGAGTTGGTCTCCCACTTAAATTGTGGCCAGAATGGCAGATGTGCAGCACCTAGCTGCTCCACTGCTCTCAGTGGGAGCTGAGCTTTCTTGTCAGGAAAGGCTGCACCTTTCTACAGCTGTAACAGCCCTATAAGAGATAGCCATATGCCATGTCTGTAGCTGCCTCTGTGGGGCTTTGTGGGGGGAGGGACAGTGGGGTCATCCATACACACCATGTACATCCATTCTAATCAGGTTAATCTGAAGTGGAATTCAAATAACTCCATGATTTAAGAAATGAGTGCTCTGTAGATGTTGTAAAACTGGTTCCCACCCCCTTCTAAATCTCATTTAACCAGACTTCTGGTTGCAGCTATGTAGGGATGAGCAGCTTTATCCTGTCTGGATGAGTCTGTGTCTCTGCTCTACACACTCTGGTGGCACAGACTAGAACTAGCAGGGATGGGGGTGGGGAGTTGTCTCCTGAAGTGTGCCAGTTAACCGCACGTGGCTGGAGGTAGGGAGAATATTTTCCCTTCCTCAGGGATTTAAAGGTCACTTGGCTATTCATGTCTGTACCCCCTTCCACCCAGGGTGTCACTGTCTCTTCTGACCAGATCCAGCCTGTTTGTAACATCACCTGCTGCTAGGATTTTGTGCAGGCAAGGGGGTGCTGATGAATGGACTGCTTGCTGCTACCCTTCTCAGAAGGCTAATTGGGGAGGGGAAGGGGACTGTGTGCTTTGGCTCACACTGTGGGATTGGGGGAGGGGAAAAGATTGCATGCTGTTGCTTTTTTACCCTTTCTAGAGCAGTGGTGTTTTTTCATTTTGTTAGAGCACTAAGGCAGGGATCTATTTTTAACCTTGAATTTCCTGCACTGCTGCTATGCTCACAGGTACCTGCTATTGCAGGAGGAAGAGCAGTGGCCTGCGGTTGGGTATCTATTTTGTATGTGTTTGCTGTCCTGCTCCAGGACAGAGAGGTACAAAAGCAGTAGAGGGCAGCTAGGGCTCTGCTCCCTGCCCTGGATGTATCACACCTAAGGCTGACATAGTATTGATGGGCCACAGTTTGATCACATTAGAGGCAGAGGTGTTAATGTGTGCACACAGGCTGCTGCTTGTGCTCTATCTGTTCCCTGCCTAACTTTTCAGACCCCCAGTTTACAGATCATGACAATCTACACCAGTGGTTTTCAAACTTTTTTCCTTAGGACCCTGTTGAAAAAAATCATTTATGACAACTACCCAACAATTACATCTTTGAGCAGTGCATTCCAGTCTTTTGGCGGCAGCAGCAGCAGGGGGTGTTGCAACTCAGCACCTGAGGGTCTGCAACTCATACTGAGTCCTGACCACTGGTCTACAACCAACACCTTATCCTAGGTCCCTCCCCTCCACCTCAAAAACTCTAGTATAGGTGGGATCCTTGGTGTCTTGTTAAAGAGATACTTTGACCATGGACTCTCCAGGATCCCAAATGTAGCCCCCATTTGCTTCATGGGGTCAGACTCATTGTTACCCAGACTTGGCTGGTTAGAGTGAAGGCTTGGTTGGAGGCTGTGGAAAGAGGCTGGTCATGAGTGCTCTGCCAGCATTCCCACAGGATTTTGATCATCATGATTGCAATGAAAAGGCTTACAATTCCAGAAGAGGCTTTAGACAAGGACTTCCCTGTCCTTCCTCCTTGGGTCTTTCTTTGGCAACTGTGGTCTGCTCTGTTCATAGAGCTGGAGTGGGCTGATTAGACACAGTGACCTCTTTCCAGAACTAATACAGCATGGTGAAGTGGGTTGTCTAACATAATAAAGACAGACAGCAGAAAAACCTCTAAATACCATGAGTCTTTTCAAGAATTTATCAGTTTCTTCCTTCATGTGCTATGCAAGTGAAATTGGCACCACTGGAGATGACAGGGGAAGCACAGCCTTCCTGTGTCCCCCAAACACAGCTTGATTCTCTGCTCTGAAGGAAAGGACTGCTTCATTAGTAGGTCTCAAAGAGCTGTATTCAAAGAAGTTTGTTTGGACCCTGTGCCTCGCTTGCCCTTGCTGCAATCAGGAGTGTTGTTGCCCTGGGAAAAGACCTGGGGTCTGCTGACACACACCCCCCCAGGCTCCAGCCCCATCCCTGGCCCTGATCCAGAGTTGGTGTCCCAGGCTCCTGCCACTACCATCTCAGTCCCCGATCCAGGGCCAGGAGAGGTAGGTGCAGCCAGTCAGGCCCCAGATACCTGGCTGGGAGAGGCAGGTGCTGCCATGGCCAGCCTGGCCCCAGAGACCCAGCTGGGGACAGACCAGGAGAGGCAGGGGGCATGCTAGCCATTCAGGGCACTGGTGTTGGGACTCGGGGCACATGCCCCCCTGTGCCAGGTGCCAGCAACACCCCTGGCTGTAATAGGAAGTGGCTTTCCCATGGTCCTGTTACGTATTCGTAGCTTTACCATCGAACCCAGGGTCTGCTTTAAGCACATAACACTATAGCCGTTCTTCAGCTTTTAAATTCATATTTCCCTGTTGTTAGTCTTGTGCCTGAAAGGCTCAGAGGTTTTCCAGGAGAAACTGAGGCAACTTTTTCTCTTTTGTGTCTCTAAGACGATGCCTGTGTTTTTTTCAGTAAGCCCTTCTAGTTCAGGGATTTCACACCTTTTTGGCTCAAGGACCACAGTTATTTTTACAACCTTGAAGGGCCACCAGTCTCTACTAACAACCTCCTTCTCCCATGCAGTCAGACAGAAGGAATTCAAGGAGCACCTCTTTGCTGGTTTCCAATCCCAGGGAAATTGCACTTGTCCTGTAGCCCCATGTGTACTGGCTGGGTCCCTAGATGAGTGGTTTTCAACCTTTTGCAGGTTGTGATGTGCTTGATGGCATGCACAACCCTACAGAACACATCAGCCATCCTCCTAGGCTGCATCCAGGTGCCTCTCTGTGACACACTTACCTTTGTGTGGGGACGCAGTACTGTATCCTGACACAGTGGCTAAGAACCACTGCCCTAGACAGTGACTCCCTGCTGTAGGTAGAGGGATGGGAGATCAATGCTCCTCCTCCCTCTGGCTGCAGAAGGGACCCCAGCACCTCAGGATCCTAACAGAATGTTTTGCTGTGCTCCCTGCTGAAGCCAGGGCAGGGGAGCACTGATATCTCATCCCCTTGCCTGCGTCAAGGAGCCTGGAGTGGTCTCATAACCCCACAGCAATGTGCTCTGCCGGGGTGCTTAGGAGGTGGCTTCCTCCTTAGGCCAGCAGGAGGAGAGCAATGGGCCACAGGTTGGGAGCCACTGTTCTAGATTCTGCCATCCCACAGAACATTACATCAACTTTACTTAAGGCTTGAGTTTCCTCTGCACACATTTCCCAGGAATTTTTGTGCATAAATAGTTGACACCCTATGACCACTGATGTCAAGGCTGTTTGAAGAGGCACCAGTCTTGGTGTGCTCCTCTCCAGTGCCTGTCTTCTCCAAACCTTAAATGTTCCTGATGTGGAGGTAGAGAAATGGACCAGACAGGCTTTGGTGACAGACTGACAAGGTATAATTTGTAATGCAGAAGCTTGCATTGTCTGGAGAGAAGTAAGAGAGGTGGCTGCATAGCTATCAGAGGGTTAATATTTACTCCCACTGACTAATTGAATTGGCAATCAGCCCTACCAGCAAAGAATCAGCATCTGTGTTGCACACAATGCTGGTATAAATCCTGCCTGGATATTTTATCAGCTAAACCAACCAAGATAATGAGGAACCTGCCCTGCAGTTGGGCCTGTCTGTCATATTAGATGGTGGGGAAGGAGGTGAACAAGTTCCTTAGCCCAGTGGTTTTAAAAAGGACCCAGTACTGGGTCGTGGACTCTCAGATACTGGGTCACGACATCCCCTGCTGCCAGTGCTGAAAGACTGAAATGTGTTGTTCAAAGATGAAATTGTGGGTCGTGGGCATAAATGATTTTTCTCAGCTGGGTCCTGAGGAGCAACATTTGAAAACCACAGCCTTAGCCACACTAAAAATGAGGCTTAGTGCACAGGCAGATGCTGGTCTGTCTTTCCTGTCCCTGTTCCACTAGTGCACCCCCAGGCTACCTGCTATTTGAGTCCTGTTCAGAATGTCAGACCTACACTGTACCTGCAGTGAAGTTTTAACTCTTACTTCACTTGTGGATCAATCATACCTCAAATCCACAGGTAAAGAAGGCTGTGTAAACTTTCTCCTTAATCAGATGGTGAGCGTGGTTTTACTTCCTAGCATCCTTTTGTCTTCCAGCTGCAGGATTCAACGTTCGCCTGCAGTTCTCGAGTTCCTCTAACTCAGGGATTCGTAACCTTTTTTGGCCAGGACCCAGATTAGGTTTGGGAGTCAGCTTCATGACCCATGGTTCAGTTTTGAATTAATAATGTATTTCTTTTTTCAATGTATTAAAGAGGATCATGGCGACCTGTCTTTGGGTTGCAACCCATAGGTTAAGAAGCTCTGCTCTAACTGCTAATTTGTGTTGTCCACAGCAATAACTGCATATAACATTCAGATGCTACTATGTGGCAGTCAGGTATGCTGCCAAAGTTGGGTTGCATTCTGCTGCTGTCTGGAACCGCCGTGTTAGTGAGGTCTTGGGACTTGTTGAAACCCAAGTCACAATGCTAAGTCTGCACCAGAATAGCTAAAGTTGCACAGTCCCCAGTGTTGATGCAGCTAAAGAATGGAGCCTTAGTGGCTGACAAAGTGAGATTTTCTTACTCACTTACAAATGCTCATACAATAAATAAATTTGTTAGTCTTTAAAAGTGGCACAGGACTCCTGGTTTGTTTTACTACTATACATGTAAGTGATACTGGCAGAAGACTCCTTTATATGAGTAGAACTGCATTGAAACTAGCTGGTTATACCATTCTGACTACTTGAGTTTAAATAAAAAACCTCACAGCTAGCTGAAACAGGTAAGCAGGCCTACGATCTGGTAGACCAGGCCTTACTGCCATTAACATGGAGAATGACATACCCACAGGTGCTTAATGTACAGTTGAAAGAATTCAGGGAGCTGTGCAGGCTCTTTCCAGAAATCTAGGCTTTTCTCCTGCCTCTTTTAAGTGGGCAGGAGGTCCTAAAGAGTTTCCTCTTAAAAAGTTAAAACCTCTTTCCTTGTAAACTAACCCCATTTTAGCAGAAGGCACCCTGTGTTAGCCACCCTGAAGCCTTGTAGCTGTACTGCTGCCTCTGAAGATACATGGCAGCTCCCTTCTTAGCAGGGAGCTACTAGTACTAAAGGTGTTAAATCTCTGGAGCCTGTTCAGTCTTTGGTGAGCTCAAGGCTGAAGGACAGGACCGGGTGAGAAGTGGAGCTGATGCGGACACAGGGTCATCCCTGGGAAGGTGTGAGGCCTCAGGCCAATTGGCCTCTGCAGGGACCCCCCCACCCTCACCACTTCCTCCCTGCACTGGGGGTGGGTGGGGGGGCAGGGCTGACCAGCCCAGGAGTTGGGCTCCACTTTCCTCTGGGGCAGCCCTTTCCATCCTCAGGGTGGAACGATCGACCCAGGAGAGGGGTTGGGAGAGTGGAGCCCAAACCCTAGCTTGGCCCCTCTGCCCCTGGGTCTCTGTTCCCTGTCCTGGCCATGGGGCGAGCCAGCCAAAAGCAGAAGCTGGGATCTATGCTTCCACCACCTCTGCTGCCTTCAGCTCTGTGCCAAAGGCAGCGGGGCAGGGACGGGAGGGAGAGCAGCCATTGAGGGGCAGCAGTGCAGGCCCCGTGTTGTCATGCTCACGGCAGGACAGCACAGGGCCCACAAAACCGCAGAGCCCAGGGTGATCTCCCCTCTCACACACACCCCCAAGGACAGTCCTGTGTGGACCTTCTAGGAACAGCTGGGTGGCCACTTGTGTGAGCTGAGGTTGCTGTGTCCAACAGACTTTGGATAGGTAGTGACTGACATGATTTTGTTTCTCCTCAGACACTACCCGAAGCAGTCCTTCACCATGGTAGCAGACACTCCAGAGAACCTGCGTCTAAAGCAGCAGAGTGAGCTTCAGAGCCAGGTAAGATTCCCACAAAATGCTTCCCTGTGTCTTCACTGGGCTACTGACACTCACCTCCTTGTGCCAGTTCTTTGTGTTTTGACCTTCAGGTCTAGCTTGCTCTGAAGAGGGAAAGCCAAGCTCTGCATTGTGTCACTTCTGAAATATTGCATGGACTTGATGAGATCTGGCAATTCCTATTGTCCTTTTAGGCCAGTACCCAGGCTCTAATGGTCCCAGCACTTCTGTGAGCTGAGAAGCCAGGATGTTCTGCTGTCTGTTTTTTCTCACATGTCCCAACTAGTCCACCTGGTTAGACCAACAGGTCTGATGACATAAAGTTGCAAACTTTCCCCTGAACAGGCCACTTGCTTCATGTAACTCACAAGATTTCGCTCTTCAGCTCTGCAGGATTTGTGCAAAAATGCTGCTAAACTGAAAGGGAGGAGTAGATGGGAATGGGTTTGGGGCAAATGTGTGAATTGTCTTGGGGCACATCTGGACAATCCAACCTCCACCCCATCTATGGTCTAGGGATGGAACACTGGGTCAGTAAAAGCCCCTAGCTGCAAGGCAGAGGTCTGAACTGGATTATCATCCTAGTTTAAGGGAAGTGGCTTTGGGTTTTAAATCCATTAAGGGTTTGAGGTAGACCAAGAAGGGGTCTTTTCTTCCTCCTCCTTTCTGCTGTGGAGCATCAAAACATGCAGCAGTTGAAGTTCAAAAGCTTAGATCAGGATCTGCAAAGTTCCCTTGAAAAGGGCATAGCTGGTTTGGAAATGGAAGCTTGGCTGAGTGACTTTCTATAGGGTGACTTCTCAGGATCCTTCAACACAGCTGAAGTTTGAGGGTAGGAAGTGGGGCTATAAAGCAGGAGTCCAAGCCAAGGAAGATGACCCCAAGGTTTGGATCTCAGGGCTGCTGCCAAGTTCAGAGCTCAGCATCATCAGAGTTCTCTGTGTCTCCTGCTTTGAGGCAGCAACACAGGAGATTAGTGCTCAGAATATTCTGCATTGCAGGAAAATGCATCCAGAAGTAATTTAGGCTTTTCACTCATGCATGAGAGCACAGGATGTGACAGTTGTGCTGAGACTATGATTACTCTCATCTTCTCCCCACCCCCCTCCTTTGGCAAAAAGGGGTAAAAGGCTGCTTTGGAGGCATTAACCATGGCAGGCTGGGCTGCTTCTGCACAAGCTTAACAGAGGCGCCATTGGGTTTTGAAAGATCTGTGCAGGGGGTGACCCGACCAAGACGTGCTTAGTGCTGTTTTCGGGGTGACCAGGCATCATTCAGGGTCAGCGGGTTCCCCTCCATGCTGTGCTGTGCTGTGAAGAGCACAGTGACCTTCCTTTCCTCTCTCCTGGTAACTGACAGATGCCAGGAGCTAAAAGGGAGTTTGCTGGGAACGGCAGAAGCTTGCACGCCCTGCTTTACAGGGCAGATGCTGGCTGCTGGGGTGTCTGTAATGGGAGGGCCCTTTCAGCTAGAGTTTTGAAACATCTACTTTTGTAAGATCCTTTCCTTGCAGCACGTTTCTCAACAGCTCTCTGACTTGCACAAATGCAGCTGTGCCTGAGTAGTGAGGGCTTGCTTTGGGTACCCTAGAGCTATTACAGAAGGCTGTGCTGCTTCCCCAGGATAATGGGCAGGAGAGCACTGTGCAGAGAGCCCAGGAATTGGCTGTTCACGTTCCTTCAGTGTTCTTTTCCACGTCAGAGAACCCCTGGGGAGGAAGTGTGCTGGGACTGTACTCCTGTTGTGCACAAAGACTCTGCAGGACCTCTGCAGCTGGTGCGCCTGCAATTTCCTACTGGATCTGTTACAGTTAAAGGAATTCTGAGATTGTAAGGCCAGAACGGACTACTGGGATCATACAGCTAGTCTGACCTCCTGCAGAGGCCTAAAGGAGTCTCTGAATTCCAGTTTTGAAGTGGAGCAAAAGTGCGGAGGAGCCTTGGAACTGCAATGTAATCTCCTTTGTTCTTGGCCTAGTTCTCCCCCCCCCCCCACAAAAAAAAAAAAAAAGCCCTAGTGGCCTCAGTGGCTGGAGGTCCCTCTCTTTTAGTCCCTGACTGCTTGTACTCAAGCAGGAAACTGTGTTTTCTAAAGAAAACAGAGCAGTCCTGACTGTGGAAGAAGGTGTCCCACTTTGATACAGGAGTAGAGCTTATCACATGATGGGCAGGACTCTGCAATCACAAGCAGACTGGACTAATGGGCAACGGGCAATGATTTGCTCCAGAGAGGTAGCAGTTGCAGATACAGCTTTTGGTGGTGATGAGCAGATCTTGTTGCCAGTGCTCTGAATACAGGGTGTCTTCTTGATCTAAGTCACTGGAGGAGAAGGCTTGGTGGTTATAGGTCTGAAACATACATGCTCTCTGGGGCCATCAATTTAAACCCATCTGTTTGAGAGGGGTTGAGATGCTACTGGGAATGCTCACATTCTTTGCTGGGTGGTGTTAGACCTTAACAAGGGTCCTTCCCTTGGCTAGATAGGAAGGCTCCCATAACCCTCCCTATAGGAATAGGAGTTTGCCCAGTATCCTTGGCCAAAAATACCTTCCTACAACTGTAATCTTCTACTATGCTAGTTAGCAGCTGGCTTCTACTCCAGAGGAGGAGACCATTTTGCTAGGCTGTGCATCTGTAGCTTTAAAGTACCTTACACAGTCGTAGTGTGTAACTTGTGCAGTGGAAATGTCAGCTGCTGTTTTTTCTTCCGTCCCCACCCCCTTACCACATAGCAAAGCTGTAGTCATGGCAGGAGGCGGCAGGCAAGCTGGGTGCCAGGTTAACTGGCGTGTTGCCTGTCACGCTGAATGACTGGGCCCCAGGATACTTGTTTTACTTCCCTGTAGGAGGCTGGAGCAGGAACCTAGTTCATTCTACTTCCTTCTTACTAAGACACCCCAGGGAGTCTCATTTTGATGCAAGCATCTGTGCCCAATTGGAACAGCAGCCTGGACACAGGAGAGATGAAAGGCTCAATGCCCCAAGCAGTAGTGGCTCTGGAGGAAGTCTTACTGTGATATTGAGTAGCTCCAAAGTTTCCTGCTGCCCCAGTGATGTGTGCAAGGACTTGTTATGGGCATGATTGCTGCTCAGGTAAGTTCGAGTAGACACCTTTGTGCAACAGTAGCACCTTCCCTCTGAAGAGTCTGAGTCGTCTGGCAAATACTAACTATATATGGCTTTGCTTCATCTATGATGGACGAGCCACCCCCAAGATAAAATGAGGCAACTGTTAACAGCACAAAGCCATGCTAAAGAATACATCTTGATAGGAAGCAGAATACAGTGGGAATGGCCAGGGCACAAGGCTAATAGAATGAAATCCTAGCTGGGCAAGGAAGTATGTCCCAGTGGCTGGGTATCAGTCTAAGACTTAGAGACTTTGGGTTCTAGTCCCTCTTATGCTAGAGCCTGTAACCTTGCACAAATCTCCTTAATCTGTTTTGTGCCTTAGTTACCCATCTGTACAAGGAGAACACTTCCCAGATGCTCAATGCTGTGGTGATGCAGGCTGTACTTAGATGAAGAGGGTAACTCATTAATTTCTGTGGGACCTCTGATGAGCAATTTTTGGGTCTAGCATCCAAGCATAAGTGACTGATCATAGGTGCCCAATTGAAGAAGGCTATTGGGGGGGGGTCTAACTTTCCTCATCTCAAATGAGAAAATCCTGAAATCATTGGTCACTTGTGAAAATGCTGCCCTGTCTCTCTTTTTTATAAGACTGCACCTCTAGCAAGATAAGACCGCCTCCCTCTTAACACAGGGAATTAGTGTGTCTTTAAAAAGGTGCACATCAACTTTAGTGGCAGGCTTTTCTCAGAGGCATCCCATCAAAGTAGTGCCTGTGCCTTATCCCACCTAAGATCCTGTCCAAGAGTAGGATAGTGCAGAATCTACTACATGAATGTGCCCAAACTATTGATAAGTTCCAAAGGGGTAGCTGTGTCAGTCTAGTTCAGCAAAACAAACAAGGAGTCTGGTGGCACTTTTGAAAACTAACAAATTTATTTATTGCATGAGCTTTCGTGGGAGAAAATCCCACTTTGTCAGATGCTTGAAGATGATAAAGTTCTCCATCTTCAAGAGTCTGACCAAGTGGGATTTTCTCCCATGAAGGCTCATACAATTAATGTGTTAGTCTTTAAAAGTGTCACCAGACTACTTGTTTGTCCTCCTGTGATGCTGCTCTTGGAGGGGTGTCCCCTGTTGGAAGAGGTAGTTCCTCAAGCTTGGCTGAAGAAGGCGGGACTTGTAGTCTGAATGAAATCTCCTCCATTACTGTTAATGTGCTGGGGATAGTGGGAGAAGGTTCAGAGAGCAGGAATGATTGCATTATTGTCTTCTGGTTCTATCTCAAACCCTGCTCAGCTGGGCAGAGAAATCTAGACAGGGATTTGTGCTGCAGCTGCCCCAATTGAACAGTGTTGAGAAGCGGTATTGCTAGTGACCAATGGGGGAAACATTGAGCAGAACCAGCCCTGGATTTGTGTTCACCTGTCCTCTGGGGGGATTGCCTGGCTGTGCAGAGGACAAACAAAAGAGGAATAAGTGGTAAGTTTCCCCCATCTTCAATGCATCTGATGAAGTGGGATTGTCTCCCACAAAAGCTCATGTGATAAATAAATTTGATAGTCTTTAAGTGCCACGGGACTCCTTGCTTGTTTCGCAGAACTAAACTTAACATAGCTGGTCCTTTGGAACCTGGCAAAGAGGAATGGATCACTTCCCATTGTCCGTAATTTGCTTTTAAATGAATTAGTGCAGAAGAATATGAAGGGCTTCTCAAACTGAGGAGGTCTGTGTTCACATCAGATCAATCGCCCAGCTTCTGACAGTGGGCTAAACTCACTTACACTATTGTGTTCCAGGAGTCCACCTTGAGTATCTCTTCCAGGCCACTGCAAGTTAGAGGTCTAATTTCTGAATCTGAGGGAGGAGAGGCTGCTGTTGGATGCTGGCAGTACCAACCACAGTGGTGCCTTATTATCTTCCAGTCAGTGTGCTGGCTATAAGAGAAGGCAAGGGAGGCAGTGGAGTGAGAAAGCAAAAGGCTGTGGAACAATAGAAAACTACCAGAGGAAAATGAGGGTGGCCCTAGGGAAAATGGATCTTAAACATCCATAGTATAACAAACAAGTAGTCTGGCGGCACCCCTTGGCTTTTTTTGGAACTTGGATCCATAGGATAATTCCTATAGCCTAATTCCTCTCTTCTTTTGTTTTCCTTTGTTCTGCTTACAAAGGAAGTCTCCTGTTTTTCCAAGCACTAAATATTTTGTGGAACTTTGTGCACTCTGTGTGTTAATTAGTTACCTTTATCTTCACTGTTAGCGATCAATTTGGCCAGAGGTGAGTCAATACTGCAGATGTGGGTATGACACCTGTAGTCTGCTTGGTTCACTGGGAGTACGAACCCTGGAGGCCAACTGGACAAACTCAAATGCCAGCCGGCTAAGGTGGTGCCAGTTTGAATGCAGCTGAACTAGGATTTTTTCCAGTATAAAAATGTAACTAAAAAAAGAAGTCACACACCAACCTGATGCTATTGCACTGGCAGAAATCTTGAAATGAAGACAGGACATAGAAGCTGTAGGGAAAGGATCTGAGATATGGTGAGATGGGGCTTGCTATGTGAAGCAGTCTCATTTTGTGTACTTCAGGACACTGTGGGTATGTCCACACGCAGCATTTAGGTCGAAATAATGCTGGTTATTTCGATCTAAAAGAGTTTATGTCCGCACGACGTTTTCCTTGAATTGAAATAAGGAGCTCCTTTATTCTGATTCAGGGAAAGTTAGAGCGATTCCTTAAAACCTGGTTTTAAAATCGAAACGTTGCTTAAATCGAAACAGTTGTTTCCAAATAACACTGTTTGGACGTGTTATTTTGAAACAACTGTTTACATCGATTCCAGCACCAGTTCCCTTCCTCCTCCCAGGGTGCCTCTCCCCAGAATCGAACTAGTGAGTCCTGTGTCCGGACATGCTAGTTCGATTTGGGGTTTTTTGGTGTGGACCTGTTAAATTGATTTAGCTTAAATCGATTTAATGATTTTATATCTATTTAGCTTATATCAATTTAACTTAAATCGATTTAACCAGCTAGCTGTGAGGCTCCATCTGGAGAGCTTAGTCTGTTTCCCAAAGACCTGCTTTCAATTCACTTTGCAGCATCTTTAAAACCCTGTAGGTGATGTATCTACAGGTCTCAGTGCACTTCTCCAGCAATGGGAGGGGCTGGTGTTGAGCTGTTTTAGCAAAGGAAGGGGAGAGGCTGGTAGAACTGTCTCTTTGCTTTGGATTTTCATGTTGAAGATGGAATGGATGTTTTCCCCAAAATGTTTTTGACCAAGACACTATGTTCTCATACAGGATCTGGTGTCCCTGCGGGGCCTGTATCCTGCTGTTTTTTGGGGACATGGCATCAAATGCTGCAGTAGCATATGGTAATGCTGATTGTTGTAACTTCCCATTCCTGTAAGTAAATAAGTGGATTCTAGTCCCCCAGAAAACATTGTTCTGAATATAAAATCCCAACTCTCTACCAGTCTTAGCTTCCCTGGGAACGCAGAAGCTGTGGCTCTGGGGAACATGGTGGTTAATACAATCCTCATCCAAGTTTCTTGGTTTTATATTCTATTTATATTTACCAAGAAGGCGTCTTGAGTTCCGGTCATTCTCCAAAGCAAATAATTATTGCTTGTGCAGCTAAACTTGTCCCCCAAAGTAACAGCTTTTACGCCTTCACTCCCTGCCTGCAGCCTGCACATGACAGAAAATCACAGGGTTGGCATCCTGTGGCTTCCCTCTCAAACTCATGAAATTGGCACCTTGGGAGAAGTATTTTGATGCAAACTTTCCTGTCAGGGCTAGAGGTTCCTGTTGCATGGATGACAGGTGGCTGTTTTTGTCTCAGACCTTGCCTTATGCTCCTCTTTGAAGAAAGGCATCTGACACTCTGATCTTGAAAGCCCATTCATTAGGACATTCAAACACCAGCTCACTTGTACATCTGAATTGAGCTCCTGGGCACCACATGGGGAGGGGGCAATTCTACTGTAGCTCCCTTTAGGCCAGGGGTCAGCAACCCAAAAGATAAGAAGAGCCATTTTAAAAAAAATCCTTCAATAACCAAGTGTTTTGAGAGCTGCAAGGAGCATAGCCTTCTAATGGGGGGAGCTGGCTCAGGGTGCCTGCTGCAGGGTCCCCTGGAGCAGGGAGAGCCAGGAATGGACCCTCCGCAGAGTCCCCTGCTGATGGTGGGGAGCCTGGAGCCACACGGGGCAACCAAAGAGCCACATGCAGCTCTGGAGCTGCAGGTTGCAGACCCCTGCTTTAGGCAGTAACTGGGGGTAAATTATACTCTGTCATGGCATTCTTCATATCTCTCCCACATCAGGAGCAAGAGAAACTTCCCTCCTGAGTGAATTGGTTTCACAGTGGATATTGTGGGATTCTAACTGGACACTGATGGCAAGCTGGATGTAGACACTAGTCTGTAGAGGACAGCGGGGGAACTTGTACAGTTGCACAAAATTGTTCTGTGCAAGAATAGGAAATTCTTATGCAGCAAAAGTTAGAAGCTTGTCTCAAACTGGCAGAACAAACAAGGAGTCTGGTAGCATTTTTAAAGACTAACACATTTATTTATCATTGAGCTTTCATGGGAGAAAATCCCACTTCGTCAGACGCTTGAAGACCCACCTTCAGGTGTCTGACAAAGTGCGATTTTCTCCCACAAAAGCTCATGCAATAAATAAATTTGTTATTCTTTACAAGTACCCCCAGACTCCTTGTTTGTTTTTGCTGAACTTAGGGTTACCAGATGTCAGGCAAAAGGAGGACATGTCCTCCTTTTTACCTTCATGTCTTCTGTCTGGCGGGCATTTTAAAAATACATGATTGTGTCTGGCTTTTTACTTACATGGGTTAAAGTATGCTGGAATGCCCTGGAACACCCTATTTTTAGGGGGAAGCATTCCAGGGCCCCATAAAAACAGACTAATATTATATTAATACTATATTTTCTCCATGTGCCCTCCAATGTCCTCCTTTTCATACTTCCCTGTCCTCCTTTCCATGCTTTGGTATCTGGTAACCCTCGCTGAACTAGGCTTACACAGCTATCCCTTTTGAACTTGTCAAATTGGCAGGGGAGCTTTGCAGAGTTAAGGTCAAATCCAGTAGTGAGGAGGCTTATTGAACATGGGTGGCACCTTGTAGCATTGTTATTGATTTCTTCTGTGACCTTGGACCTGCCGTTTCCCCTCTGTTTTTATATCTGTAGAATGAGGCAAATGGGTATCTCACAGGTGTGTGGAGACTTCATGCACTTACTGTGCAAACATTAACCACCTGAAATTACAGACTGGAAGGAACTGTTTGAATTGAGGTGGGTAGGGTGGCAACTGAGGGATTTGGGGAGCCAGCTGGTGAATGTAACAGTGCATTGAACAATCCCACTTACAGGGCCCAGACCTGTCAGTCCTAACAAACTGCTTTGAAGTGTCACAGAACTCCTTGTTAATTTTGAGGTGACCAGTCCCACTGACTGGTATAAAGGCCCTATCACCTTCTGATTCAGTCTGGGACTCCTGTATGCAAGCCCCAGATGAACTAATGGCTTTCCTTAGCTCTTCTCCGAGGCTGTGCTTTTCTAGGCACTTGGAAATGACTTGGGTCTCTAAAGGCTATAGGAAAGGCTATAGACAGCCATACACTGGTGAATGGAATTCCTGCTCCAGTGGAGGAATTACAGCAGCATGTGGGTCAGAGGGCCATGGCTTATCCCCTTGGTACATTTTGCCTCAGTTGTCTGTCCTCTCTCTGCCCCTCCCCATTCTAGCTGGGTGCAGAGCAGTCCATGGGAAAGCATTCTGCTGCCTACTCTGTCTGGCCTTCTGCAGGCAACCGCTCAGTCGACTCCTGCCTAGTGCCCATATATGGGCAGAAAGCACTAAAAGACTGCCTTGTGTGCACTTCCTCCCTTCTCTCTCTGCTCGTTGCTTAACCCTGTGTGTGGCTGCCTCCAGAGAAACAGCTCTTTCTACCTGCAACTCATGATCTGAAGCTTGGCTGTGCCATTTTTCTTTTCCCCTGCTGAAATACACTCCGGGTCTCATCCTCCATCTGGCTGGGGTAACTTAGGGCCATACCAAACACTGTATGATGGTGTCTGTAGTCTAGCTAAAAAACAAAAAAAAACAAAATGCAGTCATGTGGCACTTTAAAATTAACATTTATTTTTTGCATGAGCTTTTGTGGGAGAAAATCCCACTGCATGTAGTCTACCTGGCTCTGACAGGCCCCAGTCTCCTCTCTCCAAAGCTTACATGAAGCACTGGAGTTACACAAAAGAGCAGGGATTGGAATTGCCACAGCAGCTCCAATACCTTGGATTCTCTGGAACCCTCCATGATTGAAAGGTTGATTCTGATGCAGGAGATACAGGGTTAAAAGGACTGGATTCCCCTTTTCTGTTAAGTCCTGGAAGAGACCAAGCCCCTTTACCAAGACTGCTTACAGTACATCTGCGGTTCAGATGGAGGAGCCATAAAAGCCCATGGCTGAGACAGAGTTCTTTGAACTGAATGAATGAAAGAAATGACTCAAGGACCAGAGTAACTGGCTGTGTGTTCCAGAGCCCTGGTCCTGCCCTGTCTGCTGGCACTCTGAGTTTGCAATGTGACAGCCTTGGCCCAGGAGAAAAAGGGAGAAGCCAGCACTAATCTCATGGGCTTCTGTTCCCTGTGAGCAGAACAGCAAGAAGCCTCGGAGGGCCTGGTTTGGTTTTAATAGCATGTTTGATTACTCCCCAGACTCCCAGAGCACAATAATGGTGAAAACTGGAAATAGACAGCCAGTGGGATACAATCTATGGAATATGTGTGTAGTAGGACAAGGAGTAGCAGTTGAGGACTTATATGGGCTAGGATTTAAAACAAGGGTCTCAAACTCAAATCACCAGGAGGGCTGCATAAGGACTAGTACAGGGCTGCATGAGGACTAGTATGTTAGCCGGAGGGCTGCACCACTGAAACCTTTTCGTACAACCATATTGCAAATATCCATAGTGATAGTGTTTTTGCAGGATGCAGGAAATACCTTTAGGGGCCGCATCTTTGAGACTCCTGATTTAAAGGGATATTAGTAAACACAGACAGATCCTAGTGCATCATACACGCTACTGTAGACAAGGCAGCATTTGTTTATTAGCTATTGCATCTTTAAATGCTAGTCAAGGCAAGTCCTCAAATGGCCTTGGAGAACTCCCCCTACCTTAAAAGAGCCTCAGGTACCATGCTTTTAAATAGGACTCTGAACAACACACATCCTAGTGTAAGCAAGGGACAGTGATCAACTCTGTCTACTGCTGGCCAGTGGTGCCAACCTCCAATCACCTGTTTGCAGGGCTGTTCCTAGGGTAGGGCGAGTGGGGCGATCGCCCAGGGCCCTGCACTTCTGGGGCCCCCACACTGCCCTGCCTCCCCACCCCCACCCCCCCAGCCAGCTGTTTCCCATCCGGGGGACCAGGCGAGCCAGCTGGCTTCAGCGCTCCTGGTCCCCTCCCCCACCACATGTGCTGCCTTCGGGTCTGTGCCGGAGGCAGCGTGTGTGGCGGTGGAGGGGACCATGAGCATTATTAAACCCGGCTGCTGCTTTTCTCTGGCTTGCCGGCCCCCCGGATGGGGAAGAGTCAATGCAGGGTCGAAGGGGCTTGCCCCTCCGCTGGGCCGGCTGGCCCCACCCCCCAAGTGCCAGGGGGGCCGAGTGGGGGCCCAGCAGAGGTTGATTCACCCAGCCTCCCCCCCACGATCCTGCCTGCTTGTTTAACTTTCAAACAAGCACCTTTGTGTTTTTGCTGGTGCCATCTCTCATGCTTGGAAGGCACCTCTGTAAGCCTCCACAAAGCTGCCTCATTAGCCTCAAAACTTTCTTGTGCCGTGATGTGTGTTATAAACTTAACAATTAGACCTCTGTTTGTATGTGTCACCTTAGAAGATTGTAACTTGGAGATCCTAGGATCTAATGTAATATTAGTCAACACCAGCTAAGGAGTTGGAAAGACTCTGCAGACTAGGGGTGCTGCCTTAAACTCAACCAGCCCCAGTACACATTAAAGCCAAGAGGGGACTCTGGGGTTTGACTTGTTCAGTTTAGCAGGTGTTAGCCATTGCGTGGTCTAGAATGCACATGCGGACACCATACCTCTTATTCTAACCTAGATGAGGCCAAGGACCATGAAACCTGCACAGGTAGAATAGGTGCTTTTTAGTGCTTTTGTTTCTAGAGAAGTTTTTCAGCAGCAGAGGGCTGCTGCTGCATTTCAATGTGAAATCTGTTTCTGTGTTCCATTGCACAAGAGATTCTATCCTCTTCAATCTTCCTGGAAGGTGAGGCATCTCTCCTGTCACAGAATTCAAGGGGAGAAAAGCAAGTGCTGCCATCATAGAAATGCTGTTGTGCTGAGATGGGCTGTCTTTCCTCTTCCATCTCTCTTTGTTGCTGGCTGAAGCGATAGACACTTAGAAGGGTTGAAACTCCTTGCATGTGGGTTGTCAGCACTGTGTGCACAACTCTCTTTGAAGACCTGATCAATGGAATGACTGGGATTTGCTACCATGAACTCTTTCCTGACATCAGTAGCTGTGACTCAGCCTCTACAACCAATGCTCTGCAGCTGTAGTGTTGACGACCAACAGGCTGCGGGATGGGAAGGGTTACAGGAAACTGATGGTGCTGGCTAGACTCACTTGTGTCTGGCTGCTGCTTACATGAGCATTTCCTCCCTCCAGCTCTGAGGTGAGGAATGGGAGGGAGGGAGTGACGGGTCCACATGCTCCTTTGCCCTGCCTTTTCCTGCTGTCTTGCTCCCTTAGACCCCACTCCTTGTAAGGAGACTTCTGCTCAGATTCTTTTACTTTGCTATGGCCAGCAGTGGGAGTTGGGACTGGGCAGTGCGGAAACACAGGAGGGTTGTATGAGTACTCTCCATGCTGAGAATGCCCAGGCACACCTCCCACAGAGATGGGACTGTAGAGAGATGGTTGTCAAACAGGGTTGGGACTAATGTTCCCTCTAATTTTTCATAGGCTGTGTGTGCAAAAAATTTCTTTGTATGCGCTAATATAAGCACTGTTGAATTTTTTTGCACTCAGTTTATTTTATTATGTGTGTGGTTTTCACAGCCTGTGTGCATGCACACACATGCACAGCTTAGAGGGAACAGTGGTCAGGACCCAGTAGTGGGTTGCAGATCCTCAAGCACTGGGTTGTGGCAGCTCTAGACGATCCAAATCAGAGGAGGGTGCCATGGCCCCAAAAGAACTGCAGGATGTGCTCTGCACACTGACATCCATCACATGGGTGCAGAGGGTAAACTGCTCATAGACATGAGTTGAACTGTTGATCTTCTCAGTGCTGGACTGCAGTGACTAGCGACCACTCTAGTTATCAGTCCCCTTGCTTAGGGGAGGTCAGAGAAGGATAAGATTGTGTAAGCTTTGTAAGCTGTGATTCTCATGCACATCTGCCTTGCAAAGCAGGGTCTTCCTGTAATGAAGGCTTAATTGCATCCAAAATGGATAATCTAAGAGCATGCAAGGGAGGCAGTCTTGAAAATCCCAAATGGGTGTCATTGTTGCAGAGTTAAACTGAGCTCTTACCTTCCTTGCACAAATTTTGCACTGGAGTTCATCTGTGTTTATCTGGGTTTAAAGTGACCAGTCAATAGGCTTATGCTCCTAAACAACTTGGGAACTCCTGAAGATCTCCCCCAGAGTCTTTGGGGAGGTCCCTGACCCACTGGTGCAGAGCATGGCAGCTGAAAGAGCATAGGGGAGGCCTGGATCCAGATTACTACCTCCCAAGTGGATGGTGGGTCAGGATCAAGGTACTGTTTGACTTCTGTGGTAGTGCTCTCTGTTGGAGTTCCTCTAGAGCAGGTGTCTCAAACTCAAATCCCCACAAGGGCTGCATGAGGACTAGTATGTTAGCCTGAGGGCCGCACCACTGAAACCTTTTTATACGGCGATATTGCAAATATTGGTAACAATAATGTTGTTGTGGGCGACAGGAAATAGCTTTAGGGGCCGCATGTTTGAGACCCCTGCCCTAGAGCTAGTTACAATAGTTTAGTGCTCCCAGTAACCCAGTCTGCAGCTATGACTACTTCCTCTTACTGGGCTCCTCCTCAGCTCTGAGATGCAAGTAGTGCAGTTTCTATCCAGTGAGGTGGAGTGACTGGTCTGAGCATTTCCTTCCTTGCTGGAAGGATTGAGTCCATGGCTGATTGTTGGCCTCCATAGAAGTAGTAGTGGCTCTGGCTAACTCTTTAGGGCAGGGGTTGGCAATCTCTGTGACCCTGTGCCAGCTCCTCCTCTGTGACCCTCAACCCATGCCAGTGGCACCTTCTGCCAAAAAAAGGGCAACCGCCAGCTGAAAATTCAGCAGCAGCCATGGCTGGACTGGGGGGAAGTGTGGTTTTCCCAGGCATGCCCCAGAAAGAAGCCGACTGAAACTGTTCCTCTCTGCAGTGTGTCTGGAGCAGGGGTCTCTGGGCATGCTCCAGAAAGAAGACACTGCAGATTTGGTAGTTTGTTTCTATGGCATGCTGGGGACCCCTGAGGGGCTCAGGACACCACTGCCTGGTTTTCTGGGGCAGGGATGGCACTTTCACCAGAGGGCACCGCATGCCACTCCAAATGAGCTCATGTACCACTACTGGCACATGTGCTGGGGGTTGATGACCCCCACTTTAGGTAGTGGTGCAGCTGTACTGTTTGGTACAGAGGTGAGGCAGAGTCAGGCATGGGATAGGTCAGGGCTGTTCAGTAAGTTTAGTGATAGATACACCGACATGCCAACAGTGTGATGCTGCTGAAACTGTTCTCTCTCGAGGAGAGATGGGACAAGTCTCTATGGCAACAGTTTTCAGGCTTTTACAGGGACACACCAACCTATCTCCCCAACCCTAGGCCGAATTCAGCCGTCTCCCCAGCTATCCATGACACACTTACAACTGTGTGATGATACAGCAATGTGTCCTGACACACAGTGGTTGAGAACCATGGCTCTGTGGCGTGACTTGAGCCCTGTGTACTAGCTAAATACAAATTGGGGTCACCATAGTCTGCCTCCAGCAATTGCTCCCCTTGTAACTTAAGCATGATTGTCCTAATTGGGTTCCACCCCAGAGGTGGCAGATTTTCACTTATTGTGGAAGTGCTGTTTGTGTCTGTAGCTCATAACTGCCCCACCCCCCGCCTGTAAGAATAACTTCCCAGCAATAATGGCAGAGCTATACTGGTTAGGGTAGAAGGTGACTCTGGAGGCTGGGCTAAAAGGCTGTCCCAGGGTAGTATGGAATGCAGAAAGAGAGTGGATCAGAGGCTGAGCCTGGATACCAGGGCTGCTCTGTGTGATTCTCATGGTTTCTAAAATAGCTTGTTTCTCTTTATCTCTGTTGTACATAGATTCGCTACAAGGAGGAGTTTGAGAAGAACAAAGGAAAGGGCTTCAGTGTGGTGGCCGACACCCCCGAGCTGCAGAGGATCAAGAAGACTCAGGACCAAATCAGCAATGTATGTAGCTTTTTAATCTATGATCTAGATCACTGTGTGGCTGGTCCTTCCATGGGCTTTTTGCTGTGGGCCAGGGGGACTTCCATTAGAAGAAAGGGGGACAAAGGAGCAGCCCTGGAAGTGATCCAGCTCTGCAGACTTGAAGGCTGAGAAAAGAAACAAGGTCTTTACTTAGTACAACTTTTGGTTCCTTCTTGGATAGTTCTGGGGGAGGGCGCAGCCCTGGTGCTAGTGCAGATTGTTTCTGTATGTTAGTGCAGCTGGCACGTGAAGCCTCTCGGTTCCCTGCAGATGCCACAAGATGGGGGATACAGTGGCAGCTGGCAGGACCTCACAAGTCTTGACTGTGCCATGAAGGGCACAAATGTAGTGGGATGGTGGGGGACTCAAAAAAGCAACCAAAGCTAAGCTGAACCCTGTGGGAGGGTCCTAAATGAGCCAGTCACATCTCCCCAATACTGTGGGCTCTACCCACTTCTTTAATGTCAGCTACAGTATTCCCTGCCCGTAGGTGCCTGGCTAAGTAACAAGGCACCTCATCTCTAATGGAGCGTGCTGTGGGTAGGAGGCACAATGCCACATCCTACTGTGGGACACCAGAATTTGGCATGACTCCATTTTGACTTCATACTAGGTGCTTTCTCAGGAGAGTTCAGCCAAAGGCATCTCTTTGTCCCTCTCAGACAGCTGCGCAGTGTCCTCTGACTTCACCAACCCTACAGTTGTCCAAAGCTGATTCCAGCAGCCTGACAACTGGCAGGCTTTGCTGCAGCTGTTCCAGCCAGGCATGGGCTGACCACACAGTATCCAAGGCGGTCCTGGCATCTGCTGCTCTCCAGCAGGATGGGCTATGTTACCCAGTTTCCTACCTGGCATTGTAGCGCACTGATTGCTAGGCTGCCAGCTGCCCTCATAAACTCAGGGCTGGATGCAGCCCTGCAAATGGAGCTCATTACTGGCTTTGGAGCTGCACCTCCCCTGGCTTTCTGACCTGAAGGGACCTTCCTAGGGCCTAGCACCAGGGACTCCTGCTCCCCTCACTTTGTCTTGTAGGAGCTTAAAAGAACTTCAGTGCTTGGCTTTGTCACTTGGATGCCAAAGGACAGGCCCCAGTTACCAGTGCTGAGTGTCTTGCTTCTAGAGCCTCTGTGACTGTAGTGCAGATTTTTGCGAAAGCACCTATCTCCAGCAATGTGGGTGGATTAAAAGTGGGGCACCAGAGACCCTCTGCCTGTCCCTATAGTGGCTACTGTAAAGATTACAAAATACTTTCAAGCAGAGGCTCCTAGTCCAATAGTTAGCAACTCACTCATTGGCCCTGAAATCCTCTTCTCACCCCAATCCAAAAACAAGGCTCCTTTTCTAAACTAAGACCTAAGCACACAAGTCTGGGAGCAACAGACGCTACTTACTGGTAGTTCAGTCCTCTTACAAATGGTCTTCAGTGCTACCCTAGGAATCAGTTAGTGCTGTAGCTTGTGTGATGCCACCTAGTCCCTCTGTCTTATTGTTTCTTCCCCCAAAGTAAAAGGGGACCAACTAGGTGTGTGCACACCACACCCTGCTGCATGTGACCTACCTTGGGTTTCATGTCAGTCCTGCTTCTAGCAGAGTGGGCTGGTTCTCCCACACCTGCTTTCCATACCCTTAGGGTTTGTGCAGGAGAAGCTGAAATGGCATCTGCCTCTTCTGGAACAGGAAGAGTTAACCAACCTTTCTCTGCTGCCGGTGTCTGTTTAATTTCCTTATCAGACTCTGAGGCCATTTCAAAACCTGGTGTGGTCAAGGACAGGATCCCCAGAGTGCTGGCAATAAAACCATCTCCTGTGCTCCAGCTTTACACATGATGGTGCCTGCTAACTGTCCACTTAACGGCCTGCTGCCATTAAGTCGCTTCTCTTCCTTTGGAGACTAGGGACTCTTTGGGGTGCCTGGGCCCCCATTGGTGCTTTTCTGGTTAGCACAGAGGCTGCTGAGCAGCTGCAATACCCCTGGAACCCAGGGCCTTATGCCCCCCACATGGTGGAGGCATTCCCAAACTCAGCTGTTTTTCCATCTGCCACAGTACTTATGGTGGCCATGGCATCCAGAATGCAAAGCGGAGCAGGTCTCATGTCTGCCTCAGCCTGGCACAAGGCATGGTGTGGTTCTGTGGCTCTGCACTAGCACTGGGATCAACTGGGGGCCCTGTCCAGGAAGCTGAACCTATTGTGAGGGGCAGAATTAGAAGAGTAGGTGGAAGCTGGAAGTATATTATTGCCATTCTACTGTTAGCAGAGGAGGGATCTCAGCAGCTGTAATCCTAGGTGGGAAAGCTAGAGTCCAAGATGCTTGAGGTGCTCCTCTCTGAGCATGCTTCATTGCTGACCCTGGGGTGTCTGCACAAGGCCCTATCCCCTTTCTGCCAGGAACAGAGCAGAAGCAGAGTCTGCAGGAGTTCCGGAAGATGGCATAACAGCTGGCCCTTCAGCTGCTCTTTTCTGATCGTTCAGGCTTGATTTGGCGCAAACACAGGAAAATCTCTAGGAGAAGGGGAGAGGCAACGCTTCCACACTAGTTGCATTCCTCTTCAAAGCATCTGATGAAGTGGGATATTCTCCCACAAAAGCTCATGTGATAAATAAATCTGTTAGTCTTTAAGTGCCTCAAGACTCCTTGCTTTTTTTGCTTTAGTAGACTAACACGGCTGCCCCTTTGGAACTTGGTTGAATTCCCTGCCTCTCATATAGCATCTTCTGCTAGCCAGGGAAGATCTCTGAAGAGCTGCAGGGAGGAGGGCTCTTGACTGCAGTCCCAAATCAAGTGCCATTGCATAACTGACATGAGGCCAAGTCTCCGGAGCCCCAGTCTACACCTCTTCAGCTGGCAACAGTGGAAGGGCGGGGATGACCTTGGGAAGAGTAAGGGGCAAGGGAAACCTTCTGTAGAGGATCTGCTCTAGAGTAGAGGAAAAAGATCTAGTGGGAGAAGCAGGGCTAGAAGCAGCTCCCCAGAACGAACAGGTAGCAGTAACAGAGTATGTAATAAGGCATCATTATTGCTGTATCTATCCTTGGAACATGCAGTGCTGGCTGACTGCGGGGGAGGAAGAGCTCAGGCTGACTGGCTCGTCTTTCCCTTCCCATCCCAATGCCAGGGCAATTCCATCAGTCATCTAGTTCAGTGGTTCCCAACCTTGTCAGTAACATGGCACACTTCAATGAGACAAACAATTCTACAGCACACCCACTCTTTTCAGTTGAACTGATTGCTCATAAATATCACATTTACTATGGTTACAGTCTTACTAGAGAGGTTTGCAACATAGGGCTTACAACAAGCTAAAGAAGGAACAAATACATTAAAATCCACTGGAAAAAAATACACGTCATCTCAATTTTGCCCTTTGGCCACCTGCATTTAGAATGTTCATGTTTTAGAATCAAAAGACCAATACCTTGCTTTTAATTTCATTAGTTTTCACCAGTTTTATGAATTGTAATTTTGGTGGAATAGAATGTTTGTTTTACATTGATTTTCATTACCATTGTACAGAATTTCATGGCACACTTAGTTCTCACAGCACACCGGATGAAAACCACTGATTCTAATTATTAATTCACGTGAGGGGAACACAGTGAAACCTTCACAAGGCAATTTGTTCTTTGTAGACTGTGCAGCTGAGGCAGGTGTTGGGCACTAGCTCTAATGCTAAACAGAAACAGTGGCTTTGTTTTGGACAGGAGGAACCATTTGCGGCCAGTAGGTTCTTGTCAATACAGTAATGAACAAAATTTCCTCAGAGACAACGAAGAAGTTCCAAGCACATCTCTGTTGGGTGGGTGATTGGGCCTGCTTCTGACACAAGCTGCAGGGGAGTTCTGCTCTAAGTTTTTCAGCAGAGCAACACTGGGCTCAGCTTTTCCTTTCCATTCCCCCAGTTCTAGGGGCTGTCTTGTACCCCTCCCTATCTCCACCACTGGGATGATTCCCCATTATGATGCCCAGTATTCTACTTGCCCTGCAATAAGGTAACAAAAAAACCCCCAAAACCAAAAACCAAACTCACACCTGACACCAAGAACCTAAGAGTGGAAGCTGGGTGCTAAGGCTTGTAGGCAGTGAGCACCTGGGGTAATACAGCCTGGGCTGTGAGGTACCTGTCCCCAGCACGTTCCATTTATTTCTTCTAACCTAGGAAGGGGATGAGGGTGTTCCTGATAAATGCCAGTCTCTGGTAGAGCCACCCCTTTCTGTAGTGGCTCTTGCAGTCCATTGCAAACACTGACAGCCCCTCAACACCCCCCAGGAAAGGCATTAGACCAGATGACTCTGTGGCCTTGACTGAACCAGGGATCAAATCCATAGTTCTGATGCTCTGGGCACTCAACAGTGCTACCTTGTAAGCAAGGCTGGGGCTGCCTCAGGTCAGGATTTCAACCTCTGTTAAGGAGAAACAGGATGCAGCTTTCCTCTGATTTATAGAGCAAAATGTTCATTATGGGGAAGGTCCCCTCCTTGGAGTTAATCTCTGCTCCAGGCTTTCCTTCTTACTCATGCTTAGGGCCCTGCAGAAAATAACTGTTTAACCAGCCAACAAAAAGGCTGCAGGTGTCTTCTGATTGGCTGGGTATTCATTAACTCAACTGGCTATTAATTTTACACCCACGCCTAGGCCATTGGTGTTAACCCTTTGCCCTCCTGACCTGCTATTGAGCAAGAGTACAGCAGAAACAGATTGCAGTGGGAGGTCAGTTTCTTTATGGAAGTTGGAAAGCTGAGATTGTTGCATGCGACCAGCATGTCTTGGTGGCAGCTGCTGGCTCCAGGTCTGAGCCAGCTTAATCTGATGAGCCTGTGATTAGGACCCCTCTAACTCCTAAAGGACAAGCTTGCTTTCTTTAATCTGAGGTTTGGTGGAGAGTCTGTAAAGGGGTAGGCTGTGGTGTGACAGGTGGATGAGTCATTGCCTGACCACTTGCCCAGAGCATCCTGGGTACTGTTTTTGAGAATGCCCCAGTGCCAGTTTAAAAAGTTGCTTGTCTAATGCTCTTTTGAAGAGGCAGCTTTGTTACCATTGAAAACTACCCACCTCTGCTACAAAATGTTTATTATTAAAATGTCTTTGGCAGTTAGTAAAGAAATGGAGGTGGGAATGGGGCCTATTTTTGGTCTGGTCACCCCCCCATGCTGGGCTGTGTGCACACACTGCAAATTTTGTAATAGATGGTTAAGGTAGCTCTGCCAGTGACCAGAACATCCCTGTCCTGTTTACCTGAAGCATGGGGGGATGATGGACATGCAGCTGAGGAGTGGCCCCATGGCCTTGTCTACAGTAGGAAGCTTCCCTCAACTCCGTAGTCACTACACTCCCTTCTGATCCATCAGTGACTTAGCAGCAGATCTGCAGCGAGAATAGCTGAGTGAGACTGTTTCAAAATGTAGACTGTCCCCAGCAGCCCTGCCAGCACCAGTGTTACGGCAGCCATGGTTCTATGGTCGTGGAGCCAGCAATTCCATCTGTGGCTGCTGGGTCTAGGCCCAGCTTGGAGAGACAGCAAGTCTGGGAGCTGGGCCCCATGGTTCTCATCTCTCTGCATCCAGGAGCCTGAAATGATCTCTTTCGCTTTTGCTTGTGGTCGAGTCCCATCTCTTCTTTACTATGAAGTATACTGAAACTGGGCAGAAGGTAGCAACAGTGCCTTATGTTAGGGGAGGGGAAGAGGGGCCTAGCTATTGCCTCTATAAAATACAATAGTCTTCACTTTTCATCTGCTTGATTTCTTCTCAGCAATCCCCCTAACCCTATTAAGAGGTCAGGGCTATATTTAGAAGGATTTCCCATAGCTGAACTTCCTCAGTGATCTGTAGGACAATTACCCTACTAGCTGCTGTAAAACATTCTCATTGCCCACCAGTGTCTCCTCTTTTCTCTGGAGCTAGCTCTGGCACTGTTAGGTGGCGTGCATGGCATTTGGCTTTGTTTTGTGGGTCCTTTTGGTGACAGGTTTGCGAGAGATGTTAATATGGTGAACTTTCACTTCAGAGAGCTTTGGTTTCACATGTTCTTTGGCTTGTGTGGGAAAGATGTTTGGTGGGTTTTAACCTAGGTCCTAGCAAATTACAAATATACTGCCTAACAATCTGCAGTACCCAGGAGTGGACTAGTGAGGGGGCCCTTGTAAGTCAGGGCATAGGTGCAGGGACAAAAAATGCACTGGAAGCAAGGACGCTGTCTGTCAGAGTCTTGAACCAGCTTCTTCCCTTGATTTTTAGCACTTTGCTTCATACCTGGGGCTGGTGCTATGGGTCCCATCCTGTGGCAGCAGTGCTTTAGAAGGCTGCCCATTTGCAGCATTGCTGTGCTACTGATTTTTCCACCCCGCCTAGTAACGGCTGCCGAAGCCTCTGACTCAGTTCAGGGTCCCAGCATTTTCAGTACAATAGAATTTAACCCTGCCCCTCTTAATCTGGCTGAGAACCTGCCACCTATCAGGTGTCCTTATCCCAGGCTTTGTCCTCCATATGATGTTTGGACAGAGCTGCTGTGCTCTGGAGGCTAAAGCTGAGAGCAAGGGATTCTCTTGGAGCAGTCTGAAGATGGATGGAGCGGACTATGTATACAGGTCTCAGATCCATTCTAGCTAAAGCAGTAGAACCCTGCTAGCAGCATTTACTTTTAAAGCCATGGCTCCCTGGCAGTGGTGAGGAGACCATGAGTGCCCAAGTGGCTGTCATACTCATGTAACTGATAACAGCTAACAGCAATCTCAGAGAAGCCCCTGTTTGCATCAGCTTTACCAGGGACATGATCTGCACCCTTGTCAGGTGTGTTCAAGCAAGGTTCGAATCTTGTTGTTGAGTAGGGCCTAAGTGTCAGATAACTGCTCCATCAACAGATTTTCTCAGAGTTCTGAGCTCCTGATGGAGGTGGAAATGAGAGTAGGGGGCTTTGAGAATAGCTGACATTCATGTATTGTAGATACTATTTTAGGCTGTCCATTAGACCAAGTGAAGGCAACTTCTGGGGTTGGCTCTGGGGCCTCTTCTCTACTTTAAAGTTCTTTTGGCACTTGCTACCACAGCATCAGGGAATCTGTTCCCAGGTGCCCCATTATGTGTCTGCAAACACAGCTGCACTAGGAGGGGTAATGTGGCCCATGACATCCCACAAACCCTTGGTCTGACCAGTTCTGGAAGCCTTTTTCTGACCCAGCTGGGGCTTGTGAAAGGCCAGTCTAGGCCAACTGAGTCTTGGTGCCCTTGCCAGGCTGACAGAAATAGTTAGCACCACAAAAACTGAAATAAAATCTTGGCAGCTGCCTGGACAGTAGAATGTCCAAGCCCAGGTTCTGAAGGTGTGTGTGTGTGTTCTTTGCTTTGTTGTCACTGAAGAGAAACACAGCTAAAGCAAAGCCAAACCGAGGCTGCCCTCAGCAGCCTCTGAAGACTTAAGATGTCTTGCATCAGGCAAGCCCTGAGCTTGCAGCTTCTCACCCTGTTGGAGGCATTGCCATTGTGTGTGAACAGCAGCCATGCAGAGAGCCTACAAAGAGTGTCCTCTCCTCCTCACATGTGCATCCAGTTTGTGTGAATGATAGGAGTCCCACTGGCACTCAGTGTAAGTGGCCACCAAAGATGCTGATGGAAGTTGAGAGAAGTGAGTTGCAGAGGAGGCTGGTACAAGGTGCCCACTGCGCTAGCCTTTCTTCTGAGGCCCTAGGTCTCAGCCCTGCCTGAGTCACAAGTGGAAAGGAGCTGGAAGCAGAAAATCACATTGAAGAACGTTCCATATGGCAGCTGTTGGCAATACTAAGAAGCAGGAGTGCTGCAAGTCAGGATCTAGATGCATCATCAGAGCTGCATGGGGACTCCAGGACTGGAGTAGCAGAGGCCTGCAGTTTGAATTCAGGGGCATCAGTAGAGGTATGGAGGGGATTCTAGGACCAGCATAGAATGGGTAGGGGCCTGCAGATCTGGTTCAGTCACTGGCTACACTCCCCTTACCCCATGTCACTTCAGAGTCTCTTCCCTCACCCATGTGATTACAGAAGATCAGTACTGCACACTTCTCTCCCACTCCTGGAAATATATACAAAACTCACAGAAGGGGATTCTACTATCTGACTGGCCATTAAGATGCTGAGGAGAGGAGTGAGGATTTACAATTTCCATCCTTTGCTGTTTTTTAGAGCTGCAGTCTTGGACTAATCCCTGCAGCTTCCTTCCTCCGGGCACTGCTCTGTGGGCCTGGCTTGCTTCCCTTGAGGGAGATCCAGTAGCCAGCCCTGAGCCCAACTAAGCTCATCAGCTGACTACAGCCCTAGCGTTGTTCCTCATCTCTCTTTCCACTTCTCTCTGCAGATCTGCTCAAGCGCGGTGGGGAGATGGGGCAGTCTTTGTACAGCACTTAGCATGTGTGCCCTAATCCATGTCTGGGCCTACAGGCCCTGCAGTCTGGCTCCAGAGAGCTCACAGTTGGAATTGTAAGACAAGACTGGTGGTGGCTAGTGACAGATGGAGGAGGATTACACAAATACTAACAGTAGTGGACAAGGGCCTGAGTGGGGGTTCTGACACCCTATGGGCGTCACAGCTGATCTCTCAGCTGAGATATGTAGAGAAGTGGAGCAAACACTGAGAGGCAAGAGGAAAAGGCTGCCATGACCAGTGTACATGTAAGAGAGGGAGCTGGGTGGAGAAGTCTAGGGTACTGACTCATCTTCCCCAGTGAAGGCTGGTTCTGGAATTGCCAAGTCAGCAGTGCCACCTTCTGGAGCAGCCCATAAATAGCAATAGCTTTCAAGTGGTCCCAACGCAGTGTGTGGGAGTCTCCAAACTCCAGCTCTGGGCTGGTACAGAACGGTTAACCATGGGTCAATGCTGTGGTCCTGCAGGGTAGGAAATGAGAGTTATGTGACTGAAACTGCCTGGTGGAATTCTAGGTGGGCAAAACATAAATAACCTGGATGTCGTGGCTGGATTCTAGCTGTGAAAAGGGCTGTGAGATGATCAGTGATCACAAAGGTGCCATCTTCTGCTGCATGCATGCAGCACTGAGCTATGGGCTTTGTGTTCTGGTGTGGTGCAGGTGACCTAGACTGTTTCCTGAGGCTTGGTGCAGATGATGTGATGAAGCAGCTTCCTGCTGGGCAGGGGCGTTGCTGGTGCCTGGCACACGGGGCCCGTGCCCCGAATCCTGGCACCAGTGCCCCAGGTCCTTGCAGGGCCCCTGCCTCTCCCAGTCTCTGGCCAGATTGGGCCGGAGATCCGGGGCCTGGCCGCCTGTGGTGGCGGCGGCAGCCGCTTCCAGCCCCTTCCTAGGCCTTGTTGGGGGCATGGCCTGCAATCGGGGCGGGTCCTGGGCCAGTGCCCTGGGTCCTTCCCTGGGGCAGCGATGCTCCTGCTGCTGGGGCTGTTGCTTGGGGACTGTAAAGGCTCCGATCTCTGCCCCATTAATGGGTATGGTACAATTGACTTCACGGTGGGGGAGACTATCCTGGTATGCACCTGTGGGACTGGTGTGGACCAACTCCTATCTGAACCAGGAGGCCCCAGGCTGGCCCTGGTCTAATTCCATCTTTTTTCTTGTAGATAAAGTACCATGAAGAATTTGAGAAAAGCAAGATGGGCCCAGGTGGTGGTGAGGGTGGTGAGGTGGAACGCAGGAACTCCCAGGATAGTGCCAACTACAGGAGACCCGTGGAGCAGCACCAGCCATCTCATGGCCAGCCCAGCAACCCTGGTAATAAGCCCTGGACACTCTCTTGGGGGGACCTCGATCGTGCAGGTCTGGATGTGTCTCCTGCACAGCCTCCCCTTCCTACCATCATCTTTTGACACTGGTGCCCCAAAGAGGCCATGGTGCAGTAGGGCTCCAGACATCTGTGCCCAGTGGTGCAGAGCTTCCCTGTGTGTCTGGAGTCAGACAAACCACTTGTGGTTCCCTCTTAAAGGGCCTTCCTGGGCTGGTTGTGGCTCTTTAAAAAGAAGGGCAGCGTCCCTGAGGGGCAGGGCTCTACCTCCAGAACCTGAGACTCAGTGGCATGACTAGCAGGAACCGTCTTTTCTTTCTCAGGTTACCAGCAGCAGCAGCCTCCGTCTCAGTCCTTTGGGTACAAGGAGCCTGCAGCATCAGCCTCCATACAGCGTCCTGCCCCTTCTGGAGGAGGCGTGAGTATAGCCATAGGGTGGCAATGACTTCCCAAGCACTAACACTAGTTGGCAGTAGTGGTCTATAGGTCAGCATTTTTAAATGGGGGTGAGGGGTAGGTAGCAGCTGCCCACTCTGTGTTCTTCTGCCGTCATCTACAACTCAGACCTGGTCTCCTCGTACTATGCTTTTTGGCCACTCTGGCTAAGGTGCATGGTGTGGGGAAGAGCCTGTACTTTGCCTCCTGAGCCCGGAGTCTGGTCTGCTCTGCCATGCTGCAAGCTGTGCCCAGCCTCGCAGCTCAGTGACCCTAGTGGAGCTGCTGCTAGAGAGCGCGGGACTGGATCCTTCACAGCTCAATGCTCCTCAACTCCTCCTCCTTCCCTTGAGTGCAAACTCTCCCCATCAACATCTCAGCTGCTCTAGGAAAGTGAGCCTGGATGGATTGACTGCAGGACTCCTGCAGTGAACAGGCTGGGGGATGGGGGTGCTAGAGCCTTCTGGGTGTTACTGATCCTTCTCTCCCCACCCCACAGAAGCGGTTCCGTGCTGTCTATGACTACAATGCTGCTGATGAAGATGAGGTCTCCTTCCAGGACGGAGACACTATCATTAATGTGCAGCAGATTGATGACGGCTGGATGTACGGCACGGTTGAGCGCACTGGGGACACCGGCATGCTCCCTGCCAACTATGTGGAGGCCATCTAAGTGTTGGCAGTGGGGGGGCATGGAGTGACACTCAAAGCACCCAGCCCACAGGCAGCCCCCCTCACATCCCTCCGTCATGTCACTCTCACCCAGCTTCCCTTCTCTATGTTCTGCCATTGCTCCATCAGAGCTGCAACCCTACCCACCAGTACTTGTCTGTACTCCACAGCTGGCTCTGGCTTCTCTTGCCAGTTTAGCTTTGTTTTGTAGCTTTTTAGCTCTGTTGGGACCAGGTGGAAGAGCTGAATAGGTGCCCCAACTGGCCCCCAGAATTGCAGCTTTTCTCCTCTCTAATCTGTTCAACTCCATCTTTCCGAAGGTTGGGGACCTAACTACCATGCATATGACCTGCATTCCCCAGAAGGATGATGGGAGCAACTGGAATCACTGGGATCCTGCAGTAAGAAAGGATCTCAGCTGACCCATCTGATAGGACCAAACCCAGTCACTTCTGCTGCTGAGCAAGACAAGCAATTGGAGGGACAGCAAGGGACCAATAATAGGGGATTTCCCCTTAACCGCAGGCTAAGGGAGGGAGCTGGACATGCCATCTGCAGGGATAGTAAAGATCTCTCTCTTTGTAGAGCTGTGAGTAATTCCCAGTTGGAGATGAGTTAGCTGGCACCATGGAAGCTTGCAGGGTTCTCACTCTGGGTTATTAGTCACCCCTTCCACCTCACCTCTGTTAAATGTTTCCATTCAGTCTTCCTCTCTTCTTTCCATTTCCCATTTTTTTACTCCTAAATCTTCGTATAAAGTCAAAACTTAAAAAAAAAAAAAAAAAAAAAAAAAGTAATGTTAAAGAATTGAACTTCAATCAAATTTTAATTTTTAAAAGAAGTCTTTTTCTCTCTGTTCCTTCTGGGTTTTTGATGACTTCCGTACTGTGCCAGTGCCCGCAGAGGGGCTGGGATCTCCAGGGTGTGGCAGACAAGGGTGTCTCTCCAAAGCAGCATCAGACAGGTCTGGCAATGCCATTCCAGCTATCCTGGATGGGGCCAACTCATCACCATCCCATCCCTATGCTCTGGGCGTGACTACGCTGCTGGAATAGGTGTCAGGAGTGGTCCATGAGCTACTTGTGCTTGAAACTGGATGCACTGTTTGTGTTGGAGAGCCATGGAGAGGAGCAGAGAGTGGCTCCCTGCCTCCCCCATGGTCCCGTGGGAATCTTCAGGTGGAAAGAGAAGGAAAGAAGCACCCTGCCCCTTGCTCTAGAACCAAATACTTTTCCAGTAGAGAGGACTGGAAGGGCCTGGGCACCTTCCAGTCAGCTTCTGAATTTCAGCTGCAGCTGGTTCTTTTTGATCTCTGGCATAGAAGAAAGGGTTCTTTTTATCCTCAGCAGCAGCTTTCATCCTGGCTCTAGTTATCACTGGTGTTTTGAGGTCCCTAGGAACCCTGCTTGCTCTCTGCAGGGCAGGGTCTCGGAACTGCTTCCTAGTCTCTAGCATGTGCGTGTGTGTGTGTACGTGTACACACAAACATGCACACACTCATCACAGCTGTTTGGAGCTACTGACAGCTCAGTCTGACTCTGGCTTTCATCCTATGTCTGTGAATTAACTGAGCCCATCCTGGATGAAACTCTGCTGCATGAGAGACTGGGGGAGATGTGGTGAAAGAGGCATGAGGGGACCAAAGTTTCTTCTGGGTGAAAACAAGGATGGCTGTACTAAGATCTGATTAGTCTCTGCTGTGTATTTGGCACGAGTCTCACTCAGCAGGTTCTACTACTGGGATGTAGAATGGGGGAAGAGAGGTAGAGCAAATGTCCCCTCACAACAGTCAGCCAACCATGCACTGGGGAGGAGAGCTGGAAGCTAACCAGTTCCATCGTTGTCTTTCCCAGAGGCCACAGGGCTAATTCTAGTTTCAGTTCTATTCTAACTGGAGTCAGACTATTTTTTTACAGCCTTCCTTCCATGGAGAGGGAGGAGGGTCAGTGGCAAAGGGACCAGGAAGGGCAAAGAACAAATGCTTTCTGCCTTGATTTTCTCTGCATTGTCTCCCCGGGTCTGTGCTGGTGGTAGACGTTCAAGGCTGCTGCTGGCTTGGATCATATCATGGACCAAAATTTCAAAGCACGTCCCGACCCCAACCCCAGTGTTCTGGGTATAGGGGCCACTAAAACTGGAAATCTGCATGTAGAGAAGGCAGGTAAGATGTTGCTGTGTTGTCCTTGCTAAATAAATCAGAATGTTAAGACCAGCAAGCTCTGAATCATCACTGCTGGATCCACTGAGCTGTTTCCTCAATGGATCAGCTCAGCTCCATTGGCATTCTGAAACTACTTACTGCCCGGTGCCTTTTCTCCCTCTCAACTGGAATACCATCTAGCTTGATTGCCCCTTCTTATTAAGGGAGTCTGATCTGATGCTGCATTAAAGGCTGCAACAGTGAGGTGGTCTGTCTAAGCTATAAGCAGATAGACCTGGTTAAATGTTTGATATCAGTTAAAAATTACAGGCTTTAAGAGATATCAGGACTAAGCTGAGAGGCATGTGAGTTTCAAGTCTTCCCTCCTTACTGAAAGCACAGGGAGACCTCAGTTTAATCACAATACTCTGTTTCAGGTTTGCCCCCTTCATACACTTCCACTTCTGCTCTGTATGCTCTTCCCCCGCTGCTTTCCTTTCCAGTGAAGGGAGGAACTGGCTGCTAGTTTCTTAAAATGGGGAAGTCTTCCCTAAAATATGGAAGAGGACTCCATACACACCCTCTCCTCTTTCTTAGATGCTCATTGTTTCACTTCCAGAAGCACAATGGAGATGCAGAACCAGTGCCTAAGTGACACTGAATTAAAGGTGAAATGTTTGGGTATGAGAGCCCTGAGTGGGTGGCAGCAGGGAACCCTGAACCCTATTCCTTCCTAGTTTCTCTGGCACCTGATGCTTGTATGGGCAGGTGGTCCTCTGGTCTCCCATCTTCAGATCAATGTACTGTACTAAGGGGGGTAATGAGCCAGCTCACAAGAGGGCTGCGGGAAGAATGGGGAACCTTCTGTTTTTTAAGCAACTTTCCTATTCAGCTAAGGACATGTGGGAGATTTGGATGTGGGTGAAAGCGGATGTGATCAGCAATGGGCTGTGAGGAATTGAAATCCTTTGGTGGTGCTGAACTATGTGAGCACAGGACATGGGGGAATATGGGAGAGGTAAACATTCCTGATCTCTAATACTCTGTTCTTGAAGCCAATTATGGCTGGGGTGGGGAGGGGGAAATAGCAATGTGAATAAACCTTTTTTAATGGACCAAATAAAAACACAGGAATCTTTCAGTTTGCGCCTAAAACTTTTTTAATGCTACCTTGAAACTGTTGTCCTTATCCTCCCCTTCCCCTGCCCACCCCATTTTTCTCCTGCCATGGAAAACAGACAATTTACTGCTTGATTTCTGCCTTCTCTCTGACTTATGCACTTTTTTTGCCTTTTTTTCATTGCTGAAAAGCACCTAAACCTGTATTTAAAATAAAAATAAGTAAAATCTTTACAAAAAAAAAAAAAGGCTAAGTTGTATCAGTGGTAACCATTTCATTAATGACTTGTGTTTTGGTTTTTGTTTTGTTTTGTTTTTAAACAAAGTTTCTTGTACATTTTAGCTTTCCAAGTTGCATTTCAGGTTCGGGCTTAGATAACTTTTTTTATTGGTGGTGGTTTGGGGGGGAGGGGGTTCTGTGTGTTTCTTCTAATGGGCCTGAACACCACCCCCCAAAAAATGAAATTTATTTGGCCTTTTTAACTGAACCATTGAATGGAACAAACCAGCAAATTCTCTTCCTGGTTTATTCAAATTTAAAATAAAAGTATAATTTTTACCTGCTGGCTGATTTTTGTCTTAATTGTGTTTTTAATTTTCCTTGGGTTTTAAACAGATTTTCAGCTGTGCTGAAAGAGGGAGGGCAAGTACAAAAGGGGTCTCTGGAGAAATGTAGCCTGAATCATTTTGACCCAAATTTTGTAGTGACTAGACTCTGAAGGGGCAGTATGGCTCTCAGTGAAGTCTAGTGGGAGCTGAATCAATATCTGCACTTCTACCCTATTTCTAATAGTAACCCACACTCCTCAGAGCCACCTTTCTGGACCCACCATGAAGCAGAAAGTTGGTTTTGCTTAGAACACTTGCTGAGAGTCCAGAGACCTGGCTTGATTCCCAGCTGTGCTATGGACTCCCTGTGTGACCTTGGCTGAGTCACTTAGGCCTTGATCCTTAAGGGTATTTAGTTTCTTAGCTTCCATTGAAATTAGTTATAAAACTTTGGAAGTGCTTGGCCGTAGGCCCAAAGTTACAGCTATTGGGTGCAGTCTTTCAGAGCTCTACACCACAAGGTCATTAGTGTGCATTGCACCCCGATGCAGGTGCTGGTCTACTTCAGCCTGTTCATGAACCTCCGTGCCTTCATCCCTGCCACACTGTGCAAAAAATACTTCTTTTCCACCCAGAAGGTAGGATAATTGTCCCTGAACAAGCAGCTGGGATATTATTGTCATGAGGGGTGATGTGTGGGGAAGCAACCAAAAAATGTGGTAGGTTACAGCTGCTTTGGAATCACAGGGCCCACATTGGTTTTGGAAACTGTCTCCACCAACAGCAAAACAACCAAAGAACAGCAAACTTACAGTAGGTTTGCAGTGTTCCCAGGCCAGCCTGAGATACAGGAGTTGAGGCACACAGGTGCTATAGTGTTTTAAAATGTCTTCATTCAAGGCAATTACCATGTCACCTGCCAATATGGTAGCTGACTTTTTTGCTTCCAAATCCATGCATGATTCCCAGTGTAAACAGTTGAAAATGAGGTATGGCCTGTTTGTAGCCCAGCTTCTGAGACTCTTGCCTATAATTCGTAAAGAATGGTGAGGGGAAGGTCATAAATTTAAATTTGTTCAGAAAACCAGGACTGGAGAGTCCCAGTTTGTCTAATATACATGAATCTTTTGATACCTTTAAGAGGACAAGCAAGAGCCTGTATAAACCTAGGCTGGGCATTTCTTGAATGCTCCTGGGTTAAAACAGTTGTTCTGTTTCCAAGTCCTGTTAACCATATAGGTGGTTAATCCTTTGTGGTAGTTTCTCTCCTTACATACTTTGTCTTGCCTATTTAAATTATAACCCCTTCTGGGCAGACTGTATTACCAGAGCTGGGGTTGGGGGCCTAGGTCAAGAGGTCCGAGTTCAACTGCTGTAAAACTGTGCGACCAGCCATTTGAGAGGGTATCTCTTTGTTCACTGTCTGCCATCATGGGTCCTACCTACCCAGAAAGCTGAACTAGGCAGGGTTAAGTATCAAACTCACTGTGAGTTTAGCAAGGTGAAACTCAGGCAAAACACTGTGCTTTGCTTTCCCCTCTCTGGAGATTATTAATTACTGAAAACCGCCAGCTCATCAGTCAAAAGGGGGAGCTTACTTGCTATAGAGAAAAACTTCCAGTATAATTGGTCTGAGCTTTGAATCCCTCCTAAGTCGCCAATTGTTCCTCCATCTAGTTATCAAATTCTGTTGTGAGAGAGCAGAGTGCTAATCCTTCATTTTGACTGTTGAAGCCATCCATGCAAGACAGGATTTTCAAGGATACCTGAAGGACTTTGATGTAGAAAGTCCCTCAGAAAGAAGAGTGGGGGGGGGGGGGAATTTATGTGCAACTGCTTGAGTAGGAAAAAAAAGTCACCATTATTTTTAACGCCCTCCTATGAAAATGGGTGTTCTGACAAAATGAAAGCAAATAGCAGTGGATTTGCAGAGCAGGTGTGTCACTTGGAAGAGGAAGTATACTCTCCAGTGGATGGATGCTCATGATGTGGGTGCTATTATTCCTTCTGTGAGAAAGTCCCTATGTGACTTTGGGCAATCACTAAAGTCTCTTATGCCTCAGTTTCTCCTCTGGAGACAAGACTTCCTGGCTCCTAGACTTTAGTTGTCTTGATTGTAAGCTCTCTGGGACAAAGACATAAGACTGATCATACTAGCTTAGACTGCTGAGCCATCTAGCCCTGGATCCTGTCTTTGGACAGTAGCTGGTGCCAGATGCTTCAGAGGGCGTGAACAGAACAGGGCAATTTATGGAGTGATCAACTTGTAATCCAGCAGTCAGGGTTCAGAGTCATCCAGAACATGGGCCTGCATCCCTGACCATCCTGGTTAATAGCCACTGATCGACCTACCCTCCATGAACACAGGCAATTCTATATTTATTGATGGGTCTGAGCAGCATTTAACACAAGGCCTTGTTCTCAGGACTGTCCCTGAAGGAGACAGGGCTCAGGGTCAATTGGCTTGTGGGGGAGTCCCCTGGTCCCTCCTCATGCTGGGAAGATGGGGTGGGCCAGCCCAGAGGCCGAGCCTTGCACTCTCCCCTTCCCCTGAGCCCACTGTTCCACCCTGGGGGTGGGGTGGACCAGCCCAGAGGCTGGGCTACATGGTCCTGCCCTGCCCTTTGCCCTTGGCTTGCCACTGAAGGCAGCAGGGTACAGGGGCAGCACAGCAGCCGAGTGGGTCCTGCACTGCTACACTCACAGTGAGACAGCACAGGGCCTGTGGAACTGTGGGTCCTGGAACAGTTGCCCCCCCGCTCATTCTCACTTAGGCTATGTCCACACATGCATCACTTCGAAATAATCCATTTCGAAATGAGTTATTTTGAAATCAAGTCCTTATTTCAAAATAAGTTAATTCAAATTAACAGTTTGCTAATTTGAATTAAGGGAAAGCCTGCTTTCAAAATAGCCCTTGTTTCGAAATGGTTATTTCGAAACAAGGCCGTTCGGACATGTTTCGAAACAGCTGTTTTAAAACAATAGTGTTGTTTTGAAACAACCGTTTCAAAACAACGGCTATTTTGATTAGATGTGAGGTTTAACAGTTTTGAAATAACAGTGCGTCGTGTGGACATGCCACTTCTTATTTCGAAACAACCTCTGTTGTTTCGAAATAAGCCTATGCGGACATACCCTTAGAGAGTCTCTAGGTACTACTTTAATAATTAGCTAATTCGTCCCTCCACAGGGTGTCCAGACACATGGGTATAATCTAAGAACATATTTACCTTTCTCTAGACAGAGAGGACACAATCTCCAGTTAAGCAGCTCCCTCCCACCACCACTTCCACAGACATAGACTAGGAGTAAATCCTTGTATGTATCATTTTATAAATAGCTGGAGCTGGGGTGGCAACCCCAGGCTGTCATGCTGTGCTGGGGCTTTCCTCATCAGCTCTGTCCCTCTCCAGCGAGCCACAGAAACACTCACCATGCCCCATTTCCAAAGCATATACCTTCATGTAACAACACAGACCTGCAATGGGATGTCAGAAAAGGCACCAAAACAAAGTATGCAGGGATGCAACATCCGAGGGATGGGAGCACACGCTTCAGCCCCATACTATGACTTATGGTACTAAAAGGGTGAGCCATGGTGGTAACAAAATCGGCCACAAATGGACCATCCCATTTCCTCATGCTTGCTTGTGAGCCTTTCTTGGGTCCACAGCTGCAAATATCAGCAGCCACATTTCCATTTATCTTGGACTTGCAGCAGTAATGCCAGCCTGGCTCTTGGTCTGATCAAAATAGTGGGTGGCAAAGCAACTCATTGCTGCTAGTGCTGCCGTGGGTTCAGCTCCTTTATTTACAGATCACAAGGCACTGATCCCCACCACCAGTGCTTTCTTTTTAAACTCTCCTGTCTTCCTTGACAAAAAGCTACGTATGGCTCGGTCTGCTCAGGCATCCTCACTCTGTCCTGGGCATGGTTCCCTGTCCTCCAGCTGGGAGAGAAGGGAAATACAGTGGGGGTTGGGGAATGAGATCTGGGCTAGTCCTTCACCAGTAGAGCCACCTTGCCTGCCTCCCTCACTGCAGCAGCATCTGTGACGCTCACTCCCTTGCAGCCCAAGCAGGCAGCCTGTGCCCCTGCCTCTACCATCATGCTGGATATATTCATCTTAATGTTTTTTGCCATCATCGGCCTGGTGATCCTTTCTTACATCATCTATCTGCTTTAGGAACCCTACCAGCGTAGCAGGGGGAAAGATGAAGAACAGCAGACAGCCATCCTGCCAAAGCATCTCCAGGTGAGGATTTGCTCCAGGCTGTCACAAAGCAGTTTAATTGCTGAGTGTAAGGTGATGGTTAGTTTTGTTAGCAATGCTTTTGTTTTCAGCCACTGATCCCACAGGCTTTCTGACCCAGACATGCTGCTGGCATCACAGCAGCCATTTCCTGATCAGTAGTTAATGGCACGGGCTGGGGGGCTGGAGGCCGACAACACTTTAATAACCATGTTGTGTGCATGAGTGATTTTTGTTCCCCATGAGAAAGAAGCAAAATATGTTAGTTATAGGCAGAAAAACTAATGCTGATTGCATGCTTTGAATGGAGACAGATGGCTGTCTTGCAATAGCCAGCAACCTCTCAGTGGTTTAGCAACAGATCACACACTCCATCTGCCCCGTTCCTAAAAACCTAGTGCCTTTAGTCACTTGTTTACGTACATGCAGTTTTTCCATCCTTAAGCATGCTTGAGGTTTCTGCAGTTCTCAGGCCTGGGTCAGACAAGTGTTAACCTTCTCCTTAGCAGCAGCAGCAGCAGCAGTGGCAGTCATGCCAGAGCCTTCTGGAGAAAACATTAACCCTTTGCAAGCAACCTGCTTCCAGAGCAGTCGAAGACAGAAAAACCTCAGGAAGAGCAGCCATTGGTCATTGCAGATGATGTCAAGGCTTATCAGTGCCCTTGACAGACTGTCTGAGCTGTAACGCATTTGATGAACAAATACAAAGCAACATGGCAGCAAGCACGGAGAGTGTGAGAGAGAACACATGATCATGAAGCATCACTATAGAGATATGTGTTGTTTTGTCTAACATGCTGGTATTAAGGAAATTTAACTGTTCATTTTTCTGTGGCCACATAGATATGCCCCTCCTTGGGAAAAATACTGTTGGTTTTTTTTAAGTTTTAGAAAGTATATATATTAACTAAAAACAAAAAAGAAAAAAGAAAACAACACCAAATGAGAACAAAATCTGAAAATGTCATCATAGTATCTTATGCTTAAATGTCACCTTTTATTCTAACAGATCACCCCTTACTTTTCAGTGGGCTCTACTTCCAGCAGAGAGGGTGGCAATCAGCTAGCACATTTTAGGAATGAGAGCAAGCATTTTGGACAAAGACTACAAAGGCAAATCCCTATGCATAAGAAAGATGCAAGGGGATCTTTAAGCCCAATTTATCAGGATAGATGATGCTGTTTTTGAAAACTGCTTTAAAAACATGTTTCTGCCACTAAGCCATTTGGGAATATAGGCATTCTGTTTGTCTGGCATAGGCAACAACCAAAAGTCAGATTAGCTTAGTCTATCTGGCCAGCAGCTCATATGCCAAGCCTGTCTGGGGAAAGCCCTGTCTGGAAGGTGTATGATACTACAGGACCATCTGTTTTGAGGGTGGGGCCACTCCCCAGAGCTTGAAATCAGGGGTTAGAATAAGGGAGAATGCCCAAGAATGGCATTCTGGGGCCCCCTATTTTTAGGGGAGCAGCATTCCAGGACCCCCTAAAAATAGGGGAACACATTGGAACGCTGTGTTCCAGTGCCTTCCCTCAGGGCCGGCTCAGGGAAGAGGCTGCACACTGAAGGAAGCCCAGCAACTTCTCCCCCCCCCGCCTTCCTGACACCTGCGCCAGCCCTGCCCCTTCCTGCTGGGCCCCGGCAGCATGTTCAGCCTGGAGCCAGTCTTGGCCACATGCCCCCTCTCACTGGCCAGCTGATGCCGCACCCTCCCTCCCCCAGCCCAGCCTGGCCCAGCTCTTTGGTGGTGCACGTAAGGGCGCCTGGGGGGTTGGGGACAGTCTGACTCTTGCAGGGAAAGGGCATGGGGATGGGTGGGAAGAAAGGGTTGGGATGGTGGGCTGGGGAGGTGTGGAAGGAATTGGGGGTGGAGTGGGGAAATGGCGATGAGGGGCCTGAAGGGGGCTGGGAATGTGTGGAGGGGGTTGGGGGGCTGAAGGGGGTGGAGCAAAGATGGGAGAGCTGGGGGGTGGAGGGTTAGGAGAGCTGGAGTGGGGACATGGGGGCAGGGAGCTTAGGAAATGGGGACTGAGGAAGACATGGGGAAGGAGGGGTCCAATGGGGAGCAGGTGTTTTGAGGGCAGTAGCTGGGGTGGAGGCAGGTGTTTGTGGGGCAGTAGCTGGGGTGGGGGGCAGCAGCTGAGGTGGGGGGCAGACATTTGGGGGGGCAGTAGCTGGGGTGCATGAAGGGGGGCCTGGACCTATGTGAAGGAGGCCTAGACCTGCGTGAGGGGATCCCAGAAATTTAGGAGGGTTCCAGGGCCTGCCAAATTATATTTTAACCCCTGCTTCAAATAAAACACCTGTGAGGTGTTGGTGCTCAGCCCCTTCCTCCAATGCAAGCTGTGTCTAAAGCTCTTACTTACCCCCTCCTAGGGCTACCAGATACCAAAGCCTGTAAAAGAGGCCAGGGAAGTATGAAAAGGAGGACATTGGGGAGCACATAGAAAAAACGAAGTATTAACATAATATTTTTCTGTTTTTAGGGGGCCCTGGAATGCTTTCCACTAGAAATAAGTTATTCTGTGGCATTCCAGCATACTTACCCCATAAGTAAAAAGCTAGACAAAATCATGTATTTTAAAATACCTGCCAGACGGATGACATGAAGGTAAAAAGGAGGACATCTGGTAACCCTACCCCCCACCAGGACTCAGATCAAGGGCAGGTCAGAAAGTAATTTAACATTGCTTGGAGAGGTTTGAGTGAAGGGATCTAGGGCCTCTTCAGACATGTTCTGTAGGCCAGCATGATTCTGAATTAAGTCACAGAGTCTGTGTAGTTTCCCCTCTGACACAGCCTGCCAATCTGCCTGACCCGGGGGGGGGGGGGTCTCACGTGGGTAATGAATAGGAAAGAGAAAAGAGGCCAAAATACTGAAGACAAGATTTTTAAAAGTGGCCACTTTTGTTTTCCATTTAGATAGCCCATACTGATGACCACTTCTACAAAACTTGGCCCACTCCCAGGCCTTGAAATAATGGGAAAAATGCTAGTAAGCTTTTCCCTTCCGCTGATTCAGCAGCAGTGAGCAGTGCAGGAGTACCATATCCACCTGAGCATTGGCCCAAGCAGTCCAGTTAATTTTTAATTCTTCTTCACCTATCAGATTGCTAGTCTACCCTATGGATTATAACAACACACTTCTTATTTTTGGACAAATAAAGGTAATTTTCTGGAGTTAAAAACTGAACCTAAAGCCAACAACATGAAAGTCATACACTACTGTGTAAAAAGTTTTACATGTAATGTTTATTTCAGATTGCATTGGAAACAAAACAAAACAGCAACAACAACAACAAAAACCTTGCTAGATGGTAAGGTTGGTCTACCCCTGCATTTAATTTTTCCTAGTAACCAATAAACACCTGGAAATGGAAATTTTGTATTGGAAAAAAATCTTGATGCATCCTTAACTCCCATGACACTGTCATAATTAGGAGGCAAGTTACTCTGAATAGTAATGGTTGTGGCTTATATAAGCACTTTTCGGGTACAATTGGCAAGTGCTATTTGATATCTGTTGACAAAACTTTCTACAAAAAAAGTGTTTACATAAAGAAAGTACTTTAAGCTCTTAGTAATGCTATCATTAAGGTTCTCACTGACAGCTGAGTACTTGACATAGTGCAATTTCCTGTTAGTAAAAAAGTTCCATGGGGAGAAGTACAGTGTGTGTATCTTTGCCTGTGGCTCCAACGCTTATATTCTCCAGTGCATCTGCTTCAGTCCAAGAAGTATTACATAGCTTTCCAACTGCCAAGGTCCAACCATGAGTCATAGTCAGGGCTTTAAAAAGGGTGAGACCCAAAATGAGGGAAGAACCCTTTGCTCCTATTCCCCACCCCACCAAACAGCTGACATGGAAACTAAATGTTATGGGAAGAATCTCTTGAATATAAATAAAAATTTCAAGAACCTCAGGTTCATGAGTCTTTATATCTGATGTCAACAATCTAAGAGTGAGAGAGCAGCAAGGAATGTATGGAATGGCAATTCAGCAGGGTGTAAAACCAGGGACACTAATTATATCATTCTGTAAATGCCTTCTTTCCCCAAAGGACTTTACAAACCTAACCAAGTATGCATAACAATCACTTCAGTCATGTCCCAAATTCAACCAGTTCAGCAGTTGAACTGCACTCAACCACTGAAGATGGGAAATGCTGAATCCCTTATCCAACTGAAACTTCAGAGGGAAGTTTTATGTAGGTGGAATGTAATTGCTCAAGGTGAAGTTTGGCCTGGAGATCAGGATTGAGATCCCTGCTTGTTCAAGAATTACTCTGTGATCTTTAGTGGTCAGAAGTGTGGGCTTACACAAAAAGACAGAAGAGTGAATTCCTAATCATGTTATGGTCAATGGGAATGTTGCCATTGATTTAAATGAGGCAAGATTTCACCCGGCATTCCTAGGGGCTCAGTGACCCTTTAACATCATATTAGGGACAGCACTTCAGTGCCAACTCAGAAGAAAAAGTATGAAGTCCTGAATTGCCAGCATCACCAGTTCCTTTAGCATACTGGGTTTGCCTCAATCTCCCATTTGATTATTATCATAATGATGCTTAATTGTGTGTTACACCGCTTTCCCTAACTTGTGTCTGTCTTGTCTACTTAATTGTAAGTTCTTTGGCACAGGGTTACCTACTACTATGTGTTCATACAGTGCCTAGAACATTAGGCCCTCATATTACCACAATTAACATGGTAAATAATAATAAATTTGGAAGATCTAATGGACATAAGATTGCAAAGTTGGCTGTGCTGTGCCATTTGTCAGTTTATTAAAAAAAAATCAATTTGAAAAGTCTTGTTTCAGCACAAGGGTGTAAACTCATTCCTTTGCAAAGGAAAATGCCCTTCTGGAAGGAGAGGCTGGTGCACCAAAAAAACTGAAACTCATGTCAAGCATTCACTGAGCTTTCGTGTCTATTAAGCAACCACTAATAATTATAATACCGGGAGCACTGTAACATTTCAAGCCAGCAGACCTGTAAACTTAAATTCATTGAAGATTCGCTAAGAGTGTAGACTAGTATTGATAAAGCCAGTATTTCTTATCTGTCATTTGTTTCTATTAAATATAAAATCCACTTTCCTGCATAACTGGACTCTTACAACATCTTCAGGGTGACCAGACAGAAAGTAGGAAAAAGTGGCATGGTGGGGGTGGGTGGTATGGAGGGGGATCTGGTCACCCTACCTCCCCCTCAGCCTCTGACATCCTGCTTCTGCCCCCTCCCCCAGCCCTCTCCTTCCCTCCCAGCATGTCACAAAGTGGGCCCCTCATCCCCCCAGGACATCTTGTGCCTACTTCCCCCCCAACCCTGGGGCGCCTGTGACAGCAGCTCACCAGCCTGGTTCTCTCGCCTCCAGCACCCATGGCATCAGTTCCCTTTCCCTCTCAGCACCTCTGGCTTCCTGGTCTAGCTCCCTCTCCCCAGGCACCCATGGCTCCCTCACCTCGTCCAGCACCCACGACAATGGCACTCTCCCCTAACCCTTGCACTTGCGGTGCCCGCAGCAGTGGCTCCCCTACTCAGCTCCCCCCTCCCCCCACCGCACCTGTGATCTTAGAATGTGTATGTGCATTAAATACCTTGCAACTTAGCAGAGTTGCCAAAGACATACATTTTTAAACTGTCCAGTTATTATATTTAGTACAAAGAAAGGCACATTCTGAAGTTTCTTCTGCTTTATGGGTGAAAGGCATGTATTATAAAAAATATTTTTTGCCTTTCCTAAACACCTAAGTCTCTTTTTAGAGATTGTCTCCTTCTGTGCTGAAACTTAATGCACAATCTACCGCAGGGTTCTGAAACTAATAATGTCAGAGGGAATCATAAATTTCCAGGTAAAAACTGAGCTGGAGAAACCAGCCCATGCCTCGCTCACTATACTGGTTTTATCTTAATGGATTCCAAAGAGAAAACAAAATTAAAAGATCAAAATATTTTCTGTTCTGAACTAAAATAACATTCTTTAATGTGTGGCTGTACATCAGATATGAACACCATGTAATTTTTATTTTGTAGCCAAACATACCCCGTGGGAAAAGAATGCAGTGTGTATTCCCACCCATTAACAGTCAAGCTATGGAATGCCACAGACAGACTTCTCAGCATATCCTGACACACAGTCTCTGACAAGTTTATGGCACAGACTGTGCAGTAGTCCCTTAGAGATGCTTCCTCAATAAGTCTTTGTATGTTTAAGTAATCAATCAGCTTTGTATTTCATTAGCATCTCCAGTCAGCCTGCTGCTGCATTTGCAAAGATTATACCTCCAGATTTAACTAATTATATTTTCTGTTTTTAACAATCTACTCAGTAGCTGCTAAAACTTTAGAAGTAGCTTCTAGATAGTGAATTTAAAAGACAGGTGCGCAGTTTTGTATGTGTGAGAAAATAAATAGGGCTGAATCACTGTAGCATTCTCTAAAAGCCTGAGATTCTGAGTATTTAGGTAGAAATACTTCTCATGGTCAGATACAGGACTTCCTTATGAAAGTTAGCTTGTGCATTCACAAGGTGAAACAGATTCAAAAAGCTGCTGTCTTCTTCATCACGATCTCCTAAACACCAAAAGGGAAACATTAAAAACCGTTAATGAAAACAATGAAAGGGTCGTTTGTAGGGAGAAGATCTCAGAAACTACTTAATTCCAAAGGAGCAGCCATGTTAGTCTAGTCCAGCAAAAGAAGCAAGCAGTCATGTGGCACTTAAAGACTAACAAATTTATTTATCACATGAGCTTTTGTGGGAGAAAAATACCACTTTGTCAGATGCTTTGAAGATAAGGGAATTTACAAAGTGGAAGGAAACTAAATACAGGGGAGTGTGAGATGTGGGATCAGGTCATACTGTAACAGCAAATCAAAGCAGTTGTTTAGATTCTAACACCGGGAAACAGCACATAGAGGAAGGTGAAGTCGAATCACCTGCTGTAATGGGAAAAGAATCCATAGTCACAATTTAATTCTGCTTTCACACAATTGAATCTGCTTATCAGTTCTAGTTCAGCTGTTTCTCTTTGAAGTCTTGAGGTCCCATTGACCTGCTTGAGCACAGCTGTTAACAAATCATCCACAGTGATTAGAAAGATGGAAGCGCACAGCAACTGGTTTTTGAATGTTGTGATTTCTGATGTCAGTTTTGTGCCCATTTATTCTTTTGCACAAAGACTGTCCTGTTTGTCCACATAGAAGGTGTGGGGGCATTTCTGGCACATGATGGCATACATAACATTGGTGGATGAGCAGGTGAATGAGCCCTTGATGGAGTAGCTGGCTTGATTAGGTTCTGTGATGGTGTCTTTTGTGCAGGTATGTGGGCAAAGTTGGCAACGTCATTTGTTGCAGGGGTACATCCCTGCTTTAATGTTTCTGTTGTTAGGCCTGTAGTTGCTGGTGAGTATCTGTTTAAGGTTAAGCATCTGTCTGTAGGCGAGGACAGGTCTGCTCCCAAGGCTGTTTCCCAGAGTTTGCATTTTAACAACTGCTTTGATTTGCTATTACAGTATGAACTGATCCTATGTCTTACACTTCCCTGCATTTATTTTCCTCCCACTCTGTAAGTTCCCCCATCTTCAAAGCATCTGATGAAGTGGGACTTTCTCCCATGAAAGCTCATGCGATAAACAAATTTGTTAGTCTTTAAGTGCCACAGAAACTACTTACTGTCTCAGCAGAGGTCAGGTATAACCCAGATACATCCTGACGCTAACTGGCAGAGGATGCCTAGAGTGTTACAGGAATCCCATAGGTCAATACACACAATGTCTATGTCTACATTGCCCTGCAATTTTGAAAAAAAAAACTATGCTATTTCGGGATAACAGTCCGGGGACCACTCGTGCCGAAATACTGCAGCTTCTTTTTTTTTGGAAAAAGAAAGTCTACATTGGACTTTCTTTTTCGGAAAAAAAGCAAGGCAATGGATGAGATAGGGAGGCTTTTTTGAAAAAAAAGCCTTTGCCGTGTCCAGGGATGGCTTTTTTTCAAAAAAGTGAGCTAAAAAAAGGCTTTATTTTTATATTAAATGAGGTTTAACAAACCTGAAAAAGCGCTCCAGTATTTCAAGATACCAGAGCGCTTTTTCGAAAAAGCTAAACCTGCCAGTTTTTTCGAAATAAAAAGCCTTTTTTTGAGCTAGCTTTTTCAAAAAAAGCCATCCCTGGACATGCCAAAGGCTCTTTTTCAAAAAAATCTCCCTATCGCATCCACTGCCTTGCTTTTTTTTGAAAAAGAAAGTCCAGTGTAGACTTTCCTTTAAAAAAAATAATAAAAAAAGCTGTGGTATTTCAGGACAATGGACTGTTGTCCCAAAATAGCATTTTTGAAAAAAAAATTTTGAGATAATTATTTCAAAATACTTATCCCAAATAAAGTTTTTTTTTTGAAAATGCTGGGCAATTTAGACATGCACAATAATTCACTAAAACATGGCATGTAAAGCCACTACTGAAAACTAGTAGCCCATTGTCATCATAATCATTGTTAATTATACACCAATAATATTTGAGATGTTATGTATCTGTACTGAAAATCATGTTTGTAAAGTCTTGGAGTTAAAGGCAGGTCACCAGGAGCTGACATGCCTCAGACAGGTTCTTTTCAGGTAGGGGGTAGGTAGCAGGTGCCTAGCTCTCCGTCTGGTCACTGTGTATCTCATAATGTAAATCTATTTGCGTACTGAGTCACTGGCTAATTAAGATTACAAAACTGCCAAGAAATTGCAAAATCTGCAAGAAAGGAGTATGCTGGAAAAAAGCAATGAGCAGGAGGGGATCTCTTTTGTGAATGAAGACAAAGGAAAGGGCTGATATATCTGGGGAGTCAAAACAACACATGGGTATCCTTTACTTTGGGGACAAGCATAGATTCTGGAACTAGAGATGGCTGGGGATGCTGCCACACTCCCCTGGCTTGAAGTGGTTTCATTCATATAGAGGGTTTGCAGGTTAGTTTAATACCCCATTAAATAAATTGTTCTAGGACTCCTGAAGAGAAGGTGTCAGTGTATCTTGTTTCATGAAAAAAGGATCACAGCCTGACTGCCTGCACCAAGATTAGAAAGCACTGGTGAGCAATGCTTACCATTAATGAAAATATCCTGTTAAGTGTAGATACATGTTATTATTTCATTATGTATCTAAACATTTGTGTCCAACACTTTCTTGCTATCATTTGAACCTCCTTTCTTTGTAAATAAAGTTCTGCCTGTTCTCACAACATACTTATCTAAATGCTGTTGCCAGTGTCAAATGGATCAGTGATCTGAGGTGAAACAGGTAAATTGGAGAGTGCTGCCTCTTTGGAAGCAGTGAAATGTGTGAATATTGGGAGCGCCCAACAAAACAGAGGCTACCCTCCAGTAAGATGCTTGGAGGGCACAGGGGTTGGAGTGTGCCTACTGCTAACCTGCTGGGGGGTGGAAGGGCAGCAGAGCCCATGTAAGCTGAGAGGTGAGAGACTGTGCTGTCTGTGGCCAATTGAGTCTGGCAGCTGACCCATGGTAGGCACAAATAAGGTATCCTCACACTAAGGCTGATGGTAGTGAGGTGCCTGACAGCCCTGAGTATCCCCAGACAACATCAGACCAAGTCACCTACTTTGATTTAGATTTAGTAGACATCAGATATGGCATCTGATGGTGGGATAACTGTGAAATAACACTGCAGACCTCATAATCAGCTTCTCCATGAATGAACAAGAACACTTTTGTTTTCAGAAATCTGTCCGAAATGAGCATCCTGTTCATAGTTATTGCTTGGAATTATAAACAGTTTTCAGTTTATCGCAGGGTGACAAAGTTCAGAACACAGAGGAAATGTAGCTCCTGGGCTATGTCTATGCTGGGGGGGCTTTTTTAAGTTGACTTAACAAGGTTGACTTCAAAAACCGACCTTCTTAAGTCGACTTAAGAGTATGTCTACACTGTCTTCAGTGTGGACATACTCCACCTTCTGCCCCCGAGTCCCAGTCCAGCTCCAGGGCCTGATTCAGCCCCAAGCCACTTGCCGCAAATGGCAGGTGGCTGGGAGCCTGATCCAACTCTGAGCCACTTGCAGCAAGTGGCTTGGGGTTGGATCAGGCTCCCAGTCACCTGCCAGTGGCAGCTGGGGCTGGATTGGGCCCCCAGTGTCAGATTGGGCCCCTGGAGTAGGATTGGGCCCTGGGATGGAGCAGAGAAGTGGGGCCTGGGCCCTTCCTGGGCTCGAAAGCCGACTTAACACTTAAGTCAACTTGCAGGGCAGGTGTTATTAAGTTGACTTAAGCAAGTGCTTAAGTCAACTTACCATATATACTTGCATATAAGCTGAGACTTTTATGCTTGAAAATTGCCTTATATGCAGGTCAGACCAGCAGACCAGCCCCAGCCCAGGAGGTTTAATTCTCCAGCCCTTAGTATGCGCTGAGCATGCTCCAGACTTGAGCCCCATTGTGTGGCTGGAACAGCCATGCTGGGGAGTGGGCCCAAACTGGGGTTAAAGCAGTGGTGTCGCTGGAGGATGCTCCAGGGGCCTCAGCCCCCCTGAAACTCAGGGCCAGCTCCTGAATAGCGCACCTCTAAACTGCTTGGGGATGTACTGTCGCACCCCCATGCAGGAAACACTGCCTGGGCAGTGGGCAGCCAGCAGCCACAGCCTCTACCCAGCCAGAAGACACAGTCTTCCAGCTGGTAGGGAACTGCCCCAGGCGGGGCCTGGGAGTTTTTAAAACTTCCATCCTGGTGTGACCCTGCTGTGAGCACGCTCAGAGCAGGGCCTTCCCGTGTGAGCCTCATGAAGAGCCGCGGGCCACCTTCTGCTTGGCTGACGGGGCAAGAGGGGGGGGGGGGGGGGGAGTCCAGGGAGTAGGCACACCGGCCCAGTGCGGAAAGGGTGTGGGGGAGACGGTCAGCCGGGGGCAGCTGGAAGAGCAGTGGGACCAGGCGCTTAGGGAAGGGCTCAGGGGCTGTTGGGGGGGGTTGGGAAGCGGTTGGGGAACCAGCGGGGGGGAAGGGAATGGATCAGGGCCCCGGAGGCTGGTGGGGGTTGGGGTCTCCCCTAATATTTATGTGTAGTGGCACCCCTGGGTTAAAGCAAGGAGTGAGACCCAGCATCTGGAGCAGCCAGGTAAGGGGACTCGGGTGGGGTTGGCCTGGGGGAACCAGTATCAAGATCTGGGGATAGAGGGCAATTCAGAAGGCAGGGGAGAGCGGTGGTAGGGGTTGGGGGATGTCTGGGAGGCCAGGGAAAAGTGGTGGCAGGGGTTGAAGGGGTCTCAGGGAGTCTGCGGAAAAGCAGTAGCAGGGGTTTGGGGGTTAGGGAGGGTATCAGGGACTCTGGGGGAAGCCGGCGGGACGGGGGGGTGTTAGGGGCTGAGGCCATGGGTGGACCTCAGCTTATATGTGGGTCACCCATTTTTTTCCCTATTTTTAGGGCTCAGAACTGGGGTTTGGCTTATGTGCGAAACAGCTTATCCATGAGTATATATGGTAATAATTTCTAAATTTGGCCAAGGAATTCCTTAGGTCGACTTAAGGCAGGTTAAGTCGACCTAAGGCTCCACTGTAGACATACCCAAGGAGTTTAATAATATGGCCTGCAACCACTCTGATTTTGAACAGAAAAACAGCCCAAAATGACTTGAGTCCCCAAGATACAATGCTCCATCTTGCTCAAAGCAGTTTTCTGATGGAATGAAGAAGGAAATGGGGATTATTAGGGTATGAGTCCCTTTTGCCTGTACTTTGTGTTGTCCTTTACACCTGTGTTGAGTGAATGCACAGCTCAGTGTAAAATGCTACCATCTCTGGATTGGGGCGGGACAGCTCAGAATTAGGACCACAGTATCTGTAAACCTGTATCTTGCAGAAGGAAAGGATATCTGCAATTAGTTATAATTTATGCAATTTAGGTGCTGCTCATCATCTGATAAAATAAAAGTGTATTTATCCTTTGGGCAAAGTTTGGACACCTCCAAATTAAATGTATCAAATAAGTGATATAAAAATTTTGTTATTTATGTGTTTTTAAAAAATGAAGTCAGTTTCAATATCTGAATGGCTAGAAGTCTCAGGGTAAGTATATAAATCTTACTCCCACCTTCTGGGTATATTTACCTATTTTGAGCATCTATGGTTAAAACACGTGCATATTTATTTCTTCCTACAAAAAGCCTCTTCTCATGCTGTACCAGTAAGTGCTTTAGCATAATCTTAAAACATACACACAATATTAACAAAACCAATTGAATATAAGCCAATTCACATGACAAAACAATCAGCCAACAAGCATTATAAATATAAAAAGAATATCCCATATTTTCCAGTTAATTGCATTCCAGGGTAGCACTGGCTAACAAGGAAAGGGGCCTACCTTGAGCTGTCATGATACAGGATCTCCCATCCTCTGGTCTGCTGTAATCCTGGCTAGTGGGTGTGTCCCAATGAAAGGCCTCACCCATTGCAGATAGGCAGAGATACTCACCAGACATTACTGACTGTAGCATGTCCATGATCATGTGAGCAAACGCGTTCTCCACACTCTGAAGGAAGTTATTCCTTTCACCTGGTGTGCTGAAAACCTTGCAGACTTTCTGCATCATTTTTACTGCCCAATCCATGCAGTACAAGTCCTTCTCACACACCTAGACCATACAAGAAATATAAAAATAGGTATCCATGATAGTGGTGAGGTAAAAATACCAAAACAAGTTGAAATATTAAAATCCACAGCAGATAATTATGGCACTACCCCATAATTTGGTCAGCTGCTGTCCTATTCTGGAATCTACTCTATGCCAGGGCCTTTGTGAGGGGAAGCTGTTCTACCAGTGCTATCTGTGAAGGAGAGAGAACTCCATTCTCACTTACGCTGGAATTATTTTTCCTTAAGGACAGATCTGCTAACTTCCAGCAGTGCATAAAGGCTTTAAGGCAAAAGAGAATCAGTGGAGTTATTCTTGCTTCACACTAGTGTAAGTGGAAAATGACTCAGGCCCCAGGTCTGGGAAAGCAGAGTTACAGATTAGGGGGGAAATGCCAGAAATCATTCTACTCAATGCTACTTACCAGAGCCAGAAACACCACTAGCCTGGCCAGCTCAACAGCCCGCCCATTCACAGCTTTACTAGCCATGAAGGTAAAGCAGATGTTGTTCCCACTCAGGATGAGGAGGCGAGCATTATTCTCCATGAGCCACTCTTGAGGAACCACTTTTATAACAAAATACAAGGATTTTCATTGCCTATGGTTCAACAGACTGAATATAATTTAGTTAAATATAAGGTCATAAAATATAGGTTACAGTTAAATTGAACAAAAAATTATCTGATCAAAATTCTGAAGTATTTGAATTTATGAATCACTGTGTTCCAGAACCAGCAAATGTGTCTAAGAAGACAGCTCATTCAAAACACACCTCCGACACACTTGGGAGCTATGGAGTTACTATGGTGCCAATAGGATTGTTTCTGTTGAGACTAATGATAATACATGCATAATACAATTTCTCCAAACTCAAACAAAAATTAAAATATAACACTATCTAATTATGGATTCTTTGGAATGGATTCCTTTACAGAGACCAGTTTCTTTCCCAGTAAAGGCCATCATACTTTGTATTTAAAGAGCTTACCACCCTCGCCCTCCCAATCTCCCCAACATTAAAAATAACCAAAATGAAATGATATTGGATACCAATATTTAGCAACTTCTTGGTTCTTAGCAAAAAAACTACCATTATTAAAAAATGGCTCTTGTCTAAGACAACAACAACATGGGGCAGCCCACTGACTGAGAACCTGCTGCCCACACAGGAGATAAAGAGCTGTGGTACCATCATCCCTGTCCAACAAGAAGCCTGTAACAGAGTTCATACAGCCAAGACTGGTCCTGAGGAGGAAAGGTCTTGGGAGCCCTTGAGGCTGCTCGGTACCTTTATTTCCACTTCCAGGTTGTGTCCTTTCCTGGCAGTGGTGGCCTAGGCTCAGCCCATTCCAGTTCTTCCTTCCCTGGCTACAGCCCTACAAACTTAATTACAGCTGGGGCTTTCCACAGGACATACTGGGGGCCCATAAGACTGCATGGTACTCTCTCTTTCTCTCTCCAGGCTGCAGACTTAGAGTCAGCAAATTCATTACAAGTGAAATCTCTTTTCCAAAAATGCATGAGTAAATAGCACCCCAGCAGTTAATGCCTGACTATTACTAACAGTAAAGTAAATAGAATGGGATCAGTTTTGGGGAAGTGTTTCTAATAACCAAAAGTTGTCTTAACCAACCATGGTTATTAATAACCTGCATACATTATATTTGAAAAAATTAATGTACTTTTTCCTGTTTATATTTTTTGCTTATTTTTGTATTTGAAAACTTGGATAATGGAAATACATCAGACAGTTTTCCTCATTCCTACTTAATATTATTCTCTGGTTCTTAGTCCCAAAACCAAGAATGTTCAATCCCTAAAAGTAAAATCACTATAAAAAATGTTTAAAGCAAAACTATTGATTTACCTTGACATTGTAATAAATCATGAAAACATATCTATTAATAAATATTGTTTTTTAAAATTTTGTTTTGAACAAAACCTAAATTTTGGACTTAAACTGTGTGACAGTATCCCTTGAACATAGTAACAGAACACTTATTTCTGAAGTTTTTCATGTGTTATTACTTAGAACATTTCAATTCTGGAGAAAAAACAGCATTGATTTAAGCAGTTTTGGTCTCTTCTGTCTTTCACTACAGCATAACCTGCACTTTTACTGACCTAATACAGTACAGCTAGGGCAAGGGATTGGTGGTACTCATTCCTATTGTGCCATGGTCTTGAACTATCTGAAACATACAGTGGGCATGATCATATAATCCTATGAGTCTATGAAAAAGACAAAAATATACCTGACAATTCATCCACAAGACTGATAACATCATCGGCTGTCCACTCTTTAGCTTCTGCATCATACAGTAGTTTAATAGCATCAGCTAGACCCTTTAAACTGGTCTCATCTGTTGGTCCTTCTATCATTTTCTGCCAAACCACATATCCTGAGTAACATTAAACACAATCACCACTAAGTGACAAAGTAGTTTGCTAAACAAGGAAGAACTATTCTGGGGCCTCAGAGCATGGCTTGTGTGACAGGCTGCTCCCTGGATCCAGTCTGGTGTGCCGTTGTGACCCCTCGATTCCCACTCCTGAACCCCAATTCACCCCACTTTGCCAAGTGACCACTCACTCCTGAGTCTCTCCGCTCCAGCCTCTCACATGCAATTGGTTCCAAGCAGTGGGTGTATGCCCTCTGGCTACTCGAGGGACGGTCCCAAAGCAAGTGCCCCCAACCCCAGATACCACTGTGGGAGCCACTGTCTACAAAGATTGGAACCCATTCCCAATCACCATACACTAAGTCCATCCATTTAACAAAGAAATGGATTGTGCCCAGCCTTGTTCATTCACCTCTAAAGACCACACAGCTTTAGATAAAACAACTACTAGTTTATTGATCAGATTATAATTCTAAGTAAGAATATGGCCAATTATGGTAGAATCACAATATAAATGAGTCAGGAGTGACCACAGGGAAATAAAAGGAAAAACATGCATACTAACCTAATAGCTCTACCTCAACTAACCTTGTAGCCCAAGTTTATGCTCAAGATGTTCGGCTGTCAGATGCTTATGCAGCCAGCAAGGCCAGCTCTACTGATAAGCCAATGAGGCCCTGGCTTGGGGCACTCCAGTTTAGGGATGCCAGGAGGTGGGGCAGGCCGGCCGAGAAGCCGGACCCTGCAGCCCTGCCCCCTCCCTGAGCCAGCCACTCTGCTTTCTTGCCCTTCCTCTGAATTGGCCCTCCCTGCCCCTACGACAGAACAGCTGGTCCAAGGGAGGGGCAGGAGAGTGGAGCCCAGCCTTTGGGCTGGCCCACTCTGCCCCTGGGCCGGCTGTTCTCCACCTTGGGGGTAGGCTGAGCCAGCCCAGAGCGGAAGCTCGGTTCCACGCTCCACACCCCTGGGGGGACTCAGATGAGAAAGCCGGCTTGGAATGCCACAAGCCCTTGAGCCGGCCCTCGCAGCCAGTCTCTGCCTGAGACCAGGCAGGGCCCAGATCTTGCTTGAAGTCATTTCAAGATGGAGATTCTCAGGCAAAAAGCCCCCAAATCCTTCCAACTGTCTCTTTGTTTCCATTCCCTCTCCCCCCCCCCCCCGCTTCTGGGCAGAGGTGATCGATCCCTTTGTCCGGTCTGAGCCACCTCAATTAGCATATCTTTGTTAGAAAACAAGCTCTTATGTTAAATCTACTCACCATTTAGATAGGAAACTGGACCAAAAATTATGTACAGAAGCCGGGCTTGATTAACCATTGGCCATGGTTTTAAGATACGAGAGAGCCAAAATGCAGAATCACTTTGATGAATCCAGTGATTTAGAAAGACACTGCGACAGAACAATCTTATTCGTAATTCCAGCTTTCGGGCACTTCCTAGGATAAGAGAATTTGTATATCACAAATCTAGCAGGAAAAGTCCAAGCAATGTTAGAAGAAAAAAGCAGGTTGACCCAGAGGTGACTTGGGTCAAATGTTACCCTTCATAACCTACTCATTCCACCTCAACACCATGAATGAGCAAGCAGGAGGGGACTTTACAATCCTTTCATGCTTAAAAATATGCAAAAGCTTATATTTTCAATGATTCCCCAGCAGGACTGGCTCAAGGGGCTGTGGCACCCTGAGACAGCTTTTGGTTTGGCGCCCTTGGGGGAGGAGGGGGGCAAGCACAGAGCCTGGCTTCTGCTCTGGGCCAGCATGCCCCACACCCAGGGTGGGAAACAGTTGGCCCAGGGGCAGAGTGGGCCAACTGAAGGCTAGATTGACTGTTCTGCCCTAGGGGTGGGGATGGCCAGCCCAGAGGCACGGTGAGAGAGCAGAATCTGCCCCATGGGCTGGCCCGCTCTGCCCCCAGGGGCAGAGTGGCTCGCTCAAGGGAGGGGTGGGAGCGTGGGGTCTGGCTTCTGGGCTGGCCCACCCTGCCTCCTGGTGTCCCTAAACTGTGGTGCCCCGAGCCAGTGCCTCATTGGCTCATGGGTAGAGCTGGCCCTATTCCCAGTTACACTGACACCTAAATAATTAATATTAATAACTATATGATGAATATAATTATACTTGCCCCTATTTACAGCTTTTGCATATATTGTGAAGACACTTTAAACTAATTGTTTTCTACAATAGAAATTATTTCACAGTCCTTAACAAGTAGGGAAGAGGCATAAGAAAAGTGGTAAGCCATCTTATGCAGGAGGGAAAGACAGAGAGAAAAAGGAAAACATAACTTTTAACTAGAATCTTATTTACTGGACAGCAAGGCTTACTCATAGTAACCCCATTACTGCAGTAGTTATCATTCAGTCGAGGTGTTCAATTTAAGTCTTTCCTTCAAGAATAATTCTTTCAGGCCCAGTACAAACCTGTAACTTGGACCCCACCTATACACATACCACAGTCCTTCATCCCATACCAGGCCCCCCCCAGGGTGTACCCTTTCCTCCGCCCTCCATGGGGTTCCTGTCAAAAGGCATTGCACTTTGGCGATGTTAGCATGTTTATAAAGATTGGAAGAGAGGTTAGGTGCCTACAGGTATGAGTAGGTGGCTAGTGGAATTTTTAAAAGAGCCTAGATGCATAACTCCCACTGAGTTAGTGTCAAACTGGAGGGAACTGAAATCAGAATCAGGTCCTGAAACTCTGAGCTGTAAGAAGAGGTTGCTTATCTGTAACCGGTGTTCTTCCAGAGGTGTGCTCCTGGCCATTCCCTTGTAGGTGTCTGCAAGCCATGTGCACGGCACGCCGGATCTTTTTCCCATAGCACCATAAGGTGGGTGATAGCGCCCCCTGGAGTGGCGCCAACACCATTCCCTATATATCAAGCAACCGGCCCCTCCCTCCTCAGTGCCTTCTTCCCCCACTGTATGAGGGGAGGCGGGAGGGAGCGGAATGGCCAGGAGCACACCTCTCGAAGAACACTGGTTACAGGTAAGCAACCTCTTCTTCTTCTTCGAGTGCTGCTCCTGGCCATTCCCTTGTAGGTGAGTCACTAGCCTTACCTTGGAGGTGGGATACATCACAGGGAGCCCAATTGCAGCACTGCTGCGCCAACCACTGCGTCTTGTCGGGCTTGCTGGGTAACAGCGTAATGCTGCGCAAAGGTGTGCGGAGAAGACCACGTTGCCGCTCTACAAATTTTAGTGATTGGGACCCCTGCTAGGAAGGCTGCCGACGCCACCTGGGCCCTGGTCGAGTGGGCTGTGACCCATGGGAGCGGCACTTCAGCCAGTTTATAACACTCTTTAATGCAGGCCACTATCCATGTAGTGATCCATTGCGTGGAGATGGGTTTCCCCCGCATCCTGTTAGCAACTGCCACAAATAGCTGGGGCGATCTGCGGAAGAGTCTTGTCCGCTCAATGTAAAAAGCCAAAGCCCTCCTGACGTCCGACATATGGAAGTGTCTCTCCCTGCCGGACGCGTGAGGTTTAGGGCAGAGGACTGGCAAGTAGATATCTTGGCTCATACGAAACTGCGACACCACCTTGGGCCTGAACACCGGGTGTGGGCAAAGTCGTACCTTATCTTTAAAAAAGGTCATGTACGGGGGCTCCACTGATAGGGCGTGCAGCTCGGATACCCTCCTGGCCGAGGTGATCGCCACCAAGAACGCTACCTTCCAAGAAAGATAGAGCAGGGAGCATGATGCCAGCGGCTCAAAGGGCGGCCTGGTGAGGTATGAAAGGATGAGGTTCAAGTCCCATTGGGGTGCCGGGGCCTGCACCCGTAGGTATAACTCCGATAGCCCTTTGAGGAACGTCTTCACAATAGGTATTGAAAACAAGGTGAGTTGTTCATCAACCCGGCGAAATGCTGCGATTGCCGCCAGGTGGACCTTGAGGGACAGTAGCGAGAGCCCGGACGATTTTAGATGCCAAAGGTAATCCAGGATGGTGTGAACAGGCAGTGTGTATGGGTCCTGCCCGCTGTCCTCAGCCCAGTGCGCAAATCTCCGCCACTTGGCCGCGTATGTAGCCCTTGTAGAGTCCTTCTTACTGCTACACAGCACCTGCCTCACCGGGGGACGAGCACAGTAGCTCATTAGCTGTCAACCATGAAGGAGCCAGGCATGGAGGTGCAGTGCCTCCAGATTGGGGTGGAGAAGCAGGCCGTTGTCTTGGGACAGGAGGTCGGGTCTCAGAGGCAGACGAATGGGATCGCACTTCGAGAGCCTCAGAAGGGACGCGTACCAGTACTGGCGTGGCCACGCCGGAGCTATCAGGATGACCTTTGCTCCCTGTACCTTTATCTGTTGAAGCGTCCTGGGAACCAGGGGCGTTGGAGGGAACGCATACGACAGCCCCCCCGTCCAAGGGACTTCGAAGGCATCCCCCACCGAGCCCGGGCTGAGGCCTTGGAATGAGCAAAGCTGGCGGCACTTGCTGTTCTGATGAGAAGCGAACAGATCCAGTTGGGGATGCTCCCACTGGCAGAAAAGAAACTCCGCCACCTCTGGGTGGAGAGAACATTCGTGGGTCAGAAACCTCCGGCTCAGGCCATCTGCTACAGTGTTCAGGAGCCCTGGGACGTACGAGGCGATCAGGTGAATGCTGTGGTGAATACAGAAGTTCCACAAGGCTATGGCCTCCTGACAGAGTCGTCTGGAACGGGTGCCCCCCTGCTTGTTGATATAGAACATTGCCGTTGTATTGTCCGTCTGCACTGAGACCGTCCGACCATGGAGCTGGTTCCGAAAGACCTCGCATGCTAAGTGCACTGCCCTCAACTCCTTGATGTTGATATGCAAGGTGGATTCCTTCCCCGACCACAGCCCTTGAGTCTTGAGATTGCCTAAATGAGCACCCCACCCCTTGTCCGAAGCATCCGACATCAAATGCACCAACGGACGGGCCATTCGGAAAGTAATCCTCGAGCACAGGTTGTCTTCCTGAGTCCACCATCAAAGGGAATGTAAGACTTAAGAGGGCACCGTGACCATCAGGTCCAGAGAGTCTTTCGCGGGGCGGAACATGGTCGCCAACCACAATTGAAGGGGGCGCATACGAAGACGGGCGTGCAGAACTACGGAGGTGCAGGCTGCCATGAGCCCCAGCAGATGGAGGCACTCTCGCACTGTCACCAGGGGAAACCTTATTAGGGAGTTCACCGCTTCTCGAAGTCCTTGAAAGCGGGAGGCTGGGAGGGACGCCCTTGCTGACACAGAGTCCAGAACTGCCCCTATGAATTCTATTTTTTGTGTGAGTGTCAACACCAAATTTTGTCTGTTGACTACGAGGCCCGGCCGGTCTAGCAGCGCACAGGTTGTTGCTAGGTGGTCTACCGTCTCTTGAGGCGATCAGCCCACTACTAGCCAATCGTCCAGGTAAGGAAAGGGGGTGACCCCCCTCCTCCTGAGAAAAGCGGCCACTACCACCAGGCACTTGGTGAAAACTCACGGTGCCGCCGAGAGGCCAAACGGAAGGACCGTAAACTGCAGGTGGTCTTGACCCACCACAAAGCGTAAATACTTCCTGTGCCGCGGATGGATAGCAATGTGGAAGTATGCATCCTGTAAATCAAGGGCGGCGTACTAGTTGCCTGGATCTAGAAAGGGGACAATAGATGAGAGGGAAACCATTCTGAAGCGAATCTTCCTGAGGAACCGGTTGAGGCGCCGTAAGTCCAGGATCGGTCAAAACCCCCCTTTTGGCTTCGGGATCAGAAAGTAGCGGGAGTAAAACCCCTTTCCTCTCTTGTTGGATGGAACCTCCTCCACTGCCCCTTTTTGGAGCAGGGATTGAACTTCGTCCCATAGTAACCCCGCTAGTATAGGGTCCCCCTGGGTGGCTGAAAGGCGGGGTGGAGGCACTGACGGGGGCAATGAAGCAAATTGGAGGGAGTAGCCCTCCTGTACAGTTTTGAGAACCCACCAATCCGAAGTGATCTTGAGCCACTCCGGGAAAAAATGGGAAAGTCTGTTGAAAAAGGACAGTCTCTAGATCCTGCAGAACTGGTAAGCTGTCCCCGGGCTGACCCTCAAAAGTTCTTTTTCTGTGTTGCGGGCTGGCGTGAACCCCCTTGGTCGCCTGTCTGGCGCCCGGTCAACCGGTGGCCACCCCTATTCCGCCTTCTGTCCTCCTCCTGGCACCGGCGGAAAGGACGCGAGGGTGGTGGTGGCTTAAAAGTCTTTCTCTGAGCCGTCAGCGTGTGGAGACCCAGTGATTTTATCAGAGCCCTGGAATCCTTCAGGGTCTGCAAACGGGAGTCTGTTTGCTGTGAAAACAGCTCTGAACCTTCGAAAGGAAGGTCTTGGATGGTGGTCTGTATCTCCAAGGGGAGACCCGAAGCCTGAAGCCAGGAGCACCTCCTCATGGTCACCCCAGAGGCCATCACACGGGCTGCCACATCCGCCGCATCCAAGGATGACTGTAGGAGGGCCCTAGACACGACCTTGCCCTCTTTGATGGAGGCTGCGAAGGCCTCTCTGGAGCTCTGGTCCAACGAGTCGGCAAACCTCTCCAGGGAGGACCAGGCATTGAACATATATCTGCTCAGAATAGCCTGCTGATTTGCTGTTCTTAGCTGGAGGCCTCCCATTGAATAAGTCTTGCAGCCAAACAGGTCCAGCCACTTTGCCTCCTTTGATTTGGGGGTTGAGGCAGGGTGACCTTGCCGCTCCCTCTCGTTCGCAGCTGCTACCACCAAGGAGCCAGGGGTGGGGTGGGAGTAAAAATGTTCATATCCCTTAGAGGGAACGAAGTACTTCTTCTCCGCCCGCTTTGCAGTTGGAGGAACGGAAGCCGGGGTATGCCACAATGCCTTGGTCGTATTTTGAATAGTTTTAATAAAAGGCAAGGCAATGCGGCTCGGACCTTCGGGCAAGAGAATGTCCACCATTGGGTCAGCGTCCTCTACTATCTCCTCCGCCTGTATGTTCAGACCCCGGGCTACCCTGCGGAGGAGCTCCTGGTGGGCCAAGGCGTCGTCAGGGATAGAAGATGGCTTTGCCCCTGCCACAGCCTCATCCGGGGGCAAAGATGAGGACTCCCTCAGGTCCGGCCCCACCGACGGGGCTCCTGAACAGACACTGCGGGTGCCACTGAGGACGCTCACCCGATCTTCTCCAGGAGATTCTGCCCCAGATCCTTCTCCTGTATCAGGGGGAACACCGGCAGCTGCCGACGGAAACCGGTGGGACTCCGACCCCGAACCCTGCGCCACAGGACCCAAACTCTGTCCCTGTTTAAAGCCCATGGAGTCCAAAAAGGCCATTGCATGCCTGGCTGCCATCCCAACCACTGAGGATGGAACAGGGGAGCGCTCTGAAAAGGTTGGGGAGGCTGACCAGTCTTACGCTGACGCCTTGACCCCATGTCTTCCATAGAACTGGACGATGGGCTGCTCCTTGGGGACCAAGGCGGTGCCGAGGAGGCAGTACCGGTGATCTGTGTCTGCTGGGCCCCTGACGCTCCTGGTGCCGCCGAGATGAATCTCGCAGAGACGGTGCCGGTGAATGGTACCGCGGCACCCCCGCCACTGCCACCACCGCTGGGGGAATCAGAGAACGGTGCTGTCGGGAAGGGCTTGGCACCGAATGAACGTCTTTTGAAATGGACTCGAATGGGACCGGCTTCCCCCGTGACGGTACCGATCTCAGTGCCAGAGGCTCAAGCCTCGGGGTCTCAGGGTGTACTGGGCTGCAAAGTTCCTGTGCCGCTGAGAAGGCCTCTGGTGTCATCGGTAGGACAATGTCTTCCTCTAAAATGTCTCTAGTAGGTGATGACACTGCCACCGGACTGTACTGGGGTTCCCTCGACTCTTGCACCGGAGGAGGAGAACAGCCCTTTGTCAAATCCACCCGGCCCCCGGCCCCACGTGGTGGAGAGCGCCCTCTCGGCTTCTTCTTTATAGCCGGCACTGGAGATGTAGAGCGGTGCCAAGGCTCCCAGTGTGGGTTGGGGGTGGGCTTCAGTGCCGATGACGGCACCGAGGACGCCGGGGCGCTCCGCACCGATGGCGCCGAGCTAGATGCAGAGTCTCCCGGCACCGGGCGGAGTGCATCCTCCATATATGGAGTTTGAGCTGCTGGACTCGGTCTTTTTGAGTCCGCGGCTGGAAAGCTCTGCAGAGTTTACAGCGTTCTGCAAGGTGAGCTTCCCCCAGACACAGCAAACATGAGCTGTGTGGGTCGTCGACAGGCATTGGCTTCTTGCAGCGCCCGCAAGTTTTGAAGCCCAGCATAGCCTGACCCCGAGCCTGGGGAGGGCACGACGACCACTAACTAATGACTACTACTAACTACAACTACAAGTAACTATTCAAAACAACAAAAAAGCTAACTGGGACTATGTACAAGGGAAAACAGACTGCAATCGCAGCAGAGACACGTTCCGGCGACCAACGGGCGGTAAGAAGGAACTGAGGAGGGAGGGGCCGGTTGCTTGATATATAGGGAATGGCGTTGGCGCCACTCCAGGGGGCACTATCACCGGCCCTATGGAGCTATGGGAAAAAGATCCGGCGTGCCATGCACGTGGCGTGCAGACACCTACAAGGGAATGGCCAGGAGCAGCACTCGAAGAACTATCCCATGATTTCTCTAGTGTAGTAGACACTACATTGCTTCAAAACACTGATCTACGTGTCTTCCCAATATTATTTTTCTGCCACCTCTCATGCTCTGTTTCAGGGGCACTTTTGTTATTTTTGACCACAGGTGGCCAAACTTATGGAACTCAAGAGCCACACAAGTTGATTACTCAAACTTTGAGAGCTGCTCTGAGGCATATAGCCACACACTTTTTACCTAGTCCGAAATTACTAAGTATAAAATTCATTGCCCACTTTAATTTTATAGTAAAAAGAGGACAAATATCGATCCTACTAATGTCCAATTCTAATAATTACTTAAGATTACCATGAAAATGAGGCCTACACAGTAAAAACTTAGCTGCTGCTCGATTTAGAAGACTGCAGACTAGAGGCAAGTTATTTAACATCTTGACCATGATGCACTTCTCCCTGCCATCCCTGACCATGCCGCGCTTCTCCCCACCATCCCAACCCCCTCCTGAACTCCTAGGCTGGGGCTGCTTTCCTAAATTGTTTTGCTGACATTCTTCTGGGAGCCACAATTTTTCATCAAAGAGCCACATGTGGATCCCAAGCTGCAGTTTGGCCATGCCTTTTTTTGACTTTTGCTGTGCCTCTTTCTGCCTGTGATTCCATTAAATGGTGCTGATAGCAGTAAATAGAAACAGTTGCCTGCATGCTTGTCTTCTACAATCACTTATTCAGGGGGCCAGATCTGAACATTTCCCCAGAAATACGGAGTACTGTGTTGCAGGATTTCTGTAGGAACTACATTTGGTTTTAGAGTTATGCTTCAGGTACAAATAAGATATTGCTCATGATTTTCTATTGCACCACATTAATCTTAGGCAAGGTGATACTCCATTGATTTCACTGGGGTTGATGTAATGCTGTGGAGAATTAAGCACATTGAATGTAAATTATACATACATCTGATAATGAAATAAGCCCCAACAAATCAATTGACTTTCATGGAGATACATTTCTCTGCATGGAACATGCCAAAGATAAAAGTAAATTGCTTGTTTTTAACAGAAAGCAAATAAATTCAGTTAACATTGCTGATTTCTTTCAGCTGTATGGAGGGTTGCTACCAGCTGAGCACTTATTTTCTTGCATTTCCACACCTAAAGCATCATGCACACAGTTCAAGAAAGGTTTAGGTACAGCAGAAGTCATATGGCCCAAAACATTTTTGAGTCTGGATGCATCTCCTCTGCAGTAATCTGAATGCACTTCCTGAACTGTGAGCAAAAGGAGGATATAACTGCCATGACAGCATATTTTATTATTATCATCATTTGTATTTTCCAGGACTTCTTAATTTCAAGTATTCACCTGGTTTGCTGCTGACAACTGTCTGTACTTTGCGGCGTAGATTGCTCAGCTCACAGAGGAAATTAAAGACACGAAGGCACTCTAGTTCATCCCAGCCTGCTGTCAGGGTCTGACAACACGAAGTGAAGGACAGATACAATTAAACCACAATGCCTGTTATTATAGTCATATGTGCACAATCAATTTTTCTGCAAAACAAACAAGGAGTCTTGTGGCAGTTTTAAAGACTAAGAAATTTATTTGTTGCATGAGCTTTTGTGGGAGAAAGCCCACTTCATCAGCTGCTTGAAGATGGAGAACTTACAGAGTAGGAGGAAAAATAAATGCAAGGATGTGTAAGTCATAGGATCAGGTCAGACTGTTACAGTAAATAAAAGCAGTTGTTTAGATTCAAACAGTGTGGCAGGGCTGGTCCGACCATAGAGGCAACCTAGGCAGTCCCCGAGGGTGCCAAAAAGAAGGGGGTGCCAAGCAGCAGTCACCCCTGTCCCCATGGTTCTGTGGGCCCCGCACTGTCCTGCCATGAGCAGGACAGCATGGAGCCCGCACTGCTGCCTCCCATGGTCACACTGTTCCATGTCCCCTCCATGCTGCTTTTGGTGCATAGCAAAGGCAGCAGAAAAGGGGGAGGTGGGAGCACAGAGCTGGTCTCTGCTCTGGGCTGGCTCACCCCACTCCCAGGGCAAGGAGCAGTCTGCCCAGGGGCAGAGTCGGCCAGCTGAGACACCGGGCTCTGCTCTCTCACCTCTCCCCTGGGCCGGCTGTTCCGCCGTGGGGATGGGGAAAGCTGGCCCAAAGGTGGGCAGAAGAGCAGAGCCCAGTCCATGGGTTGGCCTGCTCCACCCCTGGCTTAGGGTGTGTGTGGTAGTGCACGGCCAGCCTCTGGCCTGGCCTGCCCCCCCAGTGTGGGGAGGGAGGGGGCCCCCCCACAGGCTGATTGCTCCAGGCCCCACACCCTCTGGGCCCTGAAGGTAAGTTGGGGGGGCTAGGAGGCGGGGGCCCACCATCCAGCCCACATGGCCTGGCCCACCACTGGGGGGGCGCCAGAATCACAGGCACGTATGGTGCCAAAAAACTTTGGGCTGGCTTTGCAGTGTGGAACAACATATTAGAAGAAAAGAGGTACAGAGAGGGCAAAATCACTTTTTGTAATGAGAAAGCCAACTGATATCTCTGTTCAAGCCCAAGGTAATGGTATTAAATTTGCATAAGAATTCTAATTCTGTAGTTTCTCTACAGCAAGCTTGTCAAATTTGTGGTCCATCGGCCAAACTCCAGCCTGCTAAAGGTTGTTATCTGGCTCATGAGCTGCTGCGCTGGCAGGTAGGACCTGGTCAGACCTGGCCAGGGAGCTACTCCAGGGGCTAGATGCAGCCCGTTTGAGCAAGGTAAGGTAGGTTGGTGGTTGGGTGTGTTGTGGGGAGGGGGACTGGAAGCTCATAGGGGGAAGAAGGAATCAGGGATCTGGGATGCAGGTTGGGGAAGAGGCATGAGGCCAGACTGGGGGTGAGGGAAGCGGTACAGGCAGTGAAGGTGCCATGGAGGCAACACAGGGTGGCAGGGGTCAGGATCAGCCTGGGGAGACAGCACAGGCCAGCATCAGGTCAGAGAAGTGATGCAGGGCTGTTGGGGGTGGCACAGGCTTTGGATCAGGCCCTGGGGACAGGGGGAGTGGGTGGTGATATGGCCTGGGGAGTTGCCTGGGGCGAGAAACAGGTCAGAGGGACGGCACAGGGCTTGGTGGGCAATGCAGGCCAGGTTACATGCCAGGGAGGCAGTGCAGGATAGTGGGAGCAGGGAGCAGGCCCGGGGAGGTGGTGTGGGCTGGGATCGGGCCCGGGTGATGGTATGGGGCTGGGATTGGGTCCTGGGGATGGTGGGGAGTGTAGTCCAGGCTGGGGAGGTGGCATGAGGCCAGGAAATAGGTTTGGGGGTGGTGTGGGGCAGGGAAGGTGCCAGGGAGGCGGCACAGGATGATGGGGGCTGGAATCGGGTCTGGGAAGGGTGGTGCAGGGCAAGGGGTGCTGTGCAGGTCCAGGATTGGCATCAGAAGGATGGCTTGAGGCCAAGAAAGTGTTTGGGGGAGTGTCTCAGGGCAGGAAGTGCAGGGGTGGAATCCGGACTAGGGGGATGGCACAGGGCTCTGGGGGTGGCACTGGGCCAGGATCAGGCCCAGGATGGGGGTTGTGGGGACGGGATGAGGGATGGCATAAGGCTTTGAGGGTGGCATGGGGCCGAGATCAGACACAGGGGGTTGGAGCTGGGATCAGGGCCAGGGGGCTGGCAAAATGCTGGGAAAGGGGTCAAAGGAGCAGTTCAGGACTAGGGAGTGTGGCATAAGTCCAGGCTCAGGCTCAGGGAAGCAGCACAGGACCAGGATTGTGCTAGGGAGTGGTGCAGGGTGGGGGGATGGCACAGGGATGGGATGTGGGGTGACATGAAGGTGGCAGAGCTGGGAAAGGTTCTGGGGGGATGGTGTGGGCCCAGGATAGGGGCTGAGGACGTGGGGGACAGTGTGAGGCCAGGATCAGGGCAGGGAGTGGCCCAGTGCTGGGGACCCAGTGTAGGGGGCAAGGGTTTAGGGAGGTGATCCAGCACAGGGTGAGGGGGATTGGGAGCTGGGTAAGATTGAGGGAAAAGGAAGCAGTGGGTCCCACCACCCAGCGGCACTACTTCTCTGCCCTCCCGCCACACCCTTGCCACCCCTCCTCTTCCTGATATCCTTCCTCTGCCTTGCCAGGTTCCCCTACCACTCCACTGCTGTCCTTCCTACCACTCTTACCCTGCCCTGTTCCTGTTGCCCACACTCTCCCTTGCCATCCCCCTGCCTTATCTATCCAATTTGGTATCTAATGTGATTGTCTGTTTTATTCCCTACCATGGCTATCTCATAGAGATAAGTTCCAGAGGGGTAGCATGTTAGTCTAGTTCAGCAAAACAACCAAGGAGTCCTGTGGCACTTTTAAAGACTAACAAATTTACTTATTGCATGAGCTTTCATGGGAGAAAATCCATCTTCATTAGACACTTGAAAATGGAAAAAAAAAGTATAGGAGGAAGGAATAAATGTCATGAAGTGTAATCACAGGATTACCTCAGATTACTTCAGCAAATCCAACAGTTGTATTGATTCAAACTGAGTGAAATAACAGATAGGGAGTGTGATAGAGGTGACAATCTATATCCCTCGAGCTTTCAGCCAGGACACACCACACAATCCATTGTCTAGTACAGTCAAGCCCTAAGATATAATCACATTTTCTCTGATCCCTCACACAGAAACAGACGTCTTCAGGATCTCTATCAAGCATTCTTAAAAATACAGTACCAATCTGGGGAAGTAAGGAGACAAGTTGACAGAGCCAGATGCATATCCAGAAGCCAACCACTATAGGACGAGCCCAAGAAGGAAAACAACAGAACACAACTGGTCATCACCTACAACCCCCAAGTCAAACCTCTGCAACACGTCACCAACGGTTTCCAGCCTATACTTTAAGATGATCCCTCACTCTATCAAGCCTTGGGAGGCAGATCTCTCGTGATGTACAGACTGTCCCATGAATACTCACCAGCAACTTAAGAACATACAAGAGAAACACTAAGGCAGGCACATATACCTGCAACAACCCTGATATCAACTCTGTCCATGTATCTACACTAACAACACCATCATAGGACCTAATCAAACCAGCTACTCCATCAAGGGGTCTTTCGCCTGCTTATACACCAATGTGATATATATCATCATGTGCCAACAATGGTCCTTGGCCTTATACATTGGACAAACAGGACTGTCTCTGCACAGAAGAATAAATAGACACAAATCTGACATCAGAATTGGCAACATTCAAAAACTAATAGGAGATCACTTCAATCTCTGTGGCCACTCTGTGATGGATTTATCTGTGGCTAGCCTTAAAAAGGTTTATTCTAGGTCAAGGCTTCAAGTAGAGACTTCAGGATTAGAATTCATGTGGAAATTTGATACCATCAACTCAGGTTTGAATAGGGATTTTTTTGGACTTTCTCATTACAAACAGCGACTGTCAGCTCACTCTCACTGTTCCTATCTGTTGTTCCCTCAATTTGAATCAATACAACCTGTTTTGATCTGCTGAAGTAATCTGACCTGATGCTGTGATTACACTCACTTCACTGCATTTATCCCTCCTTCTTATACTTTTTTTTTTTATTTTTCAAGCATCTGACAAAGTATGATTTCTCCCACAGAAGCTCAAGCAATAAATAAATTTGTTAGTCTCAGAGGGTATGTCTACACTGGAGGGTCTGATAAGTTGACTTAAAGGCGACCTTGTTATGTCACTTTAGAGTCCACACTGAAAACTCCTGTCAACAGCCTGTGTCCACACTGGCAGGTGCTAGGTAGATGGAGGAGTGGTGCATGGTGGGTAGCTAGCTGTCCCTGGTGGCCAGAAACTCTGGGAGGTGCCCTGGAGGCCAGTTAGGTGGATGTAAGAGCTTTCCCCATCTACGTTGGCTTAAGACGACTTAATAAGTTGATTTAAGGGTTAAGTAGACCTTAAGAGGTGGTGTTATTAATTCAACTTAAGGAAGTGCTTAAGTTGACTTCATAAAAGCCCAGTGTAGCTGCAGAAGTCTGTAGGTCAACTTAACCTTCCTTAAGGAGACCTACGGCTCCAGTGTAGACATACCCTAAAAGTGCCACAAGACTCCTTGTTTGTTTTGCTGAACTAGACTAACATGGCAACCCCTCTGGAACTTACCTCTATCAGTTAGCCATGGTAGGGAATAAAACAGACAATCACATTTTTCCGAATAGTATGATTGTTATTGCTAAAATACTTTAATATGGTATATTACCAGAGAGTGCCTGAACACATATGTTCTTCTAAAATACAAGTTAGCTGAATTTAAAATGCTCAGATAATGTATGTGCTTCAGCAAAGAATAAAAGCTTTTTTTTTCAGGTGCTTAGACAAAGCAGCTCTCAAGTGAAGCAACCCATAATTGTGATCTGTCATCTGACAATGAAATACCTTCCCCAGCTACAATGCTAAAGAAATTTGATCCTCAGTCCCTTATAGGATGTTTGCAAACTTCGGAGTCATTACAGTAAATACACAGTTGATTGCTGAACTAACAGATTTGTCATTGCTTTCTTTGCATCCCAAAACTGCTAGCAGAGTTCCTCCATTTAATTATGGACCTTTGGCTAGTTGCTTTTAAATTAGTGGCTTGCTGAATAGGGGCTTGTGAATTTGAAGTTATGAAGTAATGTAGTGAAATGACCCTCAATGTATTTTTCTCTTGTAATAAACAATTACTTAAAACTGAATCCAGACTGCCAAATATCCACACTGATAAATTCTCTAGAGTTAAATCAATTATTTTAAGACATTAAGTATTATGGTATTGAATAACTGCATTGTTTGGGACCTAAACAGCTGGTTACTCATCAGTAACCATCCTTCTTTGAGATGGGCTGCTCACATACATTCAGTTACAGGTGTGTACGTGTCGCAGTGCCCGGTAGCTTGGAAAGTCTTTAGCGTTAGCCCGTCAGGTCAGGGCGCACGGCTAACACCCCATCCACACCACAACCATGGCTATATAGGTGACCATGACCCTGACCCTCCCAGTCCCATATATCTTTGCCAACTCCGTTAGTGGGGACAGTGGGAGGGACCTGAATGTATGTGAGCAGCCCATCTCGAAGAAGAACCATTACTGGTGAGTAACCAACCGATCTCCTTCAAGCGCTGCTCACATCATTCAGTTACAGGTGACTGCTAGCTGTACCCAAGGATGGTGGAAGGAGTTACAGTCTACCCACACTGCGTACAGCTCTGCCCACAGTGGCATGTTCTCTTGCCTGTTGGGTAATGGCGTAGTGCGTCATGAAGGTATGAACTGACGACCATGTAGAGGCCCTGCAGCCCTCTTGGGTTGGGACCTTGGTGAGGAAGGCCGTGGAAGACGCCTGAGCTCTGGTAGAATGGGCTCTCACAGTCTCTGGGAGTGGTGTGTTTGACCTTCCATAGGAGTCTTTAATGCAGTTCACAATCCATTTGGAGATGCATTGGGAGGATACTGGAGAGCCTCTCATGCGTTCAGCAACCGCCACAAACAATTGGGAGGTCTTGCGGAAAGATTGTGTGCACTCAGTATAGATTAGGAGCGCTCTCCTCACATCCAGTGTGTGCAACCGTCTCTGGTTCTCTGTCACCTGAGGGTCTGGATAGAAGACCAGCAAGCAGATTTCTTGATTCATGTGGAAGGGGGTGGCAACCTTGGACAAGAACAAGGGGTGGTGACGCAGGACCACCTTGTCTGGGAAGATAACCGTACATGGGGTTCAGAGGACAGGGCTCGTAACTCTGAGACCATTCTAGTCGAGGTAATTGCTACTAGAAAAGCCACCTTCCAGGACAGTATGAGCAGGGTGGCTGAGTCCAAGGGCTCATGAGGTGGTTCTGTCAGAGCCCACAGCACAATGTTCCAATCCCATTGTGGAGTGGGTTTATGGGTGTGGGGAAAAAGTTTTCCCACCCCTTTCAGGAATCTATGGCAGATGGGGTGTGAAAAGAGTGGAGCCCCATCAACTCTTTGGTGAAAGGCCGAGATTGCTGCCAAGTGGACTTTTAATGAGGACAGAGATAGGCTTTTCTCTCTTAGATCAAAAGGGTAATCCAAAGTTGCCTGAATTGGTGCGGAGGTAGGGGCTATGTCTTTGTCGCGGCACCAAGTGAAGAAGTGATTCCATTTTGCCATGTAGGTGGACCTGGTGGAGGTTTTCCTGCTACCAACCAAGACCTTTTTAACCCTATCTGAGCAATATCTCTCTTGCTTGCTGAGCCAGAGAGCAGCCAGGCTGTCAGGTGCAGAAGGCCCAGGTTTGGGTGCCGAAGGCGTCCCGAGTCCTGTGTCAGGAGGTCCGCCCACCGTGGGAGGCAGAGCGGGGTCCTCACGGACATGTCCTGTAGGAGGGGAAACCAGTGTTGTCTGGGCCAGTCCAGGGCTATCAGAATGATGTGTGCCTCGTCCATGAGGACCTTCAGGAGCACCCTGTGGATCAAGGGGATTGGAGGGAAGGCATACATACATACATACATCAGGGTCCCTGACCAATTGAGGAGGAAGGCATCGCTGAGAGAACCTTTCTCCTGACCTTGGAGGGAGCAGAACTGGGGGCATTTGCAGTTCTGTCCCGCGGCGAAGAGGTCGATCTGAGGGGTTCCTCATCTGTTTGTCAGCTGGGAGAAAACCTCGTTGTGGAGGGACCACTCATGATTCGTCAGGGGTTTCCTCCTGAGTGAGTCTGCTATGCCATTGTCTACCCCGGGTAGGTGGGAGGCAGTCGGCGTGAAGTGATAGTCTATCGCGGGTTGCCAGAGTTTGGTTGCTTCCTTGCATATAGCCGTGGAGCAGACTCCCCCTTGACGGTTAGTGTAGAACATGGCCGTTGTATTGTCTGAGAGGATTTGGACCACCCAGCCTTGGATCTGGTCTAGGAAGGTCATGCAGGCCACTCTGATAGCCCAGAGCTCCTTCACATTTATGTGGAGGAGACTGTCCTTGGGATTCCAAATGCCTTACGTGGAGAGGATCCCAGACAGGTGGGTTCCCCAGCCCAAGTCGGATGCATCCGTTATCAGGGTCACTGAGGGCCTGGACTCTCTGAATGGAATTCCCTCCATCATGAAGTTGGGGTCCCTCAGATTTGGAGGGACTCCAGGGCATATTGAGGGACTGAGAGTACCTTGTCCAGATGGTCACTTTCTGGTCGGAAGCTTGTGGCGTACCAGAGCTGGAACAGTCTCATCTGCAGGCGAGCTGTTCGGATTACCGACGTGGCTGCTGCCATGTGTCCCAAGAGCTGCACGCACCTGCGCACTGTGGTCAGCCCAGGCACCTGGAGCTCCGTGATGATGGTGCAGATGGACCGAAATCTTGACAGGGGCAAGGATGCGGTGCCCTGTCGGGCATTTAAACATGCCCCAATGAACTCTATGTCCTGAGTGGGGTGAAGCTTGGCCTTCTCTAGGTTTATGCGGAAGTCCAGGAACTCACATAGGTTTATTACCAGGTCGAAGTGGTTTTGTACCTGTTGACTTGACTTGCCCACTATGAGCCAGTCATCTAGGTAGGGGTAGATTCTTATTCCCTTCCTGCGGAGGAAGGCTGTGACTGGTGCAACACACCTTGTGAACACCCTGGGAGCTAGCAATAACCCGAAAGGGAGGGTGGTGAACTGATAGTGGTGTTGTGCCACTATGAACCTGAGAAAATGCCTGTGGTGGGGCCGAATGGCTATGTGGAAGTAAGCATCCTTTAGGTCGAAGGCTGCGAATCAAACTCCTGGGGACAGGGAGTGAATAATCTGTGGTAGGGAGACCATGCAGAATTTTATGTTCTTTATGTGTTTGTTGAGTGCTCTGAGGTCTAAAAGGGTTGTAGGTCCCCATTGGGCTTGGGGACTAGGAAGTAGCAGGAATAGAACCCTTTGCTACACTCTCTCAGGAACCTTTTCTATAGCTCCAAGGGAGAGTAACTTCTGGCATTTGACCTTGAGCTTGCTTAGCAGACCTGGGTTTTCTGGAGTTGTGGGATGGGGCAATTTCCTGTCCCAGGGGGGTTGAAAGGAACTGGATGCAGTATCCCCTTGCCACTGTGTCGAGAACCCACTGGTCTGACGTGACATGGGTCCATCATGGAGCGAAGTGGCGGAGGTGGTGGGGGGAGAACAGGGCTTCTAGAGCACTGCCCTTGGGGGAACTGTCAAAAACGCTATTTGTAGCCTGACGAGTGGTCCGATCCCTGTCCGCGCTGTCTCAACTGAGAGGCACCAAGCTTACCCCCTTTATCTGATCGGCTTTTATCTTTGTCCAGGCCCCCAAGATGGCGCTGGGGAAACTGGAGGGATCTTGGGAACTGGGTCTGCAGTTGCAGCTGTTGTTTCAGTTGCTGTAACTGCTGCTGTAGCTGGTGCGACCTCGAGGCGCGCCTAATGGGTTGAGGAGTGTAAATCTTGAGGGACCGCAGTGTAGCCCTTGAGTCCTTCATACCATGTAGCTTCGCGTTTGTGGAAGATGCAAAGAGGTTGGGACCCTCAAAAGGGAGATCCTGGATAATCTGTTGCATCTGCGTGGAGAGGCCAGAGTTCTGGAGCCAGGCCAAGCAGCACATCACCACTGCCGATACTATTATATGTGATGCTGTATCCACTGTGTCCCAGGTTGCCATGAGCGCATCTCTGGATGCTCTCTCTCCTTCGTCCAGCATTGCCTCGAAGTCTCTCAGGTGCTCCTCGGAGACAGCTGAGCAGGGTTTTCATAGAGCCTCCCACAAGTTGAAGATGTAGTGCATCATCAGGGCTGAGTGATTTGAGATACGCAGCTGTAGGGCGGCAGAGAAGTAAACTTTCCTGCCCAACAGGTCAAGTTTCCTTGCCTCTCTGTTCTTGGGTGTGGAGCTGGGTTGGCCTTGTCTCTCCCTTTGGTTGACCGCATCGACCACCAGGGATCCTGGGGCTGGGTGGTGAAACAGGAAGGGAAATCCTTCCAGGGAGACAGAGTATTTCTTATCCACCACCTTGGACACTGGTGGGATTGAGGAAGGTGTTTGCCAGTGTTCCTGGATGATGCAGTGGCTAGCACCTCTGTGTAATATGCAGAAGGTCCTAGGTTCAAGCCCCAGGGGGTTGGACTTGATGATCTCCTGAGGTCCTTTCCAACCCTATGATTCTATTCTATTCAGAACACACCACTGTGTGGGGGAATCGTGAACTTAGCTGATGAGGCTCTATGGCACGTGTTGAAGAGAGAATCATTTTCCACTTGGATCACCCCTAGCTTCAGCTTCAGATTCGCTGCCATGCAGCGGAGGAGGTCCTGCTTGACGCGAGGATCTCCTTCATGGTTGGCAGACATGTCGATTAGGCGGTCGTCGGGTGACGAGGATGATTGGGCCTTTGATGTGCTACATTGAGTAGAATCAGGGTCTGGCTGGTTGTCAGAGAAATCCAAGGACTCCAGCACTGGCAATCGGGCATAATGGAAGGAGATATTGTCTGCCGTTGTGTTCAGCCAGTCGAGGGTCCACTCGTTGTGCGGTGACCTTGACAGCAGCATAGGTGCCGTGGGGGGGAGCAGAGACCTCTCCTGATGGGTGCCTTCCCCTTGAGCCTGGTGACACAGAGCTCTTTTAAGGCCACTTTCTCGGACGCTCCTCCTGAGGGGGAAGAAAGGGATCTTCAGAGGATGATCTGGACGACCTCCTCCCCGACATCCGGCAGTCTGGTACCAAGGGTTCTTCAGAGGAGCAATGAGGTGAGGCCGCAGTACTTGGGCCCAGTGCCAGGTTTGACAGTACCAGGTCGGAGAAGGGTGAAGAGGCCCGCGACAGTACCAGTATCGGTGTGGGTGTTGCCAGTGCCGAGTTCGATGGTACCAGAAGTGACGGCACCGGAAGCGGTGGTATCAGTGACCATGCCGAGTCCAGCGGTACCGGGTTTGACGGTGGTACCGGGCTTAGAGGCGGTGCCGCCAGGGGTGGTGCCGTGTCCAGTGGTGCCGAAGGAGGCGGTGCTGCTGTGGTCCACTTCTTGTTCTGCACCGGGGCCAGGTTTAAATGCCCTTGGCGGGTCGGTGCCTGAGCCAGTGCCCTACTCAAGGCAGCTCAGAGGCTACCAGAGAACAGGTGAGGTCGGTGCCGAGGAGGTACCGTAGACGGCTGAGATTTCAAGTCTGGTACCGGAGATCAGCGGGAATCTTGAGCCTGAGATGATTGAGGATCCGGCGAAGCACTGGCGGCTTGGGTGCCTTTGGGCGGAGCAGCTCCGTTCCCCGAAATTAGGAGGAGATGGCGCTCTCTTTCCAGCGAAGTCCTTCGCTTGAAGGATTGGCAAATGGAGCACTCCACCGTGAGGTGGGACTCACCCAAGCAAGCGAGGCATTTCTCGTGCAGGTCATCCATCGGGAAAGCCTTGCAGCATCCTAAGCACAGCTTGAAACCTGGCATTTTGAGCTTTGTGCGAAAGACAGGAGCTTACATTTCGCAAGAGAACGCTGATCCAAATTGACGCTGATGGCGGAAAAGGAACTGGGAGGGTCAGAGTCATGGTCACCTATATAGCTGCGGTTGTGGCATGGTGGGGGGGGGGAAAGCGTCGTCCCTGCGCCCTGACCTGAAAGGCTAACATGCTCTGTGGTATGTGCACACCTGTAACTGAATGATGTGAGCAGCGCTCAAAGGAGAAGCCATGTTCAACTTTGAAATGTCTTGCAAAGCAGTTTCAGCTCACTGCTTCTCAAATTACAACTAAGTTGGATGAAGAATGTTTATGTTTATTTGCAGTCTTTTTAGAAGATCAAGCATTTCAGCACTAATAGATTTATAAAAACTTTGGCCTGTTTTATATTAATGATAGCTGCCTCCTTCTCTCTGAAAAATACACCATACCTGTAAAAACACCCCATAACATTGTAATCCTAAGCAATGCAATGGATTTGGGCAACCATTAAGTTTAAAACAGGAAACCTGCAAAGACAAACAATTACTGCTTCATTTCATCTGTGTAGCTTAATTGTCAATAAATTAACTTCTGTACTTGAAGCTTTCCAACACTTTTAATGTACCACAACAATGACCCAAAGGGGCTATCTCCAGGGTTAATAAGGGATATCTTTATCACTCAGTCCTTACATCTCTGCTGGGGCTATATACACACTAGAAAGTTTTGCCAGCAAAAGTTTTGCTAGTATACAGCCACCATTATAATTAAATCACTGTTGTGCGTCCACACTGTCTCTTTCTGTCCGTGGATTACATTCACACAGGGCACATCTACACTGACCAGCATTTTTTAAAAAACTTTTTATGGGATAAGTATTTTGAAATAATTATCTTGAAAAAACTTTTTTTCAAAAATGCTATTTCGGGACAACAGTCCATTGTCCCGAAATACTGTGGCTTTTTTTATTCTGAAAAGGAAATTCTACACCGGACTTTCTTTCTTGAAAAAAAGCAAGGCGATGAAGAGATAGGGAGGCTTATTCGAAAAAAAGCCTTTTCCATGTCCCGCAATGGCTTTTTTTGAAAAAAACTAGCTCGAAAAAGCTGGTGGGTTTAGCTTTTTTGAAAAAGCGCTCTGGTATCTTGAAATACTGAAACACTTTTTCAGGATCGTTAAGCCTGGTTTAATGTTAAAAAAAAGCCTTTTTCAAGCTAGCTTTTTTGAAAAATGCCATCGTGGGACACGGAAAAGGCCTTCTTTTCAAAAAAGCCTCCCTATCTCTTCCATTGTCCTGCTTTTTTTTTGAAAAAGAAAGTCAGGTATAGACTTTCCTTTTCAAAAAAAAAAAAAAAAAAAAAGTCACGGTGTTTCGGGACAATGAGCCGTCCCCAGACTGTTGTCCCGAAATAACATTTTTAGAAAAAAGTTTTTTCGAGAAAATTGTTTCGAAATACTTATCCTGAAAAAAGTTTTGAAAATGCTGAGTAATGTAGACATAGCCAGTCTTTTGTCAACAAAATGAGCAGTGCATCGTGGGTAGCTATCCCTGCATGCAACTGCACACACTGGCTACGTCTACATTACACAGCATTTTTTTAAAAACTTTTTTTGAAAAAATTATTTTGAAATATATTCGGAATAATTATCTTGAAATAACTTTTAAAAAATATGCTATTTCAAGACAACAGTCCGGGGACAGCTCATTGTCCCAAAATACCACAGCGCTTTTTTCCCCTGAAAGTGAAAGTCTACACTGGACTTTCTTTTTTGAAAAATACAAAGCCAATGGAAGAGATAGGCAGGCTTTTTCGAAAATAGTCTTTGCCATGTCCAGTGATGGCTTTTTTTGAAAAAAGCTATCTCGAAAAAGGCTTTTCTTTTGAAAAAGCTTTCAGGTTTAGCTATTTCAAAAAAGCGTGCTGGTATCTCCAAATACCAAAGTGCTTTTATGCCAATGCTATACCTGGTTACCTTTTGAAAAAAGTCTTTTTCAAGATAGTTTTTTCAAAAAAAGCCATCGCTGGCCACGGCAAAGACTTTTTTCGAAAATTCTGCCTATCTCTTCCATTGGCTTTGGTTTTTTTTTTGAAAAAGAAAGTCCGATGTAGACTTCCACTTTTGACAAAAAAAAAAAAAAGCTACGGTATTTCGGGACAAGGACCTGGTTCCCGGACTGTTGTCCTGAAATAGCATTTTTTAAAAAAAGTTATTTCAAGATAATTATTCCAAATAGATTTCAAAATAATTTTTTCGAAAAAAGATTTTTTGAAAATGCTCTGCAATGTAGCCACCGTGTTTTGGGAAGGATTTGCAAATGCCTCATGGGACCCGCAGAGCATCAGGTGATGAAAATTCCGTACTATTTTGGCAGCTGTTTCTAAAGTGCCCTGTCAGCAAAACTGTCAAACACAGACACAAGCCCGCAGAAGCAGGGGGTGGGGGAAGTGAGTGAGTGAATGAGTGAATGAAAGAGTGTGTGTGTGTGAGAGAGAGAAAGAGAGAGCGAGAGGGAGATGCACACATGCAGGAAGAGAAACAGACAAGCAGACAGCTCTGGTCACCTCTTTGATCTCAGCTGCCTGCAGCCATAGAATCATAGAATCATAGGGTTGGAAGGTGCCTCATAGGTCATCTAGTCCAACCCCCTGCCAAAGGCAGGACCACTCCCACTAAACCATCCCAGTCATGGTTTTGTCCAGCCAGGCCTTAAACACCTCCAAAGATGGAGACTCCACCACCTCCCTTGGCAGCTCATTCCAAGGCTTCACCACTCGCCTAGTAAAAAAGTTTTTTCTAATATCCAGCCTCGACCTCCCTAACCACAACTTGAGACCATTGCTCCTCCTTCTGTCCTCTGTTATTACTGAGAACAGTCGAGCTCTATCTTCATTAGAGCATCCCTTCAAGTAGTTGAAGGTTGCTATCAAATCCCCCCTCAATCTTCTCTTCTGCAGACTAAATAAGCCTAATGCTTTCAGTCTATCCTCATAGGGCTTGTGCTCCAGCCCTTTAATCATTTTGGTTGCCTTCCTCTGAACTCTCTCTAGCATGTCCCTGTCCTTTTTGTAGTGGGGAGCCCAAAACTGAACACAGTGTTCTAGATGTGGCCTTACCAGTGCAGAATAGAGGGGAATGATCACATCCCTTGATCTGCTGGTAATACTTCTTTTGATGCAGCCCAGTATGCCATTGGCCTTTTTGGCAGCGAGAGCACACTGCTGACTCGTATCTAGCTTCCCATCCACCATGACCCCCAGGTCCTTTTCTACACTGCTGCTACTTAGCTGAAGGTTTCCCAGCCTATAGCGGTGCATGGGGTTTTTTCGTCCCACATGCAGGATTTTACACTTGTCCTTATTGAAGCTCATTAAGATTTCTATTGGCCCACTGTTCCAATTTATCTAGGTCTCCCTGAATCCTGTCCTTGCCCTCCAACGTGTCTACTGGTCCCCCCAGCTTGGTGTCATCTGCAAACTTACTGAGAATGCAATCTATTCCATCATCCAGATCATTGATGAAAATGCCTCTGCCTTCCCCTTTCCAAGTCCCGGAATGTTTTCACAATAAACAAGATTTCAGGTAATTTATGCCACTGTGGAGAACGCGCTTCACATCATAGCAACAGCAATCCTGTCTGTCTGCTGTAAACTACAGGAGAGTGTGCACTCTTTCTGTAAATTTAGATAGCAGGAGCTGGAAGCAAATGATCTGATCTCGAGGCTGAAACTGCTGCACAGCTACTAGCTGAACAAGGAGTCCAGGATTCCCTCATGCCCCTCCATGCACATGGATCCCATGCACGGAGTCTCCGACTCCCTCCCTGGGTCTGCATGGGAGATAAGGAGTACACACTCTGCTGCAAAGCAGACAGGCAGGGTTGCTGTTCCTGTTCTGGGAAGTGAGTTCTCTACAGTGGCCTTTGTTACTTGAAACCTCCTTATTTGTTTTGAAAATATTCCGAGACTTTGAAAGGGGAAGGATGGAGGCAGCAGAGAGCAAAGAAGCATGCTGGGATAACAGACCTCCTGCTTTTGGGGATGGTAACAAGGGCAGTGTCCACAAACATGCTTTTTCACAAAAACATTCCTGAAAAAGGTTCTGTGCCTGTCATCTGGGTGGTTGTATTTTGTTGGCAAAATGGGTAGTTTTGCTGGTGAAGGGGTCATTGTAATACCTACACAGGGACTATTTTGTTGGCAAAAGCCACCTTTTGCGGACAAAACTTTCTAGTGTGTACAAGGCCTGAGACACAAGGTTGCCAATTAGAGGTGATTTTTATGATCTGGTCATTTGTCCTCAGGGAATCTATATGCAGACAGCATTAAAATCTTCAGAGAGAAGTGGTATTTTATTAATAATATCTGTTACTATGCATAATCATTTCACCCTTCAGCATCTAATACAGTGTGGTAACATGATGCTTTGAATTAATCCAGGTTAAAATTTGCTGCTTTGCTAGGGTTACCATGGAAAGTAGGACAGAGAAGTATGAAAAGGAGGACATTGGAGGACACATGGGCTATGTTCACACACGGGGTTATTTCGATACAAGTTGTTTCGAAACAACTTGTATTGAAATAACGCCTTATTTCGAAATAAGTTAATTCGAATTAAGAAAATGTTAATTCGAATTAAGGAAAAAAGCTCAAAGCAAAATAGCATGTTCGGACAACAGTTATTTCGAAACGAGTCACCGTTGTTTCGAAACAACATGTTCTGATGGGATTGTTTCAAAACAATCGTTTCGAAACAACGTTGTTTTGACACCAAATGGGGTTTAAGTTGTTTCAAAACAATGGTACGTCGTGTGAACGTGGCGTTTCTTATTTCGAAACGACCTCTGTTGTTTCGAAATAAGACTGCCATGTGAACACACCCATGGAGAAAATGTAGTATTAATGTTATGTTCTTCTGTTTTTAGGGGCCCTGGAATGCTTCCCCTAAAAATAGGGTGTTCTGCGACATTTCAGCATACTTTAACCGCTGTAAGTAAAAAACCAGACAAAATCATGTATTTTTCAAATGCCTGCCGGATGGAGGATGTGAAGGTAAAAAGGAGGACATGTCCTCCTTTTGCCTGACATCTGGTAACCCTATGCTTTGCAGACAGCGTGTCCAAGGCATTATGCACCACTTTGCACTCTTAAGCCAAGTTTAAGTGGGATATAGGCCTTATGTAGGGATCTCCTCATGGGCCTGAATTTCATCCGATGCTCATTCTATTACAAAGATGCAAATATTATTTGCAATGGTGACCAGTTTTAAAAATTAAATATAAAAGTCATACTTGTATGGTAGATTATATTCATTAAGAGTGGTGTTTTAGTTGAAGAATTAGACAGCTAACTCACTGACTTGAACTAACTTTTTTAGGTGTATTTGAAAATGCCAGATATAGGCCATATTTTTCAGACAATGGGTGGCTAAAGGTAGACACAGTTCTGAGCACCCACAGCTCACACTGACTTCAGTCTGAAGCTGTAGGAGCTCAGTACCTCTGAAAAATCAGATCACTTGTTTATATTCCTAAATATGGGTCTAGGGTCCTAATTTCAGGGACTTCAGATTGGAAATACCAGTTTAAATCCAAGGAAGAATTTTAACCAACACAAGATTGATTCCAAGTTAGTAAATTCTTGATATTGCACTGATGAGCATCATAGATGTATCAATAAATAAATTAATTGAAATATGTTCCATTACCAACATTGTTTTCCTGAAATATTAATATATGTGCAAGTGATAGTTCAAAACAGGACACTAGGAAGATTCAATGCAGAGCAATGAGTGTGAGCTTACATCTGAGAGTATCTTGTGTATGTACTTTAGCCTGTCTTTTGTAGGAAGCAGTAGCGTGCACCTTTTAAGTAACAAACCTGTGAATAGAAACACGTAGATATAGCACCATTCAAATGAGGTATATAATTGGACTACCTGAAGCATACACTGCATAAGCAACACAATACCATGCTATTTCTGCAAGACAAGAAAGTGGTATATTACAGTGACCTGTGCATTGTAAAATGGTATAGTGGCCTCCGTAGTAGAGATGCCTTTTACATTACAAAGCCTGATAGGAAGCGTGCAAGGCTCTCATGACATAATTTGTTTACTGAGTTGTTTTAAACTCCATGCGAGTCACAGCTGGAGCCCTGCAAAATTATTATATTCATTTTTAATTACAGGTATTAAGATATTGATTTCAATTAAAAGAGGCACAAGAAGTAACATTTGAAGATACGCTGGTTTTCTATTTACATCCTAGAAAGTTGAGCTTCCAAACTCTGCTAAGCGAACCATATGGTCAAACAGAAAAGTTATTCTGAATTGTGTTAATATAAAACATAGTTAGGAGGTAGATTAAAAAAAAATACGTGAGATTCAAAGTTAGAAGAGCTTAGGATACCAAGGGCTAGAGTTCATTATCGTTATAGTGCAGAACAGCTGTTTGTTAAGCAACAATTTTTGTAAGCCCATGGAAAGCAAAGTGGTTTAGTCTTCACCCTCAAAAACATCTGGTACTGCAACATATGTATCTTGTTTGCTGATAATGCAAGAAATCTGCAGAACTGAACTAAAATGTTTTCTAAGTTCCTATCTCCTGGGGGAACATGTTCTTTGTCCTATGTCAAAAAGTGCTTTATACACTTCCTGTGATTTTGAATGGATTATTTTCTCATTCTGGAAGTATATTGTTAACATTCTTACATGGCAGACATAATTTTCTTTATCAGTCTGGGACCTGATCCAAAGTCCTAAAGAATCATCTTTCCACTGACGTCAAAGGGGTTGCTTTCAGACCCCCAAAGAGTAGATATATGTCTGAAAACATATCTGCAAATATTAATACAGTTGTCAACCTGGTAATAATTTATTACCAATGCAAAGATTTCGGCCTGCTTTCACATGGTGAATCATGTGTTACTCAAGCCCGAGTTAAGCATGGAAGGTGAAAAATCCTGGTCCCACTGATGTCGATAGGAGTTTTAGCTATTGATTTTAATATAGCCAGGATTTCACTGTCAGTTAATGCAATGTATAAGCTTTATGCTGTTTCTCTACATAGGAGTGAATTATATCCTTAGAGCCCAGTCTTGCTCTGATTGAAATAGATGTGAATTTTGCCATTGATTTTAATGAAAGCAGGGTGGGGCCCTTATATTTAATAGATAATAGATATTTGCATTGCTCTTTATATCATGTCATGTTTTAATGACTATGCATATTATTGTAATAATGATGAGTTCATACAGATGTAGATAAATAACACTTGCCTTTTCTAATACAAAATTTGTTATTAGAATGTACAAAACAGTATGCACTGTATTTCTTTAGCAAACAATTTAGTGCATCAAATTTCATTTTAAAGCTAAAACTAATAAACATGGAAGTTATCAGAAATATATTGCAAACAATCCATATCAGTTTGAAAGGACATGTTTGGCATAACTAACTTTGACTTTTTTCCGTTAACTTGGAACTGGCTTGATTTAAAGTTAGCTCTTGCCTATATAACCTTGACATAATATTATTTTACTGTCAGGAGAATCAGTTTAGTTGTGAGACCTTATCAGCTAAGGAGGCTTATATCAGTATGGTTCAAATTAAGATTTAATTTAATTTGTTTCTCTTTTAGAGTGAGGATTACAATGAATGGGGGGAGGAAGATAAATGATACAGTACAAGTGTCATCATCAGAAAAGAAAGACTACATTGCTTTTGACTGAAAGGGAGGGAGATGAAGGGGAATTTAGCTGCTGTGATTTAGAAGTGATCTAGTGCAAAAGTTAAAAAGAAAATGATGATTTGTAAATTAAACATAGGTAGTGCTTACTCATTAGTAAAATTATTTGTATCTATATTTATTTTTTTCTAGGACCAGGATATAATTGAGCAGGTGAGAGTAAGAATAAAGCTGATCATCCCACTGACGGAGCATCATGGTCAGCACAGAAATACAACATGGGCAGCAGGAGAGTCTTACATTACTTCTCAATCGTGATGTAAGGGTGAGAGAAAAGTTTACTTATCATCCCCACTTCAGTCCTTGAGCTCTTATATAAGGCTGCCAAGGAGAATTTTAATCAGTGGCAGTTGTGATGGTTTTTTTTGTGTTGAGTTTACTTCCCATCTAGGAATTGGAAGGAGATCGCCAATTCACTTCACATAGACTGTTAGGCCTTTGAGGGTAATGATTCTTAGTCATTTCAGAACTGGGTGGGATTGAGCATTGATTTAGAGGTGAACTCCTCTCTTTGTCTCTTATTATCATTCCTTAGAGAGATTCACTCATCTTCCTCTTTTATATTACACTTGCCCTTTTACATTCTTTAAAAATTAATAATAAAAAACAAAACATAAGCTAGTTTTCTATATTATTATTATTATTATTATTATTATTATTATTATTATTAGTGTTCAAAAAATTCTTTTTTGGATGATTTTAATTCCAATGAATAGCATTTAAGTGAGACTTAAGTGAGTATATGCCTTTTTGCTGGTCCTATGCACAAGGATGAATGTCAGTCTCAATGAGGGCCACATAAATATGTATACATTGTAGAAAACATCTTCACCATTTTAAACTTCTATCAATCACTAGATATCACAGTAGAAGCCCTTTCATCAATTTTAGTTTTTTCCTAATTGTTACCATTCTTATTATAAAGGTCACCTAGAGATCTGTAGTGTTCTAATATACAGGATCCTTCTCTCTTGTCGGGTATCTCAAGGTTATGAAAGTCTTGCAGTAAAAGCCTTCTGTTTCCTGATGAAGTTGAGATATAATTAATAAGGCGGTCGCTGATGGCTTTTGACACCATGCTTAGAATGCTGATATCCTTCACTGAAAAAGCAAAACCCAGTATACCTGTAAACTTTTATTTCAAAAACACAACTGCTCAGTAGTGAAGAGCTTTACATCTTAATACAAGCAGGCCAAGAGACTTCAGTAACAAATAAGGGGACAAATATCATTACTATAAACTCCTTTACTGACAAATTAAGAGCATTCAGGATTTTGCATGTATCTATCAAATTGTCATCATTACTGGGGAGGAGAGGGAGGCAGGAGTATACACTTCAAAGCGCTCCCTGAGTACTATCATTAGTTTTTTTTGGTGATGAGGCTCTTCAGGAACCCAAGCTGAAAATGAACGAACCAATAAAAATCCCTTCAATTTGTAATAAGGTGAATCATACTGAGCAAGGCCTATAAGCCTCAAACTTAGCATTTTACTAAATGGGATTTTTGCATGTGATCATTTTCTTTAATGGACAGTAACAACATTTCTCTCAGTTCCTCACCTGAGAGATATTCCAAGACCATTTGAAAGATCTCTAATGGAAGTGCTTTAAAATTCCCAAGAGTTGTCAGTGACTCAGACTCTGTGTCCCCAGTGTTGCAGAATGGTTTGGAGCGATGGCTACTGCGTCTGTATTTCTGGTTGGGAATCAAGGTGAAGCTGGTACTTACAATGGATGTCATCCTTCTACTAGTCCCATCAATTTTTCCTGCAGAGAAAACACAGAAGGCACATTGGAAGGAAATTAAACCCATGAGGGAGATAAAATGAAATAACTCATGGGGGGACTATTAAAGTCTTGGCATATGTGTAGGATCAGTTTTACTTTAAATGTAACAAAATGACATCTAAATATACTCCAAAATCTATATTCATAGTTTCCCGGTCTATATTTCTTTTCTTTCTAGTATAACCAGTAAAACTATTTTTCCCATACAGCACTAGGAGAGAATGTGTATATGTTGCATATGTATGGCAAATTAGTTTTGTTTTCTAATTCAATGTCTGAAGGAAGAGAATATCCTAATTAGAGATTATAAATGGAGAAGGGGTAATGGGATAGCAATTACAAGTATTGAGGGGAAGGAAGGGTGTCAGGAAATTTTAAAAAATTAAGAGAAAAAGTAAGAGTATGGGGGGGAGGTATATGAAATGTCACAAAGTATAAAAAGGAACTATCATAACTCAGTCAATACCCTTCTGGTACTTTACCCTTCCATTTTAACCATGTAGTAGAACATAAAAAAATAAGGAGGCCATTCAGTGTATTTATCTATCTTTTTGTATGCCTGAGGCTCTCTACTTGTATGTACTCTTGTATATGACAATAAAAATAAAGATTTAAAGTAGTGTAAGTAAGCATTAAGTTATCATTTTCCCCTCAGTATTTAAACTGAGGTATAGCTTAATTCCTTATAATGATAAACATCACAGCACAGTGTATGCAAATACTGTAACGTGGCATAGCACTGCCATCCTCAAGATTTCAGAAATCAGGAGACAAGCAGCACAAAATGCATAAAATTAACTCTAAAACTATGAAATTATTTAAAAAAAAGGAAACATTATGTTTGTATATTTGCCTTCTGGTTTCTGAGCCTTTATGGTACCTTTGCTTAATATTTTCAAACTTTTCTCTGTTAGTAGCAGGAAGGCTAGTGATTCTTGTTTTTTAATTAAAGCTAAGATTCTCATGCAGTCTTTTGATTCCAGAACCTGGGACTTTCAGACAATCAGCAAATGTTGCAAGTGGGAGTTTTATGTACACAACTGCAGGTTCAGGACAGTGAAAAGTACACAAAAGCAGTTAAAGGCTTGTACTAATCAAATCAAATCATAGGGCTGGAAGGGACCTCATGAGATCATCGCGTCCAACCCCCTGGGAATTGAACCCAGGACCTTCTGCATGTCAAGCAGAGGTGCTAGCCACTAGAAAAAGATAACTCTCTTTAAGCACTAAAACCCTTTCAAAATTGACTAAGTCCAATACATTTTGCTGTTTCATACCTTAGAAACTGAGTTACAGTCTGAGGATTTGTTTTTTTGTTTGCTTGTTTGAAAGCAGTCAGGACTGGTCTGAGTGTGTCCCACTGAAGTCAATAGGAGTTTAGAATACAACTGAATCCTTTTGAAAATCTTACCCAGAGCCTACGAAAATATATACAGAAGCATCCACATAAACACAATGGTGGGATTTTCAAAAGCAAGCATTGCTCCTACTGAAGTAAATGATAAAACTCCCATTATTTCCATTGGGAGCAGAGTCAGGCCAACTTAAATAAAAACTGAGCTGGTGACATGGGCCAAGTTTGAGAGCCTTTGCTCAAAGCTCCCTTGACTTCTGTTTTGGTTCTCAATGGCTATGTCTACATTGTAAAAGCTAAGTCGATGTTATTAAGTTGACTTAATAAAGTCTACTTAAAGTTGACTTTAAGTAGACCTTATTAAGTCGACTTAGTGAGTCCACACTACATTAACTCGACTTTATAAAGTTGACTTTAAATGGGTGCCCTGGCTTAAGTCAACTTTATAAAGTCGACTTAATGGCTCCACTGCACTAAGTCGATATTAAGTTGACTTAGTGAGTCCACATTGCCTTAAGTCAACTTTATAAGTGGACCTTATAAAGTCAACTTTACTGGATCCCAGTCAACTTTATTGCTCTGCAGTGTAGACAGGGCTCTGTTTAAGTCAACTTAAGGGCTCTTAAGGCGACTTAAACACATAGTGTAGATGTACCCAATGTATTTAATGTTTTTCAGGAAGGTCAGTGAAAACATGACAAGATGGATTTGTTCAGCTTTGTTCAGCCCTCAACATTCTCTGTGTGGATCCCTCTGTTCTGGAGAACTGCTTATCAAGACTGGAAGAGGGAAATATATGTATGAAATTTATCATATAAATAATAACTGTGATTTTCTTTTATTTATTCTGTATGTGTAATGCTTTATTTATAGAGCAGAAGCCATTGATAGTCAGCATTCCTTCGATAGTGTTTTGTGTCTCTAAACAGTGCATATATATTCATCCAATGAATGAACATTTTTCCTAATCATATCAGTTTCCTTGGGTTTGCATTATTATTTTGCTAATATATAATACCCACAGCTACTTACCTCAAAAAGCAGCTTCAGGACTTTGTCTTTTTCCCTCCCTAGGCCTTTCACAAATAAATAAATGAATCATCATGAAGACAAATAGGAATCCTCTCTCTATTTCCCTTCCTACACACTTAAAAACATGGGAGCTTCTGAACCAGGGGTGATCAAACTTTGTGACAATGAGAACTGAAATGTCAGCTTGCCTGTTGTCCTTGGACTGCTCCTAATTTGCCTTTGAACAGATCTGATTCTCATTTACATTAAGGCCTCTTTACATCAGACTGGCAGTATAAAGGAGTCTTAAAGTGGATGAAATATAGCATGATTTGCTCCCACTTTAAGGATGCTTTTCATTGTTAGAGTGGTGTAAAAAGGCCTTAGTGTACATAGGAATCAGTCCAGAGGTATCTAAATTAACATAACAAACAGGGAATCTTGTGTCACTTTAAAGACTAATTAATTTATTTATTGCATGAGCTTTTGTGGGAGACATCCCACTTCATTAGCTGCTTTTCCATTTTCAAGCATCAGATGAAGTGAGATCTCTCCCACAGTCTTTAAAAAGTCTTTAAAAGTCTTTTAAACTTTTAGTCTTTAAAAGTGCCAAAGGATTTCTTGGTTTGTTTGGTTTTTGGTTTTGTTTTTTCTGAACTAGATTACCACCACTGCCCCATCAGAACTTGTAAATTAACATAAACATTCATAACATTTTAGATAAAAAATAAATGCCCATGACAATCCTAACATTTACTTTAATTTGTGTATTTCTGCTACAAGTCACGGCTTGTCTGGGTTCATCCCAGAGTTTATGTGCTTTGATCCATGCTGCAGTCTTAGGGAGGGGATGCTAATGCTAACACATGTTGTTTTATACCATATTTGCCCTTGGGTAGGGTTACCAGATGTCAGGCAAAAGGAGGACATGTCCTCTTTGTTATCTTCACGTCCTTTGTCTGGCAGGCATTTTAAAAATACATGATTGTGCCTGGCTTTTTACCTACAGGGGTTAATGTATGCTGTAATGCTCCAGAACACCCTATTTTTAGTGGGAAGCATTCGAGGGCCCCTTAAAAACAGAAGAATATTACATTAATACTACATTTTCTCCATGTGTCCTCCAATGTCCTCCTTTTTGTATTTGCCTGTTCTCTTTTCCATGCTTTGGTATCTGGTAACCCTACCCTTGGGCCACACTATATGAAACCACAGGTCATGTGTGGCTACAAGCTGGATCACCATGAGCCCTGGCGTTGCCATTCATGACACCAGTGGCTGGGTGTGACTGTTGGGCTCTACTTCACAGCCCCATGGGCAGGTCCAGTGCTATGTGGTAAGCAGCCCCTGCGTTGCAGTGGGGTGCCGGCATTTTGAGGGGCGTCAAAAGGGGACAGCGCCGTGGTGCTCCCCTGATGACGTTACTCATCTGCCCACGGGTTGCATTTGGACCTTGGCCTTCACATAATAAATCCCAGGAACCATAATTAAGCCTCGGGCTGAATGATCTGACCCCATGGGTCACATGTTAAACCCAGTTCTGTGCACTCCTCCTCCAACACCTGCCACCCATAAGTGATAATCAGTTTTTAAAAAGTGGCATGATGTTGCCAAATAAATCTATATCTAGTTTATAAAGAACAGCTAAACCCTGTTTCACCTCCAGGGGAATTCCTCTGAGTGGGATGAGATAGGCCTGCTCAGACCCCACTATTTGGATTTATAAGGGCATTGATGACTTTCCCTAAATGAAAAAGAAATTGCAATAAATTAGCTGAAATTTTTCAAGCATCATTAAAGACTATATCTTGGATTCAGGGTTTTTAAAAACATACTTTACTGCATTTGGTTTGAGGGGAAGGCTTTGTTTTCCTGAGGGGAAAATAGCTTGGTACCTATGGTGGATAGGGAATAGAGACACCTGCAGGTAGAATTAGGAAAGAAATAGTTTTGATTTTTTTTTTTTCCATTCCAGCAATAGTTGATAAATGAATGAATTCATGGGAGTTGGTTAGGGGAAGTAGCAAGTGTACATTTGGGGAGAGTGGAAGTTCCCCCAAGAATCTAACGGTTTTAGTTCAATGATAATTAATTAAGTGATTCTCTCCCCCGGCTACGTTCTTAATGATGTTTAATGGCCTGTTTTTAAATCACCTCACGTTTCCCGCCTTTTTTTTTCGCTCCTCCGCGGATGGAGGGGGCGGGGCGGGGAAGGCAGGGGCTCGAGACAGACCCGCCCGCCAGCTGGGACACGCCCCGCCATGAATAATTAAGACCCGCTTCCATTTTCAGCGCTAACCCAGAACCACGTGACACCTCTCGGGAGGGGGGGGTGTTAAAATTATGCTCGAATCCTCGTCGCTCAAGCTGCAAAGCCCCGCCCCCTTCTTAATAACAAGTCAAGGGGAGACTCGAGCTCCCAGTCATATGGGGGGGGGGGGCAATTGTCTTTGCATCCTGCTGTCTGCGTCTTGCAGGCAGAGTAGAGGCTGCTTCAGGCTAATTTCCAAAATGATAGCCGTGTTAGTCTAGTCCAGTAAAAAAACAACAAGCAGTTGTGTGGCACTTTAAGACGAACAGATTTATTTTTTGCATGAGCTTTCGTGGGAGAAGATCTCCCATGAGAAGATCTCCCACGAAAGCTCATGCAAAAAATAAATCTTCGTCTTAAAGTGCCACACAACTCCTTGTTGTTCTTTTAGTCCATGTCACTGGTGAATGGGGACCTGGTGAGGGTTACCAGATACCAAGACATGGAACAGAGGATATTGGAGGACACTTCCCTAAGGGTGTTCCAGGGCATTCCAACATACTTTGACCCTTGTAAGTAAAAAACCAGAAAAATCATGTATTTTTAAAATGCCTGCTTGACAGAGGATGTGAAGGTGAAAAGGAGGACATGTTCTTTTACTTGACATCTGGTAACCCTAGACCTGGCAGCACACGCTTGTCACCATGTCACAGGTGTCAGCTCACCATGGCACCACAAGGCAGCATGAATTTAAGGACAGCCAGCTGCCATGGCTCACAAAAGACAGCTTTGTGTCATGCAAGATCACATGGTACCATGAGAACACTATGTTACAGGTATACAGAAACAAGGCATCACAAATAAGGAGTGCAGTGGCACTTTTAAAGACTAAAATTTATTTATTGCATGAGCATTTGTGGGAGAAAATCCCACTTCAGATGCTTGAAGAGTTTCCTATCTTCAAGCACCTGACAAAGTGGGATTTTTCTCCCATGAAAGCAGGTGATAAATAAATTCATTACTCTTCAGAAGTGCCACCAGACTCCGGGTTGCCAATTTGAGCTGAGTGGTAACCTGGAGATGTTGTGCCCGGGGGCTGGCCAAGTCACACATTTGCCTCCCCTCCATCCACCGCATGCCCCATGCTGTACAGTCTCTCCCCACACAGGGCAGGAGGCGTCCCAGTGGCTGGGACCCTTCCTGCTCTGTGTAGAGGGGGGATGTAGAGAGTGGGGGACACAAGGCAAGGGGGAGAGGGAGAGGCAGATAGGACAGCTCCAAGGTGTGTGACAGCCTCTGCTGGCCTGCAGGGGGGCACATAGCTGGCCCCACACCAGAGCCAGACTGAAGGGGTTCTAGCCCAGGCTGCCTCCTTTTGGGGGCACCAATGCTGTCTCTGCCCTTCCACCTCATGAGCCAGAGGTTGCAGTGTGGCCACTCTGCAGCCCCTGGCACTTTGGAGGCTGGTGTGGGGTCAGGGCCAGAGGCTGTGCCACCCTCCCTCTGCTGCATACACAGAGCAGCATTCTTGGCTGAACTGCCTTCCCTTGGCCAGTGTAGTGCCAAAAACAGTGTCTCGGCAGCTTGTGTTACCATCTCTGTTTCTGGAGGTAGGTGCCAAGTGCAGAACCTCTGACCTCCAGAAACTGAGGGTGAGAAGGCCCCTGTTCAGTGTTGGTGCATCTAGGGGCAAAGCAGCTAAACTCCTTTGAGTGGTGGCCCCCAAAAGCTGCAGCCCCGTGCCAGCCACTCCACTTCCTGGAAAGTGGCACCCAGTCAGGGAGAGGAGGTGAGGCAATTGGGAACGCCGCTCCACATCTGCAGTGGAGGAAGAGTGGCACAGCCTCTGGTGCTGCCTTCCCCACAAGCGCCAGTTGCCTTGCCCTGCAGCTTCTGGCTTGTGCGGGGGGGGGGGCAGGGTGGCACTGTGCCCTGAAAGCAGGCAACCTCCATCAGGACACTGCTAATCCAGCCTTGGGGTGGGGCTGGTCAGGAGCCCCCTGGGTCTGTATGCCACTGCTCCCTGCCTCCCATTGCTCTCCATCCCTTAGTCACCCTGAGCAGGGGTGTTGCTGCCACTGGGGCCACAGGGCTCATGCCCTGCATCGCCCTGGCTGGTCCTGCCCTGGCTCTGACTCTGGCCACTTGCTGATGGCTGGCCAGCAGTGACAGGAGATGGATCTGGGCTGGGGAAGCCTGTTGCTGACCGGGAGCGCAACTGCAGGAGCTGGATTTGGCTCCAGGCTGCCTGCTGCTGGCTGGCAGTGGCAGGAGCTGGATCAGGCCCCAGAGCCGGATTGGGTCCTGGGGTGGGGCAGAGGGCAGGGCCCAACCTTTTTTGGGGGCAGCAATGCCCCTGACCACAAGTCCTCCCACCTCCTGTCTGGCCAGTTAGCACATTAATTGCCCTGAAATTTGTATATTAAACCCGTAGCCTGGAGATAAGTAATTAAAACTTGTAGTCTCTGAGTGGCAACCCTGACCAGACACCTTGTTTGCTTTGCTGAATTAAACTAACAGGGACAAGGCATCACAGTATCACCTGAACAAGGTGTGGCACCATGAGGCACCACTCTACCACAGATGCAAGATTGCTTGTGGCTCCACCCACTGTCAGCATGTCACAGGCACACAGTCACCAGGGCACCATGAGGCAACACAATACTCTGGATCAGGTATTGCCATGTCAGCACAAGCTATCCTCATTGTGCAAGCATTAGGTCACTGTAAACTATAAACTGTCTGATGAAATGGGATTTTCTCCCACAAAATATCATGTGATAAATAAATATGTTAGGAGTCCTGTGGCGCTTAAAGACTAATGAATTTAATTGTTGCATGAGATTTCATGGGAGAAAAATCTCATGAAAGCTCATGCAATAAATAAATTTATTAGTGAGTCTTTAGAAGTGCCTCAAGACTCCTTTTTTTTGTTTTTTTTTAAATAAACTATCAGTGTGTTAGATGCATGACCATCTCGTTTGCAAAATGCCCCCATCTCACAGACACCTGGTCACCTTTTAATGAGTGCAGGGCTGCTCAATACAGCTTTAATTGTCATACAGCATTATTGCACTGTGACCCTAGGCCACCATGTCATAAGACTGTGGTTTTTGCACTGTTAGAGAAGAGCACTATGCCATGCAATGTCAGTCTGTAGTGACATAACACAATGGTTGTCTGTGTGATAAGACCCTGATGTCCAAGGATAACGTGATATAAGTTCATGAAGTCTCAACTCAGAGTAAATGTGCTGCCATCCACAGACAATATTGTGATGCAAAGCTGTCGTAACATGTCACTGTGCAACAACACAAAATCTCAGCGTACTGGAGCAATAGTGTAGTGTTGTACAACAAAGGCATTGCCATAAGGGCAACCAAGGATATTTCTAATGGAGGTTATGGTGCAAGGACAAGTAACAAGTTGCCACACAGTCATTACACTGTAAAACAAAGTCAAAATGGTGATAGGTGACATCGAATGGTCCCAGAAAAAAACAAAACAAATGGCCACTCTTAATGAGTAGGAATTAGGCCCCAGTCATTAGAAAATTTAATGAACCTTAAAAACAATGTGCTTCCCAGAGGCAACCTTAGCTTCCCATGTAACTCATTATTAACTGATTTGCCAATGTTATGGCAAGATGTGTCCTCACAAAAGTTTCCAGGAGATGGCAGTAGAGGGTTACAGTAAATTTAATAGATGTTGTGCAGATAGCCTGTGTAAAGGCAGGTATGTTTTTTCTTTGCTTGTTTTATTTCATTTTGTTTTTCTTCATAGAAATTGAAACACAAAACAAAAACTAAGAACAAACCTAAGCACAATGACCTGTGATAGTTACCTAGTGAAGAGCATGACCAGACCCTACTGAGTATGGTATGGCCATTCTGATCCACCCATGCTGCAGGAATTTTGCTGCATAAGTAAACTGGATGTGTAAAAACAATTACTTGTCCTTATTTTCTCCTGCATGTTCTGCCCACCTGGCTGAGTCAGATTTGACAATTTGCACCTTAAAAGTAAACCTTACATTTGAAAGCTGGGATTTTTACAGAAGTCTTTCTTTGTAGTCTTCTGAGGACAATGGGTGAATTTCAAACCACCTCCCTACGATGGTGGTTTTCAAACCATGGGTCAGGACCCACTACAGGGTCACAGATGCTCAGGTACTGGGTTGCGGCACACCCTGCTGCTGCTGATCCCAAAGCACTGGAATGCTTTGCTGAAAGATGTGATCGTTGGGTCATGGGCATAAATATTTTTTGAACTGAGTCCCAAGGGAAAAAGTTTGAAAACCACTGCCCTACAAGATACTTAGCTAATATTATGAAACTGCTGGGTCTTGATGGGGGATGGCAAACTTTCCGTTAGGATGCAACAGGGATTAATGCAGGAAGGCCTCAAATAAAGATAAAGAATGGGATGATTCAGGGATTTCTCCAGTTTAACCTTTCCCACCTGGTGTGTTTAGGGGCCTCATTAAGTCTTCTAATGTCCACAAGCCAGCTCCCTCCTAGTTAATATCCTAACAATTCGATCCATGAAATATTATTAGTACTTTCCCCAAGAATGAAGTTTCTAATCCTAGTGTTGTGGCTATATTTCATCTGGTGGAATTATATTCTTCCTTCCTAAAAACTCCCCTGGCACTTTCAATTGAACACAATACTTTTTTTTCACTTTCTATACTAAACTTCTGGCTGTTGTTGCTTTGCATTGCTGTGTTCTACCCTAGAGATAGCTGCATTCCAGTGGTGGCAGGAAGGATCCCTATATATATCTTTCCTTGGTATGCTGCAATGCTAGTTAATGTTAATGTTTATAAACTGCTTTGGGTTAATTGGATGAAAATTGCTATGTAAAACAAAGTACGGTCATTTTATATAAATAGAGTCTAGTGGCACTTTTAAAACTAACAAATTTGTTTATCGCATAAGCTTTCATGGGATTTTCTCTGATGAAAGCTCATGTGATAAATAAATTTGTTAGTCTTTAAAAATGCAAGTAGACTCCTTGTTTGTTTTGGGGAACTAGATTAATACAGCAGCTACCCCTTTGGAACTTCATATAAATGGTAAGCAAAGGTGCAGCGTGAGGTCATTAATGTAATTAAAAATACTAAACATTTGCTGGTCATATGATTGGCAACCCATGCTATCCTCTGTCATGCAAATTACATCAGAAAAATCTATATTCTAGTGTGGTGTTAAAGGCTATGTTTACGCTGCCACATTAGCCCAGACTAAGCAAGCTTAGTTCAGACTAAGTTAGTCCTTGGCTACACTAGGCTTTGCCTAGTTTGAACTAAGAATGAAATTTCTTAGTTCAGACTAGGGAAAGCTTAGTCCGAACTAGTCAATACCCTTGGTTAGTCTGGACTTGCCACCTTAGTTCAAACTTTCATTTGAACTAAGCGCTGGCAAGACCTGAACTAAGGCTTAGTTCAAACTTCAAATGTTGGAACTAAGCCATTAGTTTGAATTAGCCATGTGTTCTAGTTCAAACTGAAACTTTAGTTTGAGCTAGAACACGTGAATAGTTTGAACTGAAAAGCTGTGGTTAGTTTGAAATAGCCTGTGGTTTGTTCAGACTAACCTCGGGTTTCTTTAGTTCGTACTAGCAAGTCCGAATTAAAATTGGAGATGTAGACATAGCCAAAGACACCAGTCTATACATGTATGGCCTTGTATTTCTAACCTACCTTTCTCTGTCTACACCAGGCTCCCTCTACTGACTCCCTTTTTTTGTATGTGTGAACAGATTTGGATGACTTGTGGTTAACATACCAGCAAGATGGCTAATATAGTACTCTCACATTCCTTCTACTAATGGAGCCATGCTGGTGCTATCAATATTGAGAAGTTTTAATTGAAAAGTCTAGGATAGACACACGGATCCAGATTTTCAAAGATATTTAGGGGCCAAAAGATACAGATAGGAGCCCACTGGGATTTTCAAAAGTACGTAGGCAGGTTAAGTGCCTTGCGCCCACTGGAAACATACAATAGTTGCAACCTTAGTTAAGTATGGTTGTTAAACTAATGTAAGAACACTGTAGACAAAGCTTAAATTTTTAACAATATTACATTTGCACAGTCTGCAGAAAACTAAAAATATTTATATTTTCCTACTGGTCAGGGAAAACGTGCTAGAATCTTACTGCAGCAGCAACAAAGAGATTTAAAGCAATCAGCATCCATTTGCACCTTGCAAGAACATGAACTAAAAGCAGTCATCCAGTCAAGGGTGGTGGAGTGAAGAAAACAGCTTTCTATAGTATAGGTGATGAACTAGACAAGCCAGTAGGGGTCCCTTCTAACCTTCATGATTATAGGTTCAGTGAAACTGATGTGTGGTCTAGTGTGTCTGCATTGCATGGGTCAAATTAGCAAATGGTAGCATTATTTTTTCCAGGGAAAGTATTTCTATGGCTTGCCCTTGTGAGCATTAACACTTCTTAAACAGTGGCCTCTTTTGGAGTAGGAACTGTGTCTCAATATTGTCAACCCTAAGCATTCAAAAATCATGAGTCAACCCCCCCATCACATCTGAAAGATAGTGAGACTAAAAAAAAAAAATGTTCTTTTTATTTGCCTTCATTAGTTAGAATACACTTAATGTTTTCAATCTTTTCATCCCAGCTGAGGCATCTAAACATAATGAATAGGTAGAAAACTATATAGTAACAGAAAGCTGGACAGTTGAGGTGTCTCGTATGGTCTCTTGATTCCAGGAGCTGGTGCTTTAAGCAAAATACCAAATATAGTAAGACTCACAATAAAATCATGATAGATGGCAACTCTACCTTCCTACTCATGCACACAGCACCCAGTTCATTGTGGGTACCACCAAGAAAATAATAAATAATAATGGTAACACATGGAAGAAAGAATGCAATACAAGCTCATTTCATGGTGGTCCACATGCCAGCTTAGAGAGGCAGTAAAGATTCTTCAGTGGTTATCTTAACTCAGTTTAAGTAAAACTTGTTTCTCATTTGCTGAACACTTGTTTTTGCTTGAGATTTAAATGGAACTCTGAGATGCTATTAAACTTCTCAGATGTATCTTTTCATTTACATTTGAACAAAGACTTCTAAAGCTTTTTTTCTGAAACAACAAAAATCTATTTAATAAGCCTTAGATTGTGTCAGCACCAGCTCTGCTATTCATTGTATTATAAGGTGGAACAAATTAAGGTGATATTTTGTATCTTACTTACATCATAATGAGATCTCAGGATCAAACCATTATGTTCTAGTTGATTAGTTTCTATATAGGTTGGGCCTTCAGTGTACATGTAGGTTAGAGGTATAGCTCAGATCTAAGAGACTGGGGGACTCCACAGAACCTAGCTTTCAGAGAGCACAAGCCAAGTCCTGATATAGTGCTCAGACAGAGAGAGAGCTGAATCTTGGTATATTCTAATGACAGAAATTCCCTAGTGTGCTGCTGTCCCTTTTCTCTGCTATATGTAAACAAGGCAAACATACAATAAATCATTTGTAGTCGGAGGAATGAAAGATCATTGAAAGTTAAGCACAAAGTAATGAGAGAAAAGGATTAAGCATAAATCTCTTCTTAAATGACCACTTGGCCCTGCAGTGCAGGGCTCATATCGAGATAATTATGCCAAGTTAACCTTTACTATAGTTTCCTAGTCTCAGTTTTGTAGTGCTGCATGAATCCACTTGCTGGTGGTCCTCACTGAAGCAGCAAAACAGAGTTTTATTCTTTTGAAGCGCCATGGAGCCTCACAGCTTCAGTAGGGGATAATGGGATGTCCACAAGCATGCAAACAATTAAAGGTGTTTTCCCATTTCCTTATCTTTCTTGGCACCAGAGTAGAGAAGAGGCCTAATGTAAAGGAAAGCAGAAATGGAATTAATGGTCTCCTTTACCCTCATTCCTGAAGATGATCAGCATTATAGTACTTTGTCATTCTGCAGTTCCTTGCATCCGTGGATCTCAAATAGATACACTGAGTCAGTCACAGAACCTCACAGCACTCCCTATGAAGTGTAAGATACAAACTGAAGAAGAGAGAGGTTAAGTGACTTCCTCGAGGTTGCACAACTGGGGACAGAAATTTTCAGTCCTCATCTCTAAGTATAATACCAGATATTTCAATGGAGGAAATGTGAGATTGAAAGACAGAAGGCAGGGAAGAGCATTGGTGAGACAAACGGGAAGGTGGTGCAGGCTTGTGACACATCCCCTTCTCGTGCCCTACAATGTTATACATCATCATTGGACATTCTGGAGTGATTCCAAATCAGCACAGCTTCAATAAAGTGAATGAAAGACAGTTTAGGAATTGACTTTCTATGTTTTCCAGTCTACTCCTTAAAGAATAAGGGCATGTTTTCCAATTTCCAGCATTACAAGCAGACCTACTCCATCCTTCATCTTAGAGAAGTAGACATTGGTACAAGAAAGATATGGATCACAAAGACTTCATTTGTATACCAAAGCAAATTCCTCTGGATTTCTGAATAGCCAAGCAAGACTGCCAAAGCGTAACAGGTGCTCTTTCCTTCTCTGATGCTTTTTAAGATGCAGTGTTCAGCTCTGAACTGATGGAAACCTGTCAGCACAACATGTAGATAACCACTTATTCAAGCGAAGGGAAGTTTTTAAATAAATAAGAAGCTTACTTCACTCAATACCATCTTGCCCATTGGTCTTATTCACTGTCCCAAGTTAAGCAAGTTGGTAGACCTGGTCATTGTGGACGACACATCTCCAAGGAAAATCTAGTTTCTGGAGGAAATGTTGCTGGTGATACAGTAGGAACTCCATGTGTCAAAGCACTTTGATTTGACAGAGTGGCATGTAAATATAAACTTTACAGATCATGTCTGCAGTGCTGCATGAGTTATCTGGATAGCACTCTCCAGAGCTTGCAATAAACTGGGAATGGGATCTCTCAGCAGCCATTTCTCTTCTTTGTTCCAAATACCTGGCCAGGACACTGGAGATTATGTCTAAGAGGTTACAGAAAGTTAACACAAAACTTAATTAGGACACTTTGTGATGGCTGATCTTTGGATGAAGATACCAAACCAAGGATTTGACTGCATATTGATTAAATGTATCATGACACTTTTAGTAAAAGAAGAAGTGTTACCCCTCAAAATCCTTATGAAATTCAAAATTGGGGAATTACATTCTGCTTATCTCAATACCCCCTATACCTGTTGTTTTTCTTTATTCCTAACCTAAATGATTGTTGAATACTACTATGTACAATGAAACAATTGACATGTTCCACATCAGACTTTGGTGCATTTCAGTAATTTGTTGTTGCATTTCAGTAATTCGTTGTACCTAACATGTACAGTGTGTTTTGGCATCCTTCTAGATGAAGGGTGCTATAGAAATGTAATAAATGTAGAAATAATTGTCAAAACACCTCACTTTTCCCAGTGAAATGGAAAAGGGCAGACTGGTCTTCTTGCTTTAAAGGTAGAATTTTAGTTTTTAAAAGATTTAGAAAAAGCTGAGTTCCTGCAGGATCTTTTGGTATGTAGATAACAATGAGATGAAGAAATTAGCATGTACTTTTTTAACAATTAAACATCTTCCACCTCCTCCAAACATGCTTGTCTCTCAATGTGAACAAAAGGTGCCTGTTTCATTATAGAACCATATTTATCTCAATCACACATAGAACTAGAAGTAAATTCTCCACATTACCACAGCATAGCTCCAGAGAAGTACGCCAATGAGGCTGCATGATTCAAATAGTGAGAAAAGAATCTGGTCTCTGGTAAGTAAGGTCTTGATATTAGAAATGCTGAATCAAGAGAGTGAAAGGTCAAAGAATGTCATAAACATTAAAGAAATTAACCCAGCTACTGTTTCAAGGTTCCTGCTCTATTATTTGGTGCTATGTGTTGAATTTTGAGCATCTGCCTTTCTCCATTTCTAAGGCCTGTGGTACAGACTACATACTGGAGGACTGAGTTCAAATTCATGTTGTATTGTTGGTTTCATTAGGAACCTTCAGGCATCACTTACTTTTTCTGCCACCAGCAAGAGCTGTGAGATGTTTTAATTCTTTGTGGACTATCTGGGACAGCAAGATGCCTCCATCTTCTTCAGTCAAGGGTAGGGGAAGCATGGAGGAGGTCAGAGATTTGTACTGCTCATGGTTCTCTTATTATTTGATAGGTCTGTAGGCTAACAGAGTTACAAATCCCTGTACAGCCAAGCAGAGTCATTGAACTAACCCTCAGCAGCAGGCACCAGAAAGCCAGAGTGTATTAGCATGCAGCCTGTCAGGCAGCATGAAACCTACTATTATTCTGAAAAGAACAGCAAACCTGCTCTTTTCTTGTCATTACTTTAAAAAAAATATATGAAAACATTTTCTTTATTATCAAAATAACCCTGAGATGGATTTTGGTGCAGAGGAAAAGGGCTTAACGTACATTTTTGCATCACATGTCTAGGTTTTTATTGGGTTTTTGAGAACAATACAACCACCTACCTCTTGTTATGACTTTTACCACAAATTGAAGAGGGGGTGGAATCTGTGTAATTTACGACAGGTTCAAGAGAAAAAGGAAAACCTGCTGCCTAGTTTGACCTATCTACCAAACAATCAGAAATAACTTCTACTCCCCCCCCTCCCCAAACCCCCAGTCCTCACAAAATTGAGCATTTGGAAAATTTCCAGTATGTGAGATGGGCTCAGAATTTCTTCTCATCCTTTTGTAAATGAGAAAGAGGTGGGAGAAGGTGAAGGTTAGAGCATTCAGCCTCTCTGCTTAATAGCTAAAGAAAGATAGCACGGTGTTTTCTGCTTGTCTAGATTGGGCTTGTTGGGCTTTTCTAGAAAAAATGATAATTATCAACCTATCACACTACTACAGGATTCCTCCCTGTTATCTGTCCTGGTGTGCTGTTTGCAACACCTACAGAGAAAAGCTAAAAGAGGCTTTCCTTGTGGCAGAAGTCTCAAGTGCCTGAGGCATCTGAAACTAGAATAGACAAAGCCTGAAAGTGGACATAGAACAAGACTCCACTGCTTGGGACTCTGGAGTAAGCAAATACCAAATATATCTTTACCACTTCAAAGCTGGATGATTCTCAGAGCACCTCTGATTTTACAAGTCAGCTAGGTTAGTCAGAGGTGCGGAAAAAGGAGTTGTATATGAGGGTTCCAACTCACCTGCCAGAGATCCTGACAGTTACTCTGGATCCTGGCTTTGAATTTCAATTTAGGTAGTACAAAGTTAACATTCATAGCAAAGGTTCAAAGGGGTAGCTGCATTAGTCTAGTCCAGCAAAACAAACAGGTAGTCTAGTGACACTTTTAAAACTAACAAATTCATTTATTGCTCCCATTCTGCAAGTTCTCCATCTTCAATCATTTGACGAAGCAGGATTCTTTCCATGAAAGCTCATACAAGAAATTTGTTAGTCTTTAAAAGTGCCACCAGACTCCTTGTTTATTCATAGCAAATTCACCGTTCAGATTTGGGGACACAATATAGTCATTTATTGTTCCTGGAGCACTTGGTGACAGGTTGTCAAAAACATCCGAGGGAAGAGACTGAGCACCATCTGAAAATCAAAGTGAGGTGGTCTAACACACAAATATTTCCCTTTGCTGATACCAAAAATCTGCTACTGTGATCCTGAAGATGGAGACATATTTCATGCATGCTAATAAAATTGTCTCTCAAAGATAATAAAAACTATCATTATGTGAATTCATAGCTTCCTTCAGCCCTTTACAATCTGTATGAGCTCCAGTTTGCATGAAGTGTTTTCTTCCCCTTTCCCTTTCACTCTGTGGTGAACACAGTTGTCATACTCCAACCAGAGAATAATAGATGAATAAATGGACAGATACCCCTTTCATTTCCCTGAGACCCTGAAGAGAAGGCTTCTGAATTCTCCTACAGATGGGTGGATGTGCAGGTGGGGAAGACAGATTTGATGCTAGTAGTTTCTAATCTTAGGAAGACTGACATATGAAAAATTCTTATAGTAAACCTAAGCAAATATTTTCCCTTTTCAAAGCACATTAACTTAAAAATCTCAAAGCATTTTACATATAATAAAAAATTATAATCACAATCCTTCTATGAGGGAGAAAAGTATTATCAGCCCTCTTTGTACAGATAAGGAACTGAAGCACAGAGCAGGTCATTGATGTCCCAAGGCTATAACAGCAAGTAAATGATACAACTAGGCAGGGTACCCCGGTGTCCTAATGCTCTGCCCTGAGCTGTAACCACAGATTTACTCAACATTAATGAAAATTGCACCTTTGTGTCTATGCATTTGTTTTGAGACTTGATACTATCAGCCACAAGACCTTTTGCAGCAGTCATTATCTGTGCTGTTAATTAGCGGAGTGTACTACCATACCTGAGGTTGCTGCTGCACTTCCACTACTACACAAATCCTTGTTTATTTGTGCAATGACCAGTGTATTTATTTATAAGATGACCTGTGCTGGGATATTTGTTAGAAAAGCTATTTGCTCATTATTTTTTACATCTTTGTTTATCTGGAAATTTTAAAGGATTTTTCAGGGGGTGGGGAGTGGGGAAGGGAATTTAGTAGTGTCCTGAGAGAGAAAAAGGCATCCAGGCCAACTGTAGCTTATTCCATGCCTACCTATAGCAACAAACCTCAGCTCTTTTTCTATGTAATGTCTGGGAGCAAGGGACTAGGAATTAAGACTTCTACCTTCTCCTATGATCTTTGCTACTGAGTTGCTGTGTTATTTTGGGAAAGTCACTTAATCTCACATTATTAGTTAATTATTTTTATTATTGCTGTAGCCCCAGGAGGTTCAACCACAATCAGGGCTTCACTGTGCTTTGGTGCTGTATGTATGCATAGTAAGAGATAATTCCTGCCCATGAGAGCTTACAATCTAACTAGCTATGGGAGAAAAGTATTATTTCAATTTTACAGACAGAGGAACTGAGGCACAGAGCAGTTCAGTGATGCACCCACTGTCTTTCAGCAAGTCTGTGGCAGAGAATCAAGAACTAAACCTGAATATCTTGAATTCCAGGCCAGTACTTCATAGATTTTTAAAGCCAGAAGGAACAATTGTGATCCTCTTGCCTGATCTTTGTACAATAGAGGCCATAGGATGTCTTTATATTCATTTCTGTTTCATGTCCAAACTGTGCTTGAACTAAAGCATATCGTTTAGAAAAAATCTGAGAAGACAGTGTGTGGAATCACACAGATCATCACATGGGTGTGTTCACACAGGCTTCTTATTTCTAAATAACAGAGGTTGTTTTGAAATAAGAAACAGCATGTCCACACGACGTACTCCCATTTTGAAACAAGGAGTTCCTTTGTTTCAAAATGGGAGCCGTGTTTTGAAACGGCTTAAACCTCCTTCCGTTTCGAAACAACCCCGTGGGGACATGTTGTTTCGGAACAAGCTGTTTCGAAATATTTGACCTTCCTCCCAGGGTGCTTAGCACCCTGGGAGGAAGGGCCACCCCCTCAGCACCCTGGCCAGGGAACCTTCAGCAGCCCAGCGGGGTGAAGCAGAGCTGGGCGCCTCACCCCGCAGGGGGTCTGCAGAGGACTGCAGACCCCCGCGGGGTATTTCGAAGACACTTTTTTGACTTTCGAAATAAGGTGTTTCGAAATAACACATTATTTCGCAACGGCTTGTTTTGCAACGTCTTGTTTCGAAACAAGCACTTTGTGTGTGAACATAGCCCATATGTCCAAGGGGCATCAGTAGGGACTGATCCCATGATAAGTCAGTGCTTTAATCAAAAAACCATCCTTCCTCTGTTGTAGACCTCCCTTTGCTTAAGTTTATGTATCAGTAAGAGGGGGCTAGTATCTACTCTGAAAGATGCTGTGAAGCTTAATCAACTAATTACAATGCTTTCTGATTTTTTAATAGAAAGTGCTACAGAATGACAGAATATCAGCATAAAGGTTCATTGAAGTTTTATTTACATACTTCTTTTTTGGCATATAAACTCTAACATGATTTTCTCTATCAGATTAGAAAGTTCAAGCACTCAAAAGATTAAAATCCAGTCATGGCAACAACATATCACCCTGAAGATGCTTGAGGGCAATACTTGCTGTATTTGTATCCATTACCATTCTGAAAACAATAGATATAAAAGCAACCACAGTGAAATTCTCCACATAATTACTCCGCTGCCATCTATCACTAATTGCAATACTGGCTTTTCAACACTATAGTTAAGGTGAGGACAAAACATACATGATATAATTCTTCCCCATTTATACCTTCACTGTAAAAGAAATAACTGGTGGCAGTGGGTTAAACCATAGGATTCCTGGAAGCCTTAATGATCTTTTCATATAAAAACCTTAGTTCTAGTGCCACTGACCAAGAAAGTGAAACTGGTCTATCTAATGCAGTGGTTCCCAAGCAGAGTGCTGCGGCAACATCCAAAGTGTGCCACAAGCATCCTGGAGAGCTGGGATTAAAGTTCCCTCCCTGCTCAGCCCAACCATGTGGGCTGTGCAGGGCTGGAAAAAGGCAGAGGTTAAAGTAAGGGGGAAGGCACAGGAACACAGTTCCAGGGCCCCCTAGTTTTAGGCAGGCAGCCTTCCACCCCCCTAAAAATAGAGGAAGGCACTGGAACCAGGAGTTCCAAGGGTCCCCCTTAAAATAGCAGGAGCAGCCGGAACACAACATTCTGGTGGCTCCACCTTAAACCCAGCTCCACCTTAACCCAGCCAGCAGAGAGGGGTGGGAGGCCAGGAGTGTGCGAATCTCCCCTTGCAGGGTGGAGCAGCTCCCAGCGGGTCAGCCAGCCTGCAAACAGCCCAGGTAAGGGCTGCTGGGGGTTGTGTGGGATAGGGGTATGTGTGTGTGTAGCAGAGGTGGATGGGAGTGGTTGTGTAGCAGAGGGTGTGTAGCTGGGGTTGTGGGGTAGCTGTTTAGTTGGGGTGTGTGTAGCTGGGGGGGCGGGGGGGCTGTGGAGGCGTGTAGCTGGAGGCTGGAGGCCTAGTTCTGCCCCTGCAGTGATGGGAGGGTCCATCACAGGCAGCAGGGGACTGGGGGAGGGGAGGACAGGACCTACTGGGGTGGGAGGGAGCAGCAGTGAGGTGAGGATTTGCCCTGGGTGGCAGGGAACCACTGTGGAGAAGGGGGAAATGGGTGCTGCGCCATGCTCCCCTGCCTTGCCGTTCCACTCCCCAGGTTCGCCCTGCCCCTACAAAGCCACTTTTGTTCTCCCTTCCTCTTTCCTCTCTTGCCACCCTTGTGCCATTCCCCACATGGCTGCCCTTGTCATCTTTTGCCACCCCTGCCCTGCTCTGCTCCCCACACTCACTCCTGTCACTGCACATGACTCCTCATCTCCTGTTTTGCCACCCCTGCTCTGCCACTCCTACTATGCTACATAGCAGCATTTCTAAAACACTGTGCCATGGTGCATGAATATTCATAAATAATTTAAGTTAATTTGAATATTCATGAGTTTTTTTAATGGTGGTGTGCCTTGAAAAATTTGAAGGTATCAAGGTGTGCCACAGCAGAGAAAAAGTTGGGAACCACTGATCTAATGTCATTATTCAAGATGAATGACCTACAAAATCTAAAAAAGATTAATGAACAGAATAATGAAAACAAATTTATAGGACTGATTCGGATCTCAGTTACATTGGTGCAAAACCAGGAATTGCTCCACTGGAGACAGTGAAATTACTCTGGTAAATAGGATCAGAATCATGCCCCATGTTTTTGAAAATTCTTTACATTTTAATAACCTGATATGCTCTTAGTAATACAGAGAAAGAAATATTTAAAAATATACTTACATGACTATTATTCTGATAGTGCCCATTAAACAGTACATACAACATAAATAAAATGCTATTCCCATCATGCTTGGAAGTTTGCATAACATCACCAACTATCCTTTGCCCTTTTTATCTTTAAAACAAAGCAGTCCAAAAAATCTTTGTTAAGCATTAACATTGTATTCCATGCAGATAATCAACACTAAATACATTGCGTTAAAAGACAACTAAAGTGCCCTTAGTCCACCAAAATAGTCCAATTGTGCTGTAAATTCAAGTATGTGGAAAGCAGGCTGTTAGTTACTAAGGGAAAAAATACTTTGGAGTCAGGTCCTGGTCCCATTGAAATAAGAGGGGGTGTGGCCACTGATTTCAGCAGGAGTAGAAGCAAACCCTTGTTTTGTTTGTCTTTAATTAACTGTTGTATATTTTTCCAATTGATGAATGCACATAAGTAGTCAATTAACATATGTATATTAATCTCTATTTCAAGACAAGCAGCAATGCTACACCCTAACAATATGATCAACAGTTGCCACAAACTTGAAGGGCACTGTCCTTAGAAAGACACATAGGAGAGGGCACCAGGCTCCAGCAGTTGTATCTTGTTTTAACCACAGAGCAAAGGACTGAGCACAGCTAACACCCCTAGCTTATTTTATAGATGTAAAATATACAGGTCAGTATAAACATGTACATTGTACAATTTGCTTCTGAGGCAGCCCAGATAAATGGTTCACATAAGATCTAAACCAAAAACTTCAGGACATGGCTACAGAAACCAGGTGATATAAAAACTTTCATCTGGGTGCTTCTTGTCACACTACTGCATTCCTACCATAATTCTGTACATGAAAATGGTGGGATTAGCTTGCATCTCCAAATCATCTGCATTACACTGATGGCTGTCTACTTGGTCCCATGAGTTATTTCCTTGAATGATGGTTCAGCACTTGTGGGTTGGCAGTAAGAATCCTTCACATTTATTTCTCTTTCCTCTCTTTAACATCATCACCATTGTCTTTTAGAGTAGGAGACAGACCTGCTCCACTGTGAAGTCATATACAATGAAAATTAAAGACCCTGCATGCTGATTCACCCCGACTGATTCTGCTGATTCAAAGGGGTCTTGCAGCTCCCAGAGCCAGATCTCACTATGAAGGGTGCGTGGGATCCTTTGTTTCCTTTTATCCCACACTCATGCTCTTATATTTGACCAATAAACATTTAATTCTGAAATTAATGCTGCAGGCTAACTCCTTTCTGTGCCTTATTGGGTACATGAAACATGGACAATGCAATGGCTTTTCCATGGACATGGGCCAAATGGCCTTTCCTGGCACTGAAATTCCAAAGAAATGGAGAAGCTGATGCTCATGGGAACTCACGCTGTTTAAATACTTCAGGGGCTCATTCTGAGTCATACAGAAGAATCTTAGTTTTCTGAATTGCCTGGGAAATACCAACTATGTTAGAATAATTTGGAGTTCAGATAACTGACAGTCAACAGACAAGGATTCAGCAACAGGGAAATATAGAAAGGGAGATTTGGATAACCAGAGTTCAGATGATCAGAGTTCCACAGTGTAGTTTTCTCTGTGCTGGTGGTTTCCTTCTTTGGCTCCTCTGTTGTCCATTCATGTGACTTTGGGTCCAACAATGACAGCTAGGAGATGGCTTAGACAGGATAGATTCTGCTCACATACCTCTCTAGAGATAAAGGAGGAGGCATCTGGCATTGGCATATCATACTGCATCTCAGCACTTTCACAATATTAACACAGAAGCTAGGACCCAGGTGATGGATAACAAGGGAATGGAGAGGTGCAGCTCAGCTGACCATACGGAATGATCTCCATATGTGGGACAATAGATCCTCCCTCCTCAAATGTGGGGTGAAGTATGTCAAGTTGAAAGTTCCACTTCTGAAAATCAAGCGGTAGATGCCTACTAGCTACACAGCTCCCTGAACTGGATGGCAAATGACTGCACTGACTATTCGTGAACCCTTGTGTTGTAATTGCAATATGCACGCTCACATGTGACAGGGTAACAAGCTAACCCATAAGGCACCTCAGAGATTGATAGCATGAATTACATCACAACTACATGGAGAAAAAAATGCCATCTTTTCATTTAGGGGAAAATTAGCTAAAAGATGGCATACAGATTTAGTGGTAAAGAATTAACAGATCAACTCATGGGTAAGGAGGGGTGCTGTTTCCAGAATATTGTTCACATATCACCTTTCATTAAAGGGGCACTGCCAAGTAAAAATTTAAAAGTAATTTCTTCACCATACCAACTTCTTAGAAATATGAAAATAAACATTCCTGTCTCCATTTTTCTATATGGCAAACATAAATTTTTTCCTTCTGCTTTTGCTTCTTGTGAGGTGAACTATTCGTGGCCCTGCCACATTTACTTCTTTGCTACCTGCGTCCTCAGTGACAATTACATGTCTTTTTTAAATTTTAATTTGTAGTATACCTTCTGCTGGCTGCCTGCCTGCCTGTGTAGCAGACCTCCAAAAATATAGTACAGTCAGGAACAGGGTTTGAAAATTTTAGGTTAAAACTGATCAAAACTTACCAAAGAAAAATTAAAAATTCAGTTTGGATAAATCCCTAAAATTTACAATTTTTGCAGTGTTGACAATTATTTATGGGCACTTCAAGTCTTCCACTCTTGCTGAGAAATTATGCTCAGCACGTGGAACTCTGGAAGGATATGATTTTTATCAATGCTCAAGGAGAATCATATTTTGAATAAAATCTTTACTTCTAGAAAATTATCCATAAATTTTAAAAATAAACATAAAAGTAACAACTAAAACAATGAAAAGCAGAAATCATGGTCAGTCTAACCAATTACAATTTTTGTTCATTGTTTGGAAATTAGGAATACTGCCTTAATAAATCATACTTGTAGTTCATTTAATCTGATATCCAGTCTTTGACAGCACCCATCACCAGAAGGCTAAATGGAAGAAACTACATAGTGGGCAAATATGGAATGATTAACTTATAAGGAAAGTTTCTTCCTGACCACAGGCATTCAGAAGTTGGCTTATGCCCTGGAGCATGAAAATGTATTATATCACTTATACGTTTTATTCTTACTCAATGTAATTTTTCATGTTTTAATTCTCGAGCTAAATGTCTAAACCTCTTTTGAACCCTACTAAGATCTTGGCTGCAATATTTTTTGTGGCAGTAAGTTACATGGGTTAATTATATATTGTACAAGTATATTTGGCTTACATTTGTGGCCTTTCTTAGTCACTGGATGTCCCCTTGTATTATGAGACAAGGAGAACAGGAATACTCAAATGACTTTCTCTTTGTTAACATTTTGAATACCTGTAACAGGTGGAAAAAGATGGGGGGGGCGGTTATAAAGAGACTGAACATGCAGGAGAAATCTCCTACCAGATTACAATCACTTTAAAGGAGGACATATCTGGAGTATAAACTACATGATGGTGTTCCTTTAAATTTATTTAACTGAGAGGAGGACGAGAGAAATCAAGCTAGTTCAAGATCCTGCTTGGAACTGAAGTTTATCTTCTAAATATCCCTGGAGAGAGAATGTCTGGGCGGATGGTCCATAAAAACTTGGCATGTTCAGCCTGGCTTACCCTGTTTGAGTATTTCAGTGTCTTCATGAGATAATCAGATGCAGCAAAAGCTTCCCTAGTGGCTATGTCTGAAGAAGTATAAACCAGGGTCTAAATGCCACCTACCATCCATATTTATCCTTAATGGCTATATAAATTCAGTCCGTGAGACAGAAAACATTAATTAGACAGATCCTGCCTTTGGCAGTAATCACTGCCAGTGACAGCTGAACCAGCCAGTAGATAAAATATGTACCAAACATGACATCAGAATAAATAGACAAGGAACATGCAAAAACAATACAGCAAACTCACCCTGTTTCTTCTGGGAATGCAAATAGCACTTCACACCAGCCTTGAGAGTTTGTCTGGGTGTCTGTCAGTCCTCAATTTATGGCCCACTCCTGCTCCAGGTGGAGTCAAAGGGAGTTAAGCAACTGGCTCCAAAGGGACCAGGATAAAGCCTTACTTTCTGTACACTTGTTTTTGGTTCTCAGTGCAAAGAAAAAGAAAACCTCTAAAGGTCTAATGCTAAAGTCTTTACTCAAGTCCAGATTTCAATACCACTAATACCAGTGAAAATCTCCATTGGGGTCTTACCTAAATCTAACTGAAGTAACTAGAAAGAGTCCCACTGACTGCAATGGAGTGTGGATCAGGCCCTAGATGCATTGATTCTAATACAAGTACTCTGGATTTATGATGGTGCAATTGAGTTCAAACTCTAGCCTTCTGTCCTTACTCTGGTGAAACTTCCATTGACGTCAATGAAAAATTTGGTTTGAGTTTACTTCAGTAGTTAGCCCTCAGAGAATAACATTTTCCATAATGCTGTTTCCCCACCCTCTCCCATTGTAATCTGATCCGGTTTGGAGGCAGCAATGAGAGCAGAAGATGACCTGGGTTTCAAGGAAGGGATATGAGATCTTTCCCACATCTGCCTCAGGGACATCAGCAAAATAATAAGGCCAACCTGAAAAGGAAAGATGAAAGCTACCTTTTAGAAGTACCCCTGATAGTGAATCCTCTACAGGACATTAACCTTAGGATGGGTTAGATCTGCCTTGCTTCCTGGACAGAAGGTGAAAGCTATTAGCTTGAAGGAGAGAGGGATAGGATTTGAAACAGTGGGGTGGGACGATAAGTGGAAAAGAAAAGAATGAGAGAACTGCTCATCTTACAAGTTGGAATGGGAGGGAAGTGGTCAACACCACACAAAAAAACTTCAACTGAAATGTAGCTTTCTCTACTGACACACCCAATATTCCATGCCAAACTGTAGGCAGACTGACATCGCAGTTCTCTGCCTCTGCTTCAGATCTGCTGTTCCCAGAGGAGTTCAGCAGAGTTGCACCCTTGCATTTCTTTGATCCATTCTTTTTCAATGCCCCATCATGTCTTTTTTCCTCTGGTTGCTGTTCCTTTTCAGAAGAAGAGACCATTTGCAATAGAATAACTGGGGACTCTAATCCTGGAGATGAGGTTGTGGGGGCCAAGAAAGAAAAGGAATGCATTCAGCACTGTTCTGCTTCAACAAACCCCTCCTTCTCATGGCCAGCTGGTTCCACCTCAGAGTATGTTGCGTGGTTGGTGTGGTTTCGGAACTTCATGGCTGGCCACCGGTGTGATCTCCGCTGTGAACAAAGACAAAGGTTAATTAATAGCTAAGGAAGAGGTTTTAATTTGGGACATGCTGTGAAGTTTGCAACGGAGACCTGAAACAACATTTAACCTGTACAAGAGTCCATCCTTATTAATAATGCAATTTCCCGCCTTAAGACTACTCCATAAGTCACAGAGTATCTTTCTTCCCCACCTTTACCAGAAGACCCACTTTCATTAAGCAGCTGGCTTCTGTAGATTTGTGATCACGTAGGACATATTCCCCAGTGCTGCTACACAATTGTGAGAAAATCTGAGGCCATGCCATGTCTACATTATGAGAATAATAGCACAACAGTTCCAGAGCTGCAACTATGTTGCTGTAGTAGCCCCATATGTAATCCACCTCCCTAAGCAGTAGTAATTAAATCAACAGAAGAATTCTTTCATTGATCTAGCCCAGGGGTGGCCAAACTTATGGAACTCAAGAGCCACACAAGTTGATTATTAAACCTTCAAGAGTCACACTGACATATATAGCCATATACTTTTACTTACCAAAATGATTTCCTGAGCTCTTCAGTGAGCCACACTTTTTCATTCAAGAGCCAGATGCGGCTCCCAAGCCACAATTTGGCCACGCCTGATCTAGCCACACCTACACCAGTGTTAGGCTGGCTTCACTGCAGCACTCAGGGATGTGAAACCATAACTAGCTTAATCTAATTTATGCCTAGACTTTGCCTTTAGTGTTGCACTACTATAGTCCAGTGGGCTAACAGAACTGCTTAAAAGGCTAAGTCAAATGCATTAACTTCTTAACAAGATTAAAATGGAGAAAGAGAGAAACAAGGTCTTTGATTAAACCAGGCCTCAACTCCCCCAGAAAGGAAGGTCTGTTCAGTGGTGAAGACAATATTCTTATACTTAGGAATATCAGTTTAATTCCCAGTTCCCAGTTCTGCCACAGACTTCCTGTGTGACCTTGCACAAGTTACTTATACCAAGACCCAAAAAGATATTTAGGCTCCTTACTTTCATTTAAACGTCTGAGGATCTTGACTTTAGCCTCTCAGTGGCTCAGTTCCCCATCTGTACGATGGAGATATTAGCACTGCCCCATCTCCTGGGGCGTAGTTTTGAGGACGAATACTTTAAAAGATTGTGAGGCACTCAGATACTAAGGTAAATGAGGCCACAAAACATGACAGGACCTAGTTCTTGAAAGAGACAGATAGAGAAGTAACAGGGGCTACTGGAAGGAATGGAGTCTTCTTGCTGCTCACCTCCTACAAAACACAACTCCCACTGGAATTAACCCAGTCCTGATTGCCCCATATACTTGTGAAAGCCAAGGAGTTATTTGTAAACAGTAGAAAGAGAAAAAGCATCAGAGTCCTTGATAATTTGGAAATTAAAAATACATATTTAAAATTGCACACTACCAGCAGTTACATCCTAGGGGATTGAGTGATATCTATTATTAAAGCTTGTCAGCTTTTATTTCCAGAACCCAACTGTGCAACTCAAAAGGTAGTAACCTTGACTTTGTTATAGCTCCAGTCCAGTTGAGCTCTTGGTCTGGAATTCATGTGTGTTTGAGTGTTTGCATCAAGAAGATTGCAAAGGAGAGAAATAAAATGTTAGTAAATGTGGTTGTGAGTGTGAGAGTATTTGAAAGAGACTGTGAGTGTGTGTGAAGGACTAAATGAGTGAAACAAAAAGGTTGGGAGACAGTGAAAAAGAAAAGCTGGGTATGAGTGAAAGAGAAAGAAACTGGGTTTCAGACATCAACAACTGGAATAGGAAGATCAGCTGTGACTGTAGAACCATAAAAGGAAATATTTAGATGTAAAATATATCAAAGGTTCCCTGCTCCTTACTTCTTTGTTTCCTCAGATGCAGTGTAAGGACAAAGCAGGTAGGTTAACTGCAATGTATCTGAATCAAGCCTGTTGAGAAGATTCAGACTGTGACAAAACATAACTTTAAATGCATGGTCAGTTCCCAAGCTCTAGGTAAGAGACCCAAACTCCCTCTGCTGCTCCAGAGGTTTAAAGTTGCCTGAGAGCAAATGTACCTAGAAATAAACTGACTCTTTTTTATTGAAGGCTCTGTACATCCAACTGCATGGCTCAACAGATGCCAACCGCACAAATGTGAATACTAAGGGCAGACAACCCCATAAGGGAAGGAAATAGATTTGGAGGCCAGATCCTCGGTTGGGGTAAGCTGGTGTAGCACCACTGAAGACAAAGGAGCCATACTGATTTACTCCAGCTAAGGATCTGGCTCTGAGGTTCCAGTGAGTTGCCGATCAAACTTGCTGGGGGACTGGGTCATGTCTCCCCCATTTTGGGAAGCTGCAGCTCTGTTGATGATAGCCGTAGATGATGGAACTAGCCTCCTGAGACAAGTTCTGTCCACTCACCTCAATGAAGAACAAGGCGGCGTTAGAGGTGGGGTGGCTGCTGATGTAAATTACAGCAAGAATAATGGCTGCAATGAGCAGGATGGCCAGGACTATCCCCACGATGGTCCCGGTGTGAATTGGGGCTCCAGCCTTCTTCGTGGGAAGGTCATTTCTCATTCCTAAAGAAGAGATTGTTAGAGAGTTTGGGCATGCCGGCAGAATATCTGCAGTCATCGAGGCCTGGCAAAATAAAATGTTCAGAGAGGCAGAGAAAGCACACACAACTGTGAACAAGGTAGACTGGGCCTTGTCTAACCTACCACTTATGTCACTCAGGGATGTGAACAAGCTACCCCTAAGCAAGGTATGTTATACCTACGCGGCAATGTGGACAGCTCTACGTTGGCAGGAATGCCTCTCCCTGACATAGCTACTGCTGCTCAGTGCAGGTGAATTAATTAAGATGAGGAGAGAGCCCTCTCCCATCAGCTTTGAGCAGCTACACTAAACAGGTTACAGTGATGCAGCCCTAGTCAACCTCAGCAGAGTTAGGAGAGAGGGCTCTGACCATGCAAGTAGTCATCCATCCCCATCAATCAGGTGGTGATGTGCACACCAGTAGGCATTAGTGATTTCATTTGTCAGGGCCATAGAATACCCTCACTTACACACAGTTCTTCAGAATGCTGTGTAAGTTTGAAAGCATGTCTTTCACTAACAGAAGTTTGGTCCAATGAAAGATATTACTTCATCCACTTTGTCTCTCCAGTATCCTGGGACTAATATGACTAAAATAATGCTTCATGTAACTAACCAGCATGTTTGATTTCACATAAGGAAGAATCTGACTGGGTGATGAGAAGGTTAAGGACTTACCTTCCTCTCCTGCATACTGAGTCAGCTTTGTGTCATCTGTAAAAGAGAAACAAAAGCAAGAAAAGGGCAGGAAAATTAGTCGACCCTTCTGGGGCTCTCCATTCTCTATACTGCAGCATTCCCCTACAGAATTCCATCTTTAAAACATGCTTCTTTGTTGTGTTCTCTTACAGGTCAGAGTAGTTTTACCTCTTTCAGTCTGGTAGAGAGAGAGGTGAACACATCTAACAGTAGTTTTCAGACTCAGGGTCAGGACCCAGTACTGGGTCGCAGCACCCCTTGCTGCCACTGACAAAAGCCTGGAATGCATTGCTCAAAGATGTAATTGCTGGGTTGTGGGCATAAATGATTTTTTTCAACTGTTTCCCAAGGAAAAAAGTTTGAAAACCACTGACATAGAACACACACTATACAATAGTGAAATTGCAGGGTTTCTATTTACAGTCTCATTCAGTGATTGTGGCAACTGAAGTTTTTAATGAGTCACTCCTTAAATAAGCATTCACAGGCATTGATGCATTATGCACGGTAATGACCGTACACAGGATGGGGCTCTACCTTTGTATGTGATGGGCAATGACATTCTTCTTATAGGACTGGATAGGAATGACAAAGAGCAGATTCATGAAAGTGTGTGCATACTCATAATTCTCCAAAAGCATAAGTCTGGAATCAGTTTTAAGACTCTTTTTATATTCAGTCTATGCCATTTACTGAAACATGAGCAAATGTTGCTAGCTGAAATAGGTAAAACAAGGGATGTTAATCCAGGGCCCACTCCATGGGGCAGTGTAGAGTTGGGGAGAATAATCCAGTCCCACTTATTCTCTGCCTCAAAGGTAACAGCACACAGATTGTAGGAGACTCCCTGTCTAACATGAGCATCATCATCATCTATGCTATGAGGCAGTCCAGCAAAAATCCTGACCCAGATTTCTTTGCTGCTTGTCTTGGACTCTGTCTATCCCCAGCACTGAGATAAATGACAGGACGCCAGCTTAGCCAAACTCCTCCACTGAGCAGAGCCAGGCTGGGTGGGGAAGATGCAAAGGGGTGGGCCCTGTTGTGCTTTGCTTCTCCAGATAAAGTTCGCTGCCTAACACAGCTGGCTGTTTGTTTCCATCCAAGATTGCACATTAATTTCATGGTTGAACATGTCACAAAAAGCCTCTTGTTCTTCTTCCAAGATTCAATCATGAGTTGGAAAAATCATCTTTTTTGGTAGTGTGTTTTCCCCTTCACTTAACTGCTCTTTTCCAAGTTTACTCCATCAGCCATGCACTCTGCACCCCTACCTCCTTTCTGCATTGCTGCAGAACAATTACTGATGTTCCTTTCTATTTATTCTCATTAGTGGTTTGCATGAGGGACTACTAAAGAGTGAAAATGAAGTAATACCCTGACACTAGGATGGGAGGAGATGGCCCATGTGTTAATAAGCATAACAAGCAATAGAACAGGGATGTCTCAAAGGACCTTTACTTGGTGCTTCCTATACTGGAGAGAATTTAATTCTTGGATTAGAAGGTAATGGATTTACTACCCACAATGTGACATCACTGCCAGCCATAGGTCATCAGTGGGGATCAAACATGGGATGTCTATTGCTTGAGCTTAAGTCCAGCAAGGAACGTAACCCTTTTCATGGAACAGTCATTCGAAGGAGACTGTGGTCTGGTAAGTTATACCAAGGAGAGGTTTTGGAGAACAGTTTAAATCAAAACCCCAGACCCAAACAGATCCAAAAGTAGGAACATGCTTAGATCAAAATGCTGAGGAACTCTGTGGCTCAATGTCTAGAAAATCTGGGCCAAGTTCAGCAATGAGTCGAACATGCACTCTTTTCCAGCCCTATCAAATGATGCATGTTATATTGGCTTACGGTCTCTGGGGGCCCTTTCACAATGAGATTATTCTATGATAAGAGAGCCTTATGGCTGCACTACAGTCAAGTTATGCCACTAGTGCAAGGTGGCTGCAATGCAGCTGTAAATTCCCCTCTACAATGAGGTCTGATTTTGACATACCCCACCTTCTAATTACTCTGAATCTGTCCCCTTTCTATTCTCATCTCCCATTTCTCTGTTCCACTCCTCCTCTCCTTGTCCCTAGAGGTATAGGGTTGGGTAATCAGGAATGTTAACTGCATTTCCTTGGACATTATTTCATTTCATTAGGCCTTGGAGTGAAAGATCTCTCCAGAAATAGACATTTGGAGGAAATGTGACTGGAGAACACCTCCACTGTTACTGCTTTCTCTTTAGTTCTGCAATAGCTGTTCACCCCATTCCCAGCTACCTGTACCTTCTGTGGTGAGGCTGCCAATGAACAGAGAGGAGGTAGTGACATCTCCAACAAATGATGTAAAGGGGCTGGCTGGAGATGGTGAGTAGTGGTCATCCTCTGCCAAATCCTCACAGGTCTTCTTGTTTGACTGAAAAGACAAATGGAGAGAGGCTACTTTCCCCAACAATCCTCCAGCAAGAGGATTTGTGCTTCAGTTAACCCAGTCATAAATTGGGTACAAAGCAGAGATTTTGGGGGGACTCAACAAGATGTACCACAAGAGCTCTCATCATAAGAGAGACAGGTAGAGCAATCTCTGAGCAGAATGCATCTTTTCTGGAAAGCCTGGGGCCACAGACATCATTGCACTGTCAGGCTAAGGGAAATAACCTTCCCTTTAATCTCACCTCCTGGCCACAGCCATGTGACAGCCACACCGGACGGTATCGGTCAAATCCACTGGAACATCTAGAAGAAGAAAGGATGTTACTCAGTGATGGATGCATTCTCTGCTAGACACAGCTAGCAATGAAAGCCAGGGTTCAAACAGTAATGGACATTTGACTACTTTGGGTGGCAGTTTTTATTTTACACATGTACATTTAATCAGTGTGAGAATCTCAGAGCTACTATGATGGGCACCCCCGTGTAAGGATAACTGAACAAATACATAGCAGAAATGAGTCTACTGCAGAGGACTGGAAAGATTAAATAGAAAGGGGTCCCGGCGGACACTGAGATTCCAACACAGCTGTGTTGGAAGGACCCAAACTTTCCTCTTTGTGGGAGACAGAGAGAGACACAGAAGTGGGAAAAAACATAATATATATATAGAGTGAGTGAGTTTGAATTTCCACACTCTGGACTCTGCCAGGGGTAGGCCATGAACTCCACAGTGTGTTTTTTCCAGCAACATCTGCACAGGAAAAGCAACATATAATAATAATACTATACAGCACCAAGAAAACATCACCTTGAGAAATCTCAACAAGGACAGAGGAAACTGAGTAGAAGCCTGACCTTAGGAATGTCTCAGGGGGTCACAGAAGGGTGAATCAAGGGCTCAGCTACTTCACCCAACTACAAGTGAGCTAGGGAATTCAGGGTTCCTAAGATCCATTGTGCTGAAATGTCGCTCCTGTGGAAATTCAGAGTTCTGCAGAAGCAAGGACTGAATCTCTTCTACCAAAGGGACAGACAAAGAAGAAGCATGGCCTTCTGGTTAAGGCACTAAAGTAGAGACTTAGACTTAGGTGACAAGACTCAATTCCAGGCTGTGCTACCAGCTTCTTATGTGTCACTGGGCATGACACAGCAGATGGAATTTTTCAAAGGTGATGAGCTCTTTTAGAAGACCATGAGGTGATGGTAACCTAACTTTGGCCATCTTGACAACCTCACCCTAAGTATCTCTGTGTTGCACCTTCCCCATGTGTAAAATGGTGGAAAGAGTATCTCCTTTCTTCCAGCCTTTTTCTCTGTTCAAATTATAAACTCTCAGCAGCCCTGTCTCAACCAGGGCCTCTAGTTGACACTGCTGTACAAATAACAGTCAAACAACTGAGTGTCAGCGAATGGGGGTTTGGAAGATCAGGGATGGCTGTAATACAGAAATAATTAGAGATGGGCCACAAAATGAGAGTTTCAGACCAGCCAGGACCCAGACCTGATCTGCCTTGGTTTGGATTTTGGTTTTGCAACAGAAGCCACAACCAATTTCACCCATCTCTCTCACTGGGAATAACAGACTTTCCTCATCTGAAGTTGAACCCACCAACCAAACGATGGTCATTTAAGAAAACCCCATGGTTATTGGTTAATGCTTCAGCCTCAGCCCAGTGAACTGTTGATCAGTGCCTGCTTAACATGTTAGTTAGTGGGTGTGTCAGGCCCCTTCACTATTCCAGCTGTATCACACAGATTCACTTCTGCCTGAAGACGGAGCTTTTGCACAAAGGGAAACAAAGACAGGAACGTGAGCCTGGAGAACTGGAATATAAAGCAGAGGCAGAGAGGAGGAACACAGCTTTCCAGGGAACTCTTATCCCTATCAGTCCCTCTCCACCAGGAAGGTTGGATAACACCACCTCCTATGCAGAGCACTATTGGGAGTGGAGAAGAGGGTGTCAGAGGGCAAGATGTCCTCAACAGCCAGGCATCTCCTTGGCATTAACATCACAGCACAGAAGCAGCAGATCTGTGTTACTGGGTTCCCTCCCCTGCTACTATCTCAAAATACATCTTACTGTACTGAAACCTCATTAAATTGCTGCAAGCTTCCTATTGCTATGTTGGCAAAAGGAGACAGACTATTTAAATCCTGGGATGGCAGGCTGAGTCCAAAGGCACTCCACACAGATGCTGGAGGGCCCACAACCAGATCATGCTGAAATTCATTATTTACCTCAGGATGGGCACAGCCATGATAGGCCAGCTTCTCCCACCAACATGCCTCACTCCTGACATAAGGGACCTTTGGTCCACAACTGTAGGGACCAGAGGGGAGGTCAGCCTCCATAATGTATTCATCCTCCATATGTCCCTCCGTCTGAAAGCTAAAGTCAGCCCCCTGGCAGGTCCCCTGCATTCCCCACCTGCCTCTCTCTACTGCTCTCTACTGGAATCAGAGAAAAGTAGGTCTGGAATGGAATCTAAGAGGTCATCTAGTTCAGCCTCCTGTGTTGAGACAGGATCAAGTATAGCCCATCCCTGATGGAAGTCTGTCTAGCCTTCACCTAAAAACAGGGGAAGGCCAGGAGGACAGCAGCCCTGGTCCACAAAAGGCCACTGGCATTTGCAATGCAACAAGACCAGCAGGCAGAACAGCCACATGTCACAGAGCTGGGAGCCCCACATTCAGTCCTTGTCACGTCTTCTGATGCTGCCAGGCAGAGGCCCAGTCAGCACCAATTACAAGAGTGGGGTGTTTTTTGTTGAGAGCAGTCCACACCCCTTCCTCCCCAGACTGAACTCCTTCCTGACACATTGCTCATCTCAGCTAATCTGTACTGGAGATGGGCCAGAACCACAAAGTCAAGATAGAGAGCTGGGTGGCCTTGGAGCCAGGGGGTCCAGTCTGGCTCTGGATCCAGGATTCCAAGCCGACCCTTAGAGCTTTGGAGTTCAGATTTGGCTGGCTGCTTGGGCCCATAATAGAGCTAGAGGCCAACAGCCTACCATTGTGGAAGTCAATCTGGATTGTGACACCACTGAAGGGAGAATAGATGATGCCTGTCTCCAGGATGCTATTCTGCTAAGAAAGAGCAGACAGGGAAAAACTAGAGGTAGGCCCTCCTGTCAGCCTTCTAATATTCCTCCTTTGGCCTCCCCCATGGTCGGTAAATGGCATACATTCTTCCCCAAGTGAGCACACCTAAAGTCAGATTTCCAGAAGTGCTTAGCACCCATCAATCCAACTAAAGCCAATGGGAGTTGCAAGCTTTCAGCAGCACCCCTGTACTTGAGTGCTGGATTCTGTTTCTCCCATCCATACTGTCAGGATAACTGTTCGTAACACTGGCTCACGGAAGCAGGGGAGAAAGAAAAGGGAATACCATATTTGACATCTTACATTAAATGGAGCAAGTTTTCCAGCATAGACACAAGCCAAGATTAATAGATAATAAGCTGGGAATGGACAATTCTGATCCTCTAGTGACTGTCTGACAACCCATATAAAACAGACCAGAGAACCTCACCCAATAGTTCACACATCAAGCTAGTAACTTTTGGTTGAGATACAGCGTATCTTTCAGAAAGATATCCAGTCTTGATTTAAAAATTTCTAATGGTGGGCAATCCACCATGGCCATAGGCAAATTTTTCTAATGCTTACTTATACTCTGTCAGAAATATGCATCTTATTTCTAATCTGAATTTGTCTAGCTTCAGCTTTTAGCCACTGAATCGCTTGTCTTTGTCTGCCAGATTAAAGAGCCCTCTGCTATCAGAAATTTCAGGTACTTGTAGACTGTGATCAAATCACCTCTTCCCTTAAGATCTGAGGCCATATTAGCATCTCCTTAATGAGAGCCTTGTACAAACTCTAAAAAGGTGCTGGCACAGTTACAAGTCTCAGTTTAGATTAGGCCCCCAAGGATGCAACTTGCTCTTCCCAGCTGCAGCATCATTAGCACAATGAGGACCAGAGAGGGAACCCATCTTAGCTACCTCTGCAGGACATGACACCAGCTGCAGTTGAAAGTCAGCTCCGAGCTCACACACACGTCACAGCTCTGATGCTGGAGACAGGCTGCAAGAAAAAGAAGAAAGGTACCAGCAGCACAGTATCATCAGGGCAGTCTGTTACAAGGCTGTGTATAGCCAAAGCTTGGTAGGAGAGAAGCCAAAGGAGACCATGGACATATGAACCTATGCACTGACTTTAGAGGGCAATGAGCTTGGAAACCAAGTCAGCATCTCTCTAAAAGGAACGGGAGGATCATATTTCAGCAAGTGACTCCCACCCAACTTAGCCTGAGAGAAAATCCATCCCAGGTCCAAGCTTTTCCCTGTTTAAACACAGAACCAAGGAGGGCTGCAACTCAAACAAATTAAACTTCAGTTGTTGAGAATGGTCATACTTTATTCTTGAAAACACATCTGGAGTAGACAGACTACTAGTCCACTGTTGAGCCTGTACCAAGACATGTGGGTGGGGTGGGAGAGAGAATCATTCGTCATCCTCTCTGGGCAGGAATATTTAGCAGGATGCATTTTGTGCCAGAAGATGGGCAAATCATCACAGCCTTCTCTTTGCTTTGGCTGCAGAGTTTCAACAAGGCCTCCCCTGGGAGGCCAATCTAGCACATCATGGAAGAGTACAGAGATCTCAATCTAGTCCTGTACAACCCAAAAGCACACATTTATCTGTGTGACTTCATCCACTCCTGAGCCCACATAGGTCTACCAAAGTACTTCAATCCTGACTGGCAGCCCCCCCATCTCTACTGGTGTACCTCAGCCCTGACTGGCAGCCCAACCACTACTCCAGCCCTCGGCTGCCCACACTCACGGCTCTGCCAGACCCCTCAGTCCTGACCCACAACTCTCCTATGATTTCAGCCTTTGGCTGCCCACACTCTTCTGACACTCCTCAGTTCTGCCCTCCAATCCCACCCCCACACTTGGCTAATTCGGTCCTGGTCTTTTCCACAGAAATCGCCACTTGCATTAGAGCATGAATTTACAGTGCAGAGGAGACAAGTATTCTGTGGGGAACCGCTGCAGCCCTACCATGCTTGTTCCACTTGTGACCTAAATAGGACTGAAACCCAAGTATCCAGAAGGGAGAATCTAGCCCTTTCCCATCAGCTATCACGTCCCACAGCTGCCATGTGAAAACAAAGTGAGTCTTAGGATCTTTTTTTTTCTTTAAACCACAGAACCCTTATTTACCATCGGCTTTGCAGTAGCCCGGCCTGCTGTTAAGATTCTTCTAAAATACTCAGAGGATGTTGTTTAAATGCATAACCTTGGCATACTCAGGACAGGTTTATTTCTGCCCTGTATTTATGTACTGCACGACAACTTCCCCTGTGTGTGTATTTCCTTGGTACCTTGCCTGCTAAATGTATCTATTTAACAGGATCCTTTGTGAACATCATTGAGGAGGGACTGGTCATTTGTTCAAGGAGCACACTCTCCAATTTACTTTGAAAGGGTCTCTGAGCGAGTGTGCAATAAACCAATGCTTAGAATCATTTTCTGCAAGGGCGGGGGAATAGCACAGTATGGGAGAGGAGATGCCTAATGTGCTAGCCTTTCTTTCCCTTCTGTTTAGAGCTGATGTTCAAAGAGATGTGAATCACAGGCACATTGAATCAATGTCTGCACTAAAGCCATCTGCCAGCTTAGTTGTGACTGCACAGAGAATGAAGAGGTGTGAACCTTGACCCACAAGACTATGCTGGCAAAAGCCCCTAATGTAACAATTACTTCAGCAAAACTGAGCTTGTACCAATTTAGCTTGCGAGGGGGAGAGCTGGAATAAGCTATACCAGCAAAAGTTTCAGTAACACTGAGAGAAAAGCAATGCTGCATGGACAAATGCATTGTGTAGACATGATCCTGGTCTGCTGGGTCTCAACTCTTATGAATGGCCAAGTTAGGTGGTTAGAAGAGGACTGCCATAAGGGAGGGCTGCAGTTTGGGACTGCAGTACTAAAGATGAGGGAAGCTGGCATTTTGTCTGCTGTTCTCATTCAAGTCAGAACTGTAAAATTAATCTGTGTGTGTGTTATTTCCCCTTTATGTATCCCGTCACTTGTTCCCAAACATTAGCCTTGCCGAAATCCACACCCCATCTCTGCTACAAAGCAGCTACAATGGTGCGAGGCATTTGGGAGTTGTGATTGGGTGGGCCAAATCTAGGATGCAGTCACATAAACACATTGGTCAGTGGGCATCAAACTAGGGACCTTCAGCTGCACAATACAGGCCTGTAATGAAACGAGTTGGCCAGGAGACAGGCAGCAAATGGCATAATACTCACTGGGCAGTGGGGTGAACTCCACGGCCGACATACTGGTGACCTTGCTAGGGTCCAGCTCCACGCGGTGGTACTCATAAATTGTCCTACGGCGAGACTCTGCAACAGCAAGGGGCTCCATCAGACAGGGGCACAAGACCATCATGCCCTGCCTGCTCTCCCACTTCTCAACCCATGTGGGCTTGGCTGCTGAGCTGTGGGGTAGTGAAGGGACTTAAAGAGCCTGAGCTCATATTTTCCCCGGCAGTGATTTGCTACTGAGAATCAAGTCAGGCTCTCTAAATCCCTGGGGTTGGGCGTGACTGTGTGCAAATTTCTAGCTAAAATACTAATGTTAGCAAGTGAGCCTTTAGGGCCATCATTGCAGAGGATAATGGGGCCCAGATGCTTAAAGGATGCTACAGGGGAATGAGAGTAAGAGGGATGCTGGGAAGGAAAGCAGAGAAGGGTGCTGGTGGAGAAGAAGGTGTATCCCCTTCTTCCACATTCTCCCTTCTTCATCCTGGGAGGAGTTTGGAGCTATCTGTCGTGCCTCCATCCTCCCCACCACCTACAATCCCTTGAAACAGATGTGGTCCAGTTCTACATTGTTCTCAGCAAACAAGGGCCACACAGCAAACAGAGGTTGTGGCAACTCACCTCACCAAACCCTGTATCTCTCCATTGCAGGAGACATTTGCTTGAGGCTCCATAGCCATCTGTTTCCTATCCCAACACACTGCCTTCCAGTACTGCCTATCACCTCATTCTGCCTTCTCCCGCTGCTCTAACTCATCCCTTCTTCTCGATCTAGCATCCAGAGCGGGAGAGGGGGAGAAGGGCAGAACTCAGGCCTCTTAGGTTATCTCCCTAGCTCTGCCATTGACTGGCAATGTGACCTTCACCTTGTCATTTCATCTCTCTGAATCTGAGTTCTTGTGGGACTAATGCTGATCCTACCACCAACTGTGTGCATGTACATGTGTGCACATGGATAAGCCTTGGGTAACACCTATTGCATGTCCAGAGCTTGGAGACACTCAGAAACAACAAGAGTCCTGTGGCACTTTAAAGACTAACAGATTTCTTTGAACATAAGCTTTCATGGGTTCCGAACTGCTTCATCAGATGTAGCACTTCAGATGCATCTGACGAAGTGGGTTGGAGCCCATGAAAGCTTATGCCCAGAGAAACCTGTTCGTCTTTAAGGTGCCACAGGACTCTTGTTGATTTTGCTGTACACAGACTAACACGGCTATCCCTCTGGAGACAGTCAGAAGAACAGAGCACAGAGCTGCTCTTCTGCCTCAACCTCCCTCCTTCTATTCCATACATATTATCCCTTCCCATCTCTGCTAAGTCACCAGCCTGGACCCCTGGCAGGCAGGTGGGAGGCAGGGGTGTGGTTCAAACTTGCAAGTGGGGCAGACAGTGTGAACCCAGCTTGGGGTTGGGGGGGCAGGGAAGGCAGAAGGCTAGGGAGGAGGGGATGCACAATCTAGGCCAGTTGAGGCTTTCCTACAAATTATGGTAAATGGGTAATAAATGAGGGCCAGATGACAGTTTCCATAAATAACAAACAACAGCAACCACAGGGGTGCAGCAAACTTTCTGAGGGACACAGCGAATAGTATAATTGGGTTCTTCATTACAGGACAGAAAGCAGAGAGAGGCTGAAACAGCACTTTCAACAGACAGAGACACACAATGCATGACAGGCACATGCAATACACGGCACACATGACAACAGGCATGCAATACATACTGCAACCAGATGCAGCTTGCATGACAGGTACATAAAGCACACAGAATGTGTGACAACATTCATGCAACACAGAGCATACAGTTAGTTCACATGCAACATGGCGCACACACTGGAGCAAGCCAGGTAATTCTGCTTCTTGAAGGAGGAAAGTTCTGATATTCCAACAGCGATGCCCTTGGAGTGCCAACAGCTGAGAGCCAGGACCCATAATCAGCCTTACTCCACATCTTCCATATTTCTGCATTGCTTGCCATAGTCAATAAATGAAGCTCCACCAGCAAAGACTCACCAGGAACGTCTGGGGAGGGATTGACGATCATGAAGGCATCAGACAGGCCAGCTTTGACAGGGTGCTGCGTGGTGCTGATTTCCAGAACTGACATAGGAATCTGGAATGGGGAGAAAGAAGGGGCCTCTGAACCATAAGGATCCTGCCCCAGTGCTGTGCGCTCAGGAGGTGTGTCACAGGGAAAGTTGTAGAGTGAAGGGAGATGGAATGGTGCTATTGATAAAACCCATGAGACACTTCTGTTTACCTGACACTCCAGAAACTAGTTTGAGGCTGTTGTTTTAGATAAGCCTGAGCCACACCTAGCCTGGTTTTGCCCAAGGCTGTTTGGAGATGACCTTGGCCATCAACCAGGCCTTCCAGGACTCAGTCAACCCTCTTGGGAATAACAAGCATAGCTGGCCCAAGCACTACATGGAAGACATTTGTGTGACAGACAGACCAACACCCTCTGGGTCAATAGCAGGACCTGAACAGTTAGTTTCCCACACTAAATGCACAAGCCGTTACAGCTGGATATGTGTCAGATTCACCCACTGTGTGTGAACCACAGGGTGGGCTATCACTCAACACACACTGACTGGTGGCTTATAGGTGTAGGCACCCTGTATTTTAGGGGCCTCTGAAACCAAGTAGGAGGTTAACATTTAAGCAGTTTCTATGTGCTGTGAGTTTTCCATGGATGGACTACAACTCCCATGATCCCTTGGGAGAGGGAGAGAAGGAGACCCTGGCTGCTCACCAGGAGCCTGAATCCGGAAGCTGCTGTGAGTGCTCCTGGGATTCCTGAGACTGCTGGAGGCTCACTCAAGCTGGGAGCTTCAGAGGTTGGTGGCTTACTCAGCCCAGAAACAGGGTCTGAGCCTAGAACTGGCAGAGCTACGTCTGCAGTGAGAGTGTGTCTGTCTGTCTCCCTCCTCCAATCTGGAGAAGAGCTTGTAAAGCCAGGGAATCTGCTGAGAGACTGATTGGGCCAGAGGGGAGGCAATGTGGCAGTCCCTTTGAACCTGGGCCAGGACAACAGACCATTGGTTGGGCTCACTGCGGATCTGCAGCGTGGTTCTGACTGGATACACTGGACCATCAGCATGCTGCCTTGTCTCCTTCACTGACCCTCCAAGCGTGCCCATGCAAGCAAGTGGTTGGGGTTCTGAACTCTGGGAAGTGCGACCTCTGAGTTCGAAAAAGGGCTGTGAACACGCCAGTTAGATAAGTTTCCTGTAAACTATATTCTGTGTCTGCTCACTGATTTATTTACTTGCCTCTGTGTATTCAAATTAGTAGTAATACTCAATTCCATCCTGTTATGATAAGTTTCTGTGTTAAGTAAAGGTTTGTTACATGCAATTGAGTGTATTAGATGAATGTATTAGATATATATATAAGTAGTAAGTTTGGATTAAACCCATCCCACAGGTTATTCTTATCCACATGGATTTAGTCCTAGAGGTTCCCAAGGCATGCCACTAAGTTTGTACTGGACCCAGCCAGGTGGAGGCACTGCCAAGCTTAATTTCCTGTAAAGCAGAGGGACTGCAGCAGAAGAGTGGATAGAGGATTCCCACAATCCCAACATCACCACTGGGAAACTCAGGATCTCTTTGTCATCAAACTTAGGTGCCTGTGCATACATGAGTGTTGCCTGCTCCCAACTAACCCGGGGAGAAAATGGAGAGGGTTACATAAGTACAGGCCCACTTTCTTCCAGAGGTTTGCCCTCATCTGGCCCTGCTGTGGGGAAGGGAGGCAGGCTGGTAGTCATTCTCCCTGCTAACTCGTCCCATTCTGAGCATATCCTTTGGTCCAACCTGTACTTCCAGTCCAGCCACATTCACACGCAGTTCTCCCCGACAACTCCCATTCTATTTTCCCACCCCCCTTACTCCTGCCCTATTTACTCCCCCACTAAACCCCTCACCCTCATCCTATTCCACATGTTCTACCTCATCTGCTTGGAGATGCACCTGAGTATTGGAGAGACTTTCCCTGCATTTACTGAGCCTACCATGACCAGAAGATACAATGAGTCTTCTCTGCATAGGGGTAGCCACAGATCTCATAGCCCAATAGAAAGACAAGGTCAGGGACTGCCTAGTCACTAATCCAGTCTGCTTTGTCTTTCCTTGGTGGTGTTTATGTTCTGTCTCTCACAATCCTGCCTCCAATTGCCCACAGGTGTGTCACAAAACCACACCCCAAGCAGCTGGGCCCACTCACCTCCTTGTAACCAAAGATAATTCTCCCATCGCTGTGAAGAGCAGCCTGGAATGTGAAGCTGCCAATATCTTCCTTCCCCTGAAGATAGACCTTGTCCCACTGCACCACAAATACGGTCCCTGCAGGAGAGAGGCGAGACCACAGTAGGCAAGGAACAGCAGGGAAAATTGCAGGGGTCAGTTTCATAACCCATGTGCACCATTTGCAAAAACCATCTCGCAGACACAGTGTACAGCTGTCACAATTTTTTGCTATCACAAGCACATCACACAGACACACTCCCTATGTACCACTTGCATGAGGAAAAAAAAACAAAACCAAACCAAACCCTCCAGCCTACAGCCACAACCAAATCATACACAATCTGAATCTTGAAGTGTTAACTAGTTACTTGTTACTTCCCCTTGAATGGTCCCTTGAAATAAGTGTTTACTTATGCTAACCAATCAATTCCGCCTTATATTTAGCTGTGAAAATTGGAATATATTCTCCAGACCTGAAGAAGAGCTCTAAATGACTCAAAAGATTTTCTCTCACCAACAAAAGTTGACCCAAAAAAAGATATTACCCCATGTTCCTTGTTCCATAACTATACACACCACTTCCAGCCACAATCCCTCAGTCTCTCTCTACCCCATAACACACACCCCACTCCCTCACACAGAGGCTAAATGTTGCACTACCAGTTTGGCCATGGCCAACACTTCCTGTAACTATTGTGAGTCATTTAGGATGGGATGACAGCTTATCTCAACAATATGGAGATGGTGTCTTCTTATGCCTCATGAGGCACTCCAGATCCTTTTCTCCCAAAATCTGGAGCCCATGTTTTTCAGTAGACCCAGGACTAAGCTTCAAATAAATATCCTAATTTTTGGTGCTCATCAGGCTTCCTAAAGGTCACTCACCACTAATCAACTATGCCAGATCTGTTGCTAATCCTCCAAGCACACACACAGACATATAAATAACCTGGGCCACATGTGACATCACACAGTGGGATGTACATGGCACACAACAAGACAGACGTGTCAAAGAGATGGATTCACATCACACAAATCTGCTATTTTGGGGACTCTCTCTCTGCACCACCACCCCAAAATATAAGATGCAATTCTGTGGTGACCTGGAAGCCAACTTTTGCTGTCTCAAACTCAAGGAACATTTCCACCATGCTACAGACCAAAGTAATAACTTGCAGATACTTTCCTCCCAACACTGCAAGAAGAAATATTCTGAATGGACACCTCCTGATGGTCAGAATAACAGACTAGACTTTTACATACATTGCTTCTGCCATTGTGCTAAGTCTCAAATAGTGGACAAAGAACATCTCAAACACCATAATCTCGGCCATGCAGAATGCAATACATCCACAGACTCATAAACAACTCTGACATTATCATCAAGAAGGCTGACAAAGGAGGTGTTGTTCCCATCATGAACAAACTGGATTACAATCAGGAGGCTTATAGACCACTCTCCAACACAGCATTCTACAGACGTCTTCTCTCTGACCCCACTGAGGAGTACCAAAAAGAACTACAGCACCTACTCTAGAAACTCTCCAAACTAACAAAGGAACAAATCAAGACAGATATACTCCCAGAACCCAGACCAGGGATATTCTGTCTTCTAATGAAAATCCTCAAACCTGAAAACCATGGATGCCCCACCATCTCAGACATTGACACTCTTATAGTGGGCTTATCTGGCTGCATGGCCTGTCTCCTCAGACCCTATGCTATCAACACCCGTAGCTATCTTTGAGATACCATGAACTTCATGAGAAAGATTCAATCCATTGGTGACGGTCTAGAAAACAACATCCTGGCCACAATGGACATAGAGCTCTGTACACCAACATCCCCCATGAAGACAGATTGCAAGTCATTGAGAGAACTATCCCAGATGATGGATGACACAGTGCACCTCATGACTGAACTCTGTCACTCTCTACTTACCCAACCATTTCAGATTTGAAGACATAAATTATCTTTTGAGTCAGCAGCACTGCTATGGGTACCTGCATGGCCCCACAATATGCCAACATTTTTATGACTTAGAACAACGCTTCCTCCAGTCTCATTCCCAGGTACCACTCTACTCACGCTACACTGATGACATCTTCATCACCCGGACCCACAGAAAGGATGCCCTTAAAGATTTCCACAAAGATTTCAACAATTTCTACTCCACAATCAACCTTAGCCTGGAACACTCCACACAGGAAATCCACTTTCTGGACACTACAGTACAACTTAGTGATGGACACATAAAAAAAGCACCCTATACCATAAGTCTACAGACCCCTCAAGTTAACTTCATCCTTCGAGCTTCCACCCAGGACACACCACTCGATCCAATGTCTACAGCCAAGCCCTAAGATATAACTGCATTTGTTCCAATCCCTCAAACAGAGACAGACACCTTCAGGATCTCTATCAAGCAAACTACAATACCAACCCGGAGTAGTAAAGAATCAGATTGATGGAGCCAGACAGGTACCCAGAAGTCAACTAATACATGAGAAACCCAACAAAGAAAACAACGGAACACCACTGGTCATCACCTGCTATGGCCTTCCAGTCAAACCTCTAAAGCACATCATCAAGAATCTACAGCCTATTCTACAAGATGATCCCTCACTCTTTCAGGCCTTGGGCAGCAGACCTCTCCTCACTTACAGACAGCCTCCCATCCTTAAACAAGATCCAAAGGGGCAGCCCTGTTAGTCTAGTTCAGTAAAACAAACAAACAAGGAGTCCTGTGGCACTTAAAGACTAACAAAGGTATTTACTGCATGAGCTTTCATGGGAGAAAATCTCACTTTGCCAGTTCTGCAAAAAGTCTCCCATGAAAGCTCATGCAATAAATATATTTGTTAGTGTTTAAGTGCCATAGGACTCCTTGTTTGTTTTACCAACCTTGAACAGATACTCACCAGCAACTACAGACCTAACAACAGCAACATTAAAGGAGGCACGTACCTGGCAACAAATCACATTGCCAACTTTGTCCACATATTTGCACAAAAGACACCATCATAGGACATAGTCAAGGCAGCTACTCCATCAAAGGCTCATTCACCTGTTCATCCACCAATGTGATTTATGCTATCATGCATCAGAAATGTCCCTCTGCCTTATACATTGGAAAATCAGGACTGTCTTTGTGCAAAAGAATAAACAGACACAAATCTGGCATCGGAAATGGCAACATTAAAAAACCAGTGGGGAACACTTCAATCTTCCTGACCGCTCCATTTATGACCTGTTAAGAGCTGTACTCAGGCAAATGAATAACAACTCTCAGCTTCAAAGAGAAGGTGCATAATTGGAATTCATATGTACATTTGGCACAATGTACTCAGGGCTGAATAAAGACTATGGGTTCTTTTCCCATTACAACAGGTAATTTTGCTTTCTTTCCCCCCAACCCACCTCCCTCCTAATTGTTGTACTCGACTGACTGAATCCAAACAACTGCTTTGATTTGCTGTCACAGTCTGACCTGATCCTATGACTTACACTCTCCTGCATTTATTTTGCTCCCATTCTATAAGTTTCCTTTTCAAGCATCTGACAAAGTGGGATTTTCTCCCATGAAAGCTCATGCAATAAATAAATTTGTTAGTCTTTTAAGTGTACCAGACTCCTTGTTTGTTTTGCTGAACAAGACTAACACAGCTACACTTTTGGACCTAGACACTTAGAGGGACATACATCAGACACAGAGATGCACACTGGCACAAAAGATGCATCAGACACATAGAAACACATCTCACACACTCCTACAACCTCAAAGCAGGGGCATAAATTCAGCTGCTATGCAAAACTGTTTGTGTACCCAGGACTGAACTCAGTCAAGATGCCAGAGGCCAAAGCCGTACCAGTCCCTGAACCAGACCCAGAACCCTGTCCTCTGGAGGCTGTCAGTTGTTCCCTCACCTGTTCTTTTTCCTGCTCTGCAGGGATGAGTGTTGCCTAGTGGTCTCCAAAGCCCTAGCTCAGGGGCTGAGAAACAAACAAGGCCCCAGGACGGTATGGCAGACCCAGCAAGCTAGGAGCGCAGCTCACCATTGTCGAAGTACTTGACGGTGGAGTTGCGGGAGTAGCTGGGGTTGAAGTTGGCCATCAGGGGTGCGATGTACTGGGTGGCCGTGAGCATGCGGTGAATGACATCCCCCATGAAGATGAAACCTACAGCAAGAGCAAGGGAAGGCAATTTACGTCCCCATCCCAACACCCCCACCACACTGCTACAGGGACATCTCTTCCCAGTGTCTCCCGCTAGGCCCTCACCCCTGGTTCCAGCACTGCCCCTGAACTGAAGTACGCTGAAGCTTAGGCAGTTTGGATCCCAGGTTCTGGTTCATGTGTCATTATACCATTCAGTACTAATTAGAGAAGATGGACTTGACTTCATAACCCCCCATGATGTGCAAATAAGCCCCATTTGACAATGGGCTAAATTGAGACAAAGCACAGAAGAGACTCGCCCAAGGTCATCCCATGCAGGAGGCATGTTAGAGGCAGCCAAGTCAGCCCACTAGGCATTGCTGTCTCTCCTGTGGATACTGCTTGTTAGCACACCTGAATAAGCTGGGTAAACACAGCATTGCAATGTCTCACTCACCTCCTGTTGCTATGGTGATCTGCCGCAGGTGATGACCATAGAAGGGGAAGTCAAAGGACAGGATAACTCTCTGTGGTAGACAGACACCATATCAGTGCACGATCCATGCTAGCAAGCACCACGTCAATTATGTTCAAGGCTGAGGCTCTGACCATGGGTGACTTGGAGGGGTAAGTGGTGCTACTCACAGGGAGGTGGGTTAAAGCACAACAGGATGCAGGGACAGATAGCACTTGAGGGCAGAGTACTCCCCTTCCAAGATGTGCTCAGCCCTGCTTGGGATATCCATGCCTATTGGACATAGACTCTGGGTACAGCCCTGCTGTGAGGAGAAACCTCAGAAATGGGATCGTCTGCCAATTTACAATAGGCTCTAGGGACAAAAGTGGAGAAACACATGACCTGGAAGCCAGCTGGAATAGGCCCAGCCTTGCAGAACACTTAGCAGGTATATTCAGAAGCCAAAGGTCAGCTCTGGCCTCAGTCTCTTTAGTGTTGGCATAGGAGGTGTGGGGAGATTATCACAGCTCTGGATAAGTAGCTAGTACCCCAGATCAGGAACTCCCTGAGCAGAGAGAAGCTCCTAAGGAAACATTCCTGGGTCACCGGCATGGTGGATGTCCCATGCAAGGATGGCAGCAGTTTAGCAGAGAGTGGAGGCTCACCGAGGCTTGCCTGTGTGTGTTGGACAGGATCCCATGGACCTTCACTTGACTTCTGTTGGCTTCTGCAATATTAACCCAGAGCTCCTTCGTGCGCACCTCACCTGGCCCGTAGAACCGCGATATGTAGTAGCTATGGTTGTCTTCCTGCAGCCACAAAACAAGGATGGATGGGGTTAGCAGGTGAAGACAACAAGGATTGTGGAGCCAGCTCCAAGGCACAAAATCAGCAACTGGGTCTTGAACCAACAGGAGCTCCCAAGGCAAAATGGGGAAAGGTGATCCTTGAGTGCATAAACAAAGGAATAGTGAATACAGGCAAGGAGGGATTTTACCTTTGAATAGGTCATTGGTGAGACTGACACTGGAATCCTGCACCCAGTTTGATGTCCACATTTTAAAAAGGATGTTACAAGATTGGAGAGGGTGTGGGAAAGAGCTGCAAAAATGAACTGAGAAGCAGAGATGAGAAGAGTTCAGTCAATTTAGTTCAGGGAGATTGAGAGGTGACCTGCTTATGGCCCACATACATTCACAGGGAGAAAATACCACTATTAAAAGGTTCTTTAACCTAGTGGAGAAAACCTGGACAAGAACCAATGGCTGCATGTTAAACCCAGAGAAATTCAAATTAAAAACAAGGCACAAGTTTTTCATGCTGAGGGTGATTGACCAATGGAATAAACTCCCAAGGAGCAAGTGGATTCTCTCTCTTGCTGTCTTCAGAGCCAGACCAGCTGCCTTTCTGCAAGGTACTTTAGTAAACACAAGTTATTGGGCTCCCAACAAGGAGAAATAGTGGAAATTCTTCACACATACACGCACGCGTGCACGCCTTGGTTGTACCTGGTTCCCAGTTCCTTGCACAGTGCATAGGCCACAGTGCAGTCTTATTGATAATATTTTCAGAAGGTAGCACAGAAGAGGATAACCAAATGCTTATTAATCTTACTATAATTAGAGACAGCATTATATCCAAGGACCTCAGATAACAAACTAAACTTCATGGTACCCTTAGGAAGTAGATATTGTGATAGCCATTCTACAGGTGGGGAAACAGAGACTCAAAAGTCTCCCGGGCATACTCCAGCTCACATCTCTGTGACAAACATGGGAACAGAACTCAGAAGTGCGCTCATCTATTTCTTTTGCTCCACACTCCATCCAAGAGCTGGGAAGAGAACAACTTGATTCCTGCTCTAATCACTAGACAATACTTCCTCTCTATGGACTGAGGTTTCATCCCTAGGCAGCTGACAAACCTGAGAGGAATAGGGCATAGAGGTTCTCTGCCAAGAAACCTGATGCAACCCTTCTAATCTGCTGATCACTAACATATCAGATGAACTGCACCAATGCTGGGTTTGGTGCTTGTAATTCTGTGGCCACTGCTTGAAGATTGCTGTAGCAGCATGGGTTCCCTAGAGCAATGATTCCCAACCTTTTGTGAGTTGTGACACACTTAGCAGCATACTGAGACTCCATAGGACACACTAGCCCACTCCCTCCAGGCCAAATCCATCCATCTCCCTGGATCTCCCCAACACACTTAATACTGTGTGGTTACACACTAATGTGTCATGACACAGTGGTTGAGAACCACTGTCCTAGAAAGCTAGCTGCACCTGGATGTTCCTCACCCATAAAAGCGATAGCACCAAAAGGTAGCGTTTTCTGGAGTGGAACACCACAATCATTTAACAATACACAGCACAAGGCTGAGAGTCAGGACTTCTGTGGTCAGCTGTACCATAGCAATGCCATGCAACTCTTCAGGGAAGCCTTTGTGCAGAGCAGCAGGCATAATCCATCCCCACGGGTGGTGTAATAAATCAGTTGTTCAGCCCATGAACCTTGCTGACTCTTCCCAAGCGAGTGCTGACAGGTCCAGCCATTCCAGTGGAGACACCAAGTTTCAGAGGCTAACTACCTAACTGTGGCTGTATGTGCAGCCTTCCAGGGGCCCAGCTGGAACATGACTCTTGTCAGGGAGGCTGCTTCGCACTTTGGGAAATGGGTGGTATATTTCATGTCAACTGGGAGGATGCAACTCACCCAGTCTGACACCACGTCAGGCACCTCATTGATACCAGGTTGTGATGGCTGGTAATGAACTAAGATATCACCTTTGCCTTTAGAGTTTCTCCTCCCCACCTCTTTCTCTCCTTCCCCAAGACACTCCTCCCAGCTACTTCCCCCTCACCTCCCATAATGTCTCATATATCAATGACAGGGCTATTGTCACCTTGTTTCCGGAGATCCACTCAGCTTCCCACTTTAGCAAAGCTCACTGGAGACCCCACCAATGTCTTGCATCAACAGCTGCTGATTTCATTGCCCAGGCTTTTCCCCACACACTCTACTTGTGTCTGGGACTAGACTAGGTATTAGGACAGTCTTCTCTGGAGTCAATGTAGCATCCACTAGTGTCTGCTGGGCCAGAAAAGAACACGCACAAAAGCCTGTGTATGCTGAGTCCACCCGTATCACCCCTCAGGCCAGGGCCTGTGCAGCCTGGTGTCTGGATCCCTTCATCTGGTTTGGGTTGAAGTTGAGAACAAGGCGAGCACTTGCCCTGTTCTACTATTGAACACTATTTCTGGGCTCTGTACAGCACCTGTGTACTGAGTTGCCATGTTACGCTCATATCTGCATCTCCTGAGATGCTGTTCCTGAGCAGCAGCCCCCTGCTGCTATCCTTATCTTGTCCCCACCACAGCTATGCCACTGCAGTCTAGTTCTGGCCTCCTGTTCTTTCAGTCCTGGGATTTCCTCAGCATCTTTCTCATAGGAATTTCTACATGCTCAGCTCTGAAGTGTGACAGTCCTTGCTATTCTAGTCCCATTTCCCATGTAGATCTGTGACATTCCCTAACCCTGATCTGCAGCATCTCCTACTATCCATGCCTGCCCCCCTGCACTTTGAGCCTGTCACCCTGTTAGTCCAGATGTTCTCACTCACCATCAACAAACCACCCTGGTGCCTTTACCTTGTAACTTGGCATAATGGAAGGCTGTGGAATTTACAAGCAACAGAAAGGCAGAGAAAATAAAATCTGTAATATTAACAGTATCTCTTTTGGCAGGAGAAAAACATTCCTGATTTAAATGGCCTGATGCAGTGGTTCCCAACCTGTGGTCTGGGGACCCCCAGGGGTCAGCGGACACGTTGCAGGGGGTCCACAGAACCTCCCCCTACAGGGGCTGGAACCCAGCTAAAGCCCTGATGCTCCCCGCCAGAGCTGTCTTTCCCCTCTCATGGCCGATCCTGACAGGGGGATGGGGCTGCGGCAGCTCCTCAGCAGGGGCAAGGGCGGGGGGCCATAGCTGCTGCAGCTCGGCTCCCCAGCGGTGCTGGCCATGGTGGCGGCAGTGCTGCTTGCCGACTGTCTCATTGGCATAAAAAGGTTGGGAACCACTGGCCTGGTATATTTCCCAGAAAACTTTCTCCAGCTCTGCAAGATGCAGAGAGGAATAGAGCAGAAACTGTTAAAATCATTTAATGCACAGTTTTTTCTGCTTCAGCAAAACTCCAATGAAATGTGTGCCACTTATAAACAAACAAAACCATCCTCATTGTTATATGAAATGCTCCCTAGCCCTTTCCTTGTGAAATAGATTAGCCTTTTGTTCCCTTCCAATGCCTGCCACCCAGCAGCTCTATGTGATCTGTGAGCATCACTGCAGCCTTGCAGCATTCCCAACTCCATCTCACATGTGAGGAAACTGAGGCACAGAGAAGGGAAATGACTTGCCCACAGCAGGTCATTGAGACTCCTGTGTAGTGAAATGCAGCCCTTGCATGTCCTGCGCAAGCTCACCCAGGAAGGAAGCATTAGCAGAGCTGGGACTAGAATCCAGGTATCTTGCTTTCAGCCACTGGACCACACCGTTGACTTTGCCCTGCTTTTGCTAGCAGTCAGGCTGTCTTGCAGCCTAGTATAAATCAAGAGGAACACAGCTGCTGCTATCTAACCCCAGCACCATCACACAATAGCAAATGAAAACCAATACCTTAATGCGACATGAAGGTAAACTGCAGAACTCTCTGCTTCAGGATATCAGTAAATAAATAGTTGAGCAGGAGGAATGGACATGTGAGTGAGAATCATAATGGAGCAAGTAGTACAGCCATAAGAAATACAAGCTCTCAGTAGATGAGAGGGGTATTAGGTGGGAGTGGGAAAAATTTTCCCACCATGGGAGATGTTGAGGTGTTCTGAATATGATCCCCACCAGAGTATTTCAGAAGAATGGGGAGCATTGTACAACTGTGGGATAAAGATATGGCTTCCCAGGAAGCATTCATGAATCGTCTTTGTCAGAGACTGAACTAGAGGGACTGTTAGTCTGCTATGCTTGAGTAACATATGGGATCCTAAACCTTAAAATAACCTACAAGGCATAGAGCTTCTTTAAGGACAGGCAAGCAGGATAGTCACCCTGGATGCTAACTTCCAGGAGAGTGCCACACTGCTGCACCTTTGGGGGGTGGTGGTGGTATTTTTTTGCTCTGCTGATTGATTGATTGACCATGGGGTGGGTGAGAAGAGGAACAATTGTTTTTGGCTCAGCCACTCCAGGCATAGGGGTGTGAATCAAAATCATTTTACACCCCGGCCCGTAAAAGGCTTAGGGGTGGGCAGAGCATACCAACACACACATGCATGCACACATGGCCAGATCATCACTGAGGGTCTAGCAGCATAGCCCCATTTACTGAGCCAGATCCCCAGCTGGCGTGAATCAGGGTAGCCACAGTGCACTCACTGCCAATTTGCACCAGCTCAGGACCTGGCCCTCTATACACACTCTAACAGCTCGCCCAGCATTCTGAAGCAGAGAGGAAAGCTGCTCTTCAAGGCTGCCAACATTTGCTCAATAACTGCACAAAGAAGCTTGACACATGGATTTACTTTCCGTAACTGGAAGAAGAATACTCCCTCTCCCCTCGGTTAATAGCAGGGTTAAATGGGAGTTGTGCTGTATTCCCCCAACTGGATTTAGCTACCGATCAAGGACTCAGTGATGCAGTGGATGGCTTACATCTTGACAGCAGGCCAGCCTTTGATTTGCTTGCACCAGCATAAATCCAGAGGAACCCCTTCTAGCCTTAAATGCATGCTTACTCCAGTGAAAACCTGGATCCTAGCCGTGCTCAGAGGCAGCTTTTGGTGTAAGCAAAGCAGGTGGTCAGCTAGGGCCCCAAGCAGTAAAGGGGCCCTGTAGCAGTCACCTGCTTCGTTTCCCCTAGTGCTCGTGGGGCGGTGGGGGAGCAGGTGGGCCACAGACTCCCAGGGCCAGAAGCTGCACCACCTGCCTGCCTGCCCAGTGTCTCTGCAGCGGGGGCAGAACAGCACTCCCTGCCTACCCACAACTGGCTGCACCTCTGCAGGGAGAAGGAGGATAATGGCCGGCACAGAACTGTGGTTTGCTGGGAGTGGGGCCCCCTGGAGCGGCCTGCTCTGAAGACTTTGGGCTACTTCACCCCCAGCCACCCCAGGCCTGAACGGGCCCAATTCAGGGCCTGGGGGCAAGGCAGCCTCTATTCAGGCCTGTGGTGGCTGGGGGCAAAGCGGCCCGAACTCTTCGGAGCAAGCCACTCCAGGACCCCCACTCCCGGCAAACCGCAGCTCTGTGCTGGCCACTCTCTTCCCTCCCCCAGTGGAGAGGGGCTGGCTGCCAGTAGGCGGGGAGCGCTGCTCGACTCCACTGCAGAGAGGCTGGGTGGGCAGGCGGGCAGTGCAACCTCTGGCCCAGGCAGTCTGTGGCCCCCCACTCCCTGACCCCCCAGGGTTGTTGGGACTGTGGGGGGGCTGTTAGGGCGGCAGTGGGGGCCTGAGGCCCCAGTGAGGTGGCACTGGGGGCTCCATAAAGGGCCTTTGCCTACGACCCCCAATTGTGTAAGGCTGCCTCTGGCCACACCTACTGATCCTTTAAGAGGCAGGATTATCAGCAAGACAGGGGGATGGCTTCCTCCTCTCTTTGGTTGGAGGTGGAGCTAGTTTTCTTCACTGCCAAGACTGCTGGGCTTTCTGCTTTTGCATCATCTCCACCTTCAAGGGACACTGTTCTAAGTAAGTCTGGAATGGAGTATGGAGGTGGGTGGAGGAATCCAGAAGTGACTCTGCTCCAAAGAGCTCGTTTTGCCCAAGGGATGGTCAACTGCATAAGTAAGAGAAGGGGCCAAATGAGTCCTCATCACCTCCAATCTGCTGTCCCCATCCTTTCCAATGTGTTCCCAATAAAAGTGGTAAAAATGTAAACAGTCAGTGTAGGAATGAGAGCTGGCTGTCTCTGTATGGAGTTCTCAGCCATCCTTGTGACCTCATCTCTAAACGATTATTATGTCCCAAGCCATCACCTTGCTTTGATTACAGCAGGAATTAAATACAAAAGCAGTAATGCTAAATGAGAGCACAAAGTGAAGCCTTTAAGGAGATGGGCTGTAACTACTAAATTTCTCCCTTATTTTTCATTTGGGTCACTGTTTTGAGAGGGGGATTATCAAGATCAGAGGCATTTTTTTCCCCTGCTGCTTCTCTCTGTCTGAGCAAAGAGCAGAAAGGATTGTTCCTGTGATTAAAGTGCAGAGTGGTAGGAGTGATGGGGTGGTCAGGAATCCTTGTTTCGTTTCCCAGCTCTGCAACTAACTCAGTAGGTGGCCTTTGGCAAGTCATTTCCCCCTCTTTGTGCTTCAGTTCCTCCCTTATTTACAACAGGAGATAACGCAGGCCCAGAGTGTGCTGCAAAGTTAATTAACATTTGTAAAGCCCTTCAAGGGCCTCAGATGGAAGGCGTTAATTTTAAGAGGGGATGAATTGTAACTTTTCCATCACTTCTTGAGATTTTGTTGCCACTATATAAACCAGAGCCACTTGGAATTTTGCAGGGCTAGAACTCATATCCTCCTGCTCCAAAAGCCCAGGCCTAAGCTGAAAGAGAATCTCTGCTAGCAGTACAGGATGTATGATACACAGCTAAACAGTTCTTACTTTGTCCAATAGAGGGAAATAGGGACACACTGTGACCTTGTTTTGCAAGCAGACCTTGATTTTGTGGATGGAGCTTGAAAGATTCTTTCCATTTTCATTGCTAATTCAAATCTTTGGCATAACTGTAGCCAAACCATCACAGCCAGGCCCCACTGAGCTTCCTCTGTGAAGCAGCTTTCTGCAGGCCAACCAGGCCCTATCTGCTAAAAGTAATACCAAAGCTGCAATGTTTGCAGTTCATGGTAGCTGTGTCTGTTAGAATGCAGCTTGCAGATTCCTCACCCATGGGATAAGGGCCTTCTCACTGTAGCTGGGAAGTTGATACTGAAGTGCAAATGCAGAGGGAAATTCAGAACTCATAGATCATGGGCACTCAATCAGTCACATAAGAAACTTTGGGCTAGAAAAATGATAAGACTAACAGAGGAGGAAAAAGGGGGGAAGTGGCTAACTGAGAGAGAGGGAGAAAGATCATTTCCATACACAGGCAGGACAGCACATTACACCCCTGCCAACCCTCACCCCCAGTTGTCAGTGTAGCTATGTATCCAAAAACATACACAACTATGGCAGTTGCATGCTCAGATACAGTTTGCGTACTTGATCGTGATCATTGCAATTGAGACAGCTGCAAAGGCTTTTTGCATTTTTTTTTAATAAGCAGTTCTGTACTCATCACTTAAAATAACAGATCTGTAGAGTGTGTGAATAGGTCGAAAGTGTGCGCACGTTCAGCAAGCTCTCTCTGAAGCATCCAGCAGACTGGGCGATACAAGCAAAGGGCTCATGCTACCTGGCCTGGAGCTCATAATTGCAATCAATTGCAGCTAGAAACCTTGAGCTCTCCCCTGTAAGACAGAGATAGGGTAGAAGGGAGTGGGTGAGGCAGACCCAGTGCTTAATCTGCATCAGGATTGACTCTCAGCAACTCTAGGCATGGCACTTCATAGCCAGAGCACCTCTGAGCTTGCTGTGTCATTAGGAAAGTTTAAAAAAAAATTGGCTGAGCCCTATCACCTAACTGGTTGCACCACAACACCTCTTTCATTACAAACTAAAGCACTGGACAGATCACCAAAAGGATAGCCATACAGTAGGAGAGATGGAGAAAAACCAACAAGCCAAACAAAAAAACCCACCCATCCAGAAGATGAGGGGTATAAGAAGAGGAAAAAACAGCTAGCCAGAGACAGAATAAGGGAGGAAAAAGGGCCTCAGTTTCCCACAAGAGAGATCTAATGAGTGATTTGAGCCTTGCCATGGTGACACCTACCAGCCTGCCTGCCCAGATCTTGCAGCTGGGTACTGCCTGCACTTCCACACCCTAGCGAACAACAGGACGCCTTCTAGTCCTGCCACCAGTCAGTCTGGAAGTCATTCCAGCTGGCAGCATACACTGTGAGGTTCTGACAGGTTGCCAGGCCCAGCCCACACTGCCCTGCTCAGCTTCCTGACCAGGAGAACTTGGGCACAGCTGCATGACACAAAGAAAAACTGTTGAGCTCCTCACCCCTTACAAATCTGTTTAGCAACTCCCCAGCCCCATTTGCCCACAGATACTGCCCCACCATCCCAACCACCTGTGCTGAAATTCTCACATGGGCCTTCATTTCCTCTACTGATACTGGCACCACCCACACACATCAGCAGAGGCTGCTACATATGGCCTTGGCTGCAACGACTGTGTATAACTAGGATGGGGCAACCAGGGCAAAGCCCCAGGTGCCAAATCTTAGAGGGTACTACACAGCTCCCAGCCGCAGCCCCTACCTGGTCCCTTCTTCCTGCCTGACCTCTCAAATTTGGTGCCTGGAGTGGTAGGGAGCCAGATCTGTCCCCAGCCACTGCTGGAAGATGGCGGGGAGCCGGATCCGTCCCCAGGCATTGGGAGGCTGGATCCAGCTCCCCACCACCTTCCAGCGGTGACTGGAGACAGATCCAGCTCCCTGCAACCTTCCAGTGGTGGCTGAGGACCAGATCGGGGCTGTGCGCCTTTGTGGCGGCTTGCCACGGGCACCAAACCTAGTTACAGCCCTGCTTGCAGCAGAAGCTTATGGTCTGAATAGACAAATGGTTGAACTAAGGAAGCATACATTTCAACATTCTACAGGTGGGGAAACTGAGGCCCAAAGCAATTCAATAACTCACAGAGGAAGTTTGCAGCAAAGACGGGAACGGACCCTAGGAATCCTGAGTCTCCATCTAGTACTGGGTACTGAACCTAACTCTATTACACCCTACATCCTTGACAGTTCTTTAACCACAAGACTATCCTGCTTCTGATAGCCTCACAGGAAACTGCTGACACCTCTCCCAGTAGCTACCAATAAATGCAAATCACATCCCATTCCATTCTGAGCCACCTGCTGTGGTTCCCTGTTCCTCTTCAGCTGAAAATGTAGCTCAAAAGTTACCCTCCTCCTTTTTAAACCATCTTTGTTGACCCTAAGTACCAATCCCCAGACCCTTCTGCTTCCTTCCACACTCACTCCCCACCTTGCGCTATCACCCTCTTTTTGCAAGACCCTCCTGCCCCCTGCAATTTTTGACTCTCACAATGCTTTATGGCAGTATTTCATACAGCCACTACGTGCCTGCGTATTGTATAAAAAGACCCAGGCCAAAGTGTGGTCCCTGGTAAACAAGGAAGACTAGGCTAGAACTCAAGCTGTGTATGTTTCAGTCAGTAGCTACAGTCATTCAATATATTAAGACCCTACTGACTGGAACAGTTTCCTGGCACTGCTTTCTCTTATCATTTCTCCCTGTCATTTCAAATTTTATCTCAAACATTTCTCCTCCTCCAGTTATCTCTTCCTTTCTATCAGTTGCCCTCTCTCTTCTCTGGTATTTAATTCAGTAATTGCATTACAGAATCAAATTCCTCTTATTAAGTTTATTTCATTTGATTTCTTTCTGTCCCTCTAGAGTACCTACTCCTCACTCCAGGCACTATAACAATCAAATATGCAGAACCAAATAAACAAAAAAATTAATTCCACTTAATACATAATCAGCTCCCAGTAAAGCATTACAGTAACATGGACCCATGATGACAGCAGCAATAACAAGTGCCCATCTGATTGCCCTAGGCATATTAACCCACCTGCTCCCATAGAGGAATTATGCAACACAGCATGAAGAGCAATCTGTTGGGGTCCTGACAGACTACGGTCAAGAGGAGAGAGTGCTGAAATTGCTCCTCCCAGTCTCTAGATCCTTCATCTGCTCCTGAAGGAACATCACCTCCAACAACAGACATGCCCTCTATTGCACTGATTGCAACCCACTACTTGCCCCATGCTCCCTCTGTCCCTTGCAGGGCAAAGCCCATCTCAGTGTGACCTGAGAGAGGAACACATGCACCATAACTTAATGTGCACATCCATCTCTGCTGCTCCCCAAACATCTGACCTCTAGTCAGCTCCCACCTTGAGAAGCCAACTATAAATGGACATCCAACCTCGTCCTAGGGTTCTGCCCATGGACTATGCAGAGGAGATGACGAACTCATGGCAACCAAGGCCATGGAGATGGAGAAGAGTTATGTCACAGACAGAGCACAATGCCCAAGAGACAAAAGGCACATCCAGATTCCAAACCACCCTGCTAACTGGTCGAGGCTTTGGGGTCAGCCCAGCCTAAAGTCAGGGGCAAGGGCTGACCTAGGCAGAGAAGACCTTTAAAAGCCACTGCTAGAGCGACCAGAGGGAGCTTGCGAACAGGGGACAGCAAACAGGGGAGTTTGCGAGGGAGTTTGAGGAGGAGTTTGGTGAGGCCAGGATGGTGAAGAGGAGCCGTACTCCTGGTGCCAGTGCCCCTGCTATTTCCTTTGCCACTGTTTTTAGCCAGACAGAGTGTCTGATGATGGATATCTCCACCCAGATCCTGGTGTGGATTTGCAAGGACTGTGGCCTTCATTTTCCTGCCACTGATGATCAGGCTAGGGAGATGAGCCTATGTGATAGGTGCCTTCTGGTGGCATCTCTCCAGAAACAAGTAGGAGAGTTACAGGAAGAAGTGTCATGACTCAGGAGTATCCATGCCCTGGAAAAGTTCCTTGACAGTGTCCACGATGAGACCTGCAAGGAGGAGGTCCCTATCCTGGTGCCAAGGGCTATTGCCACAGCTCTGGAAATGGATGGGATGCCTATGGCAGAGGGAGGACAGTGGCAGCTAGTCACCTCTGGCAGCAGACAGTGCTCCACACCTGCTCACATCCCACCATCCATTGTGGTGAGGAACCGTTATGCGGTGCTGGACACGATGAAGGAGGTAGAGGAGATGCCATCCACCCCAGAGGCTGGGGAGAGCACAGCCACCTCACCTAAGAGGAAACGTAGGGTTGTGGTGATTGGGGACTCCCTCCTGAGAGGAACGGAGGCACCCATCTGTCACCCTGGCAAGGCCTCTAGGGAGGTATGCTGCCTGCCAGGTGCCCGTATCAGAGATGTTACGGAGGGACTGTCAAAAATCATCTGCCCCTCAGACTACTACCCCATGCTTCTTATCCATGTGGGTACCAATGATACTGCGAGCGGTGATCCTCAGCAGATCAAAGGTGACTTCAGGGCTCTGGGAGCGCGGGTGAAGGAGTTTGGAGCACAGGTGGTGTTCTCATCGATCCTTCCAGTCAAGGCTAGAGGCCTGAGGAGAGACAGATGCATCCTAGAGGTGAATGCCTGGCTGAGAAGATGGTGTGGTCAGGAGGGATTCGGCTTCCTTGACCATGGAGTTCTGTTTCAGGACAGAGGATTGATAGGCAGAGATGGCCTTCACCTGTCCAGGAAGGGGAAGAGTGTGTTTGGGCACAGACTGGCTGACCTAGTGAGGAGGGCTTTAAACTAGGTTCAATGGGGGAAGGAGACCAAAGCCCACAGGTAAGTGGCAATGTGGGAGATCTGGGGGAAGGGATGGAACTTGGGGGGTGTTGGGACTGTAGTACCAGGAATAAAAGAGAAGGTAGTTGGAACATGGGGGGGGGAATCAAATAATTGTCTTAAATGTTCCACTGAAGCGCCAACACATGAGGAGAGTGGGGGAGGAGGACTCCAAGAAAAAATGTAAGGAGGTATATGTAATAGAATTGAAAACCAAACTGACAAAGTAGGGCAAGTGACCGGGTATCTTAGGTGCCTATACACTAATGCGAGGAGCCTGGGAAATAAACAGGAAGAATTGGAAGTACTAGTGCAGGCAAGGAACTATGATATCATAGGAATAACAGAGACGTGGTGGGATAGTCTGCATGACTGGAGCTCTGCCATGGATGGGTATAAACTGTTCAGGAAAGACAGGCAGGGAAGAAGAGGGGGAGGAGTAGCACTATATGTAAAAGAGCTCTATGACTGCTCAGAGCTCCATTATGGAAGTGGAAGCGTGCCAGTAGAAAGTCTGTGGGTTACACTGAGAGGGGAAAGCAACAAGGAGGATGTTGTGGTGGGGGTCTGCTATAGACCACCAAACAAGAAGCAGGAGGTGGATGAGGTGTTCTATGGACAACTAGCGGAAGCTTCTAGATCACAGGCCCTGGTGCTCATGGGGGACTTCAATTACCCTGACATCTGCTGGGAGGCCAATACAGCAGTGCATGGGCAATCCAGGAAGTTTTTAGAGAGTGTTGGGGACAACTTTCTAGTACAAATGCTGGAGGAACCAACTAGGGGTCTTGCACCTCTCGACCTGCTGCTCACAAACAGGGAAGAATTGATCAGGGAGGTAGAGGTAAATGGCAAGCTAGGCAATAGTGACCATGACATGGTTGAGTTCAGGATGCTCATTAAAGGAAGGAAGGAAAGAAGCAAAACAAAAACCCTGGACTTCAAAAGAGCAGATTTTGGCTACCTCAGGGAACTGATGGGCAGGATCCCTTGGGAAGCTAATCTGAAGGGGAAAGGAGTCCAAGAAAGCTGGTTATATTTTAAAGAAACCCTGCTAAGGGCACAGGAAGTTGCCATTCCAGTTAGGAGAAAGAACAAACATGTGAGGCAGCCAGAATGGCTTAGCAGAGAACTCTGCTCTGAGCTTAAACATAAAAAGGAAGCTTACAGGAAGTGGAAGCTTGGTCAGATGACCAAGGAGGCATATAAAGTATTGCTAGGGACTGCAGGGATAAAATCAGAAAGGCCAAAGGACAAATGGAGCTGCGGCTAGCGAGGGATGTAAAGGATAACAAGAAGGGGCTCTACAAGTATGTTAATAATAAGAAGAGGATCAGGGATGGTGTAGGTCTCTTGCTGAATGGGGCAGGCATCCTTGTGACAGAGGATGAAGAAAAAGCTGAAGTGCCTAATGCTTTTTTTGCTTCAGTTTTCACAGGCAGGGTCAGCTCCCAGCCCACTACCATGGGTATGGCAGATGGGAGAGAAGAAGAGAGGCCCTTGGTGACGGAAGGTCAGGTTAGGGACTGCTTAAAGAAGCTGGATGTGCACAAGTCCATGGGGCCGGACAAACTGCATCCAAGGGTGCTGAGGGAATTGGCCGATGAGATAGCAGCATCGCTGGCCGTTATTTTTCAAAACTCATGGAGAACAGGGGAGGTGCCAGAGGATTGGAAAAAAGCAAATGTAGTGCCTATTTTCAAGAAAGGGAAAAAGGAGGATCCGGGGAATTATAGACCAGTCAGCCTCACCTCAATCCCTGGCAAAATTATGGAGCAGATTCTTAAAGAATCCATCCTCAAACACTTAGAAGAAAATAAAGTGATCAGGAACAGTCAGCATGGATTTACCAAGGGTAAATCATGTCTGACCAATCTCATTTCCTTCTATGATCAGATGACTGGTTTTCTGGATGCAGGAAGAACCGTTGATGTGATATACCTTGATTTTAGTAAGGCTTTTGATACAGTTTCCCACAGCATTCTCATTGGCAAATTAAGGAAGTATGGGTTGGATAGGTGGACTATAAGGTGGATAGAAAACTGGCTAGATCAACGGTTTCAGCGTGTAGGAATCAATGGTTCCATGTCTAGCTGGCAACCAGTCACGAGTGGTGTGCCCCAGGGGTTGGTCCTGGGGCCGGTTCTGTTCAACATTTTCATCAATGATCTGGATGATGGAATAGATTGCACTCTCAGTAAGTTTGCGGATGACACCAAGCTGGGGGGAACAGTAGACACACTGGAGGGCAAGGACAAGATTCAGGGAGACCTAGATAAATTGGAACAATGGGCCAATAAAAATCTTATGAAGTTCAATAAGGACAAGTGTAAAATCCTGCATTTGGGACGGAAAAACCCCATGCACTGCTACAGGCTGGGAAACATTCAGTTAAGTAGCAGCAGTGTAGAAAAGGACCTGGGGGTCATGGTGGATGGGAAGCTAGATATGAGTCAGCAGTGTGCTCTTGCGGCCAAAAAAGCCAATGGCATACTGGGCTGCATCAAAAGAAGTATTACCAGCAGATCAAGGGATGTGATCATTCCCCTCTATTCTGCACTGGTGAGGCCACATTTAGAACACTGTGTTCAGTTTTGGGCTCCCCACTACAAAAAGGACAGGGACATGCTAGAGAGAGTTCAGAGGAGGGCAACCAAAATGATTAAAGGGCTGGAGCACAAGCCCTATGAGGATAGACTGAAAGCATTAGGCTTATTTAGTCTGCAGAAGAGAAGATTGAGGGGGGATTTGATAGCAACCTTCAACTACTTGAAGGGATGCTCTAAGGAAGATGGAGCTCGACTGTTCTCGGTGGTAACAGAGGACAGAACAAGGAGCAATGGTCTCAAGTTGCAGTTAGGGAGGTCAAGGCTGGATATTAGAAAAAACTTTTTTACTAGGTGAGTGGTGAAGCATTGGAATGAGCTGCCAAGGGAGGTGGTGGAGTCTCCATCTTTGGAGGTGTTTAAGGCCCGGCTGGACAAAACCATGACTGGGATGGTTTAGTGGGAGTGGTCCTGCCTCTGGCAGGGGGTTGGACTAGATGACCTATGAGGTCCCTTCCAACCCTAGGATTCTATGATTCTATGAAAATCTGGATCTGGATTTTGAAGGCTGGGATCATTCAGCTCCCAGATTTAGATTCAGGGCTCATCTCTACCAAATTCTGGCCTGAGCCAGTGATTAAAGCCCCAACCTCGAACTTGGGAGAGCTGGGGTAAAGTTCTAGCTCTGTCACAGACTCCCTGCGTGACCTTCGGGCAGGGGTCAGCAACATTTGCTGACCCCTGGGCCGGTCCTTCCTCCCTGACCCTCAGCTGATGCCAGCAGCCCCCCCTGCTGAAAAAATGTAGCAACTGCCTGAAAATTCATCAGCAGTCACAGTTGGAGTGGGAGCAATTCCCAGGCATGCCACAGAAAGAAGTTGCCCAGAGTGGATGATCTTGGTGATGTGCCTGGGGACAGGGGTCCCAAGGCATGCTACAAAAAGAAGCAGCTCCTTTCAGGGGTTCCTAGTCATGCTGCAGAAAGATGCTGCCTGGAGTGGCTCCTTTGGGGAGCATCACACTCCAGAGAGGAGCCACTCCTTGCAGCTTTTTTTATATGTCACATGGAGGCACAGGCATTGGGGGACTCCCTATGTCCCAGCTGCACCTGAAAGGAAACTGCCCAGAGCAGCTTTCAGTGGCAAAAGTGGCAATTTCTGCAGTGCTGCAGGGTGCCATGTGCTGCTCTGAGTTGGCTTGGGTGCCACTGTCGGCACACGTGCCAGGGGTTGCCTTCCTCTGCCCTAGGCAGACCACTTAGCCTCTCTGTGTCTCAGCTCCCTTCCTGTCCAACTGGGCTGATAGCCTGGCTTTCCCCCAGGGAGCTGTGAGGGCAAATGTATTAGATTGGCAGGCTAAGACACTACAACAATGGGGGCCAGAAAATTATGCAAGATGGATAATTCAAGAAAGAACCCACTGGAGTTGCTCTGTCAGCTCATCCCTTCCAAATGGTTATCTCTGTACTAGAGAACAGCTCACACCAGCATCCTAGATTCAAACTCCCCTGCCTTTGAGGGGGTCAATATCTAAGCCCAGACTTTCCAGATTCAGCTCCCTCTTGGCTCAGCAGGTGCATCTGTTTGGATAGTCCCAGATTTTATTTATTTATTTATTTATTTATTGGGGGGGGGGGTCTCTGAAAGCCATTTAGGGAGCAATTTCACCCCACATATCATCACCCTTTGCCGGCCCCATCAGCCCACTGGCACCATGTGACTTGTAAATGGCCCCCTCAGCTGTTGGGGGGGGGTAGGGAGAAGACAATGGAAAATATGAAAACAGATAAACCTTTAGTGTTGAATCCCTGCACACAGAACAGGGAATTTGCAAGCTTTTGACAGCTCAGAAGTACAGGTATAAGCCTTCCACCCAACACATGCTTGATCTACTGTGCCTTCTGGGAGAGTTTGTGCGTGATACATAGGCTTGCCACATTTGCCATGGGGCTAGAGAGTGAGGGTTGGAGCATGTGGGGGTGGTGGTAAGTGCATTCTGATGCAGCAGGAGATGAAAGTCAGAAGTTAGTAACTGTATGTTCTGGCTGGCAAATGCAAGCCCATGACATGTTTTGTGTAGCCTGCATCACATGTGCAGCACATGCAGCATGTCTTCCATGGAATATTGTGCACAACACATGGGAGCTATGTGTCCCTCACATGGTGCTCCTGTGCCATGCAGGGTATGTGTCTCTCCCGTGCAATATACATGAGATCTGTTAAAGCACCGATTCTCAATCACTGTGTTGCCACACAGCAGTAAGTGTGTCACAGTCAGGGAGATGCTTGGATTCAACTTGTAGGAGGCAGGCTAGAGTGTCCTGCAGGGTTGCAATATGCTGCCAATTGTGTCACGACACTCAAAAAGGTTAAGAACCACTGTCTTAAACAGCCAAGGTCCTACAGAGCGTCTAGGACAGCCCTGTTAAGCCTGCCCTCCACCCACTTATTCTACATCTCAGGATCAGACCCTTAGAGAAAGACTGAGACCTTCCAGAGGCTGGTCACAGAAAGTGGAACAAAGCAAATAAGGAATCTGGTGGTACTTTTAAAGACTAACAAATTAAAGCCTTTCTTTACGATGATGGGGGTGGTGACCTCTAATGCATGGACTTAGCACAGCAGGGGAAAGGGAAATTCCACAACACGGATCGGGCCCTTAAAACGCACAGGAGCTTGTGGAGTTTTGTTGTTCTTTAAACACAAAGCAAAACACAGAACCCCACCCCACCCCCAGGCATTATCCTGCCTGGAAAGGCTGAGTAAGCATTTACTCCACCAGCAGGGAAGGAGGCTGCTGCTGCTAGCTATGGGGTTTGCAAAACAAAATAGTCATGGGAAGCTATTTGCTGGAATAATATCTTCAGAAATGCTGATTAACCATCAGTGGAAGGAACCAAGATGGAAGCTAACAGACCTGGGGATGTATGTGAGGAAAAGAACGAAACAGACTAGGATGGACACATCCCAGGGAAAATCCTGAGCTCAAGCTCCCAGCTGCTCCCTGTCTGGGAAGTCTGACAGTAGCTATTCCTCCCTCAACAACTGCGAAGAGTTTACACCAGTGGGGTCTGATCTGAGGAGGCTCAGCTGCCAAAGGCAGATCTCCTTACTCCCATTGCTCCTACTCCATCTTCCCCTCTCCTTCACAGAGTTCTCTTCTTGCATTGGAACATGGAGGACTACATGTCCAGCCTCTGGGACAGAGAGGGCACTGCTGGAAGGAAGCTTGCCACACCAAAGTCCAACCACCATGGAAGCAACGTAGTCCAACATGGACAGGATCCTGTGTTTGGCAAGAGGAGCCATCTGGGCTAATCCTAGCCGTGCCACTGATCTAAGGCAAATCTTAGACTCTGTACTTTGCTCTCCGTGCTCACCTATTACATTGTGTCCTCTCTGTGGCAAAAGCAACATCTAGCACAGCTCCAAAGGGGCAGCTGTATTAGTCTAGCACAGAAATGCCCTGATCTTTCTCAAAGCTTCCCCTCCCTCTTTAGAAGGGGTTTTTGGGGTCCTCCCAAATTGGATCCACAAGTGATAGGGCGCTGCCTTGAGGAAGCTCAGGCTACTAGTGGAGTGCCAGGAGGGAGCCAGGCCCAGAGCTGCAGATCTGTTTCGCACTGCTTTACATACTACATGCAGCCCCCAAGTGGCAGCTGAAATCTTCCAACATGTCAGTTAAAGCCTTCAAATGAAGTGACCCTACGGCAGATCCTTGGCTGAAGTGCAAACATCATAATGCCATTAACATGTGCAACACATTTTCCCTATTGATTTTAATTAATTTAAATTCTGTCTCATTTCTTGGACTGCAGCTTCCACTCTAGTTCCAGCCCCACCGACGATGTGCCATCAGTCTGGGTGCCGGAAATCTCCCACACAATCAACCCACAAACTCTTGCCCTTCAGGGATAATATAACCTCCCTGAATGCCACCCCAGGGTTTGATCAGGGCAGCTCTCCCCAGAGCAACAGCATCAGCCATCAGCAGAGAGGGTGATGCTAACTGCTGGGGGCTTCACTAGGGGCCACTCATCCCTTGGAGTCAGTGCCCCAGTGTGTTGCTAGCAGGCACTCTAAGTAGAACCCAACATGCGTGGTCACTAAAGAGCCCACGGCCTCTTTTGCAAGAACAAGGGGCATGGTATCCTGCTGGCCTAAAAGGACCTGAGTTTACAAACAGTGAGGAGAGACTTTGCTTGTTGCTCTGAACTATAATGCAGAGCTGCTGCATGGCTTTTAAGCAGCTGCTATGTCCTACTCCAAAGGTGGCTGCATTTCAGTGGTAGGTGAGTTAGCCCTATATAAATAGCTCCCATGCCACTCCCTGCCACCCCAGAGGCAATTGCTTCTCAGTGATCTCTCTATAACCAGCTGTCATGTCTCACTTCAGAGGTGGCTGCAACTCAGCACTGACTGAGCAATCTTTGCAGGAACAGCTGCCACATCCAACCCCCAAGATGGTTGCATCTCTTGCACAGAAGAGCAATCCCTGTTTAACCAGCTGCCTCATCTCACCTCTTAGGCATCTGGGTCTCAGCACTAGATGAAGTGATTCAAGCATATCTAACCTTCATTGTTCAAATGTCCTGAATACATATTTGGACCACAGGGATCTTGGGTAACTGGGAGAATTTTCCTCATTGCTAAGGAACCCGTGATCCCGTCTCAGATAACAGGGAGCTGTAGATAATTGAAGGTCATGTAATTAAGCTCACCCTGGATGCAAGAATCTTTCAAGTTTCCTCAGGATTCAGCCTGCTGTAGCTATAGCCTTCATATCAGCTGCACTCCCTGCTCCAGAACACAGGTGGATGCTGCATCCAGCTGCAAGCTCAGCCCAGGCCACCCTCCCTGTCTCTCTACCACAGCTGTGCTCCTGCCTCTTTGCTTGCTTGTTCAGATAACATCACCCCTAAAGCAAGCCCACCTGGATCCACCCCCTCCACTGCCAGGGCCCTTTCCTATTTGGCTACAGCCAACAGCACTTGTTTAGATTAAGAAAATGCTGTCAGCCAGCCAGTGATTTGATAAGTCAAATTTTCAATCACGGCAGAACAAAATCATTCCCACAAATGCAGATATAAAAGCAATTCATTCCCCCACCTCCCTAGGAAGCAGCATCTTGGAGTAGCCAGCCAATCACCCCCACCCCAATTCCCCTCATCCTCCACTGCCCACCCCAGACACATGTGGGCAAGTGCTTCGGACCCCAGCTGGTCTAAGGATGCAGAAGGAGACTTGGCCACAGAGCTTGCTGGAAGCCCAGTGACACTGTACTGATGTGTTAATGGGAGCAGCAGGGCTGCTCTGTGCATGGAGAAGGGGAGCAAGTTACCCTGAGGAAAGAGATGCATGGAAGAAACAGGCCCTAAGGCCACCAGTCTGTGAGGAGACAAATTCCATTAACACGATGACATCCATCCTACCCCCAAGTCACGGAAATGAGGGTGATGCTATCTGGGAGGCAAGAGAGCTGAGAATTCATTTGGGGGTTGGGGGGAATGGGACCCATATCCTTCCACCCCTTTTACCACTCCTCCAGGTGTGATGGCAATCTGGAAGGAGAGAGAGGAGTAGATTTACTTGGTGGGGCAGATTCAGGAAGCAGCAGCTCAGGGACACCAAATAAAATGCTAACTCTGTAACTCCCCTCCACATGCAGCCTTGGCAGAGCTTCATCGTAACCTAGTTTCTTTTTATTAAAGACAAAACCTCCAAGCAAGTGAGAGTTAGAGCACTAGAGCACTGAGATGCCCTGTACCCACTCCTTGTGCTATGCTCCCCGGAGAAAAGAGAGTTAATGCTTCTAGATGGAGCTGCTCTGAGCTGGGGGACAAGGGCTGAGCTGAAAAGTAGTGGTGCTGCTGCAGGTCAGGGTGCAGGACATTGGCAAAGCTAGCGAAAGGCCTTCCACATCTTTTAGCCAAAGCCCAGGAGTGACATTGCAGAGGAGAGGCTGATGTCCTGGGTAAAGCCTGAGCGGGCTCCCAGGGAGCTGAGACTCGTGGATGATGCTCATTTAAGTCCAACTTTCCAGGCTCTGTGAAAGCTGGAAACTCAGTGCCTTCTCCCACTTGCATTGTGCATAGCTGTTGTTGCCCTCTGTTATCTTTACTCCAGACACTTAAAAACTAACAGATTTATTTATCGCATGAGCTTTCGTGGGAGAATATCCCACTTCGTCAGACGTGGATATTCTCCCACGAAAGCTCATGCGATAAATAAATGTTAGTCTTTAAGTGCCACAAGACTCCTTGCTTTTTTTTGCTTTACTAGACTAACACAGCTGCCCCTTTGGAACTTTACTTCAGGGTGTAGTTAGTCTCTGGCAACATTCACATACCAGTTTACGCACCAGCTTCCTTCCCAAGACTGAAATAATCCACTGAGGCCAAACCACAAGGAGAAACCACAGAGCCTCGGCCAGGCTGGTGCAGCCAGTTGAGAAAGAGAACTGGCTGATTACATAGAACATATGGGTGTGCTCCTCGGCTTAGGATGCAGGTATGGCTGGGTGTCCCCAGTGACACTGATGTTGTTCCCATCACAGCATGAACACAGAAAGTTCATGGTCACCACACATCTTTCATTAAAACTTCTGTAGCAGAGTGGCCATTATCCGAGAACTCACTCGTGGTCACTTGACAGGCACTCTGCCCTTTTTAGCTCTCGCCTCTAGCAGGCCCCTTAAGACCTGCACACATGGCTGTGATGATTGAATAACTAAAATAGCTCTTAATAAGCTTTCTGTGTGGGTCTGTTTTCACAACTCCTCGTCCCAGCTCTTCCTAACTGGAGCTTAGCCCTCTGATACCAGCCTCTATGCCCCCAAACACAGGCATACTCCTGGCCCGGAAAAAGATCCAGGGCTCACGTGCAGACATTTGGGGCTCCCGCACTTTAAGTGCACTGCTACTGCAGCTGCCACCACGACAGACCTAGGGCTCTGGCACCGACATTTGGGGCTCCAGCCCCGTAAGCCCAGCACTAGTGATGCCCCTGCCCAAACATCTATGCCCCAATTCCACCTGGTTTCCAGAGGAGCCTCCAGTTCCAGGTTCCTTGGTCTCAGTGTCTTCCCTGCTGGAGCCCTTCATACTCCCCACCGTCTCTCTTCACTTTCCCTGCACTCCTCTCCCATTCCTGGCTACTTGTTGTAGGGCAATCACCCTCCTCTCCCCAATCTGTGGATCACTCTGCAAACAGTCCCAGGCCACAATCTTCATGGAGGTGGATCACATGTTGGGGGTGGCAGGTGGAACCTCTGTAGCTCTGGTAACCTTTGTAGTGTACATGTGGCTCTCATGGTGGCCTTAGAGCAGCTGGATCTTACATGTGACCTTTGGATGAAGCCACACACATTGCATGTGGTGGTGATGTAGCTCTCAGCAAATTGACAGATTGTGTGTATGTCACATGTGGCTCTTGCAGTACCCATGCGGTTCTTAGAACCACCACCATCACAAGCATGGCTCACTTCTGCAGCATTTCAGAGCACACATGATCTATGCTAAGGCCACACGAACCTCAAAACCACCCCAATGCCATCAGACTTTGGGGGAAGCAGTTTAGTGCAATATAACCCTCCACAACACCCACCACCTGGCAGCCACACTCAATGCCAACTCACCACAATCTGTGTCTCATTGTCTGGCAGGGTGTCAATGGCCAGGGTACCTCCTACCGGGTCGTGGCTGATGCGGGTCCCATCAGTCTCCAGCAAACTCCCTCGAGATTTCCGCCTCCAGCCCAGCACCTCTCTCCTTGCTTCCTGCTCCAAGGAGCTGCCATGGAGGTTTCCTGTAGAGTACATATGTAGAGGGGGAAATCAGCATGTCACTGGCAGAAGGAGCCAATGAGATAGGTAGTCTAGGTCGGGGATCAACCACCTTCCACCTCATGAGCCCCAGGACAGAATGCCAGCTGGGCTCAGGGATGCTGCAGGAGTTCAAATGGTGTTTCAGGATTTGCACACTGCCAAACCAAAGCCAAGACAGCTGACAAACACGTCCAAGGGTATGTACAAGGGACAATGGTGTACAGGCACACAACACATACACAAACATTAATATTCAGGCAAAACAAGCAAAGATATGTACATTTTTAACTCTGTTAAAAGCCTTACACACAAAATACATACACACAACAACAAAACAGGACATGTACATACATATACACCTTATTAAAAGCCCACAAAACACACCTCCCTAATACACCCACACAGAATTCAACATAAAACACAGACATTCAATCCATTCCTGTCCAGATGGACTTTCCAGCACAATACAATGTGGTGACATGTGTCTTGCACAGAAGCACCCTGTGGCACACTGCCTCAGCAGGGTGTATTGGAAACACAATGAACAGCCTGAAGGGACTGGGCACTCGAGTTGCAGTGACAAGGAGTGTGCAGAAGAAGCAACACTTGCGGGGCACCTCTGTAGCTGAAGGAGCGGGCTAGAATACACACACCTGGCTACACAATTTTGCACATTGACACAGGTGCAGGTCCATCGTGCCATCTCGGCCAGCACCCCAGGGATTGGAAAACTAAAAGCATGAATTGCAGCATGAGCGAGAGAGCCAGAACTCCTTGCTAGCACCAGAACATACTCAGATTATCTCTGCTGATCTGCCAAGCAAGACCTGTAACAGGCACCTCAGGGGAACACAGCTGGACAGAGTAACAAGGGCCCTTCACATCACATGTTATCGGTTCAGGGCACAGTTCACCAACCTCCTCATGCTCTCCCAGTGGAATGTCACTCCACCTTCTCATGAGCTCCCTTGGCTTGATGGCTCAAGGTTAGTATCCTGTACAGTCCAAGTTTACAGTTCAGAAACAAATGTGTTTCTAATTCCCTCGCACATGCTACTTTCCCTCTCTGGCCCCCACTCCCTCCTTCCTGGGGAAATGGGGAGGACAGATCTTCAAGGAAAGCCGCTACAGCAGAGCCTCAGTCATAAACAAAACGGCTTCATGGTCCAAACAGCACACAACTTGGTATTAAGCTCCATCTTAAAAGCTACCCATGCATTGCAGCATGATAGACAGCTTCAGTTAAGGAAAGATCTGGGAAAGGGAAAAGAGAAGGGGTTGCAGGTTGCAATCAAGGGGCACTGGCAGATCTATGCAAGAGGAGCCCAGGGAGGGGATAGCAGCAGGTGGACATCATCATAAAGCAGAGTGGGTGTGGAAGGAAAAAGAAAAGAAAAAGCAGAGGGGGAATTTCACAGTTTGAGCTTGGCTGCCCCACGCGTCTCTGCACCTTGTGGCCAGAGAGAACAGCAGAGCAAAAGAGCAAAGCGAATGAAAACAACTTATAAGCAAATCAGCAACAATTTCTGAGCCCCCCCCCCCCCCCCAAGTGCCTCGCTAATGGTGAAGGCAGCTATGGGACAGTGGCAGACTAGCACATCTTTAAGGGACTCAGACCACAGGACTGGCTGCTGCCAACAGGGCCAGATCAAAGCGGGGGGGGGGTGCACTCTGCTGTGGCCTTCCACAGCACCGCCCCATGCTGGGTGTCAGGGGCTCCAGGGCCTCAGCCGGCACTGTGGAGGGAGCTGAGGGGGGCTGCAGCTGGTGCTGCAGAGGGAGCTGGGGAGGGTGTACACTGGCACTGCAGAGGGGGCCATAGGCTGGCGTCCCTGCATGGGGCACTGCAGGGGTGGAGGCCTACAGGCTGATACTACTGCAAGGGGCCCACAAGCTGGTGCTGCTGCTAGTGACGAAGGGGCAGTGGGGCCAGAGGCCTCAGCCTGCAGCCTCCTGTCCCACCAGGGCTGGTTGGTCTGCAGAAGAATGGGAAGCCCAGGGACAGGGCAAGCAAGCTTAAAGGGGGCAGCAGCACTCTGCCACTCAGGCCCATGGAGCTGGATTTTGGGCGGGCCATAGGACCACCCCCTTTAGGCAGGGGCTGCAGCCCTGAAAGCCCCTGTCTTAATCCAGCCCTGGCTGCCAGGACCACAGGGCAAAGGAAGGAGGGACTGAGAGGATCAGAGGAACTACCAGACTGGATCAGACCCCCTCTACCCCTGGCCTCTCAACAGGCCCAGCACCACCAGCTGCCACCAAGCGAGAAATACCCCAGGGGACAACTATGGAATCACGTGCACCTCTGGGTGATACCCTTGGTCTTCCGCTTATCAATTAGGTTATATTTGCTCTGCCTTACCCCTCTGGGCCCTAGATTCAGCCCTGGCCATAGTCCCAAACCATCAAAGAATAGTTTCTGCCCAACAGGACCTGGGCACAGGATCTGTCTCCAGTGATTCTCCTCTGTAGAGACCATGCTAGTGACTCTCATGGTGCTTCCAAGCCTGGAAAGGGGCTCCAGACTTAACTACACTGCTACTGTTCCCCTGCCTCATAAGGCAGGGATGCTGTAGGACAGAGAGAGCAAGGTCAGCCAGCTACCAGACTTGGTAATGAGTTGACTCCAGGCCTTGCTACCAGGCTGAGACACTCCCCTGCTCACATGGATGATGGCCCAAGCCGCAGCCCGTTATTCTGGGACGTGCCCCTCCCAGTGGCTGACCCAGCCTGGCCTCACTGTGAAGCCTGCACTTAGCTAGCCACGTGGGCTCTGGGGAGAGATGGATTGAGGACCTGGGAACCTAAAATTGGGTTTCATGTGCCATGTGGCACCAAAAGGGCAGCAAGATCTCAAGGGGCAAGGGGGGGCATTGTGACGGGGCACAATGCCACCCTTCAATTTCAGCCACGGTGGGCCAGGGGTCCTCAGCCCTAGTGCTAAATGGGAATCCTTCTCTTAACCTGGGTAGCCAGACCTGTACTCCTTCTTTCCCTCTTCAAAGCAGGAAGCTCCTACGGCCACCAGGAAGCTCTCGATCCACAGTCTTATTTCCCCCTCTCTCCCACCTGCCTTGGCAGACAGCTCCCCCCTCTCTGCTACCACCCCCCACCCTCTGCTTTTCCAACTCCAGTCAGGCCTGTCCTAAAGGCTCTGGCTGGATTTTGGATTCACCCAGCTCCAGCAGTGCTGATGGCAGCAACTGCTGGGAGTGAGCCCCCAACTCTCTCTGCCCCATCCCTTCTCCCTCAGCCCCTCTGCTGTATCCCAGCCCTGAGCTCCCCTGCCCCATAGCTCTGCTGATAGCCCTCACTCCTGTCTCATAGTCCCCATGCTATTTGGAAGACTTTCCAGTAACTGCTAACCTGTGCTGAACTACATATGGCACACACAGTCACCCACTGAGCAGAATTCAACGTTGTAACATAAACCAAATTAGAAACAAGGATTTCTGCTTTCTACTGACTGTCTGGCAGAGGCACATGAAGTCCACAAGCCCTTCGTGCTTTTTTTTTTTTGCTGTTGAGCCCACAGTGCAACCCCCAAAGCCCTTCCTGCCTTTTCTGCCTGTTGTGTCCACAGCGTGAGCCCAGCCGCCCACTCCTTTTTCACCTCTTGTGGCCAGAGCATGAACCACAGAACAATTACTCCTTTTTTTCTGCCAGTCGAGGCCCAAGTGAGAGACACAAAAACCTTCCAGCCTTTTTTCCACAGGTCGCACCCACAATACAAACCACAAAACAGTTCCTGTCTTTTTCCCACTCGTTGAGCCCACAGCACAAGCCCCAAACCCTTCCCACCTTTTTTCTTCCTGTCAAGGCCACAGCACAAGGCCCAAACCCTTCCCACTTTTTTTCCCCACCTGTCAGGGCTGCAGCTACAAAGTAATTCCTACTTTTTAAATGCCTGTTGCAGCTGCAGCACAAGTTCCAACCTTTCTTGCCTTTTGCATCCAAAGCATGATCCGAACTGACCAGCCTGCTTTTTTTCCACCTGCCCTAGCAGTTCCGTGCAAAGGAAACCCACAAGCTCCCACCCCTTCCTTTCTACCTGTCATAGCCACAGCTTGAGCCCAAGGCCTCACCCCTACCCCCCCCCCCCCCGACAGGCCTGCTCAAAATCTGCAATCGAAGGCTGGGACGCCACCCATGGCCCGCCGGGCCTTGCAGCCCTCTACTCTTGCAGCCCATTTCCAGCAGGGCAACGTATCATTCACTGCGTTCCATCAAAAAGCAGTGGGTCCCGTACTGCGTTGGAGGATTACGATCGGACACCACAGAATAAAATCCCAGCTGCGCCTTACTCAACTGGGCCGCAGCTGCATGCAGGCAGCCTTGCACCCTGCCCCCCGCCATGAGTCACATTCTCGCAGCCTCCGTCCAGCCAAGGCAGGGCCTTGCGTGCTCAGCAGATGGCTCGGCCCTGCTTCACTTTTTAAGAGCTGCAACCTCCTGCATAGACCTGCTCGCAGAGAACAGCAGCTTTCTCCTTGCACTGGGAACCCCCTGGGGTTCAGTCTTCAGGTAGCCATGCTGCTGCCGTGACACCCACCTCACATCGGGACCTCAGCAGCAGCCCCTCACAGCCAGGGAGCTTCTCTTTCTTTCCCATAGAACTAACCCAGAGAAATGACACACAGGTCCAGGTGTTAACTGGGACTTCTGGGAAGTGGAGAGTGTGTCTGGGTCAGTTCTGGCTCAGATCCCTTGAATGGAGACAGGCCAAGCCAGGAGGTTCAGCTCCAGATCCAAACTTTTCCAGACACAGAAAGATTGGGTCAAAGGGCTGTGGTTCAGACCTATCAACCCAAGCTCACACACAGAATCCCATCAACTAGTCCGGCCTGATGTGACAGAGATTAGGACCTCCTCTCCTGCACTGAGATTTATAAATGCCTCCTTCACCTGATAACAGCCTCAACCATTGATTCTGACTCTACAACCACATAAAGCCTTGGTCCTTATGTTAAGCATCCTAGGAGACAGAGATGGCCAGAAGAATCCATCAGATCTCCTTGGCCTGGCTTGTCTTGTCTCCAAATGGGATAACTATAATGGATGGTGCTTTTGAACCATAGATTTCAAAGCACTGCTTGTATTACAGATAGGGAAACTGAGGCATAGAGCAAGGAAGGGACTCGCTTAAGGCTACACTGCTCATGTCAAGCTAAAAGTAGTTGTGCTCTGAAATGACAGTGGAGAGCAGGGCTCAAAGCCTGGTACCTATGGCAAGACAGCCCACCTTCAAATCTTGCTCCCTCTCCATGGGTTGCCCATCCACACCTAAGGTTCAAAACCTGGACTCCCCTTTTGCAGATGGAGGCCTGACATGGTTGCACAGAGCAGAACCTTCTATGTATTTTGGTTTCAATTAGAAGTATCTCTAATAAGCCTTGATCAGAGGCTCCAGTTTCCTTCACAAACCCTTTCCGACTGCACAATGATCTGCTCCTTTTGTGCCCAGATCTGCAAATGTCAGCAGCCATCTGAAATGTAGTTAATATAGCATGACACCATACTGAGAGAGACACTCAGCCTCCACCCAGGGCCTGGATGGTCCCTAGAAACAGGAACTAGGAGTAGCCTGAAAATACCTCAGCATCTCAGACAACTAGGCCATAGTAGCTGCCAGAACCCATCGCTCTGAGTTCAGCTAGGGATCTCCTACCTGTTACCACACACCCCTTGCAGCCAAGACGTGTGCTGGGGAGTAGCTTCCTTCCACACAGCACTTCTTGTCCCAAGTTTCAGGAGGTGATTACTTCACTTGCTGCTTAAATGCATCCAGGTCTGGGGCAGGATCAGGAGTGCCGTTGTTCTGGCCTCGAGCCCTGTAAGCCTGGCACCAGCGGCGCCCCTGGGCAGGATGCACTAGCTGCTAAGGAGCAACAGGGCATGGTGGGAAGTGAAGGGAGGACCCCATTGTGAAAGGATGGGAATGTCTGTGCCCACTTAATAGGAATCTGGCCAGAATGCCAGGTACTCACTGCTCCTGAGAAATGCCTGGGCATTGAGCTTTAGAGATTGCAAGCACCTGCACAGGAGAGCATCTCCGACTGAAAGAACGTCACCACTTTCCCAGCCTACCGCCTGGCTTGACTCTCCATGGATAGCCGAAGCTGTGACTTGACTCTGGTGCCTTCCCCTGTGTTGCTTGGCCCCAAGATCTGAGTGGGAATCTGAGCTGGTAGGAGTTCAGGCCTTGGGCATCTGAGAGCCCTGAGTGAGGGGAGCTGTATATAGAGCAGTGGTTCCCACCCTTTTCTCTGTCATGGCACACCTTGACACCTTTAATTATTTTGAGGCATACCACTATATAGCTGCCAAATTAACTCATGAATATTCATGAGCCAATCCAGCAGTCTGGGTAGTTTTTCAAAAAGTTCCATGGCACACCTGCTAAAGCCTGAGGGCACACTGGTTGGGAAACACTGATATAGAGTCTCCCACAAAGCAGAGGCCACCTGTCCAGTGAGAGGGGTGTGGGGAACTCCCTCCACATTCTGGCACCCACCTTCTCCCAACAGCCAACACACAGAGCCCTAGCCACTCTCTCCCCTACCCCTTCTCCCTCTCACAACATGACCCTGCAATGCCTCTTGACCAAGATGCTCTCCATCCAATCCCTGCCAAGAAGCTGAAGGATCTCCCTGCCCCCATTAAAGTCCCACCATAGACATCTTCCTGGGAGCTGGCTGTGATGCACAGTCTGTTTCCTCCCTTCCCTGCACCAATCATCCTCCCCATTCAACGTCCAGCTCTGGGGTCCTCCAAACAGCTCCCCTATCAATCACACTGACACGCCTGCCACAGACTTGGAGGGGCTTGCCCAACACCCCCCCTCCAACACAATGCACGGGGGCTGCAGGATATATGATTGGCAGCTGTGTGCACAAACACCCCCCCACACCATTCCAGTCCAAACTTGGCCCTGCTATGGCCCCTCAACTCCAATGTGTATCTCCCATAGTAGCAAGAGAGATTTCAGAGTGAGAGGAGAGCAACATGTCAGAGCTGCCAGCCTTGGCTGCATCCATCAGTAGTGCTCCGTCCACTTTGAATAGCAGCTAGGGAGGCACTGGAGTTCTGGGTCAGTGGTGTGTGGGTCTGAACGACCCCCCACAGCACTCATGCAATTCACCACTTGCCATCTGGGAGCCTGGCCACCTGCTAGGCCATCCCCCCCTGCTGCACTGACCCAGATTTCTCTCACACACTCACTCTCTCTCTCTCTCTCTCAGGGAATGTACCACTTACTTCCCCATAGTGCCAGCGACTACAACCTGGGGAGTCTGCTTTTGCCAGCTGCCCCAAGGGAAGTGGTGGGCATATAATTCTTGGGAAAACAGAACTATTCATGCAGGGTGTCTTAACTGTTGGCCTTCGGAAACACATCTCATGCCCTTCCTCTAACTGGGCTAAGGATCTGTGGGGGTGAGGGTACTGCCTAAGTCCTGGCACTCAATAGTGTTTCCTCATTGCCGTACCCCAGCCTCCTGGTGGGTGCCTGAGTGATGCTGGGAAGTAACCAGCAAGGAGTCCTGTGGTACTTAAAGACTAACAGATTTACTTATCGCATGAGCTTTCAAGGGAGAAAATCCCACTTTGTCAGATGACCTGATCCCATGTCTTACATTCCCTTGCATTTATTTTCATCCCATCCTATAAGTTCCCCCATCTTCAAAGTGTCTGATGAAGTGGGATTTTCTCCCACAAAAGCTCATGTGATAAATAAGACTGTGTAGGTGTCACAGGATTGCTTGCTTGTTTTGCTGAACTAGACTAACATAGCTGATCCTTTGGAACTTGGGAAGTAACTAGAACATCTGTGCAGCAGGGCCTGCGTCTTAGCTCCTACCAGTGCAGGACATGATCCAGGTTAGATCCCAAGCTTCATTCACACACTGCTGGCTCCCACAGCCCTACAAGCTGGTGACCAACCCCTCATCTTCCATGTTATCTGGTCTAGCCATCCGCATGGCGATCAGGTCAGCCCCTGAAGTCATTGTAACCGGACGCAGCTCTGGTCACTTACATCAGCTAATGCTGTGGCCCTTAGACTGGGTCCTGTAGCCAAGCTATGATGCAAAGAGATCCACTGTCTCTGGGCATTTTCCTACATGCCGGTCACTGTGGTATCCAGCCACTTGTTCTGTTCCTTCAGTCTTGCCTCTCCTCTCTGTGTTTCGTCACTTTGACCCAAAGCCCTCTGCATGGAGAGGGCCCTCCTTCTGCAATCAGCCATGCTGTCCCTGCTGCCATTGTTCCAGCATTTTGCTTCTCACCTAGGCACTCTGGAACCTGTTCTCTAGACCCTGTACTGTTTCTCACCAGACCCACTCCCTCATTCCCAGTTCCTGTCAGCCCTTCTAGCTTATGCCCTGTTTGCCAGGATGATCTAGAACCCACTGGATCAGAGTGGAGGCTCTAGAGCCCACTGCCACCTGTTTCCTAAGCTTGAACTCAAGCCTAGATCCTCTGCCCAGATCACTGGCTCTCTCTCACGGTGGAAACAACATGCCTAACAAGGGCTCCGCTGTCCATGCTGCTGGTCATGCCACCCATCTTGACCCCCCCGCCGCCCTTTCTAATTCTCTCCCAGCCTGAGAACGGAGCCCTCTGTATAAACAGGAAAAGCCAGCACTCCTGAGACCACAGTGCAGATTCTGTCACTGCTGACTCTTTCATAACCAGCCTCTGGTAATAACTTCATGCCAGGAAGTGACGGGAGCCTGGGCCAAGCCACAGGACTGTCTGAGCCAAACATCCAATGCTGGCTTGATGTACTGTATTCCTCTGTGCTGCTAGCACTCTGAGACTGTGCTTAAAGGGCCAGATAGACTCTTCTGGAGAGAGATCACAAAGGTCAGGGCTGTTTCCATTTGAGAGGACATGGATGAGAGGGGACAGGCTAAGAACCTACAACTTTGCAACAGGCAGAGAAGGGGTAGATCATAGCAATGTAGGGCTGAGAGGGATCTCAAGAGGCCACCCAGTCAACCCCCCTGCCTGAGGCAGGACTGAATGTGCCCAACATATGTTTGCTTAAGCTGTCCTTAAAAACCTCCAGTGATGGGGTTTCCTCAGTGTTCCTAAGTAACCTGGTCCAGTGCTTCACCATCCTTCAGGTTAGAAAGGTTTCCCAATACCTGATGCTGTCTCTTAACCAACAGCACTCAGCAGGCCATTGACAGGTTAAACAGATATGGGCACGCTGAAATGCAACCACCTCTGGGGTGTAATTCAAGCAATGCACAGCAGAACACCAGGCAAGCTCAGAGCAAAGTTTCTGGTGGCAGGCAGTCTCACTGTTTCACACCAGAGGCAGTCTCCACTCAGCCATCCCCCTCCTGCCCTAGTGTGGGTCAGATGCACACAGGGAGTGCAGTGTGGGATGTTGCACCAGCACAGGAACACAGCCGCTTCCGAGGTCAAGAAGTAAGAGTGGGGTTTGCTTAGTGGGAGTCTCCAACCTGCTACCTTTACACATCATATGGGGTTCTCCAAGGTGAGCTGCAATCACTAATAGATCCCTCTCTCAAATCTTCCCATGAACCCTACATCATGCAACTGGCATGAGCTCTACAGGCACTGTTCCATCTAAGCTGTGTGCGCGCGCGCACACAGGTCATGAAACCGGCGCACACACAAAAATAAAGTGCGCACAAAAAAATTCAATAGTGCTAATATTGGTGCTCACAAAGAAATGTTTTTGCGCACACAGAGAAATTGCTTGTGCACACAGTCTACAAGTAATTAGAGGGAACATTGCCTACAGGTAGGAACTACAGGGTGCCCTGGAAAGGTCCAGAGCACACATGGGGGCAGCTGGAAACTTGTAGGTGTCTAAATAAGCCAAGAGTCAGGGGACCCGCTGCAGCCTTTAGAATCAGCCACATAGCTTTATCCTCTCTCCAGTTTCCAGCCAGCTGCTCCGAGGGAGCCCCAAGGCAGTAGCAACCTCCTCTCCCGATCTGAACCCGGTAGCCTCTGCTGACACCCCACTATCCCCAGCCCCCAGGAGCTGCAAAACCTGCCTCAGCTGGTCCACCATGGATTGCAGATCCCCGGACACGGGCTTGGGAGAGGGCATCCAAAGGGAGCTGCCAAAGGGGATGTGCACACACCCATGCACCCTCCCCGCCACGCCCGGGGGAAGCACCTGTGCCCCCCTTGCCACGCACACAGGGATGCTCATGCACCCCCTGCCTTTACCCACCCCCGTGGGCACAACGCCCCTGCCCGCCAAGCCCCACTCGTGGGCACACCCTGCCTGCCGTGCCCAGGGGGAGCATCCGTGCGCTCCCCACCTCCCCCCGCTCAGTCCCACGCGCTTTCCCGCGTGCACACTCACGCGCATTTGCACCGCCACTCGCGCGCGCACCCCCCGTCCGGCCACTTCCACGCACGCCCGTGCCGCGATCTGCCCCTTCCCGCCCTACCTGCCTCCAGCCCCCCTCGCAGCAGGGCGAGCAGCAGGAGGACGCCCCATCTCATCTCGGTCCCCCCAGCCCCGAATCCGCCCCGGCTCGGCAGCTGCGCTGGGATCCGGCGAGCTGCGCCCCGTCCTGCGCCCCAGCCGCGCAGCGCCCCCCGCGGGTGCCTGGAGTGGGGACGGGACGCGGGGAAGCGGCCGCCGGCGGGGCTCGCCCGGTGCTGCAGCCCGTGCAGGGGAGACGGAGCCGGGAAGAGCGAGCGCTCCTGACCCCTGCTGGCGTTTGGGTGCCACGGCATGGGGGGAACAGAGCCAGAGCGCGGGGCAGCGGGCCAGGCGCCCCCAGGCCTGCCCCAGCCCCCCCACCTGCCCTCGCTTGCCTCAGCAGGACGCCTGGCTTCTGTTCCAGCTCTGGGCAGGGATGGGGCAGGACCCACAGATTCTACACTAGCTCAAGGAGCAGCACTGGGTGGGTTAGAGCAGAAATGATCTATGCCAGGGATCTCAAACTCAAATCACCACGAGGGCCGCAAGAGGACTAGCATGTTAGCCTGAGGGCCGAAACAATGAAATCTTTTCCTACAACAATATTGCAAATATCGGTAACAATAGTGTTGTTGCGGGGTGCGCAGAATAGCTTTAGGGGCCGCACGTGGCCCACGGGCCATGTGTTTGACACCCCTGATCAATGCCATCATGTGCCAGAAATGACCCAACACCCTATACAGTGGACAAACAGGAGGAGCCCTGTGCAAAAGAATAAATGAACACACAACTGACATCAGAAAGCACAAAACAGAAAAACCAGTGGCTGCGCTCTTCCATCTTTCTAATCACTCTATAAATGATTTGTTAAGGATAGTACTCAGGGACCTCAGTGGGACATCAAGACTTCAAAGAGAAACAGCTGAAGTGGAACTAATATGCAAATTAGATTGTGTGGCAAGCAGGACTAAATTGTGGCTATGGCTTCTTTTTCCCATTACAACAGGTAACTTGACTTCACCCTTCCCAGGGTTTGAACTTTAACAATGGCTCTGGTTTGCTGTTACTGTATGACCTGATCCCATGTTTTACACTCCCCAGCATATATTTTCTTTCCATACTGTAAATGCCTTCCTCTTCAAAGCATCTGACAAAGTGGGATTTTCTCCCACAAAAGCTCATGCGAAAAATAAATGTTAGTCTTTTAAGTGCCACAGGACTCTTGTTTTTTAGAGCAGAAAACCTGTGAGTCAGGGCTACTACCAGAGCTACTGCTGAGTCCCTGTTTGATGACAGACACCTCACTCCAGCTCTGTGCCTCAGTTTCCCCAGCTGTATAACAAGTGACAATAAGCTTCCTGCACAACACTGGTTAGTGCAAACAATGGTGCATGATATTCCCCTATACCAGGGGTCTCAAAAATGTGGCCTGTGGGCCGCATGCAGACTCTAAAGCTATTTCCTGTGGCTCACAACAACACTATTGGTACTGATATTTGCAATATTGTTGTATGAAAAGGTTTCACTGGTGCGGACCTCAGGCTAACATTCTAGTCTTCATGCTGCCCTCATAGTGATTTGAGTTTGAGACCCCTGCCCTACACACACAGGCGCTCAAGCCAGATGCCAGGGTCCTTTCACACTGGCAGGGATGGTGAAAATAAGCAGTTATCACTCAGCTCTTTCCCCTGATAGATGCACAGGGGAGCAGGGGACACTGAGAAGACAGCCAGACCCTTCCTGACTGAGGGTGGTGCTTCTGATCCAGGCAGAGGGCATCAGAACAGCCCAAGGAATAAATTCTCCACTGATAGCACCAACTAGCATGCTGCTCCTGGGAAGCCAGGCCAGGGAATCCCTCAGCAAACATACTGCCAGCCAGGCAACATCTGTGATCTTGGACTTGTTCTGTGCCAGCTTTAGAGCTAATTCCAGGTTTCAGGGGCAAGGCAGGGAGCAGCACCTCCTAGCCACCACCTACCTCCTCCTCCTTCTCCTCTTCCCCCAGCTAGAAGCTCCCACACAGAATAGGGGGAGAAACAGGTTTGACTGCAAAGTGCAAATGCTGCCTTGGGAAATGTTCAAAGGGAAAAAAAAGGTAGGGACACTCCTGCAGCCCCCACCTCACACACAGCCCTTGTGCAAGCTAGGCAGGGTAAGCCTGAGCTCCAGCAGAGGAGAAACGTGGCAGTGTCAGACAGCTAGGTGATCCTCCAGTGATCATGCCTAGCTTGAATGGTTGAATCACCCCAGAGACCACCTCTCTCTTCAGAGCTTAGCACCATGCACAGGCTTGTGGCAATCATTCAGTGTGGGGGCCTTCCTGGGTAGGGTTACCAAATACTGAAGTATGGAAAGGAGGACAAGGAAGTACAAAAAGGAGGACATTGGAGGACACATGAAGAAAATGTAGTATTTATGTAATGTTATTCTGTTTTTAGGGGGCCCAGGAACACTTCCCCCTAAAAATAGGGTGTTCCGTGGTGTTCCACCATACTTCAACCCCTGTAAGTAAAAAGCCAGACAAAATTATGTATTTTTAAAATGCCTGCTGGACTGAGGATGTGAAGGTAAAAAGGAGGACATGTCCTCCTTTTGCCTGACTTCTGGTGACCCTATTCCAGGGGAGGGTAGGATGGGCTCTTTGCTGCTCCCCAGAGTCAGCATCCTTACCTGCACTCTGAGCTCAGTCCTCCCAGTGCTCCAAGATCAAGCCCCGGTTTGAAATGGTGCACCAGTGCTGACCCAGACACCAATTCTACTCAGTGCAATTAACCAGCATTAGATGCTACCCTGCTGTGCCTGGCTCCTGCTCTCTCTCCCCTCTTCTCCTCCCAGAGAGAGGTCTCGCTCAGGAAAACTACTGGGAATTTTTCCCAGCCTGGAATGGAATTTACAAATGATGTGATCCCATGAGCTACAGGTAAAATATGAAAATTTAGGCCCTGAATGCAGCGCCCAGGCAGCCTATCATCCTATCCTCTAGCAGCAGTTCTGTGGGCCAGGAGCCAAACCCAGCGAGCAGCATGACAGCGTAGGGAGAAAGGTGCTCTGACAGGCTAAAGAAAAAAGATTAATGGGCAGAGCTGCTTGGCAGATGAGAAGCCCCAGAACTAGCACAGCAGTTGATGAGGATGATTAATAACCCAGCTCTGCCTTGGCTAGATTGGGCCAAGATTGGACTCACAGTGCTTTGATTAAAAGAAATAATGATCCAGTCCTGGTGACAGCCTCCCCTTCCCCCAGGAGAGGACTTAGGCTTGGAGGGAATTAACCCTCATTCACCCAGGAAACCAGTTCCTGTGGTTTAGAGATGGGATGAATTGATTATCACTTGTAGAGCACAAAGGGCTAAGGAGGCTGAGCAGAGCAGAGGAAGAGTAGGGGCCAGGCAAGCTGACACCCCACAATAAACTTATTACTTCACTAGTGCCACCTGCAACTTTCCACCATTCCAGTCTTGTGTTCCCCTGCCTCCAATCCCTCTGCTGATGCTCTTCAATCCCAACCCACACCATCTCCCGCTACTCCAGCCCTGACTGAAGAAACTGAGGCACAGTGATTTGCTCTGGATCTGGCTGATTATGCTGTGACCTTGGGTGTTTGCTACTCCCAATTCCTTGGGAATGTTCAGACAACCCCCACTGAAAGTGGAACTGGAGCTCCCAGGGTCTGGGACATACTGACTGGAAGAAAACCTGGGTATCAGCCCCTCCTCCTCCACCCGAATAATTCCCTTGAAAGTCTGAGAGGTTCCCTATCCATCCCTGGTTACTCTTCCATACCTGTGGCTCTGATAGCAGAACTGGATGACACTTGCTCAGACCCTGGGCTCAACCAGGACATGACTCCTGCCTATTTGCTCCCCTGAATCTGACCCAGAAATCTCTCTAGTCTGCAGACAGCATGAGGGGCCATGCACACCAGTTGTACCATGGCATCAAACACTCCCTTTTCATTATTTTGGTCAAAAATCAATTCCTCATTTAAAAAGGCAGATTAAGAATATCTTCAATCTGAGCCATTCCATCATGTCACCAGTAAAGGGTTTAAGGGAGGGTGTTAACACCAGCTAATATCCCCAACTGAGGGAGGGATGGGCTCCTGTGGAGTCTGACCTGGTTTCCATTCAATAGGGTACTGCCATGAAATTGAGATCCAGATCCAGCCCCTCTCCCTCTGGGCTTCAGGAGCATTTGGGACTAGAGTTCTGGTTCATTTCAAGCAACTCCAAGGAGGCCAGGGACTCTCCAGCATCACTGCACCTGCCAGATGCTTCTAGAAACTATGGGGGGAGGGTGGTGGTGGTGGTGGTTAGAACTTTAATTTAGTTCCTGAGCAGTTAAATGTGTGAGTCTAGGAGTTAGCATCCACACAAATTTCCCAGCAGCATTACTCTCTCCTCTCAGACTCCAGGTTGACTCTCTTTTGACACAAGCAGTCATTGCAGTTCACTCAGCCAGTAGTGCAGCCAGCCTCATGCTGAGTACATCCATAGGGTCCCCCACCCACATGCATAGGGCAAATTTGCTGCTTCTCAGTGTCTGAGCAGCACCCTGGCACAGACAAGAGGATACTCAGTCCTTCAGCCCAGTCCCATTAGGGCAGGAGGTGTCCCCTACGTGACAAAGGCCAGGCAGTCCCAGGGTCTGAGACAACCTCCCTGCCCTACTTGATAATTCCAGGCCAAAGAGGTCATAGCTGCTGGGTTGTGTCTCTCCCCACACCAAGGTGCCAACCTTACATTTTAGTTATCGACATGAAGATCTAAAATTTTTTTTTTTTACTGATGTAGTAAATATTTTACTGACATCACTAAAAATACCATAAACAATAATAATGTCACAAAAGTGTGTGCTCATGATATTCTGCTCACAGGAATTGGGAATTATGCAGTTGTTTTAGCTGCAGTTAATTGATCAAGTGGGTTCTTTGGATATGTGAAATAATAGAAATGATAAAGTAATGATTACTGTAGTTTTATGATACAAGAAGTGGTTCTAAATGATGACAGTATCAAAATACAATACACTTCATTACAATCCAATTTTACTGACATTTTAATTTATTTACAGATTTACTGACTCTTAAAATTGTAAATATTTTTACTGAGTGTTGGCAATTCTGCCCCCCACAACAGAGATGTGGGTACCAGTACACAAGGGAGGAGAGCCCTGCCAAATCCTAGCTCCGCACAAGAGGCAGGAAGGACCCAGCACTTGAAGGGGCAAAAGGGAGGCTGTGAAAGTAGCCCCAGAGACAGAGTGGGGAGAGGATCTCAGTCTGTAGTTGGCTGGAGGAATAGGTGACCCAGGCCAGTTCAGTACTGCTCCTACAGTCCCTACCATGGCACCAGAATAACTCCTGGGTCACTGACCCAGGTCTTCCCACCCCAGATTCAGCGAGCTTTCTCTAATCTCCCCAGCCAAGGAACCCAAACATTTGAGAATTGAGACTCTTCACTCATCTCACTTGTAGCCTGAAATGAAAGACTGCGTAGCCTGTCTGACAAGGCTGAGAAAAAACAGTATGTGTCACAACCCGTTACCCATCTCACTATTGCTTGCATCCTCTTACGGCTTCTTCAGATCCGTGCGATCCCTTTTCTTGCCATCTTCCTTTTTTTGTTCTTGGAAGCAGCGGGTCCTCCAGCTTTCCATTTTACCAACAGCACTCTGTTACCAACCACTGGGCAGCCACACTGTCCTGCTGCCCCCTTGTGGCATAAAGGGAAGAAGCATAGTTCATTTATTTTGGTGGTTCATGCAATATATTTCACGCCCCATTAAACTTTCCTGTCCCTTCTCCCTGTCCCATTCCCCAGGAAACAAAAAAACAAAATCTCCTCTCTTAGCACAGCCTTTTACAGTAAGCTCTTCAAGGCTTTCTCTTACTCAGTATATACACCACCCAGTGCAATGGGACTCCTGATTTCACCTGGCCTCTAGACCAGTGGTTCCCAACCTGTGGTCCGGGGACCTCCAGGGGTCTGCAGATATGTTGCATGGGGTCTGTGGAGCCTCTCCTCACTGGGGCCGGAATCCAGCTACAGCCCTGATGCTCCCCACCAGAGCTGCCTTTCCCCTCCCATGGCCAGATCCTGGCAGGACGATGGGGCCGTGGCAGCTCCCCAGCAGGGGCAAGGGCAGGGGGCTATAGCTGCTGCAGTTTGGCTCCCCAGCGGCAGGGCAATGGTGGTGGCAGCGCTGCTCGCCGGCTGTCCCAGTGGTCCTGTCAGAGTGGTGTGGGCCAGATTACATTATCAGCCAGGGGGGCCGCACAGGGTTCTTTTTGTTAAAAAGGAGTCCCCAGCCTGAAAAAGGTTGGGAACCACTGCTCTAGACATTAAAATGTTATCAGTAATGATGCTACTATTCCTTTTTCCAGCAATAAAGGCTGGAAAAGGAAATGGCTGAAGAGAACAAAGACCAAGATGTTCATTCTGAAGCAAAGCACCTGAATCCAGATCAATCCACCCAAGGAAATGGCCTAATCCTCAGTTAATGCTGCTATCAGCTGGGGCTTGATCAGGATGGATGAGAATCAGCCTGCTCCACAAGGCCCCATCCTACTCAGAAAATACACAACCAGACTAAGGGGGCCATTATGAATAATAGGGTAGTATTTAAAAGGGCGGAATTGAGAACAACTGTAAAGGCAAGCTTTTTGACTGATATGGATGGAGCTAGGGGTCTTTGCCCCATGGAAAGATGGGAGCACTATCCCACGCAACTTTTACAGTCAGACCAAGAAAAATGCTGGCAACTGGGAATAATCCTGCACTGTCCAGGCCAGGGACTAGATGCCCTACCTCTCACCCAGCTTGATTCCACACATATTCTGGTTTGTTAGGGGTGCTCAGGAGGACTGAGCTGACACTTCATGTCAGAACCCTTGTGCCATTGTAAATCAGATTCTTCTGCTCCACTCAGGCAGCACTAACAGTGGATCGACCTTCTTCTACTCTTACCCCCTTGTATTTCACCCCATAGCAATAGATCACTAAGGACAGCTCCCCTTTAACTAAAAGTCCCACAAGCCGCCACTCCTAGCCCCCCCAGAGCATCTCCTGGGTAGACATCTCTCAGGGTCTGACTCCACTGCTTTGGAAACGAGTGGTAAGACCCCCACTGATGCCAGTGGAGCAGGCCTAGGCCTGTAGACAGTGATGCTTCTTTGGGACACCCTCTCATAGAACAGCATGGCTCTTCAGGAATCCTCCCTGCTCTTCCAATAACAGCCCAGAGACCAAAGTCCCCCTTCCCAAAGTTCAATATACTAGTAAAAGGCATAACCCGTAGCAGGGCAGATTTGGGCTCAGTCTATATTAGGATTAGGAAGAGCACTCTCACTGTGATGTACTTAAACACAAACAGTCTTCCCAAGATGGTAGTGGAAGTTTAAGAACTAGTTGGACAAACACCTGTCAGGGATGGTGTACTAGAGCAGGGGGGTCTGAAGCTTTCTCTGTCATGACACAATTGATGGCAAATGTAATCATGCACAACCCAGTGACCCCACCACCAAGAACAAAATCCCACCAGTGACAGAAGTTCCAGCACACTCCAGCTTCACGGGTCTCCTGACAACACACTACTCTTACTACACAGTAATTAAGAACCACTGATCTAGAGGCCCTCAGTACAGTGGGTGGAACTGATGAAGTTTCTGTATCCCAGACACAGAGTTGCTTACTCTTTCAAGTTCTGTGCTGCTGATGGTGACTTTTCCACCAAACAGGCTAAACAGAGCTTATACAATCAGAGGGTAGCATGTTATGAAACGACAATATTTAATTTCCCTCCTCGGTTAAAATACAGGTATTGACAGATTTGCGATCAAATCAGCCCATCATTATCATCATGCCCTGCACCTACATAGTGAGATTATGCTAATACCTACCATGGTCATGCAAATACAAAGCCCGTGCAGATCAGCTGCCCCCCCTTTGGCCGTTAAGCACAAGCAGTGCCCAGCCTCTAGATCTGCCTTACATTTCAAAGACCTACAGACTTAGGATTATGCCTTTAGGACAATGGCACCAACCTGCGATTCATGGACCAGTTGTGGTCCACAAGGGTGTTGCAGGTGGTCCAGGGTGTGGGTGGGAGACAGTTACTGCAGTAAATGTGTTGTGACAAGTTTGATATATTTGTGAGCAAGCATAATAAATTATTAGAAATAGCTGTATTTTTAATACCCCTTCATGTACAGTTTGGCTCCCATCAGCCACAGGCTAATGTTAAAAATGTTTAAAATGGCTTGCTTACATAGGGCTCTACGAAAACTTTCAATGGGTGTGTTCACACAACCTCCTTATTCCGAAACAACAGAGGTTGTTTTGAAATCAGGTTTCGGCTGTTCACACGACGCACAGTTGTTTCGAAACAAGTTAGACCTAGTCTGTGGGCGAAACAACGTTGTTTCGCAACAACGCTGTGCGAACGTGTTGTTTCGAAACAATGGTGGTTTCTAAATGACTTGTTTCGAAACAACCGTCGTCTGAACATGTTGTTTCGAAACGACGGTGAGTCGTTTCGAAATAACTGTTGTCCAGAATTGCTATTTCAATTCCGGCTTTTCTCCTTATTTCGAAGTGACTTTTTTTGCTAATTCGAAATAAGTCACTTCGAAATAAGGCGTTATTTCGATACAAGTTGTTTCGGAACAACCGTATCAAAATAACCCCCTGTGTGAGAACACAGCCAAATGATGATGTAGTGGTTCACAAAAAGGAAAAGGGTAGGAACTGCTGCTTCCTCTTTGAGAGCTGCTTGTATACATTCAGTATTAGGTGTCAACGAGCCACAATGCACGATTAGTTGAAAACCTTTTAGCCCTAGCCTGTCAGAGCAGGGTCAGTGGCCAACGCCTCCTCTGGCCACTCCCGTAGCTATATATATATGCAGCCCCGACCCTGATCCTTCTCAGTTCCTTTTTCCCCCCTCAATGACAGTTTTGGAGCAGCCCGCTCCTTGCAATTATGCAAATACCTGTCAATCCTACTGTGTATGAGCCGCCTGCTCACTTGGGGGAATCTGTTCATGGACATTGTTCCACCAAGAACTGCTGCTCTCACCAAGTGTACAGAACCAGAGCCAGAAGATAGCTTTCATCTGCCAACCGCAATGCCAGGTTTTAAACCCTGTGCTCCTTGCAGCAAGGCCTTCCTGCAGGAAAACCCCCCACAAGCACTGTTCCCTTTAAGGCACGCGGCAGCGCGGCCACGCGCTTAAAAAAATCCTGCCGCGCAGGATTTTCCTGCCCCCGCGCATGGGGCAGTTCAGGGTGGCAGTGTGGCTGAGGGGAGACGCACCAGAGTGCTGTGTCCGAGCATGAGCCTCAGCCCAGCCCCTTGGCCAGAGGAAGGGAAGGTCTGCAGGCTTGAGCCAGCCCTGCCACTCCTCCCTCCCCTTCCCTCCCTTCCCCGGAGACTGTGGAGGCTCCGCCTCTTCCAGCCGGGGTCTGGCCGTTCGCATGGCCAGCCCCAGCCTCCAGCCCAGGCTCCTCCATGCCGGCCAGCACCGTGGCCTCCTGCCCCCCGCCCAGCTCTTTGGCCAGTGAAGAGGGCTGGGAGGGGGAGGGGGTTGGTCAGGCAGCTGGCACGGAAAGCGTGGGGGCAGGGAGGGTGTGGGGGGGGAGAAGGGGTCAGGATGGTGGGCTGGGGAGGGCTTGCGGGGGCTTGAAGATGTGGAGCTGGGGGTGGGGTTTAGGAGGGCTGGAATGGGGGCAGGGAGCTTAGGGAGTCGGAATTGGGGCAATTCTTCAGCTTTTTAAACAAGAGGCATGGCAAAGAGTAAGTGCCATTCATATCCTGAAGTTTGAAACTTCTCAAGTGGGAAACAGGGAGTGCATAGTGCCAAAATGTCCCTTCTGTAACTAGATAAAGCTGTGGAGGTGAAAAATCTAAAAATCAGTTGTATATTTCCTGAAAGCTAGTGTGGATGTTACTTAAGTGGAGTGAGTGAACAGTGAGAGTGTTTGAGCATGTTAACCCCCTGCTTTCAAAGAACCTGGAAGATGTTTTCTCCAGAATCCTGTAACTCAACAATTCATTACAAAACAAACAAGGATTCTTGTGGTACTTAAAGACTAACAAATATATTGATTGCATGAGCTTTCATGGGAGAAAACCCCATTTCATCAGATGCTTTGAAGAACAATTCACAGAAATCTTAGAGATGTAATGGAGATATCAGATAAGTACTTGTTTTAAATATAGTAACAGCCAAAAGACTGGGAATCAAAGGAGCCATGAGATTATTCTCTTCACTATGCACCCTAATCTGTCCATCAGAAGAAACCATAATGCATTAAAGTGATGTGGTATTTTGGTAGAGATTTTCTCCTAAGTTGAAATGTAGCCCCAAAATGATGGGGCAGGTAAAGATACAAGGGACTGAAAATAGGCTTTTAAGAAATACTGTAGCCTTATCTTAAAGCAGCTAGAAGCCCATTGTTTTGATTTCAGCTGTGTTTAGCATCTTTCTTGTAGCAGCATTTTCCTGAAAAGAGATGCCTGGAATCTTTTTTTGATTTTTAAAATTTCAATAGAATTTACCCCTCTGGGACCATCAAGACATGTTAAATGCTGCCAATTTCCAAAGCGGTAGCCATGTTAGTCCATTCCAGGAAAACAAAACAAAACAAGGAGTCTCCCACGAAAGCTCAGGTGAAAAATAAATCTTAGTCTTTAAGTGCCACACAACTCCTTGTGTATCTTAAATGCTGTCAGTGATAATTAGCTGGCTTCCGTGTGAACTGTAACTCTGCATGTAGAACACAGGAGATGAGGGTATTAGGCAGAATTGTGACACCTAGGATCCGGATTGAATATAACTTTGGTCTTGGGTTGTTTGAAAGCCATGGATTAGTTTCTTTTGATTGTATAGCAATTTGGGTAAATTTTAAATAAATTGGGTGATTTTAGTAATAAAAAATGACTTTAAATAGTTTATATTAATTTTTCATTGGTCTAGATTTTTCAATAATTTTTGTTGCACGAGTTTGCACACAAATTTTATTCAGAAAAAGTTTTGCACACGGGTTGAAAATTTTGCACACAAGCCGCCAAGCCTTAGAGGGAACATTGCCCACAAGAAGTGCCTTCGGTGCCTGGGTGAATCCCACCAGGCTACCAATTACTCCATCTGTCAGTCCTTCAAACCAAGAACATTAAAAGACAGGGAGCAGAGGTGCTGTGTGTTGTAGCAAGCACAGCAGCCTACCCCTGGGGAATCAGGGTCACTATCAGAGCCTCCACCACCTCATGCCAGATCAGCACCAGCGCCTTCTTGGCACCTCTCCCCTTGGGAGCACAAGAAGACGCACTCAGGATTCACCTTGGTGCGAAGCACAGGTGCTGCTCCAGCTCTCCCCATCTGGATGACTCTCGGGACCAGGGCCAGGATGTCATGGAGGTCCCCTCAACTCTAGAGGCCTCTGAGGCGGCAAAAGTCTTTTTACTTTGGCCTATGCCTCCCGCTCCCAAGCCTTCAAAACAGAAAGAAAAACCTGCTTTCTTCTCAGGGACATGGTCCATTCCAGGGCTGCACCGATCCCTGTCCCCTGTATTGGTACCGCAGCTTGAGGGAACCTCTTCCTTCCCCAAAAGGCCTGCCAGTACCAATCCAGGCCCTGTAACAAAGTGCTGCAGATGGCGCTCTGCCTCTCCTCAGCACCACAGTGCTGCCTTGTTGGCACCGACTACTTTGGCCGCTCCCAATGCCAGGGCTGGAGCAAGCCCAACACTTTGGCGCTGGGGAATATCATGTTCCCTGAGCCCCGAGGAGGTCACTTCCCCAAACAAGAGCAGACAGGCCCATGAGGATTCACTGGTACTGGGTCCCTATTGGTACCTAGCTTACAAGTGGTCTCCGCCACAAGAAGTTTCCCTGCCAGAAGTTTCCCGTGGTACCACGGGGCCCAGGACCACTCCACCTTTATCCGCAACCCCTGATAGGGCTCTGAATCCTAAGCCATGGTCCTACAGGGAGGACACCATGGTCCACCTTTGACCTCCTCCAACATGTGACAGAACATGCGGGTTTAGAAGTCGAACCCATCAGGGGGAGCCAGGATCCCTTATTTGCTCCAGGGTAAACATCTCCCCCAGATGCAATAGCAGTACTCTTGCACCCTTGTGTGCACAACCTCGCCAGGGTACACTGGCAGACTCCCGCTTTGATTCCTCCTGTCTCGGATATAGCAGGACATAAATATCAAATCCCACCAGAGGACTTTCCCTTTTTGGTTGATCACCCAGTACGAACCTCCCAGGTGATGGAAGCTGCCTTAGGGTGCGGAAGCCAACATGCCCAAGACCCCTTGCCAAGATCTGGGGAAGCGAGAGGTCTGGATCTTATTGGTTAGAAAGTGTATTCAACTTCTGCCTCCCAACTCTGCATTGCAAAGCACCAGGCACTGGTGAGAAGATATACTCTGGACATTTGGGAGTCCAAGAGGAGATTCCACGATCTCCTTCCCCAAGAGCACAGGGAGGACTATGACTCCTTCACAGAGGAGGGCACACTAGCATCCCATAATGTACTCTTAGCGGCATGGGATGCCTCAGACATGGTAAGCAGCGGTATAGCCTCAGCCGTCGTTGAGATGTACAGCCTGGCTGCAGGAGGCAAATCTGCCTCAGGGTACACAGCAAGCCACTCAAGCCCTCCCCTTTGAGGGTCTGTCCTTGTTTGCGGAGGCAACAGACCACGTACTCCATGGCGAGCGGGATCCTAGGCCAGCCCTTAGATCACTGGGCTTGCTTTCCCCACAGCTGCCTAGCCACTCTCCTAGCAGAGCCATAACTACAGCGGGGCCAATGAGGCAAAGCCTCAGGCAACACAGAGCGACTCAATAGAGCCGCTCTATTAAAGGGCACATTTCGCGGTGCCAGCTCCAAGCGCTGCTAATGGCATGGGGCGCGTTCCAATTGGAACGCACCCCAGGCAGCAAAAACCGGCATTACGGCTCCGCTCCTAGCCCTTGCCAGCACCAAGAACACCAAAGACAGAGGCACTTATCAGGGCCTTCCCCACCAAGTGAGAGACAGGGCCAGCCCCCCACGACACCAAGGTCTGCTCTGCCACCAGGGACTACCCATTAAAGTACTGCGGCCCTCCACGTTAAAGAGGCCCCTACCAGCCCACTGACCCCCTCAGGTTTCACCCACACTCCTACATGTCAACAACCCTTCAAGATCAGCGGCAGAGACCCTAACTGGGACCCCATCTGCAGCTAGAAGGAAAGGGAGCGCTATACCTGGGGTCCAAAAAACAAAACAAAACGCATTCCCCTGATCAGAGTGAAGGATGACCTGCCCCAGAAGGCAGTGGAGGTGCACCAGACCACTTCTCCATGTCCTGGGGCCCCAATCCCTTTTTCCTCTTTTTCTCCTACAGCCAGTCTCCAGCCTTCACACTATTCCTGGTGTCAGATTCAAATTGCCCCCTCCTTCTCCTAGGGTCTTATATATCTCCTAACTAGATGCATCCTCACTAAATGGTTGTGAGGCCCACTCCTCTTGGGGACAGCCTGTCTCCCACTGGGAAGTCGACCCATTCTGAGGTTCATTGCAACCGAGCCAAACAGGGTGGTATCTAGCGCCTCGAATCTCATCCAGCGACTCTCGTGAGTCTGTGTTACCAGCCTTTCCCTCTACTGTCAAGGGGACCAGAGGTCATACCCACTCCTGTGACTCGTGATATAATGTTAATAGTTTCCCTCTGCCTGGTCAGCTAAGACCCATCAAGGGAGTGCCTTCATCAGGTCAGGACTCCTCCCACTGGAATGGGACAGTGTGACAAACACCATCCCGGTTGCATTTTCAGCACTTGTCCTGTAGAATGAAACTAGACTCTCACATGCTGAAGCGTCAACACCCCACTTATGTGGAGGGGATGCGCTTATTCCCCCTTTTACCCCCAGGGGTGTGACAGTCAATCATCTCACAATGGTAGCTGAAATGCAGGAACTTTTGTCTTCCTTGGTTCGTTTTAACCACACTCAACACTGAGGGCTTCCATAGCAAATTAGGACAGCTCGCAACACTACTCCATGCCTCCATGGCAGGGTGACATACAGCCTCTCACTGTTCCCTTGTGCAATGTTCTCTTGGGAAAATTCAAGGGTTAACAAGGGATCCCCAGGTAGGCCAAAAAGCCTACTACTCAGGCCTCTTTCCATGCCTTGGTTTTGCCTTTACGGGATAGCCATGCTGAAGGCGGGAAACGCCCACCTCCGGCCACCATCCACAGTACAGCTAGTAGTCATCTAATACTGAATGTATGCAAGCAGTGCTCAAAGAACAGTGGGTTACTTACCAGTAACCATCCTTCTTTGAGATGGCCTGCTCGCATACATTCAGGACCCTCCCACCGTCCCTGCTACTCAGAGTCGGCGACTAGAAGGGACTGAGGAGGATCAAGGTTAGGGACATATATATAGCTGCAGGAGTGGCCAGAGGGGGCATTGGCTGCTGACGCTGCTCTGACAGGCAGGGGTGTCGCTGGGGTGGGGAGGGACACGGGGCATGGGCCCAGCCCCAGCCCCCAGCCAGAAGGTCACACTCCCAGCCAGAAGGCCATGTCCCCTGGCCAGGGATAGGGCCGGGGGGGGGGGGCGGGCTGCGCTGCCACAGGCAGCTAGGCCACAGCGCGGCGCGACGTGGCGTGGCCTGGCCTGGCCCAGCCAGGCCAGAAGCAGTAGCTGGAGGCCGGGCCCACGTACACAGCCCCGGATCCTCGGCCAGGGATGGGACCGCCGCAGCCACCGGTGGCCAGCCCCCAATCCCCAGTGGGGGATGGGGCCACTGTGGGCGGCCAGCTGGGCCCCGGATCCCCAGCCAGGGATGGGGCCACCAGGGCCGCAGGCGGCCAGCCAGGCCCCCAATCCCCGGCTGGGAATCGGGGGCCTGGGCTCCAGCGGCTGCTTCTGGCCAGGCCCCACCACAGCCTAGCTGCCCGCAGTGGCACCGCCTCCCCCTGGCCCTATCCCTGGCCGGTGGGGCCTGCCAGGCGGCCAGCCAGGCCCCGGATCCCCGGCCATGGACGGGGCTGCTGCAGCCACAGCCAGCTGGGGATCGGGCCCCAGATCCCCAGCGTGATTGGGCCAGAGATCCGGGGCATTGTCACTGGGACTCGGGGCATGTGCCCCAGGGTGCCCAACTTCAGCGACGCCACTGCTGACAGGCTAGGGCTAACAAAACAACAAGGAGTTGTGTGGCACTTTAAGACTAACTAGACTAACATGGCTATCCCTTTTGAAATAGGGCTAACAAGTTTCCAACCAATTGTGTGCTGTGGCACATAGACACCTAATACTGAATGTATGTGAGCAGCCTATCGTGAAGAAAGATGGTTACTGGTAAGTAACCCACTGTTTAAGAAACACAGCATATATTAGCACTTTCAAGGTTAAGCCCTTCCCTCTGGGAGTTTCCAGTTTCACATTCAATCCAGAATTTCAGGAAGTCAGGTCTCCCTCTATTCACCTCTGAGTCACAAAGCTCTGTCAGTTCCACTGTAGTTCCCAGTATCTCTAGAGAATCTTTTCCTCCCAAGTGTCATCCTGTCACACTCCTTGGCTCAGTTAGCTTCTCTCCCAATCAAGCATTTCCTTACCCACCAAACTCTCATTCCTCCAACCCCCTTCAGACTACCTGTTCTCCTTAGAGCTACCTGCCATCTGGTTTTTTTATCCTGTTCAGAGGGTAACTCCTTAATTACCACTGATTCACGTTTCCTGTCTTTTTTGCAGCTCTCCTGAACACCTGTACCTGTTCCATAAAGGGGCCATGGCATAGAACATGGTGGGCTGGGCATAAGCCCCCATGCTCCCTCTTCTAGGCTGTTTTTATTTCCAGATCTGAAAGAGTACCCAGGGCACTGTGGGCCCTAAACTAAGGAGAAAAATTAAAATAATTCCTGAGATCCAACATGTGGATCCCAGATCTCAGAGCTGGAGGCTGATCCCACTTACAGAGAGAATTGCAGCTTCCCACAAATCTGAGACATATTTTCTAAAACAAACTAGGAGTCCTGTGCCGCTTAAAGACTAACATATTTATTTATCGCATGAGCTTTCGTGGGAGAAAAAACCACTTCATCAGCCGTTTTGAAGATGGGGGAACTTACAGAATGGGAGAAAATAAATTCAGGGAAGGCTATGGCTACATTGGCAAGTTAGTTCAAATTAAGGAGGCTTAATTCAAACTAACTTATTACCTGTCTACACTAGGCTTTCCTTAGTTCAAATTAAGGAATTCCTTAATTCAAACTAATGAACACTTAGTTCGATCTACTAAAACCTGCCAGTTAGTTCAAACTAAGCTGTTAGATCGAACTAAGGACAACATAGACTAGAACACTTAAGAAGTTTGAACTAAGGGCAGTTACTTCAAATTAACAAAGTGGACTATTTCAAACTAATGTTAGTTCAAATTAGTCCATGTTGTTAATTAGAACTAATAAGTTTTAAGTTAGCTTGAACTAACCTTGAACTTATCAGTTCAAATTAGAAAATTCTAACTAACTTTTCCTAATGTAGACATAGCTGCAAACTGGTTACACTGTAACAGCAAATCAAAACAGTTGTAAAGATTCAAACACTGGGGAACAGCATATAGAGCCAGGCGGGTACCCCAAAGTCAACTACTACAGGAGAAACCCAAGAAAAAAAAAAACCAGAACCTGCAACAACGAAGTCAGACCTCTATAGTACATCCTCAGAGAACTACAGCATATTTTACAAGATGATCCCTCACTCTCTCAAGCCATGGGAAACTGACCTCTCCTCACTTACAGACAGCCTCCCCAACCTTACACAACTACTTACCAGCAGCTACAGACCAAACAACAGAACCATTAAAGCAGGCATATATCCTTGCAACAAACCACGTTGCTAACTTTGCCCATGTATCTGCACAAAAGACACTATTACAGGACATAATAAAACCAGCTACTCCATCAAAGGGTCATTCACTTGCTCATCCACCAACATATGCCATCATGTGCCAGAAATACCCGTCTGCCTTATATATTGGACAAACAGGACAGTCTCTGCACAAATCTGAGAGGAGAAATCACAACATTCTAAAACCAGTGGGTCAACATTTCAGTCTTCCTGCTCATTCTTAATGATTTGCTAATTGTGGTGCTCAGACAGACCTAATACCAGATCAAGGCTTCAAAGAGGAGCTGCTGAGCTTGAATTTATTTGCAAATTAGATTGCATTACTTCAGGACCTAATAGGGATGTTGGCTTTTTCACTCATTACAACAGGTGATTTGACCTCATCTTCCTCTGTATGCTGTTCCCCAGCATTTGACTCTTTACAACTGGTTTGATTTGCTGTTACAGTGTGATGTGGTCCCATGACTTACTCTCCCCTGAATTTATTTCCTCCCAGTCTGTAAATTCCCCCATCTTCAAAGTGTTTGAGAAGTGGATTTGCTCCCGTGAAAGTTCATGCAATAAATAAATTTGTTAATCTCTAAGTGCCACAGGACTCCTTGTTTGTTTTACTGAACTAGACAAACACAGCTGCCCCTTTGGAACGTGATATTCTCTAAAGCAACTGTGGCCTTTCGTGTCATCAGACTGGAACTGGAGAGAAAGAGGAAACGAACTATTAAACAGTTCCTTAGATTCTTCCTCCAGCCTGTGTTTTTTACAGAAATCTTTAGAGTCAGTGAAAAGACTCCTTGAAGAAAATAAACTGTTAAATAGAGATAGTATGGGTAATTTTAAGTGCAGTAGCAATGCTGTAGAGGGTACAAAAATAATTACTCATTTGCTCTGCCGAAGAGGAATCTTTGGTAGAAAAACTGGGGTGTTCAAAACAAGGGGGCACCCGGATTTGAACCGGGGACCTCTTGATCTGCAGTCAAATGCTCTACCACTGAGCTATACCCCCTCTGGTGGAAAATTGTGGAAAGCATAGTACTATACTCTGCAAAGAGTAATCCCACTATTCATTAAACTGGCTGCCAGCAATACAGCCAGCTTCTAAAACAAACACACCCACACAAAGCATGGAGGCTGAGCTGTGGGACATGTTTGCCCAAGCAGCGACGCAACCAACATGCAAAAGTTCTGTACAGCCAGAGCCTTGTGGGAAAAATCGAAGTTTCTCATGAATGCTGGGTTTTTGGAAGTTAAAAACCACAAAAGACTGATATCCTGGGGAGTGTGCCTGGAACCAGGGGAGCATTCCCCACAGCCCAGCTAGTGCAGCTCTAGGCAGCCAGGGGGGTCCCTGCCCCCAGCCCTGGCAAGCACGCTGCAGCTGGGCACAGGTGGTTTTTCTCCCCACCACCTGGGCAGCGCTTCAAAAGCTGGGCATGTGGGGTCCCTTCCCCGCCACCCGGCTTCCTTGCCAGGAGCCTGGCATGCAGAGTGCCTTGCCCCACCATCCGGCTAAGGCTGGGGAAGCCAGCGTGTGGGGTTCCTTCCCTGCCGCTGCTCCCCAGCAGCCGCTTGGGGAGACGGGCATGCAGAGATCCCTTCCTCGCCGCCCAGCTTCCTTGCCAGATGCTGGGCTTGCAGGGTCTCTTCTCCCACTGCCCTCACATGGCTGGGGAAGCCTGGTGTGGCGGGGTCCATTTCCTGCTGCCTGCCCTTCCCTGCAGCCCAGCTAGCTGCAGAGGAAGCCGGGCACTCAGGGATCCTTTCCCCCACCACACTGGCCAGCGCTTGGGGAGCCGGGAGCGCAGGGATCCCTCCTCCCCCATGGCCTTGAGGAGAGTCAGTCAGGGGATTGGGTGGCAACATGGGCCTGCCAAGGGGCCATGTTGCCACACCTCCGAGGGTGCCCCTCTCCTAAATCGAACTAGCAAGTCCAGTCCCTGGACATGCTAGTTTGATTTATTTTTTTTTGTGGGGACCTATTAAACTGATTTTAGTTAAATCAATTTAATGATTGTTATATTGGTTTAACTTATACCACTTCAACTCCCTGTTCATGGACATAGCCTATAAGGCCAGGGAAAGGAGGCTGGCTGGGGGGGCCTGCAACTGTGGGACCTATTTCTGGTTCCTCATTCCTGCATCTTGCTCGGCAGAGTTCCTCCGGGCAGCGTCCACTGGCTCCCTTGACACCTTTCGGGAGCAGTGGGTGCTGTCTGGGGTTCTCTGCTTGGTGTTCCCTTCTGAATCCCTAGTTTTGAACCCATGACCTTCATGCCCATTCCTGTTATTTCATTAGTTGTCCCCTGCAATTAGTTGAGGAATGGTCCAGTGCTACCTGCCCATTGTCTAGGGGAGGGGTTTTAGAAGTGGGTGGGCTTGTACCTGCCCACCACACCGTTTCTTCAATAGGACTACAGTTCTTCCTCGATTTATCGGATCCTGATTTCCCGGACTTCGGAAGATTCAGACTAATCTTCTGAAGTCTGGGGCCCCTGGCTGTGCCGCTTCGGCGGCCAGGGAAGGGGTCCCTAACCTCCCCCCCGCCTTCTAGCTTCCGGGAAGTGGGGGCCGGGGGCCAGAGGCTGGTGTGCCTGCCTGCCTGACCTCACCACAGTGGGCAGAGCAGCCGGACAGCCAACCCCCAGCCGGCCGCACCTCCCCGGGGGAGGGGGGGGGCCGGCGCTGAGCTCCAGCACACAGGATTGGGGCACTGGAGCGGCCTGCCACGTGCCCAAAGAGTTTGGGCCACTTCACCTCCGCCCGCCCCCCCATAGGCCTGCTCATGGCCTGGGGGCAGGGCTGCGGGCAAAATGGCCCAAACTCTTTGGGTGCAGGACGGACCGTTCCAGCACCCCAGCCCCCTCCTCCCCCGGGGAGGCGCAGCCGGCTGGGGGTTGGCTGGCCGGTTTCTCTGCCCGCTGCGGTGAGGCTGGGTGGGCAGGTGGATGTCACAGCCTCCAGCCCCACCCACCCCCCTTCCCAGAAGCTAGAAGGGGGGGCGGTTAGGAACCCCTTCCCTGGCTGCGCAAGAACATTGTCCAGCGGCAAAGGAAGGGGGCCCTAACCACCCCCCTTCCAGCTCCTGGGGGGGCAGAGGCTGCTCCGCCTGCCTGCCCACCCAGCCTCACCGCAGCGGGCAGAGCAGCTGGACAGCTGACCCCCAGCCAGGCGTGCCTCCTCGGGGAAGGAAGGGGCCGGTGCTGAGCTTGGGGGGGGAGAAGGCTGTCAATTTTCCAGACATTTGGAAAATTCAGGTGCCTCCTCCCCCCATAGTCTGTAAAATCGAGGAACAACTGTACTCTCTTATAGCCCTCTGCTCTGACTCCGTCACAATGGATAAGGATAATTTAACCTTCTCCTATCCAAGGTGTAAATAAGACTGCAGATTATGTGATAGGCAGACTGACCAGTGAACTGTTAAGGGCTCATGAACAAGTAATTTTCCCTCTCTGTACCTCAGTTTCTCCATCTGTGAAATAAGGATAATACTACCGACCTCTGTAAAGGACTTTGGGTATGTCCATACACAGTCTTTAAATGAAAATAATGCACATTATTTCGATTTAAAAGACTGCACGTCCACACTCCATTTCTTTATCTTAAGATAAGGAGCTCCCTTATCCTGCAATAAGGAAAGTCATTTTGATATAATCAAACCTAGGATTATATCAAAATGGAGGTTTAAATCAAAATCATTATTTCAAAATAACAGTGTGTGGACGTGTTATTTCTATTTAACTGTTATTTCAATTTAACGCTTTTGCCCTTCTCCTTCCCAAGGTGCTGTCCTTTTTCAATACATTCAGTTGGGGCATGGCTGTTCTAGTGGGGGCATCTTGCCACACCTCCCATTGTGCCCCCTCCCCTAAATCAAACTAGCAAGGCCTGTCCATGGACATGCTAGTTTGATTTGAGTTTCTAGTGGGAACATGTTAAATCGATTTAACTTCAATCGATGTAATGATTTTTTTTGCGATTTTATTAAATTGATTTAACTTAAATCAATTTAACTGACTAAGTGTGGACATAGCCTTTGAGCTCTATAGGGACAAGCATTTAAAAAGGGAGGAAAATAAGATCATTAATTCTTTGCATCTTGTTATTTTCCACTCTCAGTGAATATGTCAGAGAAATATGTAAATAAATGTATTAGAAAAAAATTATATAGTGGAAGAAGCTTTGGTTGCATCTTGAACAATTGTTGTCCGGTTGAAGCAACCCATGAACTCTCTCCAAGTTTCTCTCGTACCGTGTTAGTTGATTGTGAATCTAATTGTCCCAAGCAAAGGGGTTCCTACCCTTTCCCTGAAATTCCACAGTTCTACAGATGAATTAATCCAGCTAAGGAAGTTTTCCATTTTATCCCTAGTTATTTGCTGCTGAAAAGGTCATTAGTGCAGAATCACCACTGTTGCCTTATGCTCTGAAGGTGGCCACAGGTAAATCTCTGAAAGTCAGGAAATAAAGACAGCAGGACACACTTAAACACTGGAAAGCCAGGACATGAAGAGCTGTGGTTTCTTGGTCCCACTTGCTGCTTACAACATTTAAATATTTGTCACCACTCATCCCATGTGCCCTCCTATGATTGCTTGGAGAAGTTGAAAAGGAACCCACATTTTTTAAAGATTTCACATCGTAGAATGGTAGATGCTACGGATGGAGGAAAACCTGCCTTGAACAGTCACCGTGATAAAAGAAGGCAACAGGGTTAGATTCAAATATGCTCTCAGGAGCAGAGATTATTAATTAATTTTGGAGTACCAGCTTGCCTTGTGATTGCTGCTGACGCTCCTGTCTGCTCCACTGTCCAAGCGTTGGTAACATTGGGTGCCTTGTGAGCTACAAGGGAAATGGCTGGCTGTAGCTAGGGTGATTAGCAAATGTGAAAAATTGGGACAGCTTGTGGAGGGTAAAAGGCACCTATGCAAGACAAAGCCTTGAATATTGGCACTGTCCCTACAGATCAGGACATCTGGTCACCCAAACTATAGCTGATATGCAGAGACCAGGATTAGGCACAGACATAGACCAAATGTAACAGGGACATATGCCCAGCTGGAGACTGATCAAGGGAAGCTGCCCTATCAGTGATAATGCCTTAGGAAGCTAAATAAATATTTGCTATTTAAGACTCGCTATAAGCACACACAGCAAATCAGGGGTAGAACTGAGAGAGTTCAGGAGTCCTGATTCCCTTGTCTTAAACACTAGATTTTGTGCTTCCTGGGTCCTAGAACAGAACCCATGTGTCCATCACACAGGCCAGGACCTTCTTATGAAAAGTCTATTTTCAAAAGACTTTTTAGAACCACCTGTGTAGTTCTTTGTTGGAAACTGAGCCTATAGGGACAAAACATGTCTGCAAGCTCAAAACAGAATTGGAACCCATTTTATTTACACAGCAGAACTGGGACAGTCTCTGACTTCAGTGGAAGAAGGAGACTCTTCCCTTGAAAATATACATTTTCCAAGTAAGTGAAGCACAAAGCAGTAGAGAAATTCAGACCAGCCATTGTACAAGATGGCATCAAAGGCACTACCCCTCAGCAGCTAGACTATATGAAAACACTATGTCTAGCTAGCAGTTCATGCTCAGTCTCCATTATCTCAAACATGAGGAGGTGTGCAAGTGATATTTCCTCACTATCAAAGACATTTCAAGGGAAAGCATGGAAACAAAACATGCTTGTGCCTAATAAGGTTTTGTGTGGCACTTTAAGACTAACAGATTTATTTTTCGCATAAGCTTTTGTGGGAGAAAATCCCACTTTGTCAGATGCTTCTAAGATGGGTGAACTTACAGAATGGAATGAAAATAAATACAAGGGGGTGTAAAACATAGGATCAGGTCATACAGTAACAGCAAATCAGTGCAGTTGTTAGGTTCAAACCATGGGAAGCCTGAAGTCAAATTACCTATTGTAATGGGAAAAGAACCCATAGACTCGATTAAGTCCTGCTTTCACAGAGTTTAGCTTGCATATTAATTCAAGTTCAGCTGTTTTGCTTCCCAATTTTGGTGGAATATGTTTGTGGAGGCCTCCTCACAAGACATAATCTTTAATTCATGGAGACTCCAGGACAATCCTGGAGGGCAGGCACCCCTAGTAGTTAGAAGAAAGGAGAGGGCTGGCAGAGCTGGGTATAAGCCCCAGAATAACCAGGGCATCTAATCAGTCAGTGACTGATGGACCCAGGAATCTGACTTCAAACAACATGGAGCCTTCTCACGATCAAATCTTATCCATCTAACCTTTGACAGACAACTCCAGAATTGGCCTTCTTTTTTATACATTGGAGACACTGCTAATAAGAAGAAGCCTCTCATCAGCATATCTCAAAAAACATTAAAGAAGAGGGCAGTAGCATCACCTTCTTTTCCAAATGGGGAAACTGAGGTCAGCCAGGCCTGTAACAGAGCAAGGAATAGACAGCAACTTGCTTGAAGGAGATCTTTAGCACTATGCCACACTGGTAGCAGTACGTCTTGTTATGATGGATAACAAAAGACCAGCTGAAACTCCTTTTTATGGAAAAGTCAACAATCACACAAGAACCTGATTCTGTCACCTACTTTCTTTGGGTTCTTTTGTCTCCTGATGCTCACCCTGGGCACACATCTCTGAGGGATGCTCATAACAAAATCAGGACATTCCTAGCGTTTTGTGATGGAGCAGCAGTGAGGATAACAGCAGTATGGCCCCTTTGACCCAGTCCAAAATCATGAGTCAGGTGCTAAAATCATGACATCAATTTACAAATCATGGGGTTTAAAATAGTACTGCAGCTAGGGTTCTGTTTATTGAACCAATGGCTTCTGAGCTGTCAGAGTGATGTTTCCTAGCTTTCCTTTGCCACCACAAAAGCTAAACCCTTACTTTGAAAGCACAGATCATGCCTGAATTTCAGTGGCACAGCAACAGCGGTGGTGCTCTAGCGCCACAAAATAGACGCTTTCTACATTGACAGAAGTGATTTTTCAGTCAACATAGTACATCCACTTCTCCAAGAAGTAGTCAACTGGTAAACGGAAGAAATCTACAGTGCGGGTTAGGTCAACTTACCTTTGTTGCAGAAGGTGTGAAATATTTCACAGACCTGAGCAAGGTTCATCTAATTTTCAGGAACAAACCAGGCTTGAGAGTCTCAATCACATGACTCCAGTATATGGGACTTTAAGAGCAAAATCTGATTAGCTGGCAATACTGTAACAAACGGCTTGTCTCCCTGGATCTATGTAGCTGGATTGATTAAGTGGCCAGTGGAGACCCCCTCAATTGCTCTCAGAAATCATCTCCATTCGATGCACTAACTACACTCCCGCAGAAAAAAGTAATTTGGTGTCAAACAGAGAGCATTTCCCTTCGGTGAACCCCCAGTGAAGATGCTGCGGTAAGGGAGGGTAAGTCAACAGGAGATACATTTTCCAGTATCCAGATGGGTAGCCGTGTTAGTCTGTGCACAGCAAAAACAACGAGAATCCTGTGACACCTTATAGACTAACAGACTTCTTTGGGCATAAGCTTTTGTGGGCTCCTTCATGGTTGGAGCCCACAAAAGCTTGTACCCAAAGCAATCTGTTAGTCTATAACAGTGTTCGTCAAAGTAAGGTTGCAACCCAGAACTGGGTTGCAGACCCAAAGGGACTGGGCTGCAGCACCCATGCTGCCCCTGGGGGGGGGGTGGCAGCCCCTTGCTCCCCAGCTGACCTCACTGCTTTCTGGAGGGGCTCGGCTTCCTCTTGCTCTCCTGCCGGCCGTTGCTGATCCTGGGAGGGGGAAGCAGCTTCCCTTTCCCCCCCTGCTAGCTGGCACTGCTTCCAGAGGGAGGGGTGCCCCTTGCCCTCCTGCTGGCCAGTGCTGATGGGGGGTGGCCCCTCCTTCTCCTTCCCCCGCAGTGAAGGAGTCGTGGCATGGTAGAGGGGCCCAGAGCTGGGTCCCCAGGAAAAATGTTTGATGACCAATGCTCTATAACATGCCACAGGACTCATATTCTACAGCATAGCAAAAAAAGCAAGGAGTCTTGTGGCACTTAAAGACTAACAGATTTATTTATCGCATGCGCTTTCATGGGAGAATATCCCACTTCATCTTGTGTATCTCCCATTAGCCCAGCGCCACAGTGTAGACTAGGCCAAAGGCCAACTCATCAAAGGGTGTAAATGCCCTAGAGCATTGGTTCCCAACATTTTCTCTGCTGTGGCACACCTCGCTGCCTTTAATTAATTTGAGGCACACCGCCATGTAGTTTCCAAAGGAACTCATGAATATTCATGAGTCAATGAGCCAATCCTGAGCTCTTTGAGTAGTTTTCCAAAAAATTTTGTGGCACACCTGTGTGCCGCAGCACACTGGTTGGGAAACACTTGCCCTAGAGGGGTGACGAACGGGCAAGTGGGAGACAGCATAAGCAGGAAGAAGGAGCTGAAACAAAGAAAGACTAGATAGCAGAACTGGAGTGAGATCAATGCAAGGAAGTGACAGAAGCGCCAGCACTCGGTCTGTTTAAATCTAGAGTATGAAGGGGGGAGCCAGCAATGGTAAATTTTGGAGACTACAGTAGAGTTGTGATCTTCTGGGTTAACTGCTGTGCATGAAATTTACCTCTTGTTTAGAGAGCTAATACAAACCCTAGCCCCGCGTCTGACCGCTAAGTAGGACATCAGTGGGGCATAGAGGTAATTTGTACTTACCGTAAAATGTATTAAAGAGTCAGGAATGATGGAGAGTGAAGGGGGGGGGGGATTAAAATCAGGCACGGCTGAACACTCTTGATTGAGGAAGGCAGTAGCAGCATTGTCTGCTGAGGAATGCTCTCAGAGGAGAGCATTTGCTTGTTTACCCACAGCTGGTTATTCCACTCAGACAGACAGCTGGGCCAATTTGTCCAGGGGAGCAGAAGATAAGGCTTCAGCACCAGACAAACACATCGTTTGCAAGCCCATTAAGAGAGGTGAGAAGCATGTCACCCTGAGATTTTGTCAGGAGGATGAGACGACAGGTTGGGGACACTTTAGATAAATGATTCCAAGAGAACTTTCTAGAACTGAGAATAATAAGGCATTGCACAGCCCAAGAGGATGTTGAAGCACTTTATGGCATAATTAGCCCCTTGTTGAGGATGGGGAAACTGAGGCACAGGAGAGGCGATTCCTCCTCAGTTGCACAGTGACTCAGTGAAAATAGAACCCAGGAGCCCTGGCTGTCTGTTACCATCACTAGATCATCATCACCCTCTGAGCTGGGGATAGACGCCAGGTGTTTTGACTCCCAGTTTGGTAACCCAAAACAGGGTCAGAAAGAAGCAGCACCCTACAGGCCTGTCTACCAGGCTGGGAAGATTGGTGACGCAGGCACTCTGCTCATGATCCTTTTGTTACTGTGTGATATATTGATGGGACGTTGGGTGGATCTGTGCAGAGGTCTTGCAGCTGCAGACTGGGGTGAATAGCACCTTGGAATATACCTTGTTAGTCTTTAAGTGCCACAGGATTCCTTGCTTGTTTTGCTGAACTAGGCTAACACAGCTGCCCCTTTAGAACTTGGACTATATGTGCAACTCAGAAATATATACAGACTGGGAAGAGAAACTGGGCTGCAGATGGGCCCATGGCAAACAGTAATTCTCTTCTTTGAATAAGGCTTGACTGTGCCACTACTAACCAAGACAAGCCCCAATTTCCTGTCTATGATTTGGATTTTAGAGTCATGAGCTAATCATGCCATCCTCTGTATTAGCCAGCCCCCAGGTACCTTAGCCAGAAAATTACTAGAAACAGCAGGAAATTAGTGGCAAATCAGCCACTAGTTCCAAGCATCCTCAAAGCCTAGAGCTAGATACTAGGGCTAAGCCCTGCATACTAAACCAGCCAAGATCTGGGTTTAATCCCTGCCACTGCCACAGACTGTCCAGTGTGACGTCAGCCAAGTACTTTTTTTGCCTTGCTCCCACTGAAGTTAATAGGTATTAGATGCCTAAATATCTTTGCGGATCTGTGCCTTAATATTTGCATCTGTAAAATGGGGGCAGCAGTGCCTTGTTGATTGAGTTTGTAAATTCTTTAGAGATGTAGCTGTGTTTACAGAGCCAGGCTATACTCAGACCTGGCAGAATTTGGTTTTTATTTTTTTGTAATTTTAACAGAGAATATTGATGTTTATTTTTAAACATTGTTTATAATTTTTTCTATTCTGTTTGCACAGAAATTGCTTCGGGGGATTTGGGGAGGAGGGTCAGACAGAAATTATGCAATGAGAATATAACTTTTAAATACAAATTGTCAATATCATATGTCCAAATATATGAAGCAAATATCCATAAATCAAACACTAATCAACTCTCAACCAGCATTTTTCTTACTTTACTTATCTGTCAACTACGATGATCCTCAGGGGAAATATTTTTTCCTTGATTTGTGTGTTTGGTGAAATCAAGAGTTACCAATAAAAATCTAATCCTTCTGCAAGCCTAGAGATAGTGCAGATAATACTAAAAATGCTATCGCTAGCACATTTCAGATGTAGTGCAGACAGAGAGTTTTCCGAAATGGCCAGCTCAAAACATATTTCTTATCAGAGAAGTGAAAACTACTCGCTTGTCTCTTGTTTCACTTACTGACTCAAATTCACATGTTTTCTTTGGCTATGTCTACACTAGGAAAAGTTAGTTTGAGTTTGTTAAAGTAATAAGTTCAAGGTTAGTCTATTGAGTCGAATTAGTCCACTTTGTTAATTCGCACTAACTGCTCTTAATTCAAATTTATTAAGTTTGAACTAAAGGTTAATCCTGGTCTACACCAGCCTTACTTCAAACTAAGACTCATACTACGGGCTTAGTTCAAACTAACCAACACATTTTACTAATTCAAACTAAGCTTTCATTAGTTCAAATTAAGGAATTCTTTAATTAGAACTAATAAAAGCCTAGTGTAGACAGGGACTAAGTTAGTTCAAATTAAGCCTCCTTAATTCGAACTAACTTGCAAGCATAGGGATACCTAACATTTGGTACTGTCTACACCCGTTGCATGATCTCATGCAATGGAATTTGGCCAGAACACCAAGGTCCAATGCCTTGACTCTTACCCAAAGCGCTATGAGCTCTTTAATTCCTATTATTGCATCATAGCTGCACCTAGTAGTCCATCTGAAATCAGAGCCCCAGAGTGCTGGGTGCTGCAGACACAGAGCAGGGTCCTGCTCCAGTGAGCCTAGGGCCTAATCAGAAGAGATAAGCAGAGGGTGGGAGGTAATAACTGAGGCACAGAGGATTTCAATGATATGCTGTTGTCCAAGGGTCTCAAACTCAAATAACCAGGAGGACCAAACAGGGCCGCACAAGGATTAGTACATTGGCTCAAGAGCCACACCACTGAAACCTTTTCATATGATGATATTGCAAATATTGTTAGTGATAGTGTCATTGCGTACCACAGAAAATAACTTTAGGGGCCACATGTGGCCCATGGGCTACGTATTTGAGACCCCTGCTCTAGTCCAACCTGAAATTACAGGTAGTCCTCACTTAGTGACTGGGTTCCGTTCCTGAAACCCGGTTGATAAACGAATTGGTCACTAAACGAGGAGCAGCCCTTACCGGTATTTCAAGCATAATGTACTTTACTGGTAGTGGGTTTTTCAACCATCGGTAGATAGTTTTAATGTCACCTTTGCATCATTTATAACATTTTTAATATATATTTTAAATGTTTTAAGCTCTAATGTACTGAACTTAGTTTGCATAGTGTACTGTAAATATAGGTAATCTGAGAGAGTTGATGCGAGTTCTCGTACATCGCCATAATACCAACTCATCAGAGAGCTGGTCATAACTCTGAGGGGTCACTAAACGAGTAGGTCACTAAGTGAGGACTAGCTGTAATGGCTTGATTTGGGAAGCCCTGTATGAGGTTCTCTAACTGGGTCATGCAGGGGCTGACTAGATGGTCAGAATACACCTATCAAGCCTAAAATTATTTGACCCAATGTGTTTTAGGGCCTCAGACAGTTTTACAGCATATCCCCCCCTCCCCTGACCCATTAGTTTTGTGCATTTCCAGGTGCTGTATCATGCACACTGGATTTGCACTGACACCTGCTGTTCGCATCCCCCCTCAGAATGTAGTAAGCAGCTGGACTTTAGCTAATTGGCACAGCACCTGAGCTGGCTGGATCCCAGGGCTGCCCCTCGGGTGTTCAGTGATCCTGGAGCCAGACTGCCGGGGGCTCGTTTATTCTGGGGGCTGTTTTGGAAGGGCCAGTGATTATGTTAATCCTTTAACCCCTGATTGCCTCCTCCTTCCCATTAGACAGTCAAACAGTTTTAGCAGCAGGGACTGAGATAGGACTTGGCCTATATAAACCCCAGGGGCTAACACTGGGTTTCCTATCATTCCACAGGGCAGCTCCTCACCCTACCATTTGCTCAATCTTCATCATGCAGGCATCTCTTGTTGCCAGGCTTTGGCTCCTCTCCTTGCTCCTGTGGCCCCTAGCTGCTGCACATGGCTACATCTGGGCGTGGATGTATTCTCTGCCCTACCATGCTCTGGATGAAACCACACTCTCCAAAAGCTCTAGCCCCCTGGCTGACAACAAGGAGATTATGGTAAGGGATGGACATTTGCCCTTCAGCCTGCTTTGCTTGAGTGTAAGTGACAGAATGTTGGACAGAGGGAAGGTTTCTTTATTTCTCTGTGAATCCTGCAGCTAAGAGGTGGAAAGTATGGCCAGGTGGGGAAAAACAGTCAGGACTCCTGCATTCTCTTCTGTGCTCATGGGAAGGAGTGTGGTCTGCTAGGTAGAGCTGGGAACTGGGACTTTTGGGTTCTGTTGCTAGCATTATTACTGCAACATGACCTATGGCATGTCAGGGCCTCATCCAAAGTCCCTTGAAATTAATGGGAATCTAAAATTGATTGCACAGGCCAGGACATCTCTCTGGCTCTCATTTTCCTCTCTTGTAAAATGGATGCAGTCCTGGTACAGGGCAGGGGTCTGCAAGCTGTTGCTCTGGAGTCACATGTGGCTCTTTGACTGCCTCCTTGTGGCTCTGGGCTCTGCCCTCCCCACCCCCACCACCAGGGATCCCGTGGGGGGCCCACTCCTAGTTCTGGGCTCCTTAGCAACTAGGGGACCTTGCAGCAGGCACCCTGGCTTAGCTCACTCCTCCCTCCAGCAGGAGGCTACACCCATTGTGGCTCACAAAACACTTGGTTATTGAAGGAATTTTTAAAAAAGTCTCTTCTTATCTTTTGGGTTGTGACCCCTGGTATAGGAGGTTAGAACAACTGGTTTGCAAACAGCTGACCCAGCTTCAATGCCCAGCCATTGCAGCAATACTGCTGGTGTGCTTCGATTATCCTAGAGCAGTTTTCAACTTGTGGATCACACAGATTTGCAGACTGTATCTAAGATTTCCAAAGTAGTCTGCACCTCCACTTGAAATCGTTTCCGGTCTGCAAATGTTAAAAGGTTGAAAACCACTAGTCTAGTGGGTAGATCAGAGGACTCTTGCATATTTCAGAACAGCACATCTAGTTGTTGTGCCAGTCCTGACTCAAAGGAAGATTAATTAATCTTTTCCAGTACTCCAGTAGAGCAATAGTGGTCTATCCTATTTATAGCACAGTATTCAACCAACTAATGCTGAGACTGTGGGTTCTCAGCCTCATCTAGCACAGGCATTTTATGGTGGTGGAATTCTCTGGGCTGTGTTTTTAGGAAGTCAAGCAGACCTGAACAAGCTAAGAGGATGATCGTGGTCCCTCACGCCTCAAAAAGCTATGCACTCAGGAAGAATTGTAAAAATAAAAGTAGTTGAGAAATATATTTTTTTCTTTGCTTTTCCTTGTAAAAATTCTTGCAATCACTACATTTTCCCATGCTTATTGAAATTTGTTTTTAAAAATGTTCAGGCTTTCACTGAAAAAAACAAAAATGGGGATGGAGTATAGAGTGGAGTGGAAGTGTTTGGTTTTTTTTCCAAAGAAAATCTCCAGAATGTCCCAAAAGATCAAAGCTGATGCGATTCCAGACTGAAAGGTTGAGTAGGAACTCAGGGGTCTTCCTGAGTCTGATTCCATTTCTTGTCCCTGTTGCTATCACAGTCTGAACCAACCCTCCTCTAAGGTGTCAGTGCCCCCAAGTGTTGGCGCATTTGAAATCCAGGTTAGTGTCTTGATTACTATGGCCTGGGAAATTGGAAGAGTGAGGATAGGAACACAATCAGCACGAAAGCACACACCCAGGGCAGCAGCATGGACATCCATGGCAATCCCCTCTTCTTCATCTGACCTTGCTTTTTTTTTTTTTCTCCCCCAGGCAACAACTACATGTAGCCAGGACCGGCACTGCGCCCAAGGGTTCTTCTGTGACAAGCACTTCCAGCTGTGCCTCCCCCTGCGCCAGCAGGGACAGTACTGCCGCTGCGATGCTCACTGCGCCAGGGGCCTGAGCTGTATGTTCGGCAAATGCCACAGGACTGTGCCGGATGGGCAGGAGGGTAAGGCATAAGGAGGCACTGACTGACTTGGAAGCTGGTCTCTGGGCTTGAGTTCCAGTCACCTGAGCCTTGTGCTTCAGTCACAGAGCTGGGGTGGAGGAGTTTCCTCTGTTCCAAGGCCATGCCCCACAAATCCCCTATGGCGTAAGGTGGGGCTGCGTGGGGGAGGAGGGACCCAGCTCCTGCCTCCAGAAGAATGGTGTTTATGTGCAGGGAAGATAGTGGCATGAGGCAGAGAGACATACAGGGAGGCTGGTCCAGGCACCACAGACTACAGAGAGGGCAGCTCTTGCACCAACAAGATGGAAGGGACTGGGGCATGAGAGAGAGAGAGACACACACACAGATTGTGAGGCCTCCTGGAACAGGAGGATAATGGATGAGTCCCCTTCCTGTCTGTGCATTCCTCACCCCCCTCTCTGGCTACCCCCAGGTGCCCGTTGCAGGCAGGACAAGGACTGTGGTGTGGCCACCTGCTGCGCCCGCCACCATGGCGAAATGCTGTGCAAGAAGAGGTTGGCTTTGGATGAGCTCTGCTTTGTGCCCATGGGGGGCTTGGCCTTCAGCATCAACCAGGTCTGCCCCTGCCAGGAGGGGCTGGTGTGCAGGACTGGCACTGTTGGCCGAGAGTGAGTGTGAGCGTGCTGCTCAAGACTTGGATGTCTGGTGGAGATCCCTGCCTGGTTGAGGGCAGGACTCTGGGACAAGGGGGTGTGGGTAAGGGCTTTCATGCCCTCAGACCCAGTGCCTGCTGGAACAGAATACCATGGGAGGTGCTGGCACATTAGTTACTATCTGGCAATGCTGGAGGCATGGCTACTTCTCTTTGCTTTAAGGTGATAGTGGGTTATAACAGTCAGAGCAGGGCATGGGAGCCAGGACTCCTAGGTTCTAGCTCAGGCTCTGGGAGGAGCCTTTGGTCTAGTGGTTAGATCAGGGTTGTGAGCATCAGGCCCCCTCCCTGTGAGGGAGTGATAAATGGTGGTTACAGTAAGGGAGTGAGAAACAAGGTTTTTCTGGGTGTTATTACAGAGTCCTTGGTTGAGTCCCTCCCACACTCTATGCCTCAGTTTCTCCATCTTTAAACCAAAGCCACCCACCACACCCAATGCATGCTGTGCAATTCCTAGTTGGGGTGGGGAAGGGCAAGATGGAAATTCCTACTTGCCCCTGTACTGACTTTTATATAGTTTAATGTTCTGAGCCTACTCACCTCCTTACTGCCAATGTACTCCCTCCTTGTCCCTTCCAGGAAGGTATTTGATTATTGGCAGAATAAAAGTGCCTGGAGATGTATGAAGCCCTCGCTGTAGAGAAGAGGCAAGAGTTCATCCATCCCTGAGGACAAGATCTCTGTATTTATATTCTCTGTAAATAACATGTACATAAACCTGCTCTCAAATAAACATGTATGAGCTTTTGGCACTGAGCCACCAGGTTAGGCCATTGAGCCTGATGTTTCAAAGTACTCACTGTCCCCATACTAATGCCCTTGGGACTTAAACATTGCTCTGTGGGCATGTGTATGATTGCTGTATTTTCTCATTGTGCATACATGGAGATAGCTTTTCTTTACTCTGTGCATGGACGTGTATTGCAGATGCAGTTTTCCTGAATCACCCACCATAGAGCACCAGTCCAGTATCAGAAGCCTGATAGTTGATTACCTTTACTTTAGCCTAGCGGAATCCAATTTTATTTTGTATGGAAATAAACATGAAACCATATTAGCTGCTCCAGAGGAAGGAGAGGCAGGAGCACCTGCAGCTGA